>JACCIE010000013.1:1200000-2400000 GCA_018906755.1 Sycophaga agraensis
TTTCCATAAAAATTAAATCCACCAAAGGAATAAAATACTTACTCAATAATTTCATTAACATTAGGATTGGCATCATATTCTTCCTAAAATAAAAAAGAAATATATTTATACTTAGATTGTCTATTAATACAAATGACAAGTGAATATAGAAAGCAGACCCATTTAATATTAAATTTGGAATCTACTATTAAATATTAGTAATTTTTTGAGATTGTCTACAAATAGAACTAGACTTCGTTTATTTTTCCCATTTAAAAATCATATAATTCAGATCCTTTTACGGTATGGTTGCCACGCGCTTAATTCTCCCGCATGAATAGATTGTGAATAAAGAAGCATAGTATGGATTAAAATAAAAATAATGGCTATTAGATAACTTATAATCAAACTTAAACAAAACCGTACGACAGATGTTAACTAAAAATGCGCATAATATACCTCTCCAAATTCGATAACATCATCCTCGGAGTCATCCCTTTGAACCACGTCTGAATCGTGCAGTTCGATGTCAAAAACTGCTGCCATCCCTTCAGAGAATTTCTAGCATTAAGACGAAAACCGATTGCGATTAATAACTCGGTAAAAGCAACTAAATTTACACTCGTCTCGATAAGTTCTTTACGGCGTGGAAAAATGTACAACGTGCGAAGAGTTGTCTCTTTTCTCTTCCTCGCTCTTTCTCTCTCTTATCTTCTCTCCTTCACTATAGTACCCACTTAAGTTAATGTAGATATAGCCGACAGGTACTTAAGTATAATATTCGAGTTTGGAGCTTTAAAAAACAAATATATCGTATTCGTGCACGCGTGCTATTATTTTGTACTGTACGAAATACAACACACCAAATACACTAGATACAAGTACAATGAAATGTGCACTATGTAGTCAAATGTGGTCCAATGGTGCAAGAGAGCAGGCTGCAGCTGTAGCAGATTGTTCTTTTGGCCTCTTCCAAATTTCGTATTATTTTTCTTTATTCTGAAGGTACTGAGGCGACAAATATTAATGTTTGAACAATATAAATAAGTTATATACTATGGACAGAAAATACAGACTAAGTCCTCAATGATTTGTGTATTCGAATCGACTCAGAAACCATGAGAGTGTTTTCAGCTTCAAATTCTTCTAACTTGCTGATCTTATGCATGAACGAGAGCACACAATCACGTATAATCTTGTGTATATGGTTAGTGACTAGGGCTGGCTAGGGCTATTGGCCACCAGTGGCTACTATATTCAAATCCGCTTTTGTCTATATCTATACAATTCCTTGCATAGTACTTCGCACTCACGAACGCACAAAATCCCAAGCAGCCAGTTGCACATACAGCTTGTCAAGCTTGCATATGGACTTGGGAAAGAGGAGGCAGGAAAGATGAACATTGGCTGCTTCTATACTACGCATGCTAATATATTCATTATACACTCTCGCATATACATATACACATATATATCTTGTAAGCACACCTTATTCATTATATTCAATCTGCACACGAATACATGTGCTTGTAGATGATCGGGTCGAGTTACAACTTCGACTATGAGTTTGGTTAACAAGGCATTAGTTATGTTATTCATTATCCTGGGGTCGCCACTGACCGTATGAGTGTTAAACGTTAGGAGTGGCGTAATAATTCAAATGCTTAAAAATTAAGCATAATCAATCAAAAAATTTACAAATAAATAAATATACGAGAGATAAATGAAGAAATTATCGAGATTCAATATTTAAATCTGATAGTTCTGCACAAATTCATTATAAATTTAAAAAATGTGCAAGCCAATGCATGTGAAATTAAACGGAGAATTAAACGGGTAGTGTACTCTGTCAGCTTAAACATATGATGCACTTTGTAGTTATACACGCGATATATGAGAAAAGTAAGATGTACGAAAAAATTAAGTAAGCATTGTTATCAATTGTTATAAAGATGCATTACTTGAATATCGATGTGCTTTCTAGCATTTATTTTGATCAAGTCGAATCTGTGGTACTGGTTTCACTATTCGAATCTAGTTTATATAATTATTAAATATAATATATTTTTCCTAATTCAAATAAGTTTTATTTTACTCTTTTCAATTTTGATATTTCGAATATAGTACATTTTCTTCGGATGAATTTTGTAATCCAAATAAGACATATGCATATCATATCATATCATAATTGTATGTTAACTCAGTATAAATACTAGAAAGGAGCATTCTAAAAGTTATTCTAAAAGCTTTTAATCGTTTGCATGTGTATAACAAGTGCTGTGTACAAAATGAATTATTTTTAAGGACGCGTAATGAAAATGTATAAAATAGAGGTTATTTAAATATTTAATAGATAAACATAAATTTGCTCAATTTACACATTAGTAGGGGATACTTGCAACATTGCATTACTTTAAGCGGTATGAAGTTTTATGATCTACATGTCATACTGTGAATTAGATTTTTAATCACTCACACATATGCACGTATATGCCTATTTTATTTTTAGTAAAATTAGGATTATTTAAAATGTATAATTTATTTTCGCTATTTAATTATTTTAAAAATTATGTTGTAATTTTGTAAGTGAAAATTCGACCCAAAACTGATGAATTAATTAATTTACAGTTATAATAAAATAACTGTATAAATTAACATATATTTGTTTGAATACATATGCAGAGTATATAATTAAAGATTACATGTTATAACACCTATAGACTTACTATTGTTTATAATTTATTCATTCAACGATATTAAATTTTTTGCAATCCTACTGAGACTCAAAGTATTTTCAAATATTTAGAATGAAATTTGAATGTTTGATCAAGTCATAAATGTACTAAATGTTCCCAACTATATGCGATAGCGTATGAATCGTCAATAAAGTTGATTAAACTAAGGTAAAGAGTATAATATAAAATTTTGAAATTATAAGCTGTAGTGGCTAAACTGAGTTGACCGTCGATTCAGTCAGATTCAAACACTAGGATTGTATAGGGTCCACCCGTACTTCGCATTGCACTACATGCCCGTCAACTATAAGTTCAAGCACTTGCATTCTTCGTAAAGCATTAAAGCGCCATCTAACAGTCACCCTCTTCTATGGTCTTTTCGGCCCTATTGGCTATTCCTCTAAACTAAATTAACAAAACCAAAGTGTAGTTTTCTTCTATATAAGCGTTGATATGCGTTGCTATAACGTCGTACATTTAGCAGAAGCAAGCAGAAGTACTAAAGTAAATGACAGTAAATGCAAGTAAATGCAGCAAACTGCAAGCAGTTTGTAGTGGTTGTATCACTCTGTAGGTTGAAGTGGGTGAAAGACAGTGTCATCAGCATTCCGAAATGAATATGTTTTGCATTGAGCGGGACACCATCATCTGGGATTGCGTTAGTGTCTGCGAGCACATCAGTAATTGAATTAGGAATGGGAATAAAGTCTTCGATGTTTTAAAGGGCTGCACGTAATAGAAATCTTGCAAGTTCTGTTACACATACAAATAACATCATACATTATGTCTACGCAAGTGAATAATGGAATCGTGAAGTCGTAATTATGCGTTTAAAAGGGAAAAATAACTCAAAATCATTTCCCAGCGTTTATAAAGTTCTTTCACGTATATGCCGTAAGTACTGTAAAAAATAAAACAATCAAATATTATATACACACGTATCATGCGATGTATCCCTTTAAAATAGAAAAGTCTTCAGTAATCAATACATCAGTCTTTCATTATCAAATATTTTATAATTTATTTAGAGTTAGAGTTTATTGAATGTTCAATGATCTTTAAGTTTAATTTAAATAAAAGAATTAAAAAGCTTTATTTGTATACATATTTTTGTAATCCAATAATAATAATCTTTTATTTATTAATCAATCAAATATATATTAAATACTTAATGTTTTAATTAAATTATTAATGTACATGAGAATGGCAAATCTTTAGAAATGTAATAATGATTTAGAATTTTTTTATACTTTGATAAACTTGTATATTTTTTATGCATTTTTATTGCAATTGTAATTGCAGGTGCAGTAGATAAAGGCCAACTCAATAGTTTCATGGCTGATGGTGCAGCAGCTCCATTAAGAAACGAAATTAATTCTAATATCATGAGTTTTGCTACACAGCCAATGAAGGAAACATCAAATGATTCAAAGATTGTATATGCTATAGGACATTATGCACCAAAAGTTTTGAGAAATTTGAATTCACAAAGGCTTAAAAATCAATTTAGTGATGTTGGATTGGTTGTTGGCAATACAGTCATTAGAGCACACAGATCTGTTTTAGCTGCAAGCAGTGCTTATTTCAATGCTATGTTTACTGGAGGTCTTGTTGAAGAGCAACAAGAACTTGTAGAAATCCATTCAATATCTGAAAATATCTTAAATATTCTTGTAGATTTTATTTATACTGGAAACGTAAGTATAACTCAAGATAATGTTCAAGAGTTATTTGCAGCAGCTGATATGTTGGAAATGGATGAAGTAGTTTCCAGCTGCATTTCTTACTTTCAAAAACAACTACATTACTCTAATGCCCTTGGAATTTACCGGTACTTATTAATACTATCAAGATATTAATATTTTCAATTTTTGATATATTTAATAAGATATATTTTTATCATTATTCAACTTTCACAAGCATAATTAAAAATTAATGTAATGCATTGTAAAATATATAAACACAACTACAATTTTTGATGATTTAACAGCAAATATCTAAGTGATTTCTCATAAATAATATATAAATATATTTCATAAATATCTGTATTAATTTTAATTGATTTGTAGATTAAATTAATTTTCTGTTTAAAATATTGAGAATTTTTACACTTTTAACTGAATAATGTATGAAATTTAAGCTTTCTTCAATAGTGTACTGTTACTACTATAATTAATTAGGAACATTGATTTATTGTAAATTGCTTTATGTATTTTGATTAAAATTTAAAAAATTATAAAGTTAAAACTTTGTTCATTATATGTTTAAATAATTGAAAATAAATAAAAAAGTAAATTAATTATTCTGTTTTTTTTAGATTTGCAGAAGCTCTTAATCGAATAGATCTATCAGAAACTGCTCTTCGTTTCATTGAAGTTAATTTTCCAAAGGTTTCTCAAGAAGAGGAATTTTTAGATTTGCCTAAGGAATATTTAGTTAATTTTATTAGTAGTGAAAAAATTCATATTGATACTGAATTTCAGGTATACAGATTATTATGTTACAGTAAAAATTGTTTTTATCTTTATTAAATATGACAAATGGTTTATTTAGGTCTTCCAAGCAGCATATAATTGGATGACACATGATATACTAGCCAGGCGTCGTTATGTTTTCGAAATTTTTAGTCATATAAGATTGCGATTATGTTCAATGGCTCACATTGACAGAATAATATATGAATGCACTGATGGCAGTCTTATAGTGGCCTTGACTTCTATTAAAAAAGACTTACTATATAATAAGGGTTGCCTTGTACCACTGCAAGCACAACCTCGTCTTTGTGCTAAAAAAAATATTCTAGTAATTGGTGGCTCAAAACGTGAACAATCAACAGATTATTGGGTTAAGCGAGCTGAAAGTACCTATGTCACAATTAACAAATATGACACATTTAATAAGTAAGATACTTACATTTTGTTTTAATTTTTTTAATTTTACAGTTTGAATTTAAAGTAACATTATCGGTTTAATCTGTATTTAACTTATTTAGCACATGGAGTGAAATTGCGCCTATAGGGATCGGAAGAATATTGCCGGGGGTAGCATTATTAGATGGTAAGGTATACGTTGTAGGTGGAGAATTAGATTCTTGCATTATTGCTAACGGAGAATGCTACGATCCCCGTGAAAATGCGTGGACGAAGATACCTTGCATGATCGAGCCCAGATGTGAATTTGGATTATGTTCCTTCGACGGCTGCTTGTATGCTTTTGGAGGCTGGATTGGAGAAGATATTGGAAGTTCTATCGAAATTTACGATCCTCTAACTGGTTCTTGGACAATGAGTGGAAAGTTACCTGAAGCAAGGTTCAGCATGGGTGTTGTTGCATACGATGGTTAGATATTATATAAAAATTCTCATTTTAATATATTTACTAAATATATCACTATAATTAATTATTAAAATTAAATTCAATATCTTTTAAATATAAATTATCTGTATATACGTCAAAACTAACTTGACTATAATAAGTATGTTTTAATATTCTATTACAAAGGCTAAAGTATTGTTTGTATCAAATATTTTTTTGCATTATATATTATTAAAAGATTGAGATGTAGATGAGCTCATTTTTTAAACTTTTTTAGGAAAAAATTTTTTAGAAATAAAATAATTTTTATCGTTTTCGTTATTGCAGGGCTAATATATGTCGTTGGTGGGTGTACACATTATAATAGACATCGACATGATGTATTAAGCTATAATCCAGTAACAAAAGAATGGACGTCTTTAGCACCAATGCTGACGCCTCGATCACAAATGGGAATTACTGTACTTGATAATTATATGTACGTTGTTGGGGGAACCAATAAAAATCAAGAAATTTTGTCATCTGTTGAAAGATATTCTTTCCAAGAGGTGAGTATTTTTTGAATTAGCTTTTTATTAAATTGTATACTTCATATAACTTGTATACTATTTTATTTTCGTTTTTTATCATTGTGTTATTGCTTTCCATATTTTTTTATTTAGAATTTAAGAATTCGAAATAAACATTTAACTTAGATCGATATATTTGTTATTTTATTTGTTAATAAAATTCGACGAGCTCGGATTTGTACGTGGATTTATTATGTCAAAATTCAAGTATTGTTCACTTAAAATTAAATTTTTTGGTATAAGTTTGTTAACATATATTGAATAAATAATCTGTAAAAGATTGTTCTAAATATTTCTTTACATTTCTTTTTTTGATTTATTTATATTTTTAACAACATTTAAAAATCGTAGAATAATATTATGCTGTATCAGTTTTCTTTAGCAACAAATCGTGTTTTTGTACATCTTCTATAACAAAATCATTATATATGATTCTTCAAAAAAGCAAGTAGAAAATAAAATTTGAGATTTTAGTTCTTTTGAAAATTGAATGTCATTTTTCCATTCAAATTTTCTAGATTCAGTTGTGAGAGTAGATAAATTATATTAATATATAGATTTTGGATATATTTTGTCATTTCTAAATAATCGCGTGTTAATTTTTTTCATATATTATTATATTAATAAGTGTAACTTGAGTACTGGAAAAATAATTTGCACATATATAATTCGCACTACATAAAGAGTCTTATTAGTGCTCACTTTCTTTTATAAAATGCATAAATTTTTAAATATTTTTTAGAATGTATGGACTACGGTTCCACCATTAAATGTAGGTCGATCATATCCCGCAGTAGCAGCTGCGGATGGTTGTTTATATGTAATTGGAGGTGATCAACCACAAGAAATTAATTTTTATCGAACACAAGTAACGGTGTCCAACGTTGAACGGTACGATCCACTTTTATATAAATGGATCGAATGTGCTCCCTTACCAACCAGTAGAGGCGAGGCTGTTGCCGTAATTGCTCCTTTTTGATTGGGATTTTAGATTTTATAAATTTCTGTTTAAGGAGTTCTGTTAAATTCCTTTTTTATTTACTTAAAAAGAAGTCAAATCTAAAGTAATTAAAGAAATGTAAGGTCTATGTTTTACGATGCATAAGGAATTCTTTATAGTAACCGTTATTGCGTCAAAATTCATGTAAAAAGAACAAATTTAAGATATAAAAATGTGCTTGAGAAATTCTCAAATATATTGTTAAGAAAGAAATCTGTTACAACCTAGTTTTCTCTTTATGATTATGGCTGTTTAAAATGAATGTAATGTTAAAATTATTACTTCTCTGTTTAATTAGACATGTACTTTTTTGAGTATTTTTAAAATATATTTGCAGACTATTTTCTATACAAACAGAATTTCCTTTTCTGTATTTTAAGATGACTTGATCGGATCTATCCTGCATTTAGATGATTTTAAAATTTAACATAATATAGTTCATGTATTGAACTTCAAAATAGTACAGAAAAGAATATATCATGAATCATAAAATTAGTCAATGATGAGTAAAAAAAATTTACACGAGTTTGAATGAATTTACTTCGAATGTTGATTCTTAACGCTGTACTATAAATTAGATTTTAATAAAATTGAATAAGGGTATAGAGTTTCACGTACAAAACATTATGAAATTAAAAAATAGTAAGGGTCATCCACTACCTATTAAAAAAAATAGTTTAGTACGGCAGGCGATCGTGGAGCAAATGTTTTTCTTTTAACAAATAAATTATTAAGGAAATTATTAAAATTGTATTTTATAACATAATCAGGATAAAAATATTGTCTAAGTACATAGTAATACAATTGAAGTGAGTCTTATTAGACTTTGAGATTGTTACGGCCATAAGTGATAGAATTATTATAAGAATGTTATTTCATTTTCTGCTAGTAGGCTGACAGGTTCAGGATTTGAAGTTAAAATCTATATAGACTGAAATAATATTAAAAAGAGACATTAAAAATAATTAAAAGTCAAAATAAGTTAATATTCATTAGAAAAAAAACCCTGCATAATAATTCAGTTTAAAAACTCCTAATACTATTCTATAGATTCATGATAACTACAGCTGTAAAATGAGATAAAACTTCGTTGATTTTTCAGATTTCATGTTTGGAGAATGTTAATTTTTGAAAATAGATTTATAGCTACTGTTTATATGTGAAATTCTTGTTTTAAATATTTGTTTATAACTTTTAATAAGACTGCTTTTAATTAATTCATATATATTATTATTACATATTATAATAGTTTAGTTTTGAAGCATAAAGTATAGGTATAAAATTTTAAGAACAGACTGCAAAAAGAATTACTTAAATGTTTAATTTACCTTTAATTTAAAGTTAACTATATTGTTCAGTTAACTATATAGTTCTAACTGAATAGTAAAAATCATTTCATTTATGTATATAGAATTTCACCAAAGATAATGCAAATTAATCCAATCAGGGTAATACTAACTTCTGAAAATATTAAAATATTTACAAAAGATAATTGATGTATTAATAAAATATCCTGCAGTTTCACGAAAGAATGCTTAGATACGTCACCAATAAACATGAAAGCACGCTGCATGGAAGCAAATTAATAAACATTAAATGCCGAAAATTGCTTAAATTTCAAAGGGAATCTTAATTAAAGGGAACATTTCAACTTTTAAAATTTTGATTAGTATTCCCATAATTTCAATATATTTAATTAAATTACTATAATGCATATATGCTTTTTTAATATATTGCAAATTTGATTTTGTTACTACACTAAAGAACTACTAAACTTGTGCAACATACAGGACTGATTTTTTTGTAATATGTAGGTACATTTATTAATCTTTAGTGCTGTTTATAAAAATTTATATTACGTAAAAAATAATATAAATTAATTACATTAGTAAAAATGAATGATTAAAAAACCTACATAAAGCTTGAATGCTTTAATTAGGTTTTCCTCTTTTTCTTGTATGCAATAATCACAGGAGATATTATCTTTATATGGAGGCACTGCTATTTATGTGCGAAGTTTCGGCACTATAAGAATTGACTCTAAATAGTTTAATTTAATAGTTATTTTAAGGTTCGAAACATTTCGTTATAGTTTGATCTCCGCAATGATAAAGGTAAAAAGTGAACGTAATTTAACAATTAATATTTAACATCCATATTTCCTAATGTTCCTAAATATTTTGTACATCGATTCATGTAAGTGCAGCGAAATAATTGGAAATTGTCCATCGACTTGAATGAGTTCCTTAAAGAATCGAAAATAAACAAAAATATGATCAAGTTCGTCCATTAGTTACGGGTTACAACTTGCCCATAGTAAAAATTTTAATTGAGAGAGTATGCAGATATTTTTTAGAGAAATGTAAGTTATAAACCATAAAGGTATCAAATGAGAGATTTATAAACCTAAAGTTTCAAAGATTTATAAGCACAAAATCTTTCTGAATGGCCTTTATTATTGCGAAGGTTTACAATGGCTTCATATTAGTATAAATCGAGTGCCTAGTGACGGTGAGGAGGATCTTGTTACATTATTAAACTTGTAATCATATTAATTATAACAAATGAACATAGAACTTGACATTTTCGTACTATATATGCAAATTTAAAGTGAATATATTCATACAACTTGGAACCATTGTACTTTATGAAGTAACGTAAATGGCAGTTTTAAGGTTTATCGTAATTTCAAAATAATTTATTAAAATTGACTTGCTACAATTATTTAAGATAATAAACTATAAAATTACTTTTAATAATCGTAATAATAATATTAAATTTTATTATACATGATTTAATTTCAGTATAAAATATTTTTGATATATTTTGTTGTATAAATACTTTATATATCACTGCCATATTAATCTGAATATCTCAAATCAAAGGATTTAATACATTTTTAAATACAGTTTGATGAAATCATTATATTGTTTTTTGATTAATAATATCACACATTTTTTACTAATATACATTATTTACAATGGAATTACAGAATTATAAGTTATTTTGCTGCCATCAAAAAATTCTTCAATATTTTTAAAATAAGCACTCAAAATTATGAATACAGATTCAAATTTGTATTACTCAATTTCGTCTTAATTCATTTCTTTAATTTTTGAATGGTCTATTTGATACTATTTAATGAACGTTTAAACAGTACTTTCCGTAATGCTTTATGAATCTGTAAAAGGGCCTTTTTTCAAATATCTATTTAAAACCATAAAATCGATTGTATCTTATAAATATTAGCATAAATTAGACTTAAAACATTTAAAATACAAAATTTATTAGAAAATATTGCTCTTGGCAGAGTTTTATGCACTCGTTTTTACTTACTCTTATTTCATATCATTGAAGTATTCACTTTTTATTTGTTATGTTGTGAATAAATTGATAAACATATAATAAAAAGATATGTTGATACAAATAAAGGCATGAATGGATTAGGAGGAAAGTTGATTATTATAAGCCTTCCATCTTTTTGCGATCAATGCTTTTTTAATTTGAGCTAACCACACTGGCTCTCTCTTTTTAATTTATCGTATATTGTCTACATAATTACTATTATTATCAATATTATTAAGAATTAAATCCACAATTTAAATGTTTATAAGAAGTAGGTATAAATCACTAAAACTTTTTACGTGTGTCTGACTAATCACACGATGGACGTTTTAAATATTAAGAAATAAAAAAGTGTATTATAACTGTGTCATAGATCATAATATATTTTAAAATGCTGAAAAAATTGAACACAATCCCACAACATTCTCATGTGTTCTTTATCACAGTTATTTATCTAATTCTTTAGGGTGATTTCGTAAAAGATTTATAAAATTAAAAATATAATAAGAATAATAAATTATGTGTTAAAATCGTATATGTTCTTACTCCAGCGTTTATTGTATGTGACTATAATTATCATTAAATATGTATTGCTTCTTTAATAATAAGTTTATTTTATGGTATTGTACACAAAATCATCTAATATAATGAGCAAGAATAAAATGAATTTTTATGAAAAAACTGCTATGATTTACCTATTACTACCTATTTGAATATATCAACATTTTTAAGTGATACGATTATTATCAAAGTACTTTTATATCATATTACTTTTAATAATTATATTAAGATGTTTTTAGATTAAAAATACGTAATCTCATGTTTTACCATTTACTTTTATAAATTACTTGCACATATTACGTACGCCAACTCAACTTAATTTGATTTGAATAGCTATTATTACTGCAATTGATTTTTAAATATTTTTTCGATTGTTAAATTTCAATCATAATCTATAGTAATAATATACCTGATACAATTAATGTATAATTATTCTTGCATAGTTTCCTTGCGTAGTTTAATTTTTTTAATAATAATGCTGTTAAATACTTAATCTTTTAGTCAGTAATTCTTAATTTGTATCCCAATATAAATCATTGAGATTAAATTTTAACTCTTACAAACTGCATGCAGTTAGAAGAGAACGATGCATTATGTTAAATGATTTATAAACATAATTTTCAGTCTGACCAAACTCGATATGATTCTACTTGCATGTCTGATTTACGGATATAGTGCTTAGCTGGAATTATAAACTTTACTCTTTTTTGGAACTCGAGCAGTAGTAAATAATATTTAATATTTTATAATTTGTGATTTTAAAGGAAGTATTCTTATACATTTATCATTAACGGCCTCCAAAAATAAACGAATACAGTCGTCATTGAGTGAATACTCAACTTTTATCAAGGATAAAATAATTGACTTTGCAGTGACTTTATTTGCTATTCAATTACACCTAGACTCATAATTTCACTTTACTCTTGTATGTTTGCTATATGATTTATCTTTTTAAAAATAAAACTGAAAATAAAAAGAACAAATATGTTTGAAATGCTCTGAATCTCCGAAATAAAATGTATGCGTGTACTAATTTGAAGATTCGAGCCTTTGTCAATTTATTAAAATTTGTTAATTAATTGATTAAATCGATAGCTCGGAAGGTCGATTTGAATAGCCTCAATGGTGTTATAAATACAAGGAATATGATATTCACATATATCGTCTTTAAACAAATATTTAAAATATTTTTTTGTAAATGATCATTGTAGTATAAATAGTTTAATGGATCATTCATTCTAGCATAAATTTTCATTAGCATCGTTTATATATATAAAGAAAGAAATATTTTATTTATTATTGCAACTAAAAAATAAATCTTAATTATCTAAAAATGTAGTTTTATTTCATAAGTATGCTACTGTAATGTCGTTTGATAATACAAAAGTATTTGATAATACAAAAATCCTTGTAATTTTAAAGACTTATAATTTTCATTTATAAAATTATATCATAGCACTAGTGAACTTTAAACAATTAATAAATTTTTAACTTCTAGTATAATTAGTTGGGATATATGATCGTTTCTTATCTTTGGAAATTTTACAAATTTATTAAGAACCTTATATCATAGGATACTGCAGCAGTGTAGAATTCGCGGTGAATCAAGGACATGGAGAGATGACACAAGATCTTCAATATATCATTTTTAATAAGGTTTATATTTTGAACAAAATCGTCGGTATGAGTTATGAAAGGCACCGTAAATTTTAATTACCAAATATTTTATAAATGGAAATAAATGTTATAAGTAAACATCTGAAAAATTAATTATAATAGAATTTAAATTGTAGGAAATTAGTAGAATACAAAATCAATACTATTTTATAATCTTATAGGTACATTTTTGAAACCGAGTATACACAGAAAAGAGGAATAGGTATTTATATCTATACTTATTCAAAAACTCTGAAAGTTACTATGAATGTTGCTAATCTACAGTTAGTTAAGATGCATAAGAGCTAAAATAATAAATGAATTTATAAAAAGTTATAATTAACGATTCTTTCCCTGCCTCACTCCCTGCTCCATCCTCGGCTCCATCTCTTGTTTTTTACCGCGCTTGTTCTTTCGCTGGTCGTTTTCTATATATGATTAAATTGCCTATGATTATATAATATAATTATGAAATTTAATTTAAAATTCAAAATTTTGGAGCGTTTGATGCTTAGATATATAGAGATCAAATTTATATTAAATTTTATTTAACGATGTAAATATCAAAATCTGTTTATCTTACATAGTTTAATATGGACTTTAACATGTCCTGAATAAATATAACAATTTGCAAAGCTTCTATTCTTAGAGGTATCCATACTTATCCAAAACTTTCTTAAATTTTTAATATATAATCTTTCAGTAAAATTGTCAGGGTCAAATGGGATTGTTGAGAATTATGAAATGCGGTTATGGAAGACTGATGGACATAAACTCTAAATGTCGGCATCGAGCTATCTACGTGACTTTACTTAATGAATTTATTTCACTTATAATTTATTTTTGGACCTATGTATATTATGATTCTCTAATGTGATAATATTCTTGTAGCTCTCATTCTCTGTCAAAAATTATTTCATTCTCTCTATTTTCTCTCGAATGACCCCTTCTTCGGTCTTTTCGACTTCCACTTCTCCATAAGGTAAGCATTATAGCGTGGGAGTTGCCTCAATACCGAATGTATTGAGGAATCTTGGAGTTTGTTTCGTTTCCGGGATGGCAGACTGTCGGAATGGAGATGTGCGGGCTCACTTCGGTTACGACGTTCGGATATTGCGCGGGTTGGACTACACGTATAATATTCTTTCTTTGGGCTATACTACTCCAATACAATATCGTATATTATTTTATCATCACGTCTTGTCCATTTTCCTGTTCCCAATTTTATTCGAAGAACTACTTAAATGGACATTGAGACAATAAGTTTAGCACATTCATCCAAATAAATAGTCGCGTAAAACTAATATTTAGTTTATAATTTCGTACATTTCTCAGAATTGGCGCGAATCTCGGGATGTACTATGTACGAATTTAAAGAATGATTTATCTGTACAATAATTACTGATGAGATCAACAGTTATCATAAATGTTTATGATAAAACATATTACACAGTGATGTAAATTCAGCGGAGAAAATTTCTTCTGTTTACCAAAACCTCTGTATATAATGATTTAGGTTAAAGAAGAAGGTTAATCACGTTACAAACAATTTCACCAAACTGTGGTTTTACCGTTTACTGTATGCAATTCACCGATAAACGTATTATATTAGAATAACAGTGATCTAGGGTCCCGAGAAGTTTTTCACATTGTCATTCTTACTTACTTAAGAGTCCATATGCTCTGTTGCAGCTTGACACATTACAAAGATCGACATTTACGCATAGTTATTGTATCTTTTAAGGGATGAGGCGACGCGACTGAAAGCTAAGACGTGCAACAGCATATATTGTTGTTCGTTTCCTGCGTATACTTTTGATACACATCTTAGTTTTAAATATGGCTGAAAATTAATATTGTACTATTACATATCACACACTAACTTAAGTTTTTAAATTTTATTTGTGTTATATTCAGAACTGCTACATAACGATTATAATGAGAAATGAATCTATTATACTTACAAAATTACATTTTCAATAATACAAAATACAGTACAATACAATTATATACTCTTAAAGATTGCTAAATCTTAATTTTAAAGCAATACAGATTATTGTATAGATAATTGCACTTATAATAGTAAAATTAGGTTTTTTTACTGCGTTGTCCTTATATTTAACACGATATTTCGAAAAATAAAATACGAGCATTTTTATTAAAATTTATCGTAAACTTGGACAAGGTTTAAGCGCTACCGAAACAAGTTAAGCCTTTATGCAATTCCTTGGACGTACGTGAGCCTTTTCAGAAGTTGAGGTTTATCAAACTTCGCGGTAAAAGCTTTGTCCTAAACATGTTTCAGTATATAATGATACCATTTATTTTCATTAATTACATTTTGACTTGTATTTATAAAAATTACAGCAGTAAGAATGACATAAATAGTAATGATATAAATAATGTTAATTTACTGTGAATTTGAGTTTTATCTTTAAAGCTTGAAAATTTGTTTAATTGTAACATATGAATTTTTCCAATTTTTTAGCATAAAATTATTTAATTATTAATAACACAAATATAATTCTAATTATCTGTCAATTTATAAATATAAAAATTGTAGGGTACCTTGAGCATATGCACTAAGACTGTAGTAGTCTAAATGAACCTTCAAATAAATATTTTCTTAAATATACATATATATAATACTTTTTAATTCTTATACATACACAAGATTCTTGTTGGAAATTGAAACCATTTTTAGACGGGTTTGTCGATAAAATTTCTAGCCTAAATAAGTTTTTAGAATCCCACTTTTATATTTTAAAAAAACTTTTAGATGTAAACGAAAATATAAATATGTTAATTATATCGTACTTTAAGACATAATTTTGATTTTTAATGATTTTATTGCATTTTTGGTTAATATTACTGATTTAAGGCTTAATTTTTTAGTCACAAAGTAGATGAAAATTGAGTTGAATGTTTTATTTGAATTTTGCTATATAATAGCAATGATTATAATTATATGTAAGTATAATTTTGTTGTTGTGTTTTTAAGTTATTTTTTTATTAGTTTAGTTATATAATATATTTTTTACTTAAAATAAAAAATTTCAATCTTTTATTGATACCCTTTATTTATTATTAATTTTAAGGTAAATTCGAAAAATATAGTTGTTCTTTAGTCATTTCTATAAAGAACAACTATATATTGTTTCTACTCATGTGTGCTACGCTTTTTATGTCTAAACCTAAATGTATTTGTATAAAGCGATTGTGAAGTACTTTTGATTGTATGCTACAAATTTAAGTATGCTACAAACTATAAAATATATATATATATATACACATATATATATACACGCATATAAATGTAAATACGTC
This sequence comes from Sycophaga agraensis, assembly GCA_018906755.1. Lineage (NCBI taxonomy): Eukaryota > Metazoa > Arthropoda > Insecta > Hymenoptera > Pteromalidae > Sycophaga > Sycophaga agraensis. Next base: position 1,216,488 of record JACCIE010000013.1, read on the forward strand.
TATATATCTAATATTGTGTATCAGAATTTAATTTTGTTTAGCTAAACAACTTTAAGAAGGAGTCGATAAAGTTTAAAAATAAAAAACATATGGTTTGCATACAGAAAATTGTATATTACCAAAATTTAATGTTTTATTATATTTTAAATTAAGTAAAAATATAAAGACTTTTTACTAATAAAAAAAGCATATAACTAGACCAAAAGATCATTTTACGTATACACATTTTTACAGCTTGAAAATTAATATTTAATTAAAGGGTTCCCGCGTGGCACCTGCAAAATATGGTATAAATAGTATTATGATGCACTCTCACGAATAGGATCACACAAGAGTAGCACAGTTGTTGGATTTGTAGTGTCCTACTGTAAAAAAGACGAAAATTCTGAATACGTTCTGTGTCAGAAGGCGTGAAGTAGTTATATGATTGTATTTACACCGCACAGTAAAAATGAGGGAATTTCAGCAATTTTACAAAAAGTACGGTGGTGCCTTCGCAATATCTCGACTACATGTACATCAGTCTACTCAACGATATGTATCGATATATCTTATAATATATATGTAGAAGTATTTCATATTCTTATACGCCTAGCTCGGCAGTTTTACATTTTGCGAGGACATGGGATGAAAAAGTAGGAGTCTAGAAAAGGACCATTTTTCTTCAATTTTTCCGAATCGATCGTATAACTGCAATAGTTACTACGTTTGCTGTTTAACAGTGGAGTGAACAGATGTATTTCTTGATCAGAAGGTTCTTGATATTGAGATTTTCTACGACCCTTTACCTTTTTCATTTTTTCACTTGGTTGATTTTAAGACGCCGATAATGTGTTTATTGTATATAAAAAATGTGCGACTGAGTATTAAAAATAGCTTAGATTTTATGTGTACAAATATGTATTAATATACACATTATAAAATTTAATATAACAAAATAAAAAATAAGAATAAAAATAAGAGATATAAGGATGCTGTACAAATAAGTGGGAATAAGTGAATACTAAAAAATTTACTCAATAACATTTATCTTTTTTTAACACTACTCTCATTTTATTTTACAAGGGCACTTAGTAATAGTTTTGCAGGTTAAAGTAGTTTGCGGATCTCTTCACGAGTCTACATTTTCTACTTATCAGTTTAGTATTAGTATGTATTGTCTGTATACGAAGACGAGTTAATGCACATACTCTTGGGCAAGGGGTAAACTTTATTCAGCAATGGATCTTGTTCAGTAGCTTGTACGTGCAAAAGAAAAGATTAAAGGATTGTTTTTAAATTAAGCGAAATGTGAAGGATCCTTTTATGTTATTTACTACATATTTACGCTTTGTGTAAGTTTTACTTTGCTTGCCCTTGTTCAAAAACTTTTTCTTTTATTTGCGATTTTCTTTCAAAATGTTATGTTTCAAAATTCATCTTTACTTACATTGAAGAATTAATTTGTAATTGAGGTGGCGTTATAGATAAAATTTGATTTAAAATATTTTTAATATCGAACATATCTGTAAGTTAGTATTATTACTATTTATTAGTAACTGCAGATGGTCTACCACAGTAGAGAATGTTTTTTACCATTGATGAACTTTTGTTTTCGTGAATAAGCTATAATAAAGCTATATAAAGAAAAATATACCTATTTTAGATAATATTTTTATCCCAAACCTTAAAATACGAATTTGGTAGCTAAAAAATAAAATTAAAAAAAATATGTACAATACTTTCTATGTTTACAAGTTTAAGGTCATTTGTAAATATCATGATTTAAAAATTGTTAGAGACAGTCCATAACTGTTTTAAAAACAACTTACGAAATAGAAATTAAAATAAAAACTAAGTACAAACTTTAAATTGTTATTCTTTACACTTGAATAACATTATGTATACAAGTTATGTAAATTTAATATCTTGCATTAAAAGCATAAGAAAAATAGTTAAAATTAAAACTATAAAACCGATTGACTTTATAATGTATTTGTATATGTAGAAAATTACTACTGCTTCTTCTGCTTTGCTATGTAGCTTATACAGTTTAACTGATTATTATAATTGAAACAACAAATTAATCACGTTCAAAATCATTTTTGAACTAGATATTAACCTCATATACAGATTTTAAGTACAGCTCTGAAGATAAATTTACCCTAAATAATATAGTCTGCACGATATACTCTTGTACATAAATACGCGGATATTGTGTTTTTAAAAACATATTTTTACAAGAACATTTATCGTATACGCATTCATCTAAAAACAACAGAGCGAGATGAAATTTTTACATGTGAAAAATTTAAATTTATTGCATATGATTCTTTTAATTAAAATTGAAATTTTTTCATTATTATATAATGTCATTTTATTTATATTTCTATTTCGTTACTAATCAACGACGGAGCCATCCGGTGTAAGATAACAAAGAGATAATACATGAGAAGATTCAGTGGCGCTTGTGTCAATCGATGAGAATTCGAGTTCTACACTCTACTGAATGAGCCACTACAGGCTTTTAAAATTGCTAGTTTTAAACAATTCTGCAGTAACAGATTCACTTTCGAAAGTACTAAAAAATTTATTAAAGTTTTAACATTGACCATGTAAGAGCATAATTAATATTTTGCACTCAATACGTAATTTTCTAAGGCATGCAATAATATAAACGAAGGCTATTTTTTTGCATGTACCTATATTCTTCGCGTATCAGTACCGGAGATATCATCAAAAATGCAAGTATATTATAGGTTGATTTCTAGGAAGTTTTATAAGGCAAGATAGTAAATTGGGCTGAAGATACTATGTAGGAATCACAGTACTCCGAAAGAAAAATCAGAATGCAATGCAAGACGAATGCATGACGCGCGTTTCGCGAGATGCTCGTTAGTCTCATTCTCACGAAGCCGAGATGAGACTCGTTAAGATTTGCCTGGTCCGCGGGTTCTGGCTCAACTGATTCTTAGCTGGGTCTCAACTTCAACTATGACCCTCTGCGCCCTACACCTGTGATAACTTTCTAGTCAGCACTTCGCTCTCCCCGCATAGACTCACTTTCACTAATTCCTTTTGTGGCTTACCCCTCGGCTTACCCTCTGTCTTAGCCCCTGTTTCTCCTGCTCTCCATGCATGCCTTTCATCTCGCTGCGTAATATGGAGCGATACAATTACCTGCAGTGATACAATTACCTATACTTCGTCAATATACCATTATTGCTTTATTCTTAAGTTATTCAATTGTTTTTCTAATGTTTTGATACTTTAAACTATTATTAATAAAACTGTTTTAAACAGTATTTTTTTGTGTGCAGCTTATTTTAATTATCCGTTTTCCTTTAAATATACGTAACAAAAAAAATAAATAACGATTAAAAGCTTGAAATGTTTCTCTCTGTAAAACATAATAGAAATTTTAGTTGAATGAGATCTATTAGGAGTCTGCATTAGATTAGTTAAATTCTTATATATCAATTGTAACATTTGTAATTTGACTTCAGATTTGACTCAGTTTGTGACATAGATAAAGTCTCGACGTATCACCTACAATCTTGCGGTTACCATCCAGAGGAATTAAACTTTGCGACTTACCGCTGTTCGTCGTGACAGTTAAGAAAATGTAAGGGCCAAACAGGAACTATGTATCGAGTTACTTTTTACACACAAAATCTTTATTCGTGACATAAAGAATAATTGTTGAATAATTGTCGCTCAAATCTTTCCAAGCGCACAACATCTTGTTGACTGCCGACGGAATGGGATAAAGCACTTTTGAAGTTTGTACGCTTCTTTTTACTCTTCACTTAAGCAGTTCCTGAATGTGCCCGACAGGTCTCAGGTAAACCGCATGGGAAACGATTCCATCGTCACAATTTTCCGGTATACGTCCCTCATGCAAAAGCGGGAAGGCTTATCAGTCTAAAGATGCGCTAAAAACTCGAAAGGCTCCTCTTGCGGACTGTCGAGGCGGTTTCCCGCAGGTGGTTGGAGGTCCGAATCTCTAATGGTGGTAACTGCATCCCTTGCCTCCCCGATCGCTCGTTTGGGCATCCGCGTAAAACGTACAAAAAGTCTCACTGGAGTCACTCCTATACGCATTAACGGTCCGTGACGCAAACCAAACTAAACTTTTCACGGCACCGCGCAATTTCACTAAATTTGGTTGCTGACACTGCCTCCGTTCCTTTTTCCAACCGTACTTTCTTTGGAGAGGTTTGCAGTGACAACAATCCCCCGCCGTGTTAAGCCTTCGTAATATATACACGTGACCACTTTTCGTTAAATATATAGCTTGAACCTCTTCCTAAATTTAATGTTTCAACCTTTTTTAAAAATTGTATTTTTAAATGAATATTCATCGTAATAAATGAAGCTATATTCCAAAAACAAATTAAATATTTACATTTTTAACTTTAAAGCGTGAAAATTTATCGTACAATTTATAAGCTAAACCAAATTACGAAAAATTATTATAGTTAATGGAACCTGCAGACACCTAGTAGATCTCATTTAACTACATTTTTTATTATGTTCTCTAGGCAAAAATTTCAAATTTTTAATCGCAATATATTATTTTTTATAAAGGTATTTGAAGTTCAACGGGTGATGAAAGCAACCGAACTCTCTTAAGATACTATTAGATTCTAGACATTATTATTTACTTAAATAAATGCTTCTATTTCTAATCATTCTTTCTTAGAATTCTAATAAATTAAAAATACAACTAATTTTTCATCACTTGGAGCAGATCGTTATTTCTATGAATCAGTATTTATGACTCGGTATTTGTAAAAGTTCAAGTATTGATTATAAGTACAATTCAATAATTGAAAAATTATGATTTGCAATAAAATTGGCGTTAAAGGAAAGTTTGAAAATGTTCCTGAAAGGGAAGCACACATAAAAGTCCTCTGACCCTGTATAGTAAGTAAATACATAAACAATAAGTTCTGAGAGCGCAACAGCGGGCACCGGCGCGCAGCGTGACGTTTCACTACTTTATTGTTCGATCGGACGATTCTTCGACGGTATAATATTGCTCGCTTCTATCGCTCTGTTACTTTTTTCTTTCCACAAGATCATAATATTATCTTCGTAGATTTTCATAGCACATGTGCGTCATTTGTTATCTCAACTTTTTACATAATTTGGCAAAGTTAAAAAAGTGTAGTAAAAATTATACAAGACCCGACTGTACATCAATACATATATGAATCTACTTTTCCTCGCTCGTTAATGCTCATGCTGGCATAACAATTCACGTAAGCTTTTTTGCACATAAAGCAACGCGATTCATTTCAACGCTGTAGAGTACCGGTTGTATGAAAAATATTTGATAAAGTTTAACTGTAGTTCATTATACCCATATTTTCCGTTACATTATCTAAGCGTCCTTACATTTCATTTTTCAATAATTTGAGCATTACGTTTAATTTTATAAGAGCTGACTATGTAGTTAAGTACATGGAAATAATCGCAGAGTATCTATAAATTTTCAACGTAAAAGTCTTCTACATCTTCATATTCTTAAACTACCTCAAATATAATAATCTTTTTCTGAACAGTGAGTGATATACGTCTATAGTATAATACGTCTACTATTTGAGTGTATAGTCAAATATATGTGCCTATATAGATTTTTATTGCACAGACGCTTTTTATTTTAAGTGAATCGTGTGCAGTTTTTCAAGGGAATGTAGTGAATGTATTTTTAAAAGGTCTTATATCAGTGAATTGATGATTCGGTGCTATATCAAATCAGAATTGAGTTATTTTGAAATGCTCTTTAAACAGAATGCGTCTATTTGTTTTTTATTTCGGCATATGTGCAAAGAAAAAGGTTTAACTACTTGACCATATTTTATTTAATTTTGAAAAATAGTACGTAGCTATACAACTGTGATTACATCGTTTTATTTTTTAAACATGATGCATACGTAAAACGAGAGTTTACATGTACATCGATATATATAACTGCAATAGCTTTAGCTTTATAATAGGGTGAAGGTAAATGAGAGGATGCGCGAGAAGGTGGAAAGACGATAACGTTTCAAATGGAATCGAGGATGAAATTTGCCGAGATGACTGTATAGTGGGTGATAGCCGATGAAGGTAGTGTAGATGAATCCATGAGGAGGGTCAAGTTATCAGAGTTTAGTCTCGCAAGATTATAGCCTATGATCGAAGTGCCCTAGAAAGTTAGATACTCGGCCTTCGAATGCACACTCGATAGGACAACCCCAAAGTTGTCTCTTGCATATAGTAAGATTTCTGTAGCTTGCCAGTATAATTATGACTTTCAACAGAGTTGACCGGTCGCTAATAAATGCAAACTTCTGACTTTTAAGAAAAATATATATAACAGTGTTCAAAAAGTAGACGAATTCAAAATTAAGTTTGCATTCTTTTAAGTGTTCCTTATATAGTTGTTAAATTCAAGATAACATTCGTCCAATTACTCAAACTTGTTGAGGCTGCATTCTGAGTGCAATCTGCGTTGAGTGAATTATTATTGTAACATAATTAACTATCAGAATTTTACTTTCAACGAAATAGAACATTTTTTAATAATAACTAATTATCTACATCGTATCACAACTTTCAGTTTTGAATTCAATCAAATATTCATACATATTTTAAACGCCCACGTATAACATAAGATATATATAATGAAATCATTAATTGGAATTGTATTTTTGAAAGAAACGCTTAGAGAACAAATATTTTCATTTTTTATAGATAAATTTTCTAATGTCTATAAAACTTATGACTTATGAATATCGCATAAACACTGCAAGAATCGTAAATCATCATTTGTAAGTAGTGCATAAGACTCGGGCAACACCTTGTTAGCATGCAAAGATGAATAATAAGTATGTGGTAAAGTCATGGAACGAAAACGAAAGACTAAATCACGCCATAGTGTAGCAAAGTTAAAGAAAAAGCTCTGAAAGATAAAAAGCAAATTGCTAATTATAGTTACTAATTATCTGTTATTGTAATTAAGAAATGACTTGATGAATATATGTTATTGCTCAAAATTTTGTGTTTTGTGATAGTGATTTCCAATAACCAATCCTGTAGCATATTAATTCTATATTTTAAAAACTTCAAATTATCAAAAAACTGTGTCTATAGTTAAATGAATGAAGCCATCACGAATTTCTGCAGTATGTGTGATAAAAAATTGAGATATTTTACTTAGGCAGAAGTATATGATCTTTATGCATTATGGGTTTCGTTTTCTGCCATCAATATATGGTTTGTGAGTTAAGCAATAATATTAATAATAAATCATCTGTCTCGTCCAGCGACGAAATAATTATTTTATTTAAACGGAAGCTCTACGCAGAAATCAAAAGTTTTCCGTCGGGAACGCGAGACAGTTACTAGCACTTCAGTAGAAGACTGAGTGCTTTTATTGTCGATTTTTTGGCCTAGGCTTGCACCTAATAGCCTGGGAACAGCGGCTGAAAGGGGGTAACCAATTTTATGATTACCTTGCCAGGATTATCTCCAAGGCGAGAGCCTATGGATTTTCCCAAAGCATTGCTCTCTCTTTCTTTAACTGGGAAACCTCTTAGCTTGTATAATAGGAGGTTTCTAAAATTAGTAAAATAAGATTGAATTTTTATTTTAAGTGTCGAGTTTATTAAAACTTAATAATGTCGTGTTACAGAAAATAAATGGTTCGCATTTGCGGTTTTTAACAAGTGTGTATTACAGTTTACGCTCGGTACAAACTAATTATATTGCGGTTTTGTTATAATTCGTGTTACAATAATTCATTACTTTGCAAATCTCTATCAAAGGTGTAATAAGTAGAATACTAATAATAAAATAAATTATCCCTTACATTTGATTTCTTGTCCGGTAGTGTAATGATTCCTCCGTAGGGAAACCCTAATTTAAGCCTTTATTCGGCTATACGCTTAATCTAATAAGGGTCGAAAACTGGAGTTTGTTATCCCTTATTAAATTATTTTAGTGGGAAGGATGTCTTCAGTTAGTCCTTGTCTCAGCAGTACTACCATCCAGAGACAGTAGACCTCCGACATCAGGAGTAATTGATTGAATGGGCGAGGAATCAACTAGCTCTTATCTCAGAAGTACTATCGTCCAGGGACAGTAGACCTCTGACGTCAGGAGTAATTGACTGATGGGATGAGGAATTAGTTAGCCCCTTGTTTCAGAAGTACTACCATCAAAGACAGTAGACATCCGACGTCAGGAGTAATCGGCGGATTAGTTAAACCTAGACTCAGAAGTACTACCATCAAAGACAGTAGACCTCCGACGTCAGGAGTAGCCGGGTGGATTAGTTAACCCTAGCCTCAGAAATACGACCGTCTAACACAGTAGACAGTTGGCCTCCGACGTCAGGAGTAACCGACTACTCAGTACAATACTCTGGAAAGCACCAGCAAACGCTAAGTCGATTCCAAAGTGCTATAGCAGCAAAAGGTAAGGAATGAGAAAATTCCCTTCTCTGACTAGCAAGTTCTTATTGAGAAATAGTACCAGTCAAAAGAACGGATCGTTCTGATTTTTCGTGGGTTGTACAATAATGGGTTTTATAGGGCTAGTCGCCGCTGGAAACTAGCAGCGCCGCAGGTTTCTCGGAAAAGTCGCGAGCGGAGGCGAAGGTCAGAAGATCAAGGCGTAACTTTCACTCCGCTGGGTCCTAGCTACCGATTTCCAGGCGCAGCGGAGGCTGCACGAGACGCATTTTACATTTGAATCCGATGGTAAGACAGAGAGCATATAGGAAATAGGAGCCGGGCCCTTGAGGTTATTCTCTTAGGCGTGGGCGTGAGGGATAGAAAAGAGAGGCAGTGGTAAGGGTAGAGAGGCGGCGCGCGGTGCTGCATCTCCGACGGTGAGGGAAGCGTGGGGATTTTTGGGGAAATCTTCTTTGGGCTCTTTTCTCTTACTGTTATAAATTATTATAATCGGAGGTATATTGGTCGTTACCTAATTTGCGTACTGATTCGTTTTTCTTTTAATTGAGTAATCTCGCTTTTGAATGTCGCGGATCGAACCATTATTAGTGTTTTTGTTTAGTTTTTATACTTATTTTATATTGTATATTTCTATCGCGTGTGGGGTCTTTTCGGAAAAGAAAAACTATTCTCTGCTAAACTGTATATATGATTTTTATATAATAGAACATCTATGATAAAGAAAAAGGTTTTTAGAAATAGTGGTCTTGTGAAAGGCCGTTATTTGGGCCTGCTTCGGAGTGTGAAAAAGGGTCTCGGCGGTATACACGTGCACCGGCCCGGTCATAAACACAGCGGGCGGTATCGGCGCTCGATTCGTCTGTGGGTTTCCTTTATAATAGATATATATATATATTTAATTAAAAGTAGTAGAGTGTTACGCAGGACGTAACACATCAATATTTGAAGAAATGGTATAAAATGGTAAACCGATTTGGGGATAATTAATTAACTCAACTGTACATCTGATACATTGATACTTAAGTGCGTTGTCATTACATTGCTATCGCGCTTTTCGAAGTAATATTCAAAGGTCTATCATACATTTTTGTATTATATATGTATGACAAAATTATGATTTATATGTGTACATTTTAAAGTATGTGCATTGTAATGAATCAAATAAACATTTTTAGATAAGCCGAGGATATAATACATGATTAATGTACCAATATTCAATTAAAATTTGAGTTTGTATCGGTTGATCCTGTCTACGAAGAACTCTTATGTAGTTAAATGCTGGAATATAAATAAACTGCGAGAGAGATCTCCAGAAATTTTGATAACCAAGCAATTGAAAAAAGTAGCTTCATAAAATGAGTGTTTTTAAGAAATTAAGGTAGAAGCAAATTATCTTTAATCAAGGGGGGGAGAGATTGTTTGTGTATTGATTAGAATAGATCTCAGTTGCAGTATATTACCAAATAGTAGTGGTATCGCGTCCACTCATAAAATGACAAGGTTTGTTTGTAAAAACCTTGCAAATGTAAATATAAAATAAAAATAGATACATTAGCGATAACTAGTCTACTCCGATGCGTTATAATGAGCATTTATGATTCCTTTTATAACATACTCCATATATTTAATATTATGTTTTAGATTTAAATGAAAGATATATTCGAACTTTGCATTATAATTAAACTTACATTCTGTGAGTATTTTTGTATATTTATTATAAAACTTTTTTTATTTTACAAATGAAGTAAGTGTGAGTTTTAAAACCGTTTTAACATATCTAGAAGAAAATAGTATAATTCAAATATTTGCATTGAATTAGTTATTATAATAATCTATTTGCTTTTGAAAAAAATATTATAAGTAGTAGTAGTATACTAATATACTTAACTATCTTTTATATTCTAGTGGCAGAGAATTAATGATGACAATACAAGAACGTTACTCTAGCGGCCAAGACATTATTTTGTATTAATTTAGGTAAAAGATGTTTTTTCAGTCAGTAATTTTGTAAACATCTGATTGAATGTAGGAACATCAAGTTCTATGTACATAACCTTGACCTGCATATTTGTTTTAAAGTAATTGTTATAAAAATAAGTATTCAGTAGGTCGTCTGCAAATCATAGAAAAATAATCGGCTTCTATTATTCGAATTATTTCGGTCACGGCATATTTCACACGTATAAAATAATGTAGAACAAGTAGTTTGTGAGAAGTCTTCGGAAACAATAATCAATTTGTATTTACTTGACTTTTTCCTAGTTCACGAGATGTTTTTTAAAATTCAAATACTTTGTTAATGTATATTTTATGTTTCATAAAAAAAGGTTATTTAAGTGCAACGACATTTATTAATTTAATAATTCATTATAATTGGACATAGATATAATATCATGTACAATGATAACCAAGACTATTCTTATAATTATTAATTATATATCAAGTGATATCATACGTAAGTAATACAATCCTTTTTTTTAGTTTCCAACAACTGAAGTCTGCATAAGCATTATACAGTGAATGCTCTTATTTATAATTTTAATATGATTTGTGTATAGTAAATATTTCAAAAAATTGCATCATAGATAAAATATAACAATATAATATTCTGAAAGAAGACTCAACTTATCAATCTTTTTAGATAAGATTATATACTACATGAAGAGTGAACAAAATTAAATGATACGTTCCTCATAAAATAGATTAATTAACAAAGTTGTGATGTATAAATAAAATTTAAAATAAAATTAATTCAAATAGTATTTACCTTATAAAATAGATGTTGGAAACCAATTGCGGTGCTGGATTCCTGAATGTAGTTTAAAGATCATTTGTACATAAAGTATGGTTGGTGATGAGACATGTTTTGTTGTAGTGGAAAAGCTTTCAAGGAATTGAACCGCTCAAGATTGCGAGTATTATTAGCCGATATTATGAGCAATTGTACAAGTTTTTGTTCTGGAGCCTTATTATTCGAGGATACGTTCTTTTATCGAAGCTGCAGAGATAAATTGTCCCGTTTGGCTGGCGTGTTGATTCGAGCTCACTCTCGTGCCCGCTGTCCATCTTGTGTCTCCTCCCTATCCTCCCTACAGGCATTAGTGTTCAATTTAAAATAACCCATCCAATAATCCAGGTCAATTATGGCTCGCATAAGTCTTCCGTACATTTCTCCCCCATGTATAGTGTCACTCACCTAGTACATAGCATAAACAGGCCAACTGCGACGGAGAGAAAAAACGAGATTGCGCATGAAATTAACACAGGTGTATATGCAGTACTAAGTTGTAAATTACCTCAACGTCATAGTTACACACTCGATGGTTTTGCACATGATATAGGTTATTCGGGTGGCTGCAGCGCGTTGAAATGTACATAAATAAAAATACGACGACTGTGATTCATCAAACGATCAACACATTCATCTTATACGGGGATTTATCAGCAGGTATACGCTTTTAGTGATATCGGCGGAGAGTGTTGTACGAGTGGCGCACAAGCAGAAAATAAGCAATACACGCGAGTTTGCGAATTACGAATCGTCACTCGTCACGTAGGTGATGTTGGCTAGACATGCCATTGATCTCATTATGCCTTACTATATACTGATTGAGAAAAGTTCGTTGTGTATAGATGTTTGAATTGCACGATTGCCATCGCGACATTTTATTGCGATGCATTGGTCGTAGAGACCCATTTTGTGATGCAGATGATTCAGATGCGCTTCTTTTACATTGTTAAAACATTTTCTACTAGTTAGTACGAAATCACGCTGAAAGATTCTAAGTAGTACGATAAATTTCAAACATTAAGTGTGAATTAAATCCACTTTCCTATCAGAATGTCCTGTGTATTATCACATCTGGTTGACGAAATCTTTATTTACAGTAACGAAGAGCTAAATAATGAATTAAGAACGATATTTGTAGAAGTATATCAGATATTTCTTTATTAAATGTTAATGATGTTTTTTCTTTACAATTATCTTTACAACTGAAATTACAGTCAAAAGGTCCAATAATACTGCATAATCGTTGCATTCAGTTTAAGTGAATACCATGTAGACTTGTAATTACAATTATAGTTGTAACTAATATATACGTGAAAATCAAAGAACTTTGCAGATAGTAATTTGTCTTTGTGATTAATTGTCACAAAAGATAACACACAATTAACTACATTGTATAGTGTTATTAGGTTTACATGTGCAAATAATGCTCTTAAAATTGTATCGCGTATTACGAAAATTTTTGTAGAGATATTTTAAGTATTTTAAGCTATTTAAATTTTTTCATTTTCTAAAAATGTTGTTTGCCTTTTTGCGCATCAGGGAGATAAAAAGTAATCCAATTTGATTACTAAAGTAAGAAATTTTTCAAATGAAAATATTTTGTGCAAATAAAAAAGCGAAATAATTGAAAAGGAAAATAAGAGAGGAAATAAAAAGCCCGAGCGAGAAGCGATATACGCACGGCGTGGTCAAAGAAGAGGAGCAGATTATAATAATAGAAGACGTCGGCTAGAACATTTATACGGGCAGAAGGAGCCGAGGTAGGCGGAGGCGCGGAGGAATAGTAGAATACGGATAGGTGCTAAGCAATGTTAATTTGTTGGCGCAGTGGCTCTAAGAAGCACAGCATAAAAAGGAAAAAGGAGGAAGGAAAACGAGAGAAGGAGGAGGAGAGGGAGCGGAGAGAAAGGCAAAGAGGCTGGGCGTCGAACGGTAGGTGGTAGAGGAGCGGCGGCGGCGGCGGCGGCGGCGGCGGCGGCGGCGGGGCAGAGCACAGGTGCGCGCAGGCCGTGGTTCGCGGGGGGGACCGCGGCGTGGGGAGCCGGGGGCCGAGACTCGGGAGGAGAGCGCGCGCGCGGCCCGCGAGGGGGGCGGGCGGCCACGTGGTAGGCGTGGTGGGGTTATCTCGGCGACTTTATGTATATTACGCGGCCGCGGGGCAGGAGCGCGAGCAGTTCGCCGCTGGCCAACTAGTTGTTCGGAGCAGTTGGCTCGGGACTCGGGAGGAGCGTGAGCTGGCCTCCGTGCTAGATAGATGTGTCGCGCGCAGTGCAGTGCTTGGCCCAGGTCGACCCTCGCTCGCTAGCTCAGCCGGCCGCCAAGATGATCGGCCTGGCCTGGTCCCTCGTCCTCCTGTCGACGGTCCAGGGCCTCCTCGCCAGCCCGCTGTCAGGTAGGGCCGCCCGGCACCCGGTGCCGCCGCCGAAGCAGCAGACGACGCGTAGACGGTGCCGATCGCGCGCGCGCGCGCCGCTAAGCGAGCCTCTTTGTCTCCGGGGGCGTCCGCGGCCACCTGCTGCTCGAGCCCGCGGGGACGCGCGCCAGGTGCAGCCGCGTCCGAGCCGACTTCCGGCCGCCCCGGCCCAAACGGTAAACTCCCAGCGCGCGGGCGCGCGCCGCCTTTTGCAATCGCCGGGGCGCTTTGTCCTTTTGTTTTTTTTTTTTTTCTTTCTTCTCGCCTTTTTATTTCCCATCCGCGGCCTACTTCGACTCGTTAGCCGCGCTGTGCTTTTTCACCGCGGCTCTCCCGCCCGCGACGCTCCTTCGCTTTTCCCTCGTTCCGACTCATCAAAGTCTAACTGCACACTTACGATGCGTTTTACCGATTTAACGATTACCCTGACCTTATACAATGGCGCGCGGCCGACCCACTTTTCCAAAACTGCTTTCGTAACAATCTGCATAAACCTGTGATTATAACTCGCGCGAGCGAAAATATATTTAAAATGGCTGGCGGGTGCATCGTGAGCTGGACTGGTGAGATATTTTCGATCGAATGCATTCGCTTCCCACGAAAAGATAAAGAAATCTTTTTTAAGAATCGGACTGGACAGCCTGGTGCGACTCGCGGAGATAACGCGTAAAAATAGTGTCATCGGATATATTTATTCTTTGCGCGGACGAAATAAATAACGTTTAAGACTCGAGTTAAGCCGCGAGTGAGAGGGCCGTCGTAAAAAATCCCATTATCCGGGCAAATTAGCATGTCGGGCGTACGCGCTGTGTATTTCCGGTTGTCCGGCTAGCCAATGGACTTTTCTACTGGTGCCTCCGCGATAACCAAGTCCCACACTCGTGCCGGATTCCCCGGGAGGTCCTCGACATTTGAGGCCGCTTACGCGCCTTTTGAGAAGTAGAGTCGCGAATATAACGTGGATGGTCGGAGAGGGCCTCTCGAGAGCGCGGCCATGACTCTTTGCTCCTGCATCGGCCTCACGTATCGGCCAAACGAAGAGAAAAGCGGAGAGGCTGCGGGAGCCGCGGGGCTAAGTGGCCACTTGGCAAGTTGGCAGGGGGCTTAACCAAGGTGGATTCGCCGAGACAATGAGCGCGCGGGGCCACGGCTAACCTGGGCGCAAGCAGGTCGAACCCCGAGTGGCGAACTATTCCGGATGAGCGGCTCGCGGCGGCTCGGATCCGATCGGGCCGGATCGGCCGGGATCGGCCGGGATCGGGAGACAAAGCGAGGACTAACCTGAAACCCGGATCTGCTCCCAATCTGCCGGGGTCCGCCGGGGGGGAAGGAGCGTCTCGCGGGCGCGCGGGGTCACGCGGCTCTCGGGTGCGCCGTCCAATCGCCTTTGGGCCGCGCTCTCGGCGCGCGGCTCCCCCGCGCCCTCCCCCGCGTGCCCCGCGGATCCGATGTAACTCGGAATAAGCCGCTCGGCGCGTTATCTGTTATCGCTCGGGTGGCCCGCCGGCGCTGCTCAAGCACCCGGGGGCCCCTTAATCTACGACACCTGGACTCGCGCCGCTGCGCCTCGGCGCTCGAGGGCCGCGGGACTCCCACGACACGGTCTCCACGCTCTCCGGCCACTGACGTCAATTTTCAGCTTCTTTTTCTCCTCCTTCGTCTCGCCGCGGGATCTAGATAAATAGAGGTCGAGTGAGGTGCCGCCGAACGAGATTCAATCAAGCCGCTCTGCAACGCTGCTTAATCTCTCTTGCAAGGGGATGCCTCGCTCCAAAACCTCTGCACTCTGCCGTCTGTAGCGAATTCACTCGACACTCGAGCTTCACGAGCATGGATACTAGAACAATCAATTGTTTATGTAATTGTAGAACAACAAGTTCGTCTCTCGTTCGCGTTTGTTCATCAAATGTTAATCGAGATTTTTATGACAATATTCTTTTTGTTGAAAATCATGATTGTCCTTTCTTTTTATAAAACATCAAAATTACTCATTGCTCTTCGATGGAAATGTTCTTGCAGTCTACAAAAGTGAAAATGCTGCTAATGAAAGTAATTTACTTGAACTGTATATTTTTTTCAATTGATCAACAGTCAATCTCATCACAGTCAACCCATTTGTAATCCCGTCTATTTTATGTTTTTATCAAATGACTATTTGAACAATAATCTAAAATGCAGAAGATTATCTACCAACCCAACGATTGAAGGATTTGATACTCATAGAGTTTGAGTGTCGAGTAGTAGCATTGATCACAAGTGGATATACACAAGTTTCAATTAGTGGTACTTTGACACAATATGAAGCGATATCTTGTTTACTTGAAAGTTCTGGTTCTTAAAGCTCGATAAATTCGAATCAATACTGTAATATACATATATGTATACTGCATGTACGCAAGGCTTATCGGGGAATACTTGCGATTATTTACAGCCTGATAAGAAATCCAAATATATTTTAAAAGATTTTTTTTCTCCAAATTATCATTCTTCTATGAACTTTTAATTCATTATAATTTTTAACGGTTAGTTAATTTACTCGCCAACGGATACGCGTTGTTGATTACAATTAAATATTTATTGAATCGTTAAAAATAATTATGTTCGAGTTGTTATGCCATGTAATTTTTTATTGAATACCGTACAGAGAAATATGAAAAAAAGTACACACGTTAGAAACATCTACATAGATGCCTCATTTTTTATATCCATTCTTTGTAATAAAGCCTTAATTGTAGAAATGCATATACTCTTTACTTCCTGGTAATACAACTATTGATTTGTAAGTATTACAGAAAGGAGCAAATCAAATGTGCTTGTAAATAATTGAAGAATCCCTCCGCCGTTTTCTCAGCATTTATATCACCTCGCGTCACCCAAACTATGGAATATTAATGAAAATCGATTACTTTAAATATACACACATGGAGAAGTAAGCGCCGGATTGGTGAACTGGTTAAATTCGATAGATCAAAAATTCATTATGAACAAGCGAGGGTATAATAATAGTCGACAGATATATGTAATTGAAATGGATGAAGCAAATAAAATAAAAGAATCTTAATAGAAAAAACGTAAAAAATATGGGCAAGACTCACGTTTCAATAGTAACGGACGAAACATATCAGATAACGTAATCAGATAAAAAGTACATGAATAGCCATTCGACTGATATCCATTTTATTTTTATGGAGTGAATCATTAGCTTAAACCAAGTCTTTAAAAAAATTTTGTTAAAAAAATTATGATATGTATATAATAAAATTGATAGAATTATTGATTTACTAGTCTATCTAGTTGGTATTACGTTGGTAGTGATATTTTATCGATTGAAAATCCTAGTGGGAATTGATTGACCGAACAATTGAAAAGGAAGATCAGTTCCTCTGAGAGATGTTTTTGCCCTACGTTGCGTAGAGCGTCATTAGCTGGTCGATGCGTTGCTTGTATCTGCAAGAGCGTCCATTGTAGCTAGCCGGTATCCTCTCTTTGAGTGCGACGTTTGCGCATGCGTCTGTGTCAGAACGGATATCCAAGTTCGCCGATTTCCCACGGGTTTCGCGCTCTGCTACCCGATTTCCGATCTCGGTCGTTTCCTTCATCTCGCCAAGCAGTCATCCTACACCGCGAACAATAAGATAAAAGGTCCCGATGCGAATCGGGATCAAACGTGAATGAAATTGCCTTTATCGAGATTGCATCGCGCACGGCGGCTTCCGTAGGAGGGCAGGGGCTGTGTATTGATGGGCAGTATCGCTTCAATCGGTCCAATCGCTCATATTGCTCGTGTCGCGTACACCTCCCGTAACATTGCATACGTAAGCTTGAGCCAATTCCATACAGCTAGGAATTAGGACAACTTGTAGCTTGATGATAATCATGTTTGAGTCGCGCATACTCCACTCCTATGTATACACTTTATCATTTCTTCGAATTCCGGAAGGAAAACTTCTTACAACTGCACCTGTATACTATTCTTTCATTTGATTCCTCTGAAACTCAGATATAATCGTCAAGATACTAGTATTACGAGTTTTATCGGCGTACTCAATAATATCATTATTATTCTTTTTTAATATGAAAAGAAATTAAACCTTTATTGTTAACCAGGCACATCTTTGCGATGAGAAGATATTTTTACGCAATTTTAATTCTTGATGATATAAGTATAAAGATGACAAAAAACACGCTAAAAAACTTATCCGAGACTTATGCGACCACAAACAGCGCATTAGAAATTGCTGCGCAAACAAAGTATATGAAAGAAACCAAAAGCGTATCTAATATAAATTCAATTATTTTAATAAATATATACACACATACGGTAGCACTTTTTTAGCTTTGTTTTACATGTCTTAATATTTATATATACCTATTTTGTTCAATTGAGAAATCTCGAGGATTAACCACGTCTCAAACGTTAAAATTCCAGTATCAGTATACTTGAAAAGAATTTTAATACAAGTGTATTTAATACAATTTCACAGCTAATGGTAGTCTGTAGAAGACATATTAATAGGAGAAACTACCCCTTCTTAAAACAAGTCTTTAAATTTTTTAATTAAATATTCACAACTCAACTTTTAAATGAAATTTAATGGGAAATAAGTTCTCGTTTTCGCCTGTCTCTGTTTCTACATGTAGATATGAAGGAATAGGGTGAAAACTCTGAGAACGAATTCTCATGTGTAAAGAAAACTTTCTTAATCTCGGTCTTGTCTCGATCTACATTGTCAAGTGCCAATGAATCATAACTTGCGTGATCGTGCATACTAAGGTGCATACGCTTTAAAAGGAAAATATTATATTATCATTATTAGTAACTTCTAGTCACAAAAAAATTTAAATAACAAGGAATTTTTGAAATTGCGCAAAAGTTAATTAACAAAAATGTAATCAAAGCGATAAATAACATACTTTAGCTGCCTTTAAAGTGTTTAATTCAATAAAAGTTACATCGAAGTAATTGAGACTGGGCTGAATATCAATTTTTCGTAGATGTGTATTACAATACAGATGCATAATCATATTCTTTAATTTTAAGATACTTGTATTATAATGAAAATTAACCAATCGTCTGTTTATGATCCATTTATTCTAATAAACACATAATTTGTATTAATAGCTGCAATACAAAAGCTTCTTTTTTATTTATTCGTAGAAAATTGTTTTTTATTTTCCATAAATAAACATAAAAGTGGTTTTACTTTAATGAAATAAATTGAATTTCTAGATTAGTTATCTTGTATTATATAGCTATAGTTGAATTCAATGCCACTCAGTCGAAAAATCAGTAAATATTCACAAATTTTCTTGCAATCTCTAACGTACTACAATATTTCGATTGTTTTTATTACTTTTTAATTATTTACATTATGCATGTTTAAATTACTGTAATTATTGAATTTTATAATAATGCGTTAAATAGATACTCAATGTTTATATGTTCATTTGCAAGTAAGGAAGAAACGCCGATATAACTCCGATAATATAGCGTACATCGTTTAAATGACGACTTATTATCTAAATAAGTAATAAGGATGAGAGGTTTTAAAGTAATTTTAAATAATATTGTTTAAAAACTACATGCACACAAACAAAAATAATTAATTTTTTTTTCATTGCATCATGTAAATCAATTTTAATATTTTACGATCCAAGAGTCGTTGCATATACACGGAAAAAGATTTGTAATATTAAAATTCTTTTATTTATTCTGTATAAACATGAGTTATGTATGTATTGTGTGTATATATTTATTATAGAAAATAATTCTACTCTTTATGATAGACAGTTAGATATTCATAGAAAGATTCATGAAAAGGTCGATACAAAGCTATTCATATGTATACGATCATATTAGTGTATACTAATCAAACTTATTTTTTTGTTTCATAATGCTTACATTGTAAAATCTAGTTAATGCCCACTTAACTTTTATTGTAATAATTTATAATAAATTTAAGATAATCAATGTAGGACAAACTAATTTACAATATATATTTATTCGTCTCGGATTTCCAAACAGTGATCAAACTATTAAATCTGTAGAGGAATGTGACGGAGGTGGTATTTGTGTTTAAAACGATAGGTTTATAAATAGATTTGTACAGTGTATAATCTAATCTGTTGCAGTCAATTAATTTGTTTCTTTAGTTTCTCTATGCATTCCATATTTATTGTTTTCAAACGATTAGGCAGTTAAGTGAATGTAAACTTTAGCTCATGTCTAAACACATTATTTAGAAAAGTATATATTTTATTTTAAAAGTTTTTCGATATTATAAATTTCGTGCAGAAGAATAATAAAGTTCTATCAATATTTCTTAGCTTTTGAACGCCTCGTGAAGCAATTGAATGATGAAGGACGTCCAGGATTTTTCTTCTTAATGATTTGTTCATTATATATTTAAATAAATGAAACTTGGTTGCATTCTGAGGCTCGATTTTCGCTCGGGGTTCTCGCGGTTGGTACAGTCTCAAATAGGTCTTTCACGAGTTGCCTGCGGCGTGGTCTCGTCGCAGCGACTATAGTTCTTGCCTAATTGTCTGACTCGGTAGTCGGTACATAGGTATCGGCAACGGCGCTCGTTAACCTGCAGTACGTGTACACAGGCCTCGACACAGGCTAACGCGCAACTACAGGCCATGCACTTAATCGCGGTCGTGAACGAAGGTGCGTTTTTTAGTTGGCAGCGAGCCAGGCATATACATAGCGCTTGGGCTTTACTCTAGCCAATTTTATAAGAAAGACGAGGTGAAACCGCCCACGGAATTCCGAGTCTCGCTCGAAACGCCGCCGGGAGCCATATAACGAGAGTTTGATAATGCAACAGTGTCTCTCGGGCCCGCGCGAAGTTTGATCTTGAAGTTTATTGACCAGTTAACGTGTTTACGCTCGCGAGTGCGGCCGCGCCGGGGCAGCATTAGAAAGTGTATGCAATTAGAGATTAGAATTTTTGCAGGGGAGGCGCGCGCGAGCCGAGAGGTGCAAAGGGGCCGCAGCGCGAGGCGGCGCGCCGCGGCCTGTCCGCACTCGAAATCAAAAGAAGCCATCGGCCGCTGCCTGCGGAATAATGCAGATTGGCCGCGGCGCTCGATCGACTGCTCGCTCGGCTGCCTCGCCCGCGCACTCCAGCCCTCGCGGGGGCACAAAGGACGCGCGTATTATAAGGCGCGCCGGTGTGGGATCCTTTTGTCAGGGCCCCGGTGTCGTTTCCAAGCCTTATATACCTCGCCGCGAGAACAATACACGGGCGCGGCGGGTCTGCGGGGCGGGGCGCCGGTTATATGGCGAGGTGCCAGCTAATACGGCAATATTTGCGCTGCCGAACCGAGGACCGAGGAGTACACCTTAGGAGGCGCCGGCGGCCCGCGAGCGCTGTCCCCGAGGCCGCGCGGGGGATCCGCCTCGATCAGCCCCAGTCAGCGCCCCGGTCCCTACTAAAATTACATTTCTTGGATAGTCTCCCTGGGCCCGGGGGACCGAGCGCCGCCCGCGCCGCTCGCGTCCGCCCACTTTATTTTATTCCTCTAGCCTGCAGCCCTACCGCCGTACCCCCTTTTTTCCTCCCATTTTTATTCTTTCGACTTCTACCTTATTCACTCGGGGTTCAATCATTTTTCTTTTCCTTTCACCTGGAACCTCCAATTCACTGGAAATTTTCCTCATATTTCGACAGTCCAAGTTTTATTAGAAAACGTGGCTTATCGCATTTCTCTAACTTCTTTTTGTCTTTTCTTAAGTACTCTACACTTTTGGCTCGCGTCGCGCACGCTGTATAAATATAACCGCCTTATCGGTCTAGTCATCGCGTTAAATATTACAAATGCATAACACGTAACTTATTCTGTGCTGAAAATCTTCAAATATGAAACAATGTTTATAATGTTGGATTTAGAATGCAAAGAGAAACGCGCTAGAGCTTTACTGTTATTATGATCAGAAAAAATGTAGCCAGCTCAGATCATAATTGACTTTAAATTACTTTACTTTTTAGTATTATCTACTCAGCTTATCAAATAGATGATCGCATTGAAAATGTTTTTGTCGTTGGCGCTGAATTTGTCGAAACCGAGGTCGAAACATTTGTAGTATTTCCGCAAGGTCAAAATCCTTCTGCCTTTGGCTTTCTCTTCTGGTGCAGATTTTATTAACTTTTCTAACGTCAAATCGAAATTGGATCTAATAGATTTCCCAGTACATGGATATGCAGTTAGGCTCACATGCACCAGTATACCTGTATATACGCTGGGAGTTCTCTCTTTTCAATTAAATGCTTCGGTTTATTGACACTCTTTGTGAGCAATCGTCAGTTTCTTGAATTTTCATTAAGGCCCAATAAAAAAAATTGGAAAGCTCAACTGTTGTAATACAAAACCTCGTACTCGTGCGTGGAAAATTGCCGCATGAAAAGTCGAAGACTGTGCGCGTATTAAATCCATAAATTCCTTTTCCCCTTAACAATATAGGCAATTTTACAATCCTTTAAATAGGCTTCTAAAATTGCGGTCTTTATCTAAAAAATAATAATAGCATTGAGTGGAAGAATACATGTATGCACAATTTCGGACAAACGGTAAAAGTAAACTGGTAGATTATCAGTAGTTATATTGATATTTCTTTGCATTTTATTCTATTCGCAGGGCAGCTGTTCATTTTCCAGTTTTTTAAAATTAAATATAATATAACTATAGGATGTTAAAGCGATGACTCTAGTATAACAGTATAATTTATAAAACGTACACATAAAAGATAAGACAAAAGTAAAATAAAAATAAAAATATAAGTAGAAGGGACTAAAAAGAAGATGAGGTAGAAAAGACAAAAAGGACGTGAAAGTATATTAACGGGACACAGTTACACGCTAACGTGTTATGTTGCTTGCGGAAAGCAGCTTTGCGCTCTTTTCTCAGTTCACAGAAGACTGGTGGCGCTGCAGTTGGTCGGATGGACGGCCTATAAAGGGAAAGGAAGGGGTCGCGATAGGGGCTCAGAGCGTCGCAAGCCAGCGCTAGGGCGGGAAAAAAAGCGCGGGCATAAAGTTTATACGTATGTACATACATATATATGTATGTATTTGGGGAGGCCGTGTGGGCCGGATAAGAGATAAGCCTGCGTTGATGAAACGCCTCTGTCAAGTGTTTATTCAACCCTCCAGTATGCCAGGCAGCTGCCATGACCTTCTGCCTCAGCCTCTCCACTGGCTCGCGGGTACAGTAACGCAACGTGGCTCAGCTCGCGTAGTCATGTGGAATCAGTGACGAGTACAGCGCACCGCTCGGCGCACCGGCTCTTATCCGGTTTATATTTTTTTTTTTTATTATTGAAGTGCGAAGCGTATGTATGCAGCTCCGATTACGCCTTCGATGCATCGGGTTCGTAAGAATTACGAGAAGAATTACTGTCATCATGGGCACCGCAATATCGCTCCTTTCTTGCAACCTAGCAAGCTTGCGTCATTATTCGTTGAGTCTCTCTAATATCTGCTTAAGTCGGAAAATGAAGTGTTTTTGACTCGTCATTATACCTCAATTTATTGAGGATAGCCAAATCTTGAAATACCTGATCGTTAACTTTGCTTCACGAAAGGAATACAAGCCAAGTTTTGATTTCTTCATACCGACGATCCGCTTAAGTAATATTCTCATGTTAATATAGCTCGTTTCAAACATACAAATACGTATCGTATACATTGTGCACCAGCAGCTCTGACAAAATACAAATCTTCATTCATAATATCCAGATTATTAAACTCGTACTCAATTTTACACTTATCACTCGTAATTTAATGATTGTTTCATCATGAGAACAAATTTTCTAAAAATTGCAAATATATGATTCAATTATGCTTTTTTGTCCTGCTGTGTGTCCTTAGTTACGTATTAAATAACTCGATTTGGCTGCGACCTCGTTATACCTGTCATAAAATATTTGTTATCTTCAAATACCGATAATAATGCATACTTTGTAAAATGTTCATCTTTCTTTTGTTTCGGATCGACTTAGTTAGTACATGTATACTGCAGTATCTTTGACGTTAACGAGTTACATAAAATATACACTTATGGCCAGAAACTATTTGTGTACATAATGTAAATTTGCCTACTTTGTCAAGTATTTAGTAAGTATGACGTACCCTTCTGTTTAAAATTCTTCTTAAACTTTTTCCATCATTACACATTTGTTGCAATTAAAATAATCTAATTTTTAATGCGGTTTCAAAAGATAACTGTATCATCAGTCATAATATTGCGTAATTTTCGTGAATTGTCTTATCCTCACTTTCGTATTTCAATCAGTATGCAGCTTTCGAATCCAAAAATATTAATTTATATTATGTATTTTATTATGATTTGATGCGATATATTATATTTAATAAAAAAATAAAAACTTGGTTTTTAATGTATTTATTTATCAATGTTAGTATTTAGCCTTTGATATGTGCAATGTTATAAGTGCATTGGTGCAATATAAATAATAGCGAGAACGCAATATTATTAATTATTGCTTAAGAATTACGGTTAATATAAAATGGTAGAATAAATTACAACATCTATATTAAAAAGGTAAAGGAACAAATTGAAGTACAAGGGCATTGAGACTATACGCTGGGGGTGAAAACAGCGACCTACATAAAGGAGACTTCAAGGAAAGAGAGAGTGAATAGAGCCCTTACTCCCCTTTCCTCGTCTTCGTGTCAAAGAAGTACAAAAAGGTCAAAGAGCCGAAGAACCGATGCGTGCATGTTTACTCAGTGTAGAAATAGGCGGTGAGACATAGTGGGCGAGTGAGCAGAATACAGACGAATTTTGAATTAAAGTTTTAAGGTTATATCTCGCTTCTTTCAGCATTGCACGTGATACATAATCTCTTCTCCTCCTCCTCCTCCTCCTCCTCCCACTTGTATCTCGCCCTCAACGTAGCGACTTGAACAAGCTATTAATTACGTGTGCAGGCGCAAGCAAAAATATGATTCGCGCAAAGAATAATGAGGAGGACCGATTGTGTAATGGCTTCGCTTGTGTGAAAGGTACTAAACCAACGAAAAGACATAACTTGACACGTGGGTGCAAATGATTAATGAGCCGGAAAAATGCGGGGTGGGTGCAATGTGCATATTCTCCCCGAGATTCTGCCGACCCCCGAGGTCCTTGTTTGCACGCAAGACAAATATGTAGGTTATTCGTCCCTATTAGCGTGTCTGACCCGATTAGACACGCACCCTTTATTACCCTTTGCAGTATTTTTCACAAGAAAAAAATATAAAGAAAAATTAATTTAAATGAAACCTTCTGTCTAATATGGTCATTCATTTTTATTTTTTTGTTTTCATATTTATGTTCTAAACTATCAATATAGATATGTAATTTATAATGCCACATAATAATCATTGAGTTTCGAGATTGCCCCTAATAACATTCAAAATAATTACTCTTGTTCTATCACTAAATTTGCTATTTGTTATTTGTACACCATTGCATTTAATAGGATCCATTGAGATACTATTTTGAGTATTAAGCTTGATCATTAATAATTTTCGATTTTAATTGGTTGAATAATATTCCGTGGTGTATTAAGTCGTAATATAAAGCGCATATAGGATGATGCGTAATTAATTTGCATGATAGATAAACTGTTTTTAGGTTGCGAAATTCATTGAAATATTTTTAATTTCAAATTCAATTGCAAATGACGTAAAAATTCACTTTAACGAAATAAACGCAAAGGACAATCCATTATGACTAATGCGATTAATTAGTAGATACGTGCACGAAAAGTTAGATTTAAAAAAAAAGTAAAAAAATCCTTTGCACATTTAAAAATGAAAAAACGCCATCAATTATATGTGTATATAGTATGTGTATTAAATTGATTTAAGAATGCGGTTACAGTAGAGAATTGGCGAGGTTTTTTATTCAAACAGGCTGATTGATTAAATGAGCAGAGGGGAAAGTCCGTTACCGTTGACGGTCCCGTTGAGAAAAAGCAGGGAGAAAAATGAGGGAAAAGGAATTAGGGAAACGTGTAAAACTCCCGTTTAGATGAAATTTTCCACGGTTACTTCGTTGTTGTTGCGCGTTTTGTCGGTTGACCAGTCGCCACCCTGAGAAATCGAGGGTAACGGTAACCTGCTGACTTTTACGGCCCGCTGTTTCTCGCCCGTGAGCG
The DNA here is from genome assembly GCA_018906755.1 of Sycophaga agraensis. Lineage (NCBI taxonomy): Eukaryota > Metazoa > Arthropoda > Insecta > Hymenoptera > Pteromalidae > Sycophaga > Sycophaga agraensis. Next base: position 1,242,308 of record JACCIE010000013.1, read on the forward strand.
CTCGACAGCTTTTTACCTCGGTGGCCGACGGTGTCATCGCACTCTCACACTGTTGAACAGTCCAATTTTCGTGGTGCGCTCTGCAAATAAGACGCGCCGGGGCACAAGCAGAGGAAGAAAATGTTAAGACGGGCCACGTTAAAAGCACGCGCATACTCGTTTGTCTCGAAGAAGATTAACGCGTGGAAGCCGCATTAAAATATTTTGCGCGGATTCGATAAATGGGCCGCTGGGCGAACATTTGATAAAAAGGCAAGTATAGTGCAGCTCGTACGCACATATTACGTCGGAGGGGACATAACAACGTCAAGAGGTTTTATGCGCGTCGTTCAGAAATACAGGGAAGCGAGGCGTATGCATATAGTTGCGAGGGACCGAATTGGCCAGTTGAGCATCCTTTCTTCAAAATTCGCTAACACGAGACACTGAAACGAAGGCATCTCGGAAGCGGAGAAGGTCAAGAGTCCGACGAGGAAGACGAAGAAGAAGGAGAGCCGGGGATAAGCGCGGGCTGCGAATAGTTTTTGCATATTAAATTGACTCAATTCCAAGAGTCTGGACGCAACGCACAAAGATATAGTTAGAATATAGATTGGCCCGCGGAATAGGTATATAATACGGAGCGGCGGTGGGGTCGGAATGGGTTTGTTGAGCCTGGCGGGAGGGTCCGGCGAGGGGGATGGCGGCAGGTGCGCCACGTCGCTTCCTGGCCGGCACTCTTGGCTCGGGGCGGGCGCGCACTCGCGCATCAGCCCCGGGTCCCCGGGCGCTAAAAATAAGACCGTCCTCGCGGAGCTGTTGGCTCGCGAGCGCCGGCTGGGAGTCCGCGCGACCTCGCCGCGCGATCCGCGCCCGCGAGGCACAGGCCGGGGGCCGATTAATCGACTCGCGGGGGAAACGGGGCCAGGTACGCTTATCAATCACTCGTCACCGCCGGGGGATTACTTTGTAATCTCGGATCTAGCCGCCTTATCCGCGGGGCGCGCGATACCGCCTCGGGTCCCGGGGACACGTGTGCGGCCCCGCCGCGCTCCTGCCAGTTTTACGCGCCCGCGCCTCCAAAGTGTGGGTTCTTTGCGCGGGCGCACGCAGCCGCCCGGGCCAGATCGAACAAGCAAGAGTTGTTTTTTCCGCCGAGGACCGACGGAGAGTCATCCTTTACCCGGGGCTTACAGTTATGAAGGGGAGATAATTAATCGGGCCTCTCGATGCAGCTAAAGCCGTGTCAATATCCTGGCTGAAGGCGAACGTAAGGCGGCTAAGCCCGAGTGTGCGGGAGGCCTGGGGGCCACAGGCTAGAGGCAATAAAGCGCTATCAGCGCCCGGGCCGCGCAACCAGGGCACCCCGATAAAAATCACCGGGGCTGCCGCGCCCGAGGCGCCGGGGCATAACAACGGGCCGCGGGAATTCGGCCCCCGGAACGCCCGGGGCCGGCGCGGCGTCCCGCGGCGACTCTTGACATTGACACGCCGGCAGAGGACAGGGAAATAAATACCGGCGGGGGGGGGGGCGGCGGGCTGCAGCGGCTCGGCGAATCGTCCGACTCGAGTTCTCGGTAAACAGCGCGCCGGTGCTTATTAAGCGCCCGAGCCTAGACTGTGTGCCTTGGTAAATCAAGGCGCGATAACAGTGAACCGAGCAAATGCTCCCCATTAATAATTTATTGGCCGGCTTATCGCCCGCGCTCGCTCGTACCTACGTGTGCTTCGTCAAACAGAGGCCGTTTTTTTTTCTCTTTGGCCGCGCGAGCCGTGGCCCACGTGCCGGCCTGCTCTCCCGCTGATTATTCCACCTGGAGCGGCTCCGTGTCGGGCGGCGTGTCGCGTTTATACGGGGCCCGATAGCCGCGGCTCTCGAGCGCCCGGTTTATCCGAGTGGCGCGCACGTAGGCGTCTCGCGCGCCGCCTAATGAGCCAATTCCCATTGTTGTAATTGGGAAATCGCCGGGGCAACCGCGCGCTCGAGCCCGCTGGCAGCTCCAGTTGTGCAACGCCCGCGACGCTCTTATTCGTCTTAATTTTTGTTTTCGAGCCCGACGACGGATCGCACACGCGGAAGTTTACATTACGTCGCTCGGCCGTCCGCCGCGCGCGGCCATGAATATTCATACGTAAATATAATGCGCCTGCCTATACACGATACAAGTACCTACGCCCAGCTCTCGAAAACGGGCGGCAACTAGGAAACCTGCGATCCGCCGCTTAATTAGTTTGCCACCGAGCGCTCCCGGCTCGGCCGGCCCGCCCGGCTCCACCCTCCGGGACCCCAGCCGGGACCTTCCTTTTTCCCTCTTCGTTTTCGTTGATTGATCGGGAAATTTTATTATGGCCAAATTATCGATTCTCGGACAAATGAACTCTTTTACAAGTCGTTGTGTAAATTTAGCGGTCCTCGTTAAAGCGTATAATATATCACCCTTTTTATTCCTCTACTTAAATTAATCTCATTTGCATTTTTATTTCTCCATTTCAAATCGCTCTTATACTCTGTGTAAAGAATTATTCTATAAACCTCGGCTTACACGTAATATCCTTCGATACTTTTTAAAGAATTCGAGATCTCGACTCGCGTCTCTCGGCTTTATAGATGATCTTACTGTTTGTTTTTCAATCTGACCGCTAACCTGCTTCTACTAACACTGCTGTTTCCTCACAATTACACGCGTCCTTTTTATCATTTCTAAAGACTTTTTTACTAATGTTTCCAATTCAAATTTTTTCCACTTTTGTTTTCTATATTTTGATTTTCTAAATCATGAGCTTTTCACATAATTAGATAACAAAATTGATAAGATAATTAGTAATTGTGCTATTATGTAATCTAATCGTACATTTTTGTACTTGATAATTAGTAATAGTCAATAACGACAGATAGACAAATTCAATAAAATAAATGTGACAGGCGACAACAAATATTTGAATAGCTAATTTATGGGTATTTTAACCATAATATAAAAACTTTTATTGCTCAAATACCTAAATTACAGCATTCATACGTTCAACTTTGAATTGTAATCCGTGTGATCCGAGGTGTGATCAGGTCTATGGTCTACAGGTTATAAAACTTACTGAATTGACCCATTCATTCTATACATACATTTTACATTTGTTTTACAAAAAGAAAAATTATCATTTCGGATCTTTCTTATAAAACTTTATTAAATAGACAATCTATTCAAAATTAAATTCGTGTGAACAATTAAATAAATTTTAAACTGATAATAAACAACATTTATCGTTTTTGTATATTATTAATTGAGCGGGGAATACATTATATTTTTGCCAGATAAATATCAAAGGAAATAATGGAAGTTAAGTAATGGAAAAAGACTTACATTTTATGCGTCTTTCGACACGTTAGAACACTTGATACATTTTAATCGACTGAAAGGAATATGTTAAAGTTCTTGACAGAAGCACATTTTTCCGTGTGCGGAGATGAAATGATGAGAATTGATTACACAATGATGGCCGAAGGCTAACTTCCGTTGTAATTGTTGGCACGTTGACGCACGAGATCATTAGATGTGCGTGCGTCGAGTGTCAAGACTAAGGAGTATCATACCCACATGAATTATACGTGTAGAATCAAATGTCAAGGCCTGCGTAGCGCGAGTGCCATTCAAGGCGCTGAGAATTCCAAACAGTTGGAATCCTTGCGATAAACGTAAAAATAACGCCGATTAGCGCGCTAAAGACGAGAATGATTACGTTGTTCTCGAGATGAGCAACGGTGGCTTTGCGTATGCTTGCTTTTTGCTTTTGCACGCGTCCCGGCTCTCGGCTTGGCCGGACAGCTCAGCCAAATCAATAGAAAAATACATCAATAAATTCTTGCCGCGGCTCCCTGCGTAAATAAGCGCATAACGAACAACGACCAAGAGGCTGCAGCAAGAAATCCAACTGCCAAAGCTCGCGTCCAACAGAATTAATCTGCCGCCGCCAGCAAGTGCAGGCCCACAGCGGAGTAGTCGTGCGGCCTGCCTTCCAATTCAAGCCCGGATGGGAAAAAAAATTTCATCGCTCTTCCACAGAGTGCAGGATGCTGTTATGTACTTCGTTATGCGTGACGCGTCTACAATCAGCGGGAATATGTACGTGCTTCGAGATGCCCAGGGTAGACTCCCAAAATAACTCAGCGTAAACGCCGCAGTACGGACCGCGATAATAGAGATAAGCGAGGGCAGGGGAGAATAGAATTGCGTGCCGAGTCGCGACTCCACATGAGTTCGCGTTAGCAGACAGTGTAATCTATTTAAAAAAGTGACTAGTTTATCGGTCTATTGCAGCCCAAATCTATGCGCCGGTGCGCGCACGTGCAGAACGCTATTAAATATACATGTATAGAAAATGTCGGAACCTCCTGCACGTTTCTGTCAGTTTAGCCCGTGCTAGTCCCGAGTCCGGCACAAACTCAACCGGTTTTTTCAACGGTTAATTTTTTGACGAATTCGGTATGCGAAAACCGTGTGTAAATACAATGCTAATTGAGAGCTCGGAGAAGCGAGCATGAATCATTCAAAGGAGCGATGAGCAACCCCCCTGCACACTGGTCAACTGCACAATTATAGTTGTTTTTGTTTTTCTCCTATGTAAGCGGGAGCGCGCGTTATTTAACAGCGAACCGAGAAGCGCAAGTAGAGCCGATCGAGGCGGATCGGTTCTGATCGGATCGGAAGCCACTAGTCCTCGCGGGGGGGAGTCCGAGGCGTATCGGTGCTGGCGCGTCGCGGTCGCGTCGCAGCTGGCGCTCGTCTATTGGAGCGGCTCGCCTGCTGCTCCGCACGAGCAATCAAAGCACGAGCTTTGCATCCGACCACAATTCCTCGCATTTCAACGAATCATGCGCTTTCTCTCGCTGTTCCGCGAATGGACACAATGCAAAGAGTAAGATTAAAGTCACTAGGCGACCCAATAAATGTCCGTTCCATAAGATTTGTCAGAGTATTAGAGCAGTGGGCATTCGAACCCAAGACCCGTCCTTTCCTTCTGCATTGCCTCAAATAATATCTAGAACCTATAACTCACTTTCATTAAAGTGCATCACGATCTCGATCAGGCTGTACAGCCATCGATTGCAGGTTCTCTGTAAAGTCCATTGCCAATCTCTACTAATGAAGATATAACTGCTGAGCTTTATACTGAATGGTTATTCCTTCTGATTATTCCCTGATAATGAACTTGCTGCTGATGGCCTCGGTTTTCTTGGATCTTCTTTCATAGAGTGAGTGGCCCCTCGTTAAACTCCGTTTTACTGTAGTTATTTTAGAAATGTAGCGGTTGGATCGCTGCCCAATTGACACTTTGCTTGCTACAGAACACTTAATTGTTCTTTTTCTCGTGTAATAATTGGCTTTAGGCAAATATTCATCGTCTAGTACTACTCTAGATGCTACTGTATTTCAAGAAAAAATTGGGCAGACCGATGTACGGTTACATCGTACGGGTATATAGTTTTACCACATGTGTGTAAACATGTAAACTTTATAGACACTAACCATTCTTAGCTAAATTACCTTTATGTAATACGTTTATTATAACTATATATAACATTATCATAAAATTATTTGATAAAGAACTTTTTATGGTGGTTTTATCTAATTTTTATTGCCAAGTATAGATTAGAACATTATTTTCATGGAGTCATTTAAGTCGGTTAAATTTTCTTTGATCTCGACAATATTCAAGTATATATACATATATAATCCAAGATCTAATCTGTAAGATACATTGTATGAAAAACAAGAAATGATAGAATAATTAATCATTCACTATAGGGAATTCTCCATTTATTTATCGTTCTAATATTTATTTTACTTATAATAATTTATAAGGTGACTTCATAGAGCTCCGAATATTTAATACACACTTGCCATGATAATACGTGTAACAAGTATATCTTGTACGTGCATTCAGAACAATTATCTAGTTACAACTAACTACAAGCTGTTAAATATACATTATATATTATCTCATTGCTTAATTAATCAAATGGGATATATAAAATTACCCAAGGAATTACCACTGGACCGCCTGTGAAGACTCGCTTTAAGCACTCATGTACATGCATATGCACAAGGTCATGTACGTATGGTGCATATGCTTGTGTGTGCAAGGTCTTATTGTAAAAATAGAGTCAACGTTAAAATAAACTTTTGGTTATGATTAATGATTGCAATGAAGGAGGTAATGGGCACATTGACTTTTTAAGATCGTTTTGGTATCGTGACATGATTGATTAATCAAAATCAATAAAGTTCATCGACTTAATTATTTTCACATTACTCCACAATAACCGATGCGCTCGCTTTCTTGCTTGTTTTCATGCATGGGATTAAGCTCAAGAATAAGTTAAAGAGGAAAGTAATTTACACAAATTTTAAGAGTATAGTGAATAAAGTTAATAACAATTAATTTTTAAAAGTCTTGAATCATTAAATAATGCTTAACTTTAATTTATTTAAATTAAATAAATATTATATTATAAAACTCACAGACATCTATAAATCCGTCTATATACTTAGTTTCTGTGCAGTTAAATATATCTTCAAACTCGTATGTCGAAAGAAATGTAATTTTAGTACATAACACTTATTTTTCTGTTAACTTTTATAACTTTGTTCTATAGTACAAGCAAAGAGGGAGAGGCACGTTTCCACTTCCTGTATTGTATAAATTGTGATTAACAGCAGAGTATTGAAATGTCAATACTTATTTAAACGTCTTAAAAATTTTACGAAATAGAGCGTTTAAAGTTATTTTCATCTTTTTTTGTTGATTTTAAATCTTACTCAAATATGTAAAAATTTTATTTTATGCTATGAGACAATATCAGAATAGTTATATAAACGATACAAAGCAGGAAAAGTCTATTCAGCCTATGCATACGAGGAGAAAACTATGTTTAAATATTGTTTGAGCTGTCAGTACAATATTGAGAAAATTATCACTTATTCACTCAGGTAATAAAAGCTTTGCTAGCTGAGTTTCGACAATTTCGCTCAAGTTTCTTATCTACTTTTTGACGGAAATTCTTATCGCTACATTTGTTGCACGTAAACGCTATCGAATAGATGCGGTCAAGTAATGACAACTACATATATATGGCACGAATATCTGAAGGCATCTTCATTCACTTGTCAAATGCAGTAGGAAGTATTAATAAAAATTGAATATTTATGAAAAAAATAAATATTTCAAAAATTAAATTTAAGTTTCAAAAATATATCAACAACTAAAGTTATAAAAGTGAAAATTCTAACTTTGCATATTTTTTGATTGGGTTATATGGGTATTTATGGAGGTGATTTATTACGACAACTAAAAATGATACTGGACTAGTTGTACGATTTATGGGAAAAATATGAGATTGTATACCTATTTACTATTGCCTTTAAATTGAATTAATAAATATATATTACAGTAATGTTTATAATTTGAATATTAATGATACTCGATTTCTTTCCTAATATTATGTTAATTTCATGCAAAATACACAGTAATGTGAGCTACAATTTCAACAATATTTTATTAGAATTTGTATGTATTACTCAAAGTAAATCTAATTAATAGTATTTCGACATGAACGTAATAAAGTATTCTTAACATGTTTGTACCGAACAAAGTGCCTTCATGATACAGGAAAACGTGACGAAATGACTGCTGGTACCCATATCCTGGCATGCTTTGCGACATCATTTTTTTGCCTGTATTATGAACAATACAGAGTTGCTTCAATACCTTTATTTAAGTACATTTATATATTATTATTATTAATGTATAAGTATGAGTGGAGGCGTGATCAACTGTATAATGTCGCGGAGTAGTGAAAGTTTACTTTCATTTTATCCGAAAGTACCGATAATAATCAATTCATGGTCTATATATCACGAGCATATAAGGTTAACGGCATTACTTCCTCGGCTTCCGCTAAACGTTCAGGCATTATAAAACGGAATTAGCTCTATAAAATCAAGACATTTCGATGTACGAATTTCCGAAAGGTGCGTGAACTTTGAACATCTTGTGCCGTTTGAAACTGAATTGGACCTCTCGAATTGTTGATTCGTATTATCTGATTCCAACGGAAGGTGTACCGCGCAAATGTAACAACGCTCAATGATAACATGTAACCGGTAAAAGTTCTATTAGGCGCAAGACTTATTTTTGTGCAGAACATAGTTTGTCGTAATCTTGTTTATCTACGTTTGTGAAGCATAGCGTAAAAATTATGATTCCAGGATAATTATATGTCACAGTATATAAATACATTTTATAATTGGAGCATACTTTTTTCCTAGACTAATCATTGGACTAACGTGATGTAATACGCTACACGCCATGTTCATTACACGAATACGAAATTTGGTTTCATATTCTAGGAAAGAAATAAGTTCACCTTTGTGTAATACATGTAAAGCGAACAAGTTAATTGCATTGTCCATTGAACTAGCAATAAAACAGTTTAGCTACTGTAATTGCAAGCTAATAAGGTATTCTAATTGGTGTTATAAATGTTATGCAGTAATAGTACGAATGTTGGTGTTTTGTTTCTACTTAATTTTACGCTTTACCTTCTACTTTACAAGGAAAAATTTGTTAAAGCTGAATATATTTTAGCGAACTCTTATATGCTTGATTGATAATGTAAACGAATATTGCAACGAATGTTTGCACATTCACAATCTAGTAGTTGGACTCGTACATGGAGTTACAACGTCTAGAAAATAAGTTATCGGGTGAAAAAATCCTGGTAGAGATTATTTCTTTGAATAATTGGATGGGGTTGATTATAGAAACACATAAAAGAAGGAAGCAAAGGAACGCACGAAGGTGAAAAACAAAAAAAAAGCAAGGTAAAGGCAAGAAAAAGGGAAGTACCGTGAATCACACGAGATGATAAAAAGGCGGCGTTCGCGTAGAGTGGTGCAGGTATATGTATAAGAGAGTAGGGTGGGTGGAGAGGCAGAACGTCATGTGTAACAATCGGGCCGTTATTCTTTCTTGGTCGGTGCGCCTCGGCGCCTCGAGTCTCGCCTCCAGTGGCTCTATCAGCTGCGATTCGCGGGGAGTGCGTACGTGACTGTAGGGGCATTCGCTTGGCGGCTGCCGGCGGCGCCGGTAAGTGTTAGGAAAGAGGTCGGTGAATCAATGTCGCGGGAGCGCGGAATAGACAGATAGGGGCCCCGAGGCGAAAGGGAGGCCCTCGCGTCCTCGCAGCCGCCGCCGCGTCCCAGTGGCACGTTTTTTTTCGCTCGTCCGTCGTCGTTTTTTTCCTCCTTTTTTTTTCTCCCCCCCGGGGTTCGATCGGAGCGGGCGGTGGGCCCCTTGGTCAGCGAGCCCCGGCCTTGGCCGGCCTACGGCGCGCTCCGGATCGCCCGCAATTTCTCTCCCGCGCTCTCTCGCTTATAATTAGAGCCGAGCGGCCGAGCCCTGCCCGGAGGCGGAGCCGATGGCGCGAAAGCCTGTCACGAGGCGCGGCTCTTGCGCATCCCGACTTTCTTGGACGCGCGCGCGCGCGCGCTTGATGCTCGCCCATTGCGCAAGGACGCGGGGTTTGAGGCGGCGAGCCCGGGGAGCTTCGGCCTCCCACTCCACTTCCTCGTACTCGTGTTTATACGAGTGCATTATAACCGTTTTTCTCGATGACAATGTTTTCGACCTTCCTCCGCGAGCGCGTACGTGCACAAGTGTGCGCCCGGTTCCCCAGTCCTACAGCGAGGAAATTGGCATCGTGTCAGCGGTTTATTTCATACCTCCTCTTTTATGACTTCGCTCTAAGTCGTATTAAAAATCGATTCTTTACGCGGAATCGCTCCTCGGCGGACTGCCGGCAAGCCACGCCGGCTCCGCGCTCTCTAAACAATTCATCATTATATTTGTTTGAGCTTTTACATTTTATGCCTCCATCTGCTTTTCATTCATTTAAGCTTTACTGCGTCGCCGCCGTATTTCATGTAAACAACTTAACGAGCCACCTAATATATTCCACTAGGCTCGCATTGCCGCATATCAATGAATTCATAAATAAATCACTCAAAGAATTTATTATTGCCTGCAATAAATTGTTTGATAAATTTGTCGCAAAAGAACGATACTTGGTTTGCGCCTCTCTTAGATCGTACGAGGCGGGTATTAAAAATTTGAATTAAAAGTACGTTCGAAAGGTGCACGGTAACGCTCGGTGTCGCTGTTCCTATACACGCAAGCTCTCACTCAAAGCTGCCTGCTTTTGTCAACAATCGCAACCAGTTCACGATTAAAAATAGACATCGGCGTTCGGAGAGTATAGTCACCCCCGTGGGTTCGCCGGCTGCCCGCAAAGGCATCTCGCGAGTTGGACGGTGCGTATGCAGCTATAAACGCAGACAACATCTCAACCGGTTTGGCGGACATGACGCGCCGACGCGGACTTATTTACACGTTTCCCAAGTGCCTACCTTATACAGCTACGGTTAAAACAATCGCGCTCGAGTAAGCTCCTTTCTCGAGTTGCTCCGAATAAAATTGGAGTTTTTGCGATTTAATGCCCGATATAACGACCTGGACCCGAGCGCGAACTGTTGGCTTATTGCTTCAGCGACGTTTCCTATTCAACGATAAATCGATAAGCCAAGGCGAAACGCTTCCACGAGCGTCCAAATCATCGGAAATCTCTAACGAATAGATTCTCGGCCGAAGGTTTCATCGCCTTCTAAGGTAAAACAAATTTCGAATAGGTGGAATTAAATATAAGATTGTAAAAAAACGTCGTGTCAGATATACTACAGTCAGGTATAATTATCGTTGAATATGCTAGTATATTGATTAATAAAAATTCGATAAAACTTTTTTAATTCATTTGCTCGGTAAGTCTAACTCGTGGCTTTTTTGTATTGTTAGCCACGCCAGCATTAATCTGAATCGAGTTGTGATCTCAAAGAAACATAAATAATCCTCTTTGTCGCTTCTCTTCCGATCTCTCCTTTCTATTTATCTGCTGGGGTACGGTTTTTATCCATCTCGTTGTTGTTCGATTTATCCGATTACATATTGTGTCTCCTTATTTCACGTGTACTGCAGCTCAGTAATTATACGTGTCTGTAAGAGCTGTATATATGTGTTAAACCATCTTCAAAGGATTTCCGTGATTACGCGGGTACACATACTACACGTGTATGCCATTTGTATCATTTCGATTATTTGTATTTTAGTTTCTATACTCTTTTTCTATTAGCTTTTCTTTATTCATCCGTATTTTACAACACAGAGACACATGTTTTATACTTACGTGTGCCGTTTTCATAAAGTGCGCTGCTTTAATAAGCAAGAGAGTCTCGACAGAATAACGCGAACAATGTAGACGGACGATTGTACAAGCATATTATAAAAATTGATGTTTAACGATGTACATATAATATATAAGGAAATTAATATACGTTGATTATTAATTGGCGATAGATACTTAATTGTTTGGCGATTGGTATTTCCTTGATTAGTATTTACATAAAATCAATATTGCTTTTTCATTGTACGGATACTATTTTTTATGTAAGTTATTTTATGGTACTGTATATGAGACTGCAATTAATCTAATTATATGGATAACTATATGTGAATATATAAAAACTGTTTTCTTAAATAGGTTTCGGTTTTCTGAAAAAACAAATACAATTGACGTAGTTCGGGATCCCTAATAATTCAAGAGAACGTTCTTCGAAACGTTCAGCTGTGTCAAAGTTAAAAAATTTTCCCGATTATAGCGGTGCTTGGATACATCAGAGATGCGTAAAGATGATCGGCTCGATGCTCGCACCAAACGGGCGAATGATATGAATCGTTAAGATTTTACTCGAGATCGCGACCCAACTGGAACTGGAACTCGTGGCTAGCATATTGATAAGTCTCAATTATCTGGCGCGCCCGCGAAACAAAAGACCAATAGGTGTGTACATATACTTCAATTCACTCGCTGTTGTTAACTATGTATATATACTGGCGTACGTTATACATACGCGAGTTTGAGAGCTATGTTTGTACTTACCCTCGTGACAAGAGTGTCCGTTCACATGTTGGCGTCATTTTTACTCTTTACCGTATTCGTTTTAAATTCTGTTCGAAGCGAAAGTCAAACGGAAATTTTACTTGAATTTATTCCGGTGATGAATACCACTTCATTATTCTGCAGTGTTCGAATTTTTTAACGATCTTTGTTGTCTTGAATAATAAATATATCAAAGTGTCTTATTTTTACCTGGACTTTTATGCAAGGTATTCAGCCTGCAACTGCAGTGTTAATATTTTTACAGAAAAAGATGTAATGAAATTTTACTCATGCGGAAGTTTATGTAAATCATGGTACCCATAATTATCGTTAAAAAATGGTAGCAAGTCGTGATTAAAACCCATTCAATGAGTATTCATTTTTGAAATTCGTATGCAAAAATAAACGTAATGTTATTTTCTTTTTGTTTGTTTGTTTTTTTCAGTGAAATAAGCTATAAAAATAATTTTTTAAATGACGTTCTGTTATTGAATACTTTATCTAATAAAGTTCTAGAGTAAATTAAAAAATGATTGCAAACAAGTTAAATTATAAAAATATTTACATTGAATAACATTCTTGATCGCAAGAGAGCTGCGTAAAAGTACATCTATCTAAAATTGAATTATCCTTTATTGAGATCAAAGAAGAATTATTAATGTAATTCAATTATATTAGCGTTATTTCGTAAATTCAAATATCTTAGATTGAAAGGTGTATATTGAGCTGAGACATTGATTGAAAAGCTTTGTTTCAACATTATTAGTCAAATATACATTATATCAGACACGTGATATTCGTTCCAGATATTTCCTTCTCTTGAACATCTTCATTTAATTCGGGTTTTGTATTTAAGAGAAATATCAAATGTCACGATGGTTTCATCAAGTTTTTCTGAATGTATGCGTGATACGCTTGTACATATGGATTCCACAAGTGCCCAAGTTCATCAATTATTAATTGAAATGTGAAAATTCGTATATAAATGGTACCGTAATTTTATAAAATTAAAATTTTATTTTCCCTATGAAGTTATTCGGTTTATTTTTGTAACATATACATCATGGCATAATTAGTTTATTAAGTCGTCAATTTCAAGCGGCTTTTCATAATGGCATTTTTTATAAAAGATATCGATCGAAAAGTCTCGAAAAAATTCATTAAATTAGCTGACTAATTTTAATCATTGGTTTTCATTGAAAATATGGCTAATAAAGTACTAATTTTCGCGATATCATAACAATGATTGTTAGATGTGCCGTTTTTTGCAAAACGACAATAAAAGGCTCATTAGCAATAGCGAAACTACTAGATTTTTCGATTACTAATAACATGTTTACCAATAATGCACAATCGAGAAGGCCTGTACGACATGCTTTTCTAAAATTGGTTGGCCATTGTTTGATTTCCATTGGCAGGAGATTTACGATAAGAGCTCGTTTAGCGTTGACGGCATATACGAGCGAGTGGCAATCCTCGAGTTTGATTGGAAAGACTTAGGAGCGCCCTGGCGACGGCTGCCGCGGACGCGAGCCGTGCAACATAGTACAATTAGAAATAAGCGCGAGAGAGAGTGGCGAGCGAGGCGGATGACTAAAGTTGGCGGTTGGTTTTCTGCTTGCAGAGGAGGCGCAGGCCCTGGGAGCGCAGGGGAGCGCCGGAGCCCCGGAGCGGCGGGCGCTGCTCGGGCTGCAGCCGGAGGACTCGCGGGAGAACGGCGAGGCCGAGGAGTACGCGACGGGGGCGGCCCCGCCGGCCCCCACCACCGGCCGGAGGACCGACAAGCAGACCGTCTACGTGATCGAGTTCGAGACCGAGGCCGAGGACGGCCTCCGCAACCGCGGCGGCAAGGACATGCGCGCCGGTGAGAGCCCATATTACCAGCCGGGCGAGGCCGCGGGCCCGCGGGACCGGCGCCTCCTGGGGGGCGATCGGCCCCGCCGACGTATTCTATTACGCGGAGGTCTATTATCGCGAGGGGGATTTATGTACCGTATTATGCCGGAACTCGTGTCGCGAATCCCCAATGCCGTCGCGACGTGCTTTTTTCAACTTATGATTTATTCGCATTTCGCTTCTTTCGTCATGATTTCAAAACGTTTTTTCCGCTCGCCGACTATATTTCATGCGCACGCAAAAAATTTAGTCGCTCCTAGATGGATTGCGCAACGACGCATAATGCGCCCGAGCTAAGCGCAAGATAATGCCTGGATATAACGTGATTGCATCTTTCGTTGGAGCGCCGCGAGAATAATCCGTGGCTGCATTATAAGTTGACCGGCGGGGGACTCATCGTCGAAAAATGTTTTTCTTTTTTTTTTTCTTCTTCCTCTTCCAACTGAATCGCCACGGAGCGTCTCCTGGAGTATCGCGCCCTCGCGGGGCACTCGGGGACAAAGCCAGGCAATCCCTCGATACGCCCGGGGAAATAATTAAAGAGCTGATTGCCGGAAGGACGCGGGCGGCCAGAAGAAAGGTACGCGCGGCGGGCTCGTTAGCGCGGCGTCTTGCCGCGGCGTCCCAGCTGGATTGTCGGTTCGGCAGGAGCTCGGCGCTCGCACCCGCGTGGCTCGTTCCGCCCGCCGAGGCCGCGCGGCACTCGCCCCGGGGCCCCGGTACAATTCCCCCCGGCGCCCTTCCGAGCCGCAGCCTCGAACCTTCCTCGCGAATTAGCTGGACGCCCGGCAAAATTGCACCGTCACCCCGAAGGCGCCGCCCCACTTAAGTGTGTGTGTGCGCCCGCCTAACCGACGGGGGCTTTCCCGGCACCGCGGGGACGGACCTTTCCGCTCGACTATGCTCCAGAGATAGATTTAGCCCCCCTATTATGTCCATTAATTGGCTTTCCTTCTCCGAAATTGGGCCCGATTCCTCGCCTCTCGCCAACTCTTTGGATTTTCCTTTCGAATTTACAACCAATTAATTCTCCGCCTTCTCTCGTTTAATTCAACTAGTACTGCCCTCGCGGTGATCAACGGGTTACCTTTCAGCAGAACCCATCACTTTCTTCCTTCCAAGCCCCGGCGAATTGCTAATCTTTTCTCTAAGTCTCTAGCTCTTTCTTCCCACTTGCAAGCGGGCAATATGAATAGATTTTCTCTCAGCTCGAGCCTTCCTGCTTCAAATGAGCTTGTAGCAAAGCAAGCGTTAAATGACTTGCATATTACGCGAACACTCCACCATGAATATGTAAATCGGCGCTTTTTAACATTCTATTTAAAGAAATACTTGTTGTCGCTTTTCCAAAATTTTTGTGTACAAATTTATGTATCGTAAACACTTGCTTAATCTTGCAATGTATATATTATCAGAGAATTTATCATTTCTCACTACGGCATAACGTAATTTACTTACTTGATCGCTCGTATTCTTTGATTCTTCACGATACTTAAAATTTCGGATCGCCTAAGGCGATTTATAAGTAGATAGAATTCTATTCAACTATGCTTTCTGTGGGTATCATTAAGATATACTTGAGTAATCTCACAAATTAGTATATTTATAATTTAGGAAAGGTCATTTACTTGTCGATATCCGTAACTAATCGAAATTAAGAATTGAATGCTTCTACGTCTATAGAATTATACGACGTTCATTCTGTTTCGTACATAAAAATATAATCATTGTTTTAATCAATAAATTTGAAAATACGTGTATATAAGTTTTTTTGACAAAGCATCTTAACTAAATACATCTACATCAAAGTATAGAGCTCTACATAGATGATTGAAATAAAACCTTCTTTTATACATATCTTGGATATTACTATATATTTATGAAAGAATTTGTGTTGTTTGGGTACAATTTTTATACGGTCAATATTCTTAAATATTATAAAGTTTCTTTATAACGATCGCTTACTATATAGTCGGGACCGCGATAACCCAGAAAATAAATTATTTTTTGAGAAAGAATTTTATGTAGCAGAGAGATATATGTATATAGGAATCTAAAGCATTTGAATTCTTTTAATAAAACTATGTTAGATTTTCAAAAAATATCATACATTTGATACGAGATCACGTTTCATCTGCTATAAGAAACTAATATTCAATAACGTAGAGTTTTGATTATATATATGAATTTCTTGAGGTAGAGAGTTCAAGATATTTCTTTGAGATTTTATGAGATCGAGATATATCACGACCTTGCCTTCTTAAGTATATAGTCGATATTGCATAAAAGATTTTTATGTAATGTATTGATGAATTAATAGCATAGATTAAGTTTAAATTGTTACAAAATTTAAAAACTGCCGATAATATGAAGTATTATACCATATAGAAAAACATTCTTTTCCATAAATATACAACGAAATGAATATTATAATTTGTTTCATCGCATATTTAACGTATAAAACAATGTCTTGGTAGTCAACTGTGTTCATTACAATAATAAATTATAATTTATCAAGTATAACTTTACAATATTAATATTCAGTAGCGGCACTTTAGATACTTAAGTGGTGCCGATCGAATCTCCATACTATTTTATTATTATTCTAAATTATTTCAAATTGATAAGTATATAAGTGAAAAAAAATAATTGATACGTTGAGATAAGAATAATTTGCTGTTTTTTACTATCTTTCGTACTCTACTGTCATATAAGAATAGATTTGAAATCATACTATCAACTTCATATGTACACATATTGTTGATTGTAAAGGCAGTGTTTTGTAATTATAAATTATAATATGCGTAAAATCTACATCTCTGGTTTTGTTAATCGTCACTTTTTTCGCAATAACTAGATTATTGTTTATTATTCCCCGGGATCACTAGTTCTATGCATTTGTGACCAAAGTTAATATTAATATTTTGGATAACATTTTTTCTACGTGTAATAATTTTTTCGTTATTTATTTCTTTTTTCTTGTTTGATATAGTAAGCACAGACACTTACAGAATACTTGCAAAATACAGATACTTTTTTCTAAAAGTTGTCGGAGTGGCATAAAAATGTCGTATGTTTGAAAAAGATTGTTCGAAGCAAAGCAAAGTATAAATATATAAGAGTTTAAAAATTGATCGTGGAAAGATACGCAGATTAGAGGATTGTTCATTTGCAAATATACGCACTGTTATTTTGTGTAGATAAAATTCTTATCAAGCTCCTTAAAGCGAATACGTCACCGAAACGCGCAGGAATACATAATAAATAAGCTAATCTGCGATGATTTTATATAAACACGTGACAATCGAAGGAGAAAAAGTGAACAATTGTCTGGGAGTTAATCAGAATAGCTGATTGAATAATGAGTGAAAAGCGAGTTGGAAGAGGCGACTCGGGCGGCCGTCGACTAACAGCCGGTTGTCTCTGGGTTGCAGATGGCAGCGAGGGCCAGTCGCCGCTGGACCCCTGGTCGATCGTCTGGTACATCGGCTCGTTCGGGGGGCTGGTGGCCTTCTTCCTGATCGTCAGCTGCTCGGAGTGGTGCTGCCGGCGCGGGGCGCGGGGCGGCCTGGCCGGGCCCCTGGCCGTGCCCTACGGCCAGCGCGGCGAGGCCATGGCCCAGGGCGGGCAGCAGGCGAGCGAGTCGCCGCCCCCGCCCTACCACCTCTTCGCCCCGCCGCCGTACGACTCGGTCAACTACGCGGACCTGGGGGACAAGCGGCCCGGCGGCCCCGCGGAGAAGCTCGACATCTACGTGATCAGCCTGCCGGCGGTGGCGGCCCCCGCCCCGGCCCCGGCCCCGGCCCCGGCGCCCCCGGCGCGCCCCGCCCCCCAGTAGCGGCGCCTCCTCCTCCTCCTGCCGGCCTCGCGCCGACCCGCTGACCCGGGCGGCCCCGACCTCACCCGCGGCCTGGCCGTCCTCTACTGCCCGCCGGCGCCGCGGGCCCCCGGCCGCCCGCAGACCCGCCGCGGGTCCCCGGCCGCTGCGCCCGAAGAGGACTCGGCCGCCTCCTAGACGATGGACGGAGGGGCGGGAGGGCGGCGAGCCTCGGACTCCGCCCGGGGGCCGGCTCGAGGCCGAGGAGCTCCCTGCGCGGACGAGCTTGGCGCCGCGGCGCGTTTACATAATAATCCAATTGAAACGGCCGTGATTGTCGATATGCGCGTCGGCACGATGTAAATTTGACGCGTCATTAGGCTTTTCCGTAAAGTGACTGGCGCTAATGAGGAGCCGGCCGAGGGAGGCGCATCGTTAGCCGCGGGACGGCTCGAGCGAGGCGCGAGCGCGCGCGCAGCTGATCGGCGGCTTGCGTCACTCGCGGCTCCGGTGACTAACGGCCAGGAGCCGCGAGGAGGGCCACCTGCGCGGCGCCCAGGAGGGAAAGGAGCATTTTCCCGGGGCCCCCGGGCTCTCGGGCGGCGCGCGACCGCCGAGCACAAAGGCAGCCGCGGAGGCGGGGGCGACCGCGGGACGACCGCGAGGATGGGCGGCCGTGAGCGCGGTGAATCAACCGGTCGCGCGGACAAAGCCGCTCCGGGCGGAAGCTGCGACTCTCGCCGGAGCCGAAGGCGAGCGAGGCTGCGCGAAAGCCGGTCCACCGAAGCCCACTCGCCGGCCCCGGGATAACGAGCGCCTGGAGATCGGAAAAGGAAAAAGCCGAGGCGGCCCTCGAACGCCGGCCGCCCGGGAGCATCCAGTCGACTGCCGCGTCGCGCGAGCCCGCCCGGTCCATTTTCGCCCCGACAACTGCTCCGCACAGCATTCTCTATCCACTCGGACACATTCCGCGGCGGCCCGACGTTCCCCCGACTAAAAATCTCATTTTCCTCTCCTCCTTATCCTCCTTCATCTTATACATACTAATTTATGCTTATTATACACAGCTATGTACACATGAGCGCGTGTCCAGGCTCTCCTCTGCCAGATAGACCACTCATAGTATTAAACAATCGCTCGATTGTTGCTATTCCTTTTTCTCCTTCCTTTCAATCATCCATTAAAATTCAAGTACGCATTAACACGTACATTTCCATTGTTTTTTGTTTGTTAAACTGTATGTTTTATTACAAGGAATTAAACTTCCAACTCCGCCGCCGTGGCTGGTGCTACTGCCGCTTCTTGGAAAATTACAAAAGCAACAAAAATAACGAGCCAATCTCAAATTGTCGTCGTAATATTTTCCCTCCTTTCGTTTCCTTTGAGTTTATTTATTAGAAGGCGATTAATAATATTCGAGCCTGGCAAATGTTATTACCAAAAATACGCGTACCGCCGAGGCGAGAGAGATTTTTTCAGTCTAGTACACGACCTCGTCGCACTCGTCCATCATTTGGGACATTTTTTGTCCGGTGCATTGTTCGAGGCAGTTATTCCAATCAAATTTCAATTCGGCCCCTAAAAAAGTTCGTTCGTAAATCTACAAAAAAAGTCTATTTTGCGATTAATCGAGTGTACGCCTCATCTGCAAGAAAGTACAAAAAAGCGAGAATTCAACGAAACCATTGTTTCCTCTCGCGCTCGCATACTGCTTTCCCTTACTTTTTCTCCCTCGTTTCATCTTTTCCTCTTTTCTCTCAAAGTATAGGTGGGGCGAAGCACCCAATTCTTGGGGCTCGTCCCATCAGAAACTCGTCGATAAGAGCGCGCGGGAAGCTGCCACCGGGTACCTACATACGGCACTTGTTACTGCACGTATGCGATGCCTGCTCAGGTCTTCTTCTCTGTAGGATGCGAAATATTCGGCGCGCGTTAAATTATCTCCCGTACTTGAAATATCGTCAGAATGGTTTAGCCGACTTAAGTAGAATATATATATATATTTAGGAACGGGTACATTGAGGAGAGCGTTTAAGCGTCACATGATCTCAACTAGTCCTGCAATTGTACATATGTAAATTAGCTTTCTTTTCACTATTGTTTTTAAATTGTAAGGTGCGTTATACTTATGTATAAATATATCTATCGTTGATAAGCAAACCGCGCTGTACATCGCGTGCACGGTTCTTTTAGCCATTACGATCAGCAATCGAAGCCCAAGTCTCGCTATAAGCGTATTTACTTGTGCAAATTGTATAAGGAGCGAATGTGCAGTGTACAGAGTGCAGTGCGTGGAGTGAGTGACAAAGGGAGAGAAAGAATGAGAGACTGCGAGTCAATTATTATAGCAATTTTATACAATTTCGTACATGTGATACACTATGTACGAGAAGAATTTAGTGAGTGCTAGTATGTAAGTTTTGCGTTTAGTCGAGTGCCGCGATCGCCGCCGTTAAATTATTTTTTATACTTTTATACGTAAAACCTTTCAAATTTGCAGCGGCGACGATCGAAACTGTTCTGTACCGCTATTATTATTATATACATATATAAACACATATGTATATACATATATGATATTTAAATTTATCTGTCGATGAGAGAATAAAGTTTCGTTGGGTTACTTATTTTCCGCACTGTTTTATTTATCCTTTATTCAACTCCAGCAAACACATTTAAGAGAATGCCTTCGTTCCATACCATATAATTCATTGCACAAGGAATTCATGCACATACCGCTGCTATTGCAGTTTTCCTTTTTCTTATTCGTGCTATACAGTAAACCAAAGTATTGAAGCAATTAAACCCAATTGGCCGTTAGTCCTACAGAATGTGCCACTACTCGAATCATTGGACTTTGAACTAACTTGCACAAACTGTACTTGTCTGATGAACGCAACGAAAATTGTCGGTCTCCATTTTCTCGGTTAAAATATATACTACGTATTCTGCAAATATTACACAAATAAATATTATATAGAATGTTATTTTGAAAATTGCGGTTAGATTGGCTTATACACGTAATAATTATTAGAATTACTTGTGTTGTCTAAAATTTAATGTTCTTTTAATCAACTTAGAAAATATTTAGAAACACGTACAAAGATTAAATCGAAGCTGAGATTGCATACCTCGCGAAGACGGTAGAGTGATTTTTCAGGTGCATCGACAGATGGAAGGCAATTAATCGCGAGCATGACATATATTGCGAGCGTGGTGAGAGACTCGCGAGCTACCGTCTCGACTGCCTTAGTTTGAGAGACATGCGCAAGCTCAAGTTATGCACCTTGGCGGTTTGGTAGACCGCACGTGAGGTGCAGAAGCAGCGCCGCCGACAACTGAATGCAGACCATTACATAGACTCACGTGACGTCAATATAGAACAGAGCTTAAATACATGTCTTGAGCGGCGGGGTAGGTAAGCAAACAATAGCGTCGATGGTAATAATTGGCGCGGCCGGCTCCCGACAAATCATTGAGCGTCAAGGCTCCGCTCGATCATCAACTTCATGCATATGCCGGGCACGCACACCAGTTCTCGCGGCATAAAGGCAAGGAATTGAAGCCGATTGCAACTGCATTGTGCCTCCCAATGGCTAGCGCAAATAACACAATGCCCGCATGGCTCTTGGCTGCAGCTGCGCTTGCGGGATCGCCGCCAATAAATAAGCATTACCTCGGCCAATGTCATTGCCATTGCCGCGCCTTACGCTAGGTCGCTGCTCAAGGATCCTCCCGCGCGCTCCCAACTCCGAAGTCTGCATAACTTACCTATCTGTAAGCCACGCGGGTACGAGTACGCGCGCTCTACCGAAAAGTAGGATTGTCCGGTGCATATATAACCTACACTTCAACCGCACTTCAAAAAAATTATATTAAATTGTTAAAGTAGAATAATTTAGTTCGGTTCGTTACTACATATATATGTGCTAGCCATTAAATCATCGTGACTAGTGTATATTGATAACTAAAATATGTATAGCATTAAATTATAATTACGCAGGTTCATTGACTTTATCCTCGTATCTACGCCATTTCCCTCGGTAATTGCCAACTACTTTCCAGCTACTTCACGATCCTTGCATCTACTCTAACTTATTAGTAATAACTAATATCTGCAACTGTATTGTATTTGTTGCTGTGAATCCGGCTACCAATATTATTCAAATAATTACAATTATATAAATTTAAACAATGCTTTTAATATCATACATTTTTTATATTATGAATTGTTTAAATGAATGGTTGAAATTGAAATTGAACGGTTTTTGCAAAACAGCGTGAACATCTACTGTATTCATCATGAATATATATATATATATCATGAGTTATTAATTTAAAAAGTACATTATCGAACATTAAATACTTACACTAATTAATGTATTGCATAGAAAATTTAAATAATTTCTTGTGTTGCAAGAATGAGGCATTAACGGTCCAAAATTAATTAAATTAACCAGTAAATGTAATTAGAACTGTTGAAAATAGCCAGCATATGTTAACGCGTAAAATAATTAATAAGTACTAATACGAACAACTCCAGTGGTCCTTATGATATAGCTAGGTCGTCTCAAAATCTATGCTAAAGTAAAGAGTTATAACATTTCTTCTAATTTCTATGGGAAAACATATTCAATGAAAGAATTTGTTTAAAAATTAGTAAGTAAACATGTAAGCCGGTACTGAATTAAAGAAAAACTATTCAGCTGGAATTTGGTTATTAAAACTTTTGATCACATTTTTCTCAAAATAAATCAAGTGAAATTAGCGATAATTTTTCATAAGCGTCGCACCACGTACAATCTCTTCTGGCAATGAAAAAATTTACGACTCGGAGGGAGTAATTCCACGGGTCGTGAAAGATCCGCGAAATTCCGTTGTGCGACTTATTTTTTCGCTGCATAAGGGATGAACATAGAGTGCCGATATACATACAGAAACGTATTCAGATATTTATATTGTTAAATAATGTCATTGGCATGAATTATTATTCAGTATATGAAAGTCATATAAAGTCATGCACATACTTTAAATACAGTTACAGAAGCTTGAAATTTCTACCGCTGGTCTACTATCTGCGCTGTGCTAGTAATCATTACTTGAAATTTGATCACTTTCTAAATTTTAACCATAAAACAAAAGGTAAAAATACAAAAAATTCATAGGATGCAAATAAAGTAATTAAATATCTAATTTCGTCGATTTGAAATGAATAATGTTTCTTGTAGCTAATCCTGTTTATTTTTTAACGTTATATAACTACAGTGCAGATATTCGTGATTATAGTGACTATAAATTATTATATATATAATCATATTATATTATGTTAGTTATTACTTCTATCTTTGTTTAGTTTAACATAGGACGAAGTCGAATAAACTATTTTGTCTAAGTTTCTGTATAGTATTTAAATTCATTTTTATTTATTGCCTTTTATTCTATTCCGCAACCCACGGTTTTGACTTTTTATTTATACTGCCAGACGATATTCCTAGAAGATGGTTTCTGCAAAATAAACATGATATAAATATTTGTCGGGAAATTTTAAAACAATGAATCGTAAGTAATTATTCTCTATTAATAGGTAAGTTTTTAAATGTTAATTTAAAACACAGTTTAAGGTAAATTTACCGATTACAACTACCGATCATTCAGAGGGTAGATGGCGCGAGCAGCTATATCCTCAGAGCGTGAAAACTAAAAAGAGTTATAATAGGACAGTGACTACAAACTTGAAAATGATGTTGTCCCAATTATGAACTTGAAATAACATCTAAGTGCTATTCAAACAAATAAGGCATTGGCGACTATTGAGAAGGAGATCAATAACGACCCAGTGAAATCTATTTTCGTCATTTTCGAGATAATTGATTTCAAAAAGGAGTTTTAATCTCCCAGGGCAATGATCGAAAAGATAAAGAGTTACTACGAAGCGAGGCTACTAATTGGTTGTGTGGGTGAGAAATCTGAACTGAAAGCTTTACCGTTGAACGAGAAAATCTCTAGAAGTTCACCAAAGCAATAATTAACGCCCCTTAAGGCAAATAGTTTTGAAATTTTAATGAATTGAATATTGAAATATAGAAGGAAAAAACTGGACTCTTTGGTTGTAATACAGAAGAAGAAGGTGGAGGTTATTTAAAAGAAAAGAAAAGAGAGGAAATGGTATCAGAATGTTGCTAGAGGGGTCTGAGATCGAGTCGTTGAAGACTCTCGAATCTTGATTTGAACTTCTAATTTGCTTGGTCAATGGGTTAAATTTTCGAAATTAAATTGAATATAAGAAAATTTAAATCTATGCTTTATCCCTGAATCATAAATCATTCCTTTCACAAAGAATTCTTTTAATATTTGATTATTTTCAAAGTTAAGTGGAATTTATCACTTGTAAGAAAAATTCAAAATGAAGTATTTAGATAGGTTTATAGGCACTCCACTTTGCACTTTATAAACTCAAATGAATAAAAATTTATTTATATTAAAAATTCATTGAGCATTTCAATCAAAGCGTATGCTAAATCAAAAATTTTCAGATTTAAAAGGAATACAAACTTATAATATTGTTTATAATTTTATTATAACTTATAAATTTCGTTTATTATTGGTATTTAAGATACAAGAAAAAATGTGTATTAAAGATCTTTGAATTATAAAAAGATACGAAGAAAATTTTTCTAATTTTGAACATGCAACCCAATCTAGCGGAATATATCAAAACTACATCAATGTTTTCTTGATCGACCAATGACCTGAAGTAAACTGTGTCGGTACACGAGAATAACAGTCACCAAATTTCGCTAAATTTTTCTATCTAGTCATAAAAAAACTAAATATCAGACAGAACACATTTAATAAAATGTGTTAACAGTGTAAATTTATAAGTCATTACTAAAAAATTCAAAAACGAAGATGAGAAATTAAGATGAATAATCTTATACTTATGTTTTGGCCTCTACAAAATGGAAATAACTTACAATTTAGTACATTTAAAATTTTAACCTAATAATGGATTACCTTGGAGAATTTATTGCCTTAGGCGTTGACAGTTTATTTTTTGGAATTTGTTTGAAACAATATTTTTATTGCAAGAATTCGATAAATGCTGTGAGAGTAAGCATAACGAATCATCTGAATTTGCTAAATAATTTCTTTACAAGTATGAATTTTTTTTATTAACTATGATTTACAATTTATAGGGTGCTGAATTTTATGACGTTGGGAGTAATCTCAACTATCGTATAGAGAATAATGATGAAAATAAATCTAATTATGTTGCAATTAGAGGGGCAGTCAAGCCTATTGGTGAACCAATTCATAGTATCAATAATAAAGATGTTACAGGTGTAATTCAAAAACTGAGTCTCAAAGAACATGTTGTTGTTAGATCAACAACTGGTTACTGGTACAATTTGTTATATTTATTTTTGTACATCTACTATATCTATTGTAATTTTTTTAAATTGTCTAAAAATTATGGTAGGTCTGACCAAGAACATACAATGCAAGAGGTTTATCTATCAGTTCCATTTGTTCTTAAAAATGGAAGTCATCAAGTGGAAGTTGTTGATGCAATGGCTGCTGAAATCTTGGATATGGAAACCATATCAGATTTTTTTGAACCGAGTGCTCCAACAATTGTTGATTATCTATGGGGATTTTTTACTGGTAAAAAATATCACCATTCTTATACATTATTGATTTGAAAGAAATATTAACTATTCAGGTCAGAGGCAAAGAGGTCTTCAGTCTACTGAAGAAATGTTAAGAGAAGGATCAATTATAACTGGAATTGGTGAATTATCAAAATCAACTGTAAAATCAGATGCTTTAGTCTTACAACCACCAAAAAATGGTACACCATACTACCTCACCACTATGTCTGTAAGTTCACTTCTCAGAAAACTAGAAGATCGTAAAAAAGTTTACAGGTAATTAATAAAATCTGTATTTAGAAATGTTTGAGTTAAGTTTTTAAATTTTTAAATTATTTTTTAATTACAATTACAGATGGTTATGTTTAATGTTTGGTGCTGTTGGAATATTCATTGGTGGTATGTTACTAAGGAGGTATTTAAAAGACAAAGAAGCACAGCGATTAGCTAATGAGTTACATAAGTCTTTAGAAGAGTCTCGAAAAGAAAGAAGAGAAAGGGTTAGAGATAAGAATGTCAATGAACCTCAACAATTATGTGTGATTTGTTGCACAAATCCTCTTGAAATTGTTTTAATACCATGTGGACACCTTTGCTTATGTGAAGATTGCTCACTTGTTATAATGGAACGTTGCCCAATTTGCAGAACCAATATTAAACAAAAAATTGCTACTTATATTCCTTGAAAATTCAAGATGTATCATTTTCAAAAATCTAAAAAATATTTTTGTGCCCTGGATAGTAAAGAATAAAGAACTGAAAAGCTTAAGATCCAAAATTATGTAAAATTTATTTAATTTTTTACATCTATATATATATATGTACATATATATAAAACTAATATTAGAAGTCTAAGTTATTTTTAGTTTTGTACATCATCTCTGGTAGAAGTAAAGAAGGTCCAATCTTATTTGGTGTTGCTTTAATAATTGTTGGTTCCTCTTCTGAAAGTTGTTCAATGTTATCTGATGAAGTAGTACATTGTGACACTAATCTAGATGATATCTCAGATACTTTTTCATCATCACAGTTGCTTGAATTGGTTTTTGATGAAGATCCTGAATCTTGAAGTTCTGTTGCTTTTGTTTCTACTTTATTTGTATTATCTGCACTATTAAAGTTTTTCGATTCAGTTTCTAAACTAACTGTATGTTCTGCTTTTGAAAATTGAGGTTCAACATTATTTAACAATTCTTCAAAAGCATCTATATCAAACATTTCATCATCCCAATCAGATTCGGAACCACTTTCACTATAAGCATCATTAAAATGTGCCTTTAATTCAGGTGGACATTTACATATAATTTTTTCTTTCTTTTCTTCAATTTCAAGCACTTCGTCATCACTACTACTGCTATGATCATCATCATTTTCATCATTAAAAGTTTCATCTGTTGCAGATTCTGAATAATCTACATCTCCTCCACAAGCTGTTTCTTCATGAGAAGAGGTTGATTCCTGTATCGATAAAAATGTTAAATCTATTTCTTCATCTTCCTTTGAAATTTTTTTCTTTATTCTTGTTTTGCAACTAGATTCACAATTATTTTCACAAACTCCTTTTTTTCTATTTTCTCGTCTAATTTTTTTTTTGCTTGGTATTCTTGGACCTTCTTTTTTTTTACTCTTATTTTCTGATCCATCAGGAACATGAAGACCCATAATTTTTTTAGCTTTATTGGATTTTCCAATACCTAACTTTGGCATGCCTATATTCAGGCCTTCAAGTAAAACACATGCTTTGCAGATTTCTTGACTCGCTACAAAACCACATCGTGTGCATCTTCTTCTTGGTGGAAATTTAATTGATTCCTTGGCTTGTGTTATTTCACCTAAAATTAATATTAAAACCAATTTATTGCATTAAATACTTGCATAATTTGAAATATTTAAATACCTGAATATATAATATCAAGGATGCAAGATGGCCTAACTCTTTCAATTTGTTTGATAAATTCTCGAGTGTGCCCTCTATAAGCATCAGGTGAATAAATGCACTCTGTTGAAAAATAGACTAATTTTCTATAGTGTGCATACATAACTATTTCTTTCTCATATGCATATTTCAATGGTTTGCAACGAGGAATAGTACCTTCTCCTTCCTGAAATCATTTAATTCCATATAGTTTATAATAAACTACACATAATCACTGTACTTCTTTTTTAAGAATTTTATACTTTTTACAAAATACATACCGTAATGATATTTGTACATCTAATTAATCTTGCAAAATCACCTCTTAAAACATTCATTATAATAGTTTCAGCTAAATCATCTGCATTATGGCCAGTAACAATCATATCTGCACCAATTAATGCTGCACCTCGATCCAGTGCTTGTCTTCGAAATACCCCACAGAAGGTACAATTGTTTTTGCGACCTATTTGAGCTACAATCTCATCCATGGTCCAACCATATAAGTCTTTGTAGGATAAAATTTTTAAAGGTAGCTGATAATCATCTCTATTTTGTTTAACAGTTTCAAGACTATCATCTCTATAACCTGTTATACCTTCATCAATAGATAATAAAAATAAATCTAAACCATAATCATAACGTTCATTTAAAAGTTTTAATATATAAGCAAGTACTGTAGAATCTTTTCCTCCTGATGCACCAATAGCTACTTTATATCCTCTTTTAAAAAGTTCTCCTTTTACTATAGTCACATGTATCTCCCTTTCAAAAGCAAGAAGAAAACATTCCTTACACATAGCATGTCCAGTCTTAGGTCTCTAAAAAAATAAACAATAATAGTAAAATAAATATTAACAAAAATTAACAATGTACTAACTTTTAAAACAGCAGGCTGACCACAGCTTTCAGAACTACAAGTAACTGGCATTTTAAAAATTATGTAAAAAAGTAAACAAACTAAAAAAAATTTACTCGATATATTATGTTTGTTTTAATTCATCAAAGATCGTTCAAACAATATCGTAGTAAACCCACAGGATAGAACAATTGCATTAAATCAAAATATATAACATGATAATATACATTTAATAACATCGCAGGACTTGATCATAGGACCATACTGAGGTCTGAGCAGAGCATCACTATAACCTAATAGCCAACAAAAACGTGTTGTCAGTTTGTGACTTTGTGAGCATCCGTCGCGTGTGTTGCACCATACTACACAGTTTTTGTAGATAGAGAGCAGACTAAAGTAGTGTATATATATGTAGCTAATGCCAGTCTATGACCATAATATAATTGATTATGCCTCGTAAGCAGAATTCGGCACTTTTGATGTCGTCTACGACACGACGCTGCTGCTATGTTTTAAAAGCCTATAACGCATTTGCGATTGTCAAAAAAATAGAACAACTTTTGAATAACTTTAAATAAAGTGATATAGAACATCTTTAAATATCTTTTAAAAATAATGAACTGTATTGACTTATAAAATATGCATAATATTACATAAAGTTATATAACAACTGTAACTATAAATATTGTCTTGCTTTCAATAATATAATAGACAGAAATTTTTTATTGATAAATATAAAAGTAAATTTTTTACTGTATTAGTGATTTCTGGTAAAAGGGATATTTTAGAGTACTAAGGCAACTAATTGTATACATCGTTAGAATTTAAATTCATAAAAAATTTGTTTGTCTGTATACAATGCTAATTTTATTACTAAAAATTTTATTCTATTTACTTTAAAAGAGCTTCTTTAAATATAAGTAAAAAATTGAACAATTCAAGCTTCATACAAAAAATATGATATGTTTTAAGATACATTATTTATTCAATATTTTAAATAAATTATATTTTAATAAGATATTGTGTTAAACTAATAAAAAATGCTATGCGAGTGCTGACAAAAATAAATTTACTTTCTAAAATCAGTAAAATGCAGTAAATAAGTTCGTAAGAGGAGCGATGATGTATAAATATGTACAAAATAAATTAATCATTATTTTTTAATATAATACTGTTTAATAATTTCCTTTTTTATATGTATGTTTGAGACACAATGTGTCGGACATGAGAAGCCTTTATTCCATAATACTAATATATATCTTGACCAATTTAACAAAGTTATAAAATTATTTTAAAAAGAAGACAATAAATCTATTGTATTTTATAATAGACATTAAAATTTTAGGAGTATTTTACCTACGATAGAGTAAGTTAAAGGCATTGGCGTAAACATGTTATCTGCATAGGTACATCCAAAAGCAATTCGTTCTCAATATTTATAATAAATGTTTATATACATATTCGGTTGTATTATCTATAAAATAATAGAAAATCACAAAAACTATATAACTTCACAATTTTTATTGCACGTTTTGCTTTCCAAAATACTATCAAAATATAACAAGCGTAATTTCAGCGTGTAGCGCGGTTACATAATTCAGATGACTTATTTGGACATTGCAACAAGATGCACAAATTTCTATAGTGATTCCTTGATAAGCTAATCATTATTATTTGAATATATATAAAAATTATATTGGATAAGAATAAGGTCAACTGCTGTGGTATTATGTAATTATAGTATCTATTTGATTTTTGCAAAACGTGTTAATCGTAAAATATACGAACAGAATAGAAGAAATATATGATGACAAAACTGTAAGTCCATTAATATGTATAGATGCCCGAAGTAAAACAGCAATAATTGATAGAGCAGTATATACATATTATGTTATGAGATTGTGGAGAAAAGAGGCGATTAGATGAGTGTGACGCCCCTAAATTTGTTGTGTAAGGAACATCAAGTCTACCGTGTATGAGGATGTGGGATGAAGAATCCTTCAGACTATAAAGACTATCGGAATACTTGCAGAAAAATGAGAGTCGAGAGAAAAATTTATCCGAAGTAATTTATCCAACAAAATAGCTCGCGTTGGGGTTTCCGCTCTATATATTTAAAAATTGACTAACCCATAACTATTGATAAAATAAATGCAAAGGTACTATCACACTTTTTTAAAGTATAAACAATTTTAATTTCTATTTAGAAAATACTATTTAATAATCTTTAAGTTTTTGATTAAATGCCTTTTATCATGTCTCATTTGGCTAGCGAAATTTAGAAAAATGCGTTGAGATAGTGAATAATAGGTTGTAGGATGTCCACTGTATTATATTCATCTACACATACTAACATCAAGGAAGGAGATTAATTTCTCATTCCCTGACCCCCTCGCCGTCCTTTTCGTCCGCAACAAGTGTTCATGCCAATCGATATCAGCACCAACTGCGCGCGCGCACTCCACGTTTTTGCTTTTGGTATAGCTGCGTCAACGGGGGCTCTATCTACCTATCTCTCTCATCTCTATGTACCTTTATGTATATATAATCATATCTTATCTCGGCTGACTCGCAGCAAGTGCACGCGCACATACGTGCTGTATGTACACCTGTTTTTTGTTTTTCCATAGATATTCTGAATGTGCAAAAGTGCTATCTGCATATAAAAAGTATACAGAATGTATGCGCATAATACCATTTAAAATAATTTTTTATATATAAGTGATATTTCACAGACTTCTAATGAATTTCTTATATTTTAAAAAGCTTAGAACAATAACTTTATATTTGTAATAACAACGACATTTTGCAAAGGTCATAAATATTTATCGTGGTTATATAGAACCAATGTTTATACTCATAAACTAGTATAGAATACATATATATATAACATATGAATTTATAGTAAAAAAGCAGTGCATTTCATTATGAAAAGGCATTGAAATTAAAAACGGTATTGTTCTATAACTATATAATTATTAAATACATACTTTAATGATTTCGTGAAACTATTATTTTTACTAATATATACGTTAACTAAATAGGTATATTTCTAAAAAATTAAACATTTATTAGCAAAGATTAGGTTTTTTAGATTGATGTAATCTATATATTCAAGTTTTTGTACTTGTACTATGATTGTAGAATATTGAAAAGAATGAATGAAAAAAGTCGATGGTTCGACGTCACCATCCGATGTGAAACTGCGGCTCCGAAGTACATTATTCCTTATACCTTCTCTATTTCCTGTTGAGAATGGATGGGATGGGAGTGGTTGCGCCAATACGATTACCTTTACTGTACATATATACATGTATAGGCATCACATCTATTTCTCATTGATACTATGGCGAACAGTTGTGAATGAGTACCGTAGGATGTGTGTACATGACAGATTAAAGAATATAATCATAGGGGAAAATAATGACGAGCCAGTAACTTTACACTATCATCATTCTCTATCAAGCCTTTTAACACAATGTGCAGTATTTAGATCTATTCGCATACACTACAATTTTGTTAAATAACTATTTATTATGGTTCTAAATCAATGGTTAAAAAGGAAAAATAATTTTGAATTATTGGGTACAATTTATATTTCATTATTGTAGAAATAGAAACAAAATATCGTTTCTGGACTATTTCATGTGTATATTATATGTATAATCAATCTATATAGTTGAACTTACATTTCTATTTATATTTTGTTAAAAAAGTGCTATAATAATATCTCTTTATCTCCATTTGCTGAACTATATTATCATAAGGTAAGTAAATAAATTCGAGACTGGATTTTGATAAAAGTATAAGAAAGGGAGAATGCGAGTTTTCCGAAGGCTCGTACGACAGAAGCCCGATCAAAAAAAAGATAGACGCTATTGGTAGTCTGCACGCTGGCGATGTCAACACACCATATATATACACATATACACACACATAACGTATATGTGTATATATGGGTACGTATTGACCTATATGTACACGATTGGTAAAAGTGAGACGTGTGCGCTTAATCAGGGACCGAATATCGAACTTGCGCGCCGGCTCGGTTTTTTCCTTTCCTTACGTCAGAATTGAGAGGTCAACACTGACAACAACGTAGATGCGTGAGTATAATTACACTGAGAACATCATCTACGTATGTGTATCTTTACTTGCAGTATCGAACGAAAGGTTTACATTCGAAAATCACCCGGAGATTGTTAGTTTAGTACTATAGATTAAATGCTATAGCTATACAAATTATAATATAGATCCCAAAGCAGGATCTTATCTATCCATTAGTGTACCTTACTTTGTCAGAATATTTGATTACTACATTAAGAGTAAAACTTATTTCTAGTCACCATATACAAGTATTTATTGGAATTTATTTCGAGCGATGACTGTAGAAAATGCGCGAAACA
Source organism: Sycophaga agraensis (assembly GCA_018906755.1). Taxonomy (NCBI): domain Eukaryota; kingdom Metazoa; phylum Arthropoda; class Insecta; order Hymenoptera; family Pteromalidae; genus Sycophaga; species Sycophaga agraensis. The sequence continues at coordinate 1,274,875 of JACCIE010000013.1, forward strand.
TGTGATACTATAACATGTGATATCATAATTAATTAACTTTTTAGGCAGTTTCATAAATTATTTTTCATGGAAATGCTAAACGTGATATTCAATTATTTCTGTCTTATTTTCGATTTATCAAATAAGTTAATTATTACTCATTATATCTATGTAACAAAATGCAAGCATAATTAGAGATTTTATTTGTTTATAAATTCGTGTACAACAAATAAATCAAATGATGCATTTAGAGATAATTATTATAGTTTTATAAAACTATTGTATGTGTACAAATACTATTGCTTTGATGCACAAACGGAATCTAGTAGTCTGAAGCAGGAAAATCGTTTCCAGTAGTACAAACTCAACATTACCAGACATCTTGCATCCACGAAAACACAACAAAAGTTCTTTCTAAGATAAACTATTTATAGTTTGCTCATTATTGTATTTCTAAAAACTTATCACATATGTTTACTATGCACGCTATACATGCATCTTTATACATAACTCCATAAAGGATCAAAAATAAGGAAAAGTTTTTTATTACTTGCTACTGCAAACTCATTTTTAAAGTTTTGGATTATTTCAGTTAATTTTATTTATCATCTATCTTACTCTACTTTTATTGCATGTTTATGGCTAATCCACGGTAACACGTTTCGTATAGTCCTAGTATCGAAAGTATGTTTTAATATAGATAAATAATAGAAGGTCATCAATTTTGGGCACGGGTTTCGTAAAAGCAAATGTTACTCTTGTGACACGCGTATGACTTTGAAATTGAAATACGGCTGCGCGACTACTACTTTTACATGGGATACATGCTCAATAATTACTAAAAAAACTAAAAGCGGAGGTTTGGTCATTAGAAGTTTGAGAAGTAAAGGATGAAACGTGAATCGAAGCGAGGGGTGCAGAGCGAGCGAGGGTAATTATCGGAAAAGGAGGAGCGACGCGAGAGGCAGCGGTCGAATGGGAGCGGTGCACCAGGTAGCAGTTGTCAGGGGGTGCAGCGAGTGGGCAGCGGAAGCGCTTAGCGCGGTAATCCCGATAAACACGTGTTGCGGTGGAACGGCAGCGAGCGAGGCTAATCCGCGGGCAGCGGGCAGGAGCCGGGCGCGCGCGGGCCTCGGGCGGGACGTCGCGAGGAGCCTCGGCGCTCCGGACATAGAGGAGGCGGGTGCGTGTACGCCGTCCCACGGAGCGGCGCCCGGCCTGCCTATCGATTCGGAATCCAAGCTCGGGGAGGCGCGCGCACCCCCGCCGACCCCCGGCGCGGGCCCGAGCCGCCGGAGCCGCCGGAGGGAGTCGCGGCGGCCAGTCGGTGGAGCCGCTCCCCCCAGGCCGCACCTCGCGCGGACGACTCGCGAGCTCCGCAGCGGCCGACGCCGAATCTTCCAGGGCTCCAGAGTGCACCGCCCACGCGCCCACCCGGAGGAGGGAGGGGCCCGGAGCCGCGCGTTCGCCCCCCGATGGGCTCCTCGCACTGAGCCGGCGGCCCTCACGCCCAGGTACGAGCCCTCCGCCCGACGCCCCCGCCGCCGGGACCGCCCCAGCCTCCGGCTTTTTCCGTCTCCGCTCCCGAGAGCCCCCGTCCCTCCCTCGCGCAGCCAGGCCCGCGCCCACTCTTATCACGCGCCCGACGGACCACCAACCCGTAGGACTTGTGTCGCTGCGGTCTCCCGCCTTTTTAAACCGTACCAATATGCCCACTGTCCTCCGCTCAAATTCCACCCTGTTCGTTTATTTAACTACCATGGGGCCACTGCTCGATCTCCCTTGGACACTCCCCTAAGTCATCCACCTGATATTACAAATTATTTATTATTTATAAGATAACAATTGCACTCGATAATAAGGCGACTTAATTTATTCGATACAAATATCTAGTCGAAAAACGCCGATACAATTACTATTTCATAACTGCGCTTGATGTTAAATCTTGTGTATCTCAACGCAGTTGTTGTGAGATGCGGAGTTTTATAAATGCTCCAAAAGTTGTGATGGATTCCCACGATGAAGCCACAAAATAAGTGGCCATGGTACGTAATCGTATTAACTGCCAAGCCGGCGACAAGCCAACACTGCAGTCGTGTACACATGTGACGTGGATTGGGCACACTATATTCGTCTGCTTGCAAGCAAAGCCAAGCAACCTGATGCGCCTCTCAATTCAAGACTGCTTCTACGCAAAACTTTGTCGCGTCTTTGTATTTTACCTACGCTAATAGTATCCACTTTCATGTGCACAGATTTTGAGCTCACTGTTTGACGTTCCATTCATAAATTCGTCTTTATTTCTTAAATATTAAAACTACCATATTTACATTTTATTAAGAATATATTAAAATATACATTACGATTACTTTCATCGCATAAGCTTTACAAGAGCTAATATCTAATTTAAGAAGTACTTTTACAATCTCACATTTCCTAATCAAATCGGCTCTTTGCATTTTAATCCATACGATCATGCATAACATATTGTGTTTCAAATAAATCATTCTATTTCAATTGATCTAAATACATATGTAATAAAAACAATACGATTTACCTTCATATCATTGAACCCTTAATGAACAACTAATAAAATAATATCTTTACTACACGACCGATAAAAACACAAGGGCGCGTTAAAAACTAATCCATTATGGCACAAAATCAACAGAACAGCTAATATTGATTTTATTCCAAGTCAAATTGATGTCTACGCTCTCTGTTATGCCGTTCTTTCTCTCGCATTACATAAGACGATAAATAGTCAGGTTACCGACTAATTTGATGCGACTCTCATTTAATCTTCCTGATTTATGCAAAACTTGAGCATTAGATTTTGCTTAACGTAAAGACAATATATTACTAAAATAGTTACTAAAATGTATAAAACAGTTGATATCGATATTAAGAAACATCTTTTTAAAGCGAAATAACTCTTTTAATTAAATACTATTTTTTATAAAATATTTCATTGTAGAAATTGGAAATTAATTAATATCATAATATTATCCTTTTTATCAAAATTTGTGGTATACCACCGCATATTTTGTATAAGTATAAATTAAACGATTTATACAATATTCTTGATTTATTGAATGCAATGAAGAATGCCACAATAAAATGTTAGCAAGGATCTTCTTAATTTAATTTAAACTGGCTAGTCAAATTTAACTTTTATAAAAAACAAATTATATTTTTTTGAATTCCTCTTTTGAGTTATTACCTTTTTCCACGCAATTAATATTAAAAGAAGTAATTTTTTGAACTGTGGAATAAAGTTCTCGCAATATTGTACAGTTTTTTTATTTCTACGTTTAATTGAATATTTTAGACTGATGGCGCTCAATTATTAAAATTTCTATTATAGAAATATTAATAGCAGAATGAAAAGTAATATATTATAACTTTGGTAGCTATGATATTAACATTTAAGACGAAAATTTGAACAAAGCATTCTTTCATTAACGAATATAGTTATTGAGATACCTTGCAATAGTTCTAAACTAATGACGTGGAAAATCAGAATTAAATTACAATTTAGAATTTTAGTACTTGGTAATATATATTTAATGAAGGTATAACCAGGAAACTAGTTAAAAAATCAACTATTAATTACACATTGCAATTTAATGGTAAATTATAATTAAATATAAGCAATTTCAATGTTTTAAAAGATTTAGATAATACTTAATGAAAAATATATTAAAGACTTGGAATCGCATTTTGGAACTGATGTTAAATTGCTTTTTGAACATCCATTTAGCTGAAGAGAACCCTTGAGAATATCGCTAAATAAGTTTACAAATTTGGTACACATCGATGCGTATCATGATAACGTAGAAATAATTATTTAATCACCATATGTCTTAATACTATATGATACTTTATAACTGAATATTTTTCCAAAATTGAAAATTGAACTAGTTAGCTACAACGTTTTGTATAGCATTTGATAAATTAAATATTGGAATAGATATCATTAATTATAATAACTTTTTGAAATTTATGTTATTTGAATAAAATTATTTCAGTAGTAAAGGTGTATACAATTGAATAATATGGAAATATATATTAACAATTAATATTTTAATTATAATTATATTAATGAAATCGTTTAATAAATATTATTTTTAAATGTGAAAAAATTAAAAGATTGCGTGTACTATTATCGAAAGGGTATAACCGTGATACTATTTATCTAAAATCTATTAAGTGGTATAAATAATATTATATTTATTGATTATAACGATATAAGTTAAACTTGGAATTAAAATTAGTCAAATCAATAATTAAAATATATATAAAAATATAATGTAGTATGCGTATAAGTTGTAGATTGCATGTATGATTAAAACATATGAGTAAGATCTTTAGGGCTTGATTGGTAAAAATAATATCTTTCAAGTAAGGACGAGTATGCGGGGTTTACATGTTAGCGTGTACATAAAGCTTGCCGCAAATAAATCGGCAAACTTTCAATCGATATAATAAAATCTATTTCACGTTTCAGCGATATTACCATGGGCCGTAAAAGGCGGGAAGGATCGGGGGAGTTGGCGATGTTACTGCTGTTGCTCTTCCTTTCTGTCACCCTACAAAATGCCAGGGGCGAGAGAGAAGTCGGTGAGTTTTCTTCCTTTTCATCCATCTGTTTTTCCTATATCTTGCGTTACAACATGCGTTACTCTCAACATCGATCATTATATTATGTTATGTTAACATAACTGTCGGTAAGCATGGTAATAAAGATTTTAACATCTTCTTAGCACGATTTATAGAATCGCGTGTACCTTTTTATCTCTACATGATAAATGGTATTGTATTTTTTGCTAAGTAATTTATAAGGTCTATTCAGCTCTTATTTTCTTTCATGCAAAGTTTCAAATTAAGCAATATTAAAATTTAATTAGTTTTATTTATAAAGGAAGGTACGCATTCTACTAGAGTTATATAGATACATTCAAGTTATATTTCAGAATTAAATTAAATTTAGTATACCTTGCAGCGAAATGGAATATTAATTAAATCTTGTTTAGAGTATAAGTGATATCCACTACGGAGACAAGCAATAAAATAAATAATGCACATTGCAGTAAAATATTTTTTATAAATCATATTAATACCTTGAAAAATTGCAATAAAATGACGCACTTAAAAACATATTGAATTTTTAATGAAATATTACAATGTGACCAACAATATAAACTAATGCCGAGAAAACAGTTTACACGCGAAATTAAATGTTTTTCTACAGTAAAACAGCCTGTAATATAAAATTTACTTAAGTAATGTACGCGTTTAATTGACTGTAAAGAAAAGAACCTGGACCAAGAGTCTTGGAACAAATAAAAAGGAACACTCATGGAGAAATAAGAAAAAGAAAGGGAACTACGGTATATAGCAATACTCTTTAAGAGATACGAAGAGGTGCGCAGATTCCGGGTCGAGGGGGGTGAATAAATCCTCGAATCAAGTCGGAGGTTGAAAAAAATGGCGCTAGCACATTGAGATACGATAGCTCTGCAAGGTTCCTCGAGCAGCCCTCACGAAGTGGGTTACTGCGCAATCGCGGGCGCGCGCGCGCGCGGCCAGGACGAGCTGGCAGTTGGGACGGGTGGGAACACAATGTAACGAGGGGACAAGTGCGCGGCGCATCGAGCGCTCAAAGCGGCAAAGAGCAGATTCGAATTGATGAGGGGATTCCGCCATGAGCGACTGGTGAATGCGCGAGCAGCGACAGCCGGAGAGCGACGCCGACGGCGGCACCCACACGGGCCCGACTAGTTATTGAGCTGTTCGTCCCACGCGTCAGCCTCCGCCTTCGCAAACGCCCTCTCCCTTTTCCTTGTCCTCACCCTCCCGGCTTTTAGCCCCTTTGACTCTATACCGAGCGTCCAATCTTTGTTCCCCTTCGCTGCTTATCCGTCCTCGCTATCTATTTTATCTTTCTACCCACTGCCCAAACTAGCTATACCTTGAATACATATACTCCGTAACGTCATATCTGACTGTTGCGTTCATTCCTTAATAATCCAACGTACACCTATAAATTTAGTCTCTTAAACGTAAATCAATTTCCTAAAATTGTAATTTCAATTTAAAGCCTTCCGGTGTCTTTTCGACGGAAGTAATTCTTCAAATCTTCTGCTACGGCGATTATATTTATTCAGTTTTTTGTTAATTTTATTTTCGTCGAATATTGATATATTAATTTATCAAGCGGATATAATTAATTTTTTATTGGCTTTTAAAAAACTTAATGTAATAACAGACAAAAAGATAATATTTATTTATATATCATATTTTAGGATAAATTATATACATCGAAGAAAATTGAAAGAAATCTATGACTTTTCTTGGTGCATCATAATATTAAAAATCCAAACTTTAAAATTATTAATTATACGAACATTTTCCTTGTTCAATTATATTGATTTACTATTATTCAGGTGTTTGAATCATATTGTTGGATACAGCATATGTATCAAAGGACGAACTTCAATGTGCTAGCATCTACCTTGCTTAGAATCGAAGGACAAATTTCACAAAAGTCGTATTAATAGAAGTTCTGCATGTTGAAATGTAATACGAGTATATTCCTTATTCATGTAATTTATCGTTTTGTGATTTAATATTTAATTATTATGTATTTTAACTTACATTTTGAAACGATACACTCACAGTTTATTGTTGCATTATTTACTTATATAGTAAGACGTTATTAAAATGAGCCTAATTTATAAAATACTTATACTTACTAAGAGATCTGTTATACTTGGTACTTTTCTTTTAATATTTTTTAAAATTTTCCACCTTTTTAAAAAATGAAATAATATAATACGAAAAGTTAATAATGGATTAAAAGAAAAAGAGAGAGAAATGATTCATACGGATTATAAGAATATTAACAGACTTAATACAATTGGAAAAAGTTTGCAGTATATTTAAAACTTTTGTATATTTAGAATGTTTCTTTTTCTCGAAATACAATATAATCTTGTATTGATTTTATCATTGTATTGTAAAATAGAATATGTAAAATTTAAGATTTATATTTTTATTAACAATTGCATAATTGAATCTGAAAATTGTATTTTTAAATATATTAAGTCATATACTTATTACATTAAAAAATTAAAATATTTCTCATGCTTTAAAAACGTTGCTTTTTTATTTTATTTTAGATAGTTAAAAATACATTAATTGTAACTCAATTTTTCCGAAAACCATGAATACTGTTTTTAAAGAAAAATCCATTTAAAATTAAACAATATTAATACTTTTTAAAAAGAAACAAATATTATTTTATGTTAAATATTCTAGATTAACATTGGAATTATATAGACATCTGAAAATACATGTAACAACTATAACCCATTACTGCCTCAATCTCTCAATTTTCGAAAAGGTCATTATTCACTATGACTTCACTATTCTCAGTACTTTATTAAAATTTTTTAATGAAATATTAAGTATGGCCTTGTAAAAGAGTAAGAAGTCCTTTAAAATTAAGAAATTGATTTATCATCTCATTTCTACAGTTCAAGAAACGAGTTAGAAAGAAGCGAGAAGAAGTTTCCTATTGTATATAAGTGTCTGGCTGTCGGAAGGAAGCGTAAGGTAGTGGAAAGGGGCATTACCCGCTCCACATTTTTACGTTTCCTTGCCTTCCCTCTTCGAGCGGCGACAAACATTGAATCTCACTTAAAGCGCACAATGCAAGACTATTCGTATTTGTAGCAGCTGCCATCGCAGTCACCGTTGTGTCCATAATCGCCTATAGTACCCTGCTTATTCAGTTAAAACAACTCCTATACATATAGCTCTACAACTTCGCGCATTTTTCGTTTGTACATTCAATTTTGTAGTTTGTTTTACGCATTTTATTCTAATTTGTGTTTCTATCTTTTAACAAAGTTTTCAAACAATAAGAGATTATGATATATGCTGACTTCTTTATTATAAAAAGAACGTTAATTACTATAATGCTGAAATAACGCATAATTAATTCTCAATCTGTTTTTGTACAGGTTGTTTGTTTAATAAAAACTTGTGTAATCCAGAAACTGAAGTTTGTTATGTTGGTAAGCATGATAGTTTAAAAAATTTCAACTGTAAATATAATATTTATTTAAATTTCAATTAAAAATTTTAAACATTTTTAGACTGGGCTTTTGGAAGATGCATATTAATTGAGGATCACTTAGCAAAAAAAGATTTATATCAGTTAGTAAAAATATAATTATTTCATTTTAAATGATACTTAAAAAAGCATTTAATTTCTTTAATGTTATTAACAAAACTAATACAGATACAACTTGGAGCCCCAGGAACTACAATTATTGCGCATGCAACTCGAAAGACTCGAGTATGAAGGTTACAAGTGGCCTCACGATTACACTCAGTGCGTCATGCAAATAATGCTCGACGATCTTCGTTATAGGCGAGTTTATACCTAAGTTATATCAATATATGCATACATTTATAAGGCTTTTAGTTACCCACATGCACTGAATATCTCGCAATATTTGATTGCCTTTGATTTACTTTCATGAATTTTCTATACTCCCAGTACCCCATAACACTTATACACGATATGCGTCATCAATAATCTGAAAGTATCTTCAAGAAAACCAAATATAAAGAGAGGATTTAGATATTTTTCTCCATTTCAGAACAAATAACGATGTCGAAGAACTTTGTAAGGGTCTCAAAGTGCAAGATGAAACAACTCTGAATGATGAAACTCAAGTAATTGATACACCTGGCATTAAGACCGTTGGGGTACAATAATATTTTTCTTGTGCGACTTTAATTTTCTTACAAAACGAATGCCATATAAATAACAAAATTAATATATAAATACGTAAAACAATAAATAATCATTAATATACAAAATAAGTTAAAAAATGAGCTCACAATTTGATACGTTTTTAGATACCAATACTGATCTTGTAGATATTTAAAATTTAAGACATTATTTCTTTATCTGAATTATATCAATTCTTTTTAACTTAACATGTGTCTTAAGTAAGCTTTTTTTAGATTTTGTGTTTTGTTATCTTTTGGTATATTCATGAGTTTTGAAAAAATTAATCTTTGTAGAATCTATCGTGTTTTGTACTGAAAATATGTATACGCGTCATTATGGATATATTATAGGATGAAGAACCAGCAGCAATTGTTAGATTTTCGCCGAGTAAAATAAATCCACATGGAGAGTTTGCCGATGAGTTTTACTACCCAGCACTTGCAGGAGGTACGCAAAAGTACGAGGAAAATCACCTTGACGATTACGATGAAAGCTTTTACGATAAATTGGGCGCTATCGGCGATCGTCAGGAAGGTTAGTAGACTTGTTCTTTATGTTTGTCCAATTAAAACTTGTTTCTGCTGCATCACTTGAGGATCTCATTAAAGTATAATAGATTAACTAAGTAAATCTGTTTCGTCCGAAGCTTGTATCTATTGCGTTTATTTTAGAAACAAGGTTGTTGCCTCATTCTGAATATTTAAATAAAAGTACCTTTGAAATAATTATTATTTAAAACATTGATATTTTACGTGATCTGATGCTATATTTATAATATTAAGTGGCAAGATCAATATCACAAGAGGTGAAATTTCGCACTTGAATGAAATCTTGATCTTGATTGATGCGGAAATGTAACGAGTATAATACATAAAGCACGCGCGAAGCATAGAATAAATGAAAAATGGTAGTCACGAGATCGAGTGGATTTTCTCACGCTAATTACACACTTGAATATACTGTGAACAGCACTATACCGTCGTGGCTCGCGGTCGTTGAGCAGCACCGGAGACAGTGCTGAGCTACCGGACTACCCGAAGGATAAGTACGCGTTCCCCCAAGAGTACGTACAAGAGGCTTTACGCGGGTTCCTCGAAAAGGAAGCTAAAGTCTACGCAGGGGAGGAGGGCGTTGACGAACTCGACTTTCTTCCGAGTGCACCTACAAGTAGTAGAATACCGTGGTTTGGCGATAAGAGACCTGCCTACGAAACGGGCTTCGCGAGGAAGTACAAGTTCCCCAAAGAGCTGGACGGCTTGGATCTCCTGGACAGTCGAGCCGCGGCCATTCCCAGGGGAGATGCTTATGCGGAGGAAACACCGAGTAGCATCTCGCCCGTGAGACAGCGACCACCACCTCATGGTCAGTTCCAATAATTTCGTTTGGAACCTAATATTATGAACTTTAATGTATTTACATAAAGTCTATTTTTACTTATGTACTAGTTTTTCGGTATATTAACAGTCGTCCTGCGTATTGACATTTCGAATAATAGCTTACTTTTAGCGAGCATTTAAATATTTTTATTAATTAGACATTTGAAATCTTAGCAAAAGTTCAATACATTGCATGTTGCTCACAGACCCGTTTAAAAATTTACCACTCGACGAAGACTTGAAGAATATGTTATTGCGTCGAGAGATGGCTGGCTTCAAACGAAGAGAGCGCTTGGACGTTAAAAAGCCCGGGCCTCCATTCTCTACCAACAATTACGCATTTAAAACTCAATCTCCGCCAAGTAAGTTTGAAAATATGCGTATATTTTTATCGACACTTGTTAACATATGCTATAAAAAACTTTGCAGTTAACAATAACGGAAATGTTGATGAAACTTCAGATAAAAAGCCAGTTGAAAATACCGTAGATGTAAGTTTGTTTTTTGTTAACGATAATGTAAAAAAGTTATGATTAATAATTTCAACAATAAATATGATACGTATGTATGTGTAGTATAATAAATATACATCAATGTTTTGCAGAATGGCGTTATGCAATTACCTCAAACAAAAAAAGAAATTGATAATTCAAAATCTAGTAGCATCCCAAATACGTATGAAAATGTTGATCTCGATCACGTGTATATCCAGTTTGATAAGGAATTTCATTCCTGGTCGGAAGGTGAACGCGTCGTAAACTTGGTTAGTGTATACTAGAGCGCGCAATATTTCCAAAATTTGTATGCATAACAAGTTTCTTAAGAACTAAATTGATTGACGCGCATTGTTTAGGTGGGGTCGTTACTAAGATTGCAGCCCGGTGAATTGAAAGAGATAAGGGTTGGTCGAGCAGAAGTTACCTTCAAAGTATCTGAAAATAGTAGACAGTATAATGCTATGGATGTTGTTAATAGAATCGGTAAGTCCGAAAATAAAGTATTATTAATCGATCGGTAATTAAATACTGCTTTTATAATTCCACCAGCTAATATTCGCAAGGATTTAAAGAAGGAACTAAACGTCGAAGTGGTTCGCGCTGGAATTGGAGACAAGGTAAACTTACAGAAACTTTACGAGTAACTAGTTCTAATGTCCATTCTCTGGGGGATTCTATAACTCGGTCTGTACAGTCTCGCGGTAGCGAAGTGTAATTACTTTACACCAGTATTAGGGTAGAGCACGCTTCAAGCTGGAAGCCGAAAGCCAAAGTTAAATCAGTTGTACTAGAACCGAGTCATTATCAGACAATTGACGCTTGTTTGCAGACCAAGTTGCCCGCCGTCCTGGAGGTACAAAAGACGGGGAGCGTCGACTCGGCAGAGATGAGCTCGAGTCTCTTCGGGGCCCTGGTGGCCGCGGGGGTGGCCGGGGTGAGCACCGCCGCTGTCGTTATCCTCGTGATTGCGAGACGTCACGCTAAGTCGCGGGCCAAGTTAGCGGGCCTGCGTACCCCGGACCCCGAGGCCTCCAAAGACTACCAGGACCTGTGCCGCGCGCGCATGCAAGCCAAGCAGGCGGATAAGCTCACCGAGTCGCCCAAGGGCTTTGACTTTGGCCGACTCATCGAAACAGGCAAGAGCGAGCACGAGTCCAACCGTTCGAGCACTTCCTCCTGGTGCGACCCCGAGCCCCAGTTGACCAACATGGACGCGGCGACTGGACACCTTCTCCTAGTAAGTTTACTGCCACTTAAATACCGAGTTAAAACTTCAAAAAGGTCACTATTTTTCCATCAACTGTAGTTATATATCAATAGTTAAAATTATATATCAACTAGAGTTATATACCTGTGCTAGCATAAAGAACGGTAGATACGAATGTATGCCCCTTGTTTTATACACCCATAACTTCTTTTTTACGAGGGTTATTAAATTATAATTTATTACGTAGTATAAGACAGGTTGTGTTTGGCAAAAATAAAATCAAAGACAAAAGAAATAACTCGATATTAAGCGTAACAAAACTGTACTCGAATTTAAATGATTTCGCAAGTAGAACAAGTCCGGCTTGGTGGGACGTCAAATTCCACATGATTTATACAATTTCTAAAGAATTTGCAGAAAAACTAAGGCCGTTGAAATTATCCCTGAGAGTATATAACAAATTTGCAGTCGTACATGGAAGAGCACTTGAAAAATCGTGAGAAACTAGATGAAGAGTGGGCGGCGCTCTGTGCTTACGAGGCTGAGCCCTGCTCAACGGCTGTTGCCGAGGCAGAAGGGAACTCCGAGTGCAATCGGAGTGGCGCCGCGCTTCCTTATGATCATTCAAGAGTTATCCTCAACGATTTGGCTAATCTCAACAATTCCGACTACATCAATGCTTCAACAATCGTGAGTCACTGCTTACTTACTCAATATAGTGCAATCTTTCTTCAGGTTATTCGGTTGACTTTTATTTGTTTAGACTTCGAATGATGATTAATACAAATACGAATTAGAAATCTATTAAAGATTTTAAACAAGACTGTATTGAGCGTAAATATTTTACTTTTAAAAATTAATATTTCCTAATATATTATATTGAATGCAATGTGTAGGTATGCTCGAAATTACTTGAAAATATTTTAATTGATTTACATAGTAATATTCTAAACAATATTAAACCGATTATTAATAAAGTACCTACTTGAGATTAATTAATAATTCTGGATGCCGCTTCGTGAAATCAGACCTCGGTAAGTTCACCTCCAAACAATTCACTCGAGGCATGCGGAAATAAATAAGTTGATGTTAGCATAAGACTCGACATACGTTATATTTATGTTTGAACATGGAATTTCACATTAAATATTGTATAAAACTTGGTTTAAAAGTTACATACTAGTTAATATAGATTTTAGTGCTTCTTGTGGAATTCGGTATTGATTTTTAAACGGCTTTAACTAATGTTATGTATACATTTCTCGAGTAAAATGCTTTAAAACAGCATGAACATAATCTCTTACAGCATAATGTTTACCACGATACAACATTATACTTTACAGATAGAAATAGAAAAATAATAGAAATATAATTGTCTATCAAAGTTCTATAGTTTATCCACAGAAATAAACAAACAATCAATCTAACACGTCACCTAACCGTCTGCATTTCTCACACTTTGAGGGGTTATTCACTCAATGTATTTCTAGGCAAATTAAAAAGATTATTAAAAATAAACATTAATTGTTCGGTTATATATTTCTCTTAATTTACAAAGATTTTATTATAGATTATATAGAATATATCTCAGAAATAGTATATAGAAATAATATAATTCTACATAAAGGAAAGTTGATTTTATAGACAAACTGATGCTGTCGGTATATGTACGTTACTTTGTAATATCTATTATAGTCTCAATTCTATAGAATATCAGTTTCTATGTTTGTTCTTCGTGAACATGCTTGTCTAACTTTGTTTCCAAACTTAAATAATATTATGAAAGAGCATGTTATTTTTAAATTATTTAAGAAAATATGCTTTAAAAACATGGAATATTTATTCTTTATCTCGATAAGTCACATAAATGAATGCTTTTACAATCTTTTTTGCGGACATTTTAGTATCTGCCAAATATAACATTAAAAATTAAAAAATAAACATTCGAACTTGGAGAGCAAATGCGATATGCAACTCTATGTGAATAATCCCTCGCACTGTAATGTGTGATAATAATACAGGCTTAAGGATATCGTAAGCCAATTGCTTGTAACAGTTACATACGAGCTCACGATCAATTAGAGGAACTGTACAGAGTAGTTGTACTCATCACATACAGGTACACTCTATTAGATTTTCGATCGGTCTGACTGCGGCGCAATGAATGAAAGCGACTATTTATAGTAGAATAAGGAAGCAGTGTGTGGAGTAGGTGAATGGTTTGACGTCGATCATGTATTGTAGACGGACCACGATCCAAGGAACCCGGCGTACATAGCGACTCAAGGGCCGCTCCCTCAGACGGCCGCAGACTTCTGGCAATTGGTTTGGGAACAGGGTAGTGTGGTGATCGTCATGCTGACGCGCTTGGCAGAGGAGGGAGAGACCATGTGCCACCGCTACTGGCCGGAGGAGGGATCGGAGCTGTACCACATCTACGAGGTCCACATCGTCTCGGAGCACGTTTGGTGCGATGACTACCTCGTGCGCTCGTTCTACCTGAAAAACCTGCGCACCGGGGAGACGCGTACCCTCACCCAGTTCCACTTCCTTACCTGGGCCCGTGACTCGGTGCCTTCATCCACTAAGACCCTCCTCGAGTTCCGCCGAAAGGTCAACAAGTCCTACCGGGGCAGGTCCTGCCCCATCATCATCCATTGCAGGTAAGTCTAGAGCTTCAACAAATAACGCGGATCGCAAGCCAGTCGAGCCTTTTAGTACATTGCCATCGGTGTCGGTGTTTAGTGACGGAGCGGCTCGCACGGGCACCTATTGCTTGATTGACATGGTCCTCAACCGCATGGCCAAGGGCGCCAAGGAGATAGACATAGCCGCCACCCTCGAGCATATCCGCGATCAGCGTTCCGGAATGGTAGCTACCAAGGAGCAGTTTGAGTTCGTCCTAATGGCCGTTGCCGAAGAAGTTACCACCATCCTCAAGTCATTGCCTGTAGTTGACGAGGGCGCCGCCAAGAGCACTGAAACCTCATCTCCCAACAAGTCTGACAAGTAGTCTCTCGCTCGTTAACTCAACTACCAACGAGCAAATTCATTCTTCCCAAAATCACCAAAACCCCATATCTAATTTTAACGCTTAGCCGCTCGAAAGTAAGTATACTTACTGTTACAGATTTCTTAGATTCGATCACCCCACCGTGTACGATAGCTATATCCATCATCAACTCAGAACTTTATCTCTATAAATGTGATTGTACATCTTTATTTCCCTACCAAAAGTCTCATGTTAAAATTAAAACTCAGATATTCTCGTTCTTGAATTTTATGTAACAGATATTCGTATCTAAACGCTAATATTTAGTATTGAAGGTCTATATACCTTTTCCTTCAAAATAATCTTGGTTATTACCTCAGATTATATCTTATGTAAAACTTATTTCCATAAAAATATCTATTTTCATAAAAATTTGTTGGTAAGCAAATTTTTGTGAAATTGCGTTTCAATATTCGTGAAAAATGAATAGCATTTTTCTCAGTTAAATAGTTCGAAATATATTTTAAAAACTATATAATTTTTGTTTGGAGATGTTCAAGATAGTAAATGAGTTTTCGCTTGAGATTTTTTGGAAGGGTTCCTCTAACAAAATTATATAAATGCTACATATAGTATATTCGAGCTAAATTGCATCAAATGGTTTAACGGACTTGTTCGTATACCATTATAACAGCTGCAAATTCTACCCGTTTCTCTTTATTAATATTGTACTCTATGTCCTCAGATTATAGTCGGTATCTATCAAAACTACAATACCTAGTATGGATTTATACGAAAATTTATTGACATTATTAACGTGTGACATTTATAATATATAATATGCCAAAAATGTTTAAAGTAACAGGCCGTGAATCTACAAGTACCTGTATATAAAATCGAAATTGATTAAATTCAAATGTTTATTGCAAAGATAAGACTATATTCTTTTTTTCTCTTAAAAAACTATTAGTTTAACATCGCTGACAGAAAACAATTTGTTAAAATATCGGAATCGTAGATAATTAATCAATGTATTTAGATAGTAACTTTCTTTTTCTAAGTAATTAAGCCAAAGTCGACTTAAAATAATTTGCAATTATAAATAATAGCACATTTTATATTTTTCCGTCAGATTGTTAACGCTTTTAAACATTTACCGCATAAACGTTTGTTTCATCAATAATAATTTAGGTTTTATATTAATAATATTTTATCTATTGATTGGCCTAGATATGAATTTTAAGACAGATTATAAAATGAAAAAATTTTTATCATTAGAGATCTATGCTTGCAATTGAAGATTTTCGTTGTATACGTGTAAGTACTATATAATTCATAATTCTTTTAATTTTAAATAACGACAGAAAGAAATGAATCACGTCACAATATTTCATTTCTCGAGCGATGAGTTGATATATGATCGAATTACAGAATTGTTAGAATGAACGTTATGTACTACTCTGTGCAATTATTAAAGATGTAAGAACTCGATGACACCATTTCTTCACACACTTTGTTTTTGGAAAGTCGACTATACACTATAATAAACTAAATGTATCATGTACTATTATATGAAAGTATACCAAATCACGATAAAATATTTTATTGTACGGTGTATAACAATGTAATAGATGTATTACACGCGTACATGCCTACATGTAAGTGTATCCTTAATAAAAGGATCACAACGATATAAGTATTGTTTATTTTTTATATTTAATGAAACAAAACTGAGTTAGTTTTGTTTTTAATTAAAAAACAGAATATTTTATAAATTTGTTTGTTAAATTTAGATAAAAATTCTACCTATGAAAAACATAAGAATAAATTTTAAAGATTGATGGTTTCTTTTATTGAAAAATGGCCATACACGCACCTGAATCATCATTATAAAGCCTGATTGATTATAGCAGAAAAGATGAAAATTTGCACAATGTCACACATCCACTGAATATATAAAACATTTTTCAATGATCGATACAATTCCTAAAGTTTTATTTAGATTCCCTTTTAGTGTATAAATTTTTATATCGTTTAGTATGAATATATATATATATACACATATATGTATGTGTACATATATATAAAATCGAAATTGAAGTTTGCTTCTAGAAATAATAATGACTATTATCTGTTATTAAATACTACGTTTAATACACTTTAGAAAACTACGTTTTTCTAGTATTAATTCATCATGATCTTTGGTCCTAATGAAAATTATAGACAATTTTGTCAGACTGAAATTATATAATTTATTAGTACAAAGAAGATAAGGGCAAAGTAAGAAAAATGATGTGCACTAAAAGACTTAATCAATTAAATCAGACTGCTTATGCAAGATGTGAAATTATCTTCAGCCTTGTGGTGCCAGCCTCCCACTTGGTTGACTTGGATCTCACATAACATGTATTAATCCTTTTATGGATTATCAATTATTTTAATATTCTTTACGACATTTTTCATTGAAACTTCATAAAAACAGTTTTCCTGCTATATGAAAATCGACAATGTTAAATAATTATATGTTGAAAAAATTTTCTGAAAATTGTGTTAAAAATTTTTACTATTTGTATAATTCAATCATTGAAAAAGTCAATGATTTAGAATGACTTGTGCGAGATAAAATTAACTTAATGAAACCCAATAAGTTTGTTTGTCCTCTTTTAACATCTATTGGAGGAATAGATCCTATATTTTTGTGTAAATCAGAAACAATGTATCTATATAAAAAGGAAACTATATTCTATGCTACTGGAGAGTACAATATATGTTGTAAAAAATAAATCATTCTATGTTCAAAACTATGGTCTTTTAATATAAATGTTGCTTTTATGTACATACATTTACAATATATTAAATATTACTTATTTTTCAAATAAGAAGCATGTAATTACAATATTTACATTCAATTATTTTGTTTAATTTACATAACAATGTTTAACTTAATTGCATGAAATGCACTTTTTTAAATACAAACATTTAGCATAGAGCTAGTTAATTGCTGTACAATGATGAGTTATTTGTATCATCAAAACCAGGATTCCAAAAACCTGTAACAATAAATCGAATTATTATTCATGAAAGCTGTAAAACAATTCAATCATGATTACATACTATCTGGTGTTAATACGTCAGGTTTGAATTTGCCTCTATGTTTGGAACACTGATTTTTATGACATTCTCTTTCTTCTGTGGTCATGTGACCATACCACTATAAAAACACATACAAAACATACATAAACAATACACGTATTTTACTATAATGTTGACCTAAGTTGTATTAGAAATACTTTGAAAAAAGATACTATTTTATTATAATCTTAAATAAATTAATGATTACCTTTTCACAATCCCTGCATACCCATCCTGGTAATTGAGCTTTCTCACTTTTCTTTCTAATTGGTGCCTCTTTGTATGCAAAATGTGAACTTGTATCATTTCGGCCAGGAATTCTAAAACAATAAAATAGCCATAAAATATTTATCAGAAATTTTAAATTTTTACATGCAAAATGTACAAAATACATACACATCAAAACTATTTAATAGTAATTTTTTAGATGGTGGAGTTTCTTGTTCTTCTTCGCTTTCCAGTTCAATTATACCTTCTTTATAATCTTTTTCAACATTTCTATGTCCACATACTTCAGCTGGTGAAAAGTAAGTATCATCGTTAAAGTTTTTATAGGATTCAATTGATTTTCTTTTCTTGTTAAATACTTCAAATTGCTTATCCTGAGACGCCTTTATTGTGGGATTTATATTTTCAGAAAAATATTTTTTATTTTGCTTAGATTCATTATTCATAAAAGCTGAACTTTTCATTTGTGAAATTGAAGATTTTATATTTGTTTTAGCCTTTAGTCTTTTTGTGAAGTTAAGTTTATGTTTTATTTTTGATTTTTCAGCATGTGCAAAACTTTTCTCTATTAATTCATCATCATCAGTAATAATAACATCATTATTATTTGCATTTAATTCACTTACATCATCAATTTCATTACTTTTGGTTTTAGATGGTTCTATCATATTTTCATATGGATTTAAACTTTTACATTTGTAACTGTTTATTGTAGAAAGATTATTTACATCGTTCAATGTTTTACTAATATCTATAGTTGGGACCACTTTCTTATATGCTAATACTGTTTGTTTAAGCCTTTTACCATTATCTAGATAGTCAGTCTTATCATATTTAGTTTTAGAAATACTTAACAATTTACAACTTTTATTTTTATTGGAATCACAGTACATTTTAGAAAATACAGAGTTTTCTAAATTTTGCAATGGTACTCTATTTACCATATTCTCTGTCTCTCTATCTGAATCAGCATTTGTACAACTAATATTT
Source organism: Sycophaga agraensis (assembly GCA_018906755.1). Lineage (NCBI taxonomy): Eukaryota > Metazoa > Arthropoda > Insecta > Hymenoptera > Pteromalidae > Sycophaga > Sycophaga agraensis. The sequence goes on from JACCIE010000013.1 coordinate 1,294,088, forward strand.
TTTTCCAGTATATCGTCAGAATTGGTTTGATTTAATTTATTGTCTTTGGTGGAATTTATAGATTGTGATGATGTATTTGATGTGGAATATTTTTTTTTTGAGTTGAATTTTCTACGTTTACTTAAAATTGGACTATTTTGAACCTTGGTAGGTGAATTTTTTATAGATGTCGGAGGAGAATTATGTTTGTAAGAAATATCATCTTCAACGTCAGACAAAAAGTCAGATGAAAATACTGAGACCTGTTCACAAACATTTTCTTTTGAAGCTACTTGTTTACCATATGCTACATCATCTAATTTATTGTTTAAATTTAACACATTTGATAAACTGTTTGAACTACAATTTATATTAGCATCTTGAACTAAAGACAGAGTCTCGTTAACTGCTAGACTAAAAAGCATAAAAATTTTTAATTTAATTACTAGTGTTGAGATTTTAAACCAAATTCTTTTTGTTAATAAAATATTCACTTACACTTTAGAGTTACATTGACATTTATTAATACTAAGCTTGAATTGTTCATTTTGTATAAATAATTCAATATTATCTGCTAATAGTTCTGGAAAATCAAATTAAATTCCTTTATCATTAAATAAGAATATTGAATCTTAAAACTAATATTGCATCATCAAAGTTATTTTAATTTGCACAATTAATGCAGAATTCTTGTAATATAGTAAAGTAATATCATTTTATGGTAATATATCAATTAAATATTTATTTAACTCTTTCTATATATTTAAATAACTATTGTGTAATAAAACTAATATTAAACAATTAAGGTGTACTTACTCTGATGATCATTATAAATATTTTGAAGAAATAGAGAAAATTGTTTCATTGTTTGGTTAGCCTTTTCATGTTGTTGCATATACTTTCTTTTTAAATCGTCTGTTTGTAAATCCAATACAAATTTAAGGTTGGGCTCAAATGAAATGGGATTCCAGTCCATGTTTACTGATTATAAATTTGTTTTTAACAAATATTTCATGTTTATTGTATACATAATAATAATTAACAATGTTAGAACATAATTTTTGTGGCTTTGGAGTGAAAAAATAATGTTTTTCTTTACAAAACTTCATATACTTAAAACAATTTTGAGTTCCTGGTTCTGTAGTGTTTGCACACAAACTCAGTTTCCCAAAAGAGTGCTACAAGGTGTGCACTATGCTGCAAGGTTAGAAGTACAATAATAGACACGGTGCATATCCATTGCGCAGGCTGGTGGCGCAGACTAATGTGTCGCCGTTTTAATTTCTAAACATTGATGTTTCTTAGAATCAATCACGTGACTTAATAAGCACCTTGATTGGTTAAAACTGGAGTTGTTGGCCAGTATTACCAGTCAAGTAAATCTTATGGCGGATACTTTGGTAAATACTTCGCATTGTTGCCAACAATGTTTTTCATATACATTATCTTTCTAACCTCCTTATAATTTTTCATAATTTCTTTCAAAATGTGATTTTGTCTCCGGCACGATCTGAAAATGTATCGAAAAGAAAAATTAAGTTACAATTAATCAAGATTCGTGTTGCAATTATATAAGTATACAACATTTTTTGATATAAATTTGAAAGTGACAACAGTTGATGTGTGGTTACATTCTGACTTAATTTTGATGGTGAAAGGAAAAAATTTAAAAATGGAATATAATTAAAATGAATTGTAAATAATAATTTTATTTGCTATAACAATACTTGAATTTATATTATTGAAATTTAAAATAATTTAATTTATTTATTCATTTCCTGTTTAACTTGCTTAGCTTGTGCAAAAGATAATTAAAGTTACACAGCTAGCCTCAAATTTATTCTCTCCAACTTGATCTTATATCATTATATAAAACAATGATAAAATATCTAATTGAGAAACATGTATTTCAGTCTATGTCTTTATTAACATTTATATCTTATGATATTTACATTATATCTCATAAATACATTTCTAGAAAATGAGCTGCAAAAATGTATAAACACCTCATTTAATAAATAAATACGCAAAGTATATTATGTAACTTATTTTTAGTACAAATCAGATTATTTGACTAAAAACAATATAATTTTTGTATACAATTATGTCATATACATCTCTCTCTCTAATAGCAACATTAGTCTACATGATATTTGATTACATGATTATTTTTAAAGTTTTATCATGTACTGCATTCACATCATTTACACTGCTTAATAGAAAATCACAGATAAAATCAGAAAATCTTAATAGTTTTATTTATAACCAAATACTCCTGTTAAAACTAAAAGCTTAATTTTGATAAAGAAGCTAATTATGGCAATGTGTGAATATTCATGGTCTAAAATTGCTATTTAAAAATAGTTATTCAAACTTTTGTTAATCATTTTGTTACAACGTAGATCAGAAGTTGTACAATATGTACAAGAAAAACATTTAAGAGCTATATGCAGATTGAGAGGACGTTGAAGGCAGAAAAATGTTATTCGGCAGGCTAGTGACCAGTTTACCTGGTGGTCTATTGGCAGTACCAGGATGATTATACGGTTCCAAACCGTATCGCGACATTAAGGCAAAAAATGCCGTCCTAACGCCAATTGTAGCGATTTGCGACCACCTTCCAGAACTTACTGCATCATCTCCAGCATATACAGCATGTGCATCAAAGTTGCCTTTTTGACCTATGGTGGAAGCTAAAAAAGTGCATCCAACAAATAATTACCTCATCATTTTTTTTGCTCTAATGCATATTATAACTAACCTAGTAAAGGTGGATTCAGAACAGGTTGATGTGGATCAAATACTCCACTTTGTCTTGTATTATTGGCCAAACGTAGTTCAGTTTGCAACTCCACCAGTAATTGAGCAGCTTTTGGATCAGTCTAGGATAGTAAAATATTTATTTGTAATTTTCTGAACAGTTTATTCTTTAAATAATGATATCTAATAGTTAGTTATCTAATTTTTTATATGTATATGTATATATAGCTTTGAATAAATGAATATAAATAAAACAAAAAGGTATGTATATTTAAAAAAATAACAATTTAGATTAAATACTCAAAAGTTAAACTTTTATGGATGATAATTTAATAATTGATGATTTATGAGACTACCTCATGATCTGTTCTAAGAGACATAAGGTCATCAACGCAGATTGGTTTTCCTTGATTCAAAGCACCAGTGAGATTGCTTAATTTACGAGCCAGAGTATCTTCAGATAAATATTCTAAAAAAGGTCCTTTTGGGTTGGGTCTAGGTTTCATTAATGGTGTATTGTTGTAACTGTAAGGTGAGGAGGTAAATGGACCACTTTGACCAAACATGCCATCTCCAGCCATGTGTAATTCTGAATGGTATCGCTGAGAATTGTAGCCTGCTTCCATCTTCAATTTTTTGGATGATCTAGAATATAAAAGATACAATTAAATTATCTCATGGATTTTAAAAATAAAAATGATGAAAAACTAATGAAATGCATCTGTAGGTTATTCCAAAATTATGAATGTTTTAGTAAAATTAGTTTGTTTTGTAGATTTTTGTTATTTAAATTAATTAAAATTTAAATAATATTCATAATTGTATAAACTAAAACAAAATCAATTTAATAATGAATCATATGTTTTGGAAAGTGTACTGTAAAAATAGCCATTTTTATTCTCTTCCATACAATTTCAAATAACAGTCTAATTATTTGTCATATAAATGTATTTAATGAAAAACCTATTCAAATATATTTATATTATTATTTTGACATACACACAGGGAACCATTATGAAAACACATGATAATGTATGAACTGTTTATGAAAGGGAATGGTTTTCAATGAGAAAAGTTTGTTATTTCATTTTAGTAAGGAAAGCTTGAATGATTCGTTATATATTTTTAGTAACCCAAATATGACATTCTTTGTTACTAATGAAATTTAAAAAAATGTATTTGGCAAAATGATATTACCTACATATGCTCTTAAAAGTGCTATAAAATTTGTTCCATTATCACATTTGGCCCTTAAATTTTACTTCCTGAAACACAATTGTTTTTTGCTATGTTAAATGTATATCTTATATATATATATACTTTGATGGAATTGGCATACTTTGGTCAATTTTATTATTATCAATAATTTATCTCTTATTAACGATTAATCATTCCACATAAATGCAATATAATAAATTGTTAAGTTCCATTAAGTATATCAAATTTTAAATTTATATAATTTAACTTGGGTAATATGTCTATAAAAAAATGACGAAAGTACTGATCAATTTGAAATGCTCCCATTATTTAAAAATGAATTTGTGATGCTACCTGTACTATTATATCAATTTGTTACTAAGCACCTGTTTGTATTTGTGTACAGGTTAATCACACGTGTTAAATCAACAAAAATTTAGATAAAAATGTACTACCTGATTTGATAGAATTTTATTATTGTAATCACAAGCCACAAATATTATAGAAATATTTGTCATTTTATTGCGTGAAAAGCATCAATAGTTTTCATCATTTTTTTATTTTTATGTAAAATAAAAAGAAATGAAAAAAGAAAATCAAACAAAATTGTATGTTTATTAATAAAATCACTTTAAAAATATACATTTAGAATATTTAACTAAATAATTAGACGCAAGTGTGACTCAAATAATTCACAGCATTGATGTGGAATTTTGTAACCGTCAATAAGGGTTTTATATAATGTTAGAAAATTATATAAAAATCGTTTAATATAATGTAAATATCGTTATTCAAAGGTTCCCAGTGTGTTTTTTCAATACTGTTGTTTTCTCGACTTAATTTTCTTTTGAAACGCCGTTTTTTAAGAAATAGTTCGGTAACTAAATATCGTCTTGAATGCAATGTCCTAAAATAAAAACTACACGGTTTTATAGTTACTATTCTAAACAATACTAATTATTTAATTTACGGTAGAATAATAATTAGTTTATAACAAATTTATTGAAAACGATTATAATTAATCTTTTATTCTTTAGAAATAATATTTTTAATTCTTCAGAAAAATTATTTGAGAAAGTTAAGAACTTAATTTCATTAGGGTAATAATTGCATCAATTGATAACATTCATAAAATTATTTGTAATACGTTTTTTTTCTTCGAAATTAATTCATTGTCGATTTAAATTAATTTAATTTTTTCAAAAACAATGCACTATATTATATAAAATCTATAAAATGACGTGGTTTTCATATGGGGATATATCATTGCAAACAAGATCATAAATAGCCGCCAGACTAGCATCTTTAATATATAGATACAGTGCTGCAAAACGTGATGTTACTTTATTACTTCGGTTTTAGGAATATGTTTATCATATCATGTACATAGTAAAAAAGAGTTGATTTAAGGCAGCCAATCTTTATGTTACATTCATTATTATTTTCATTATTGTATAATCTTAGGCAATAACACATGTATATTTAAGTTACTTTTTGAATTTCGTTTAATTAAAATCATTAACAGGAAAATGTATCAAAAGATATAAATATTTTAAATAATGTTTGAATTAAAGTTTGCTTTAAACAAAATTCAAAAAATTATTATTTAATATACAAAATAATAAGCTGAGATAGCTATTTGGTAAAAGGAAATGATAAACGGAGCCTGATGCGTAAAAACACAAAATGTCAAAAAGATTATAGTTAACATAAACAATATAGATCATAGGCGCATGTAATAATGCTTGCACGTATTTATCAATCTTCTTTATTTCCACATTATCTGGCTCCTCGTAGTTTGCGTCGATGACGATGCTATACAGCTACTCCTTTTATTCCAATGTTTTATTTACAGATAAGGTTTTCCTTACATATTCTCGAAGACCTGTACGTTGGTATCATTACATTATTTATAATACTTTAAAATTTTCTCTGTAATTACTTCTTATAAATTGTAGAATATTTGAACTTTTATTTAAATCAAATAAAATTATTGTTAAAAATATCAACTATGTTATTGTAAGTGTAATTCTGAAATTCAAAATTTTCAAGTCTATGATTGAAATTGAAAAATTTCTGACATTTTAAACAAATTACCATATTGTAAAATATATTTCATATAAAATTAATATTCTCCTTTCGCGTATAAAACGTTGTATCAATAATGAAAAAAAAACAACAATGAAATTATTATTTATGAAGGATAACCAAAAATATAACAATCGTGGGACTGAAATTACATCCACGTAAATACGTTTGTGTAACTTCTTTGATATGTTGCTGGAATTTTGACTGATAGTTGAACCAGTCGTCTACTGTTACTCACCCCCCAACGTCGGATAGATCCTCAATAGACACAGACATGAGAGGAATTCTGCCTTGTGCACTGTCTCTTTGTCCTTGTAATTCTTTTGTCTTTTGTCTTCTTTTTTTACACCACAACTCGTGACAATCTTGCCACGTTGGCAATTGGGGCGTTGGTATTCTAAGATGATAAAAAATATATAGTCATAAGAAAAAGTCAAATATGCATAATCAGCAAATATGCAGTGTAAATTATTCAATAGAAAAAAAAATTGTTTAATATATTAATAGAATCTTATGAGATTATTTAATTGTTGTTAATAATTAAATTAATAAACCTACTGTTCTGGTTGCACATTTTTGAGCCATGGACTCTTTAACGCGTCGGCAGCCGTTATACGTTTTTCTGGATCTAATTCCAACATTTTATCTAACAAGTCCAATGCCGCTGGTGGCATAAATTGAAAATCTTCTCGAAGTCGTCTCCTGTGCGTCTTTTTCGATTTTAATGTTTTCCAAAGTGGCAGATTTTCAACAGACGGCCAAACCGCAGGTGTCGGTGTACCACAAACTTTTGAAATCATTTCTAATTCCAGCACCTCGGAATTAGCCTAGTAAAATAAAAACAATGTTATCATTATTTACATATTCAATGATTAAGCAAAACCAAAATAAATTCAAATATTGGTACTGGAAATAGTGGTTTCTTTAAGAAAAGCTCTCCTAGTATGCATCCGCAGCTCCATACATCAATAGCGGGACCATAACATTCTTCTCCTAATAATAATTCAGGTGGTCTGTACCACAAAGTGATAACTTTATTCGTATAAGGCCGCTCTCTATCTTCAGCATTGTAGAGCCTGGCCAAACCGAAATCAGCCAATTTCACTTCACCTCTAAAATATAAATCTTTTAGATTCTTAAACTGCACTTAATAACGAAAAAAATATATGCAGTTATACCTATTATTCATTAGAATATTAGAGCATTTAATATCTCGATGTAAAAAGTTTTTGCTGTGGCAATAATTTAAACCATCTAATAGTTGTTTCATAATGCTAGCATTATTAAGTTCATTAAAATCTACCATTCCTGATTCAAGTAAGCCCATTAAATCATGGTCCATATATTCAAAAACTAAATAAAAAGACCCCTTGTCCTAAAAAAACAAATTAAATTTAAATAATTTTTAAATATTTTATAATTTTGAATTTAATCACGACGCATGATTACCTTTCGAAAATCAAGCGCATCTTGCTTATCTGTTACAATTTCTCTTAGATTAACAATATTTTTATGAGCAAGTTGTCGTAAAATCTTGATTTCACGAATAGCCGTAATTGGGAATCCATCTTTTTCATTTTCTAAACGTACTTTTTTCAAAGCTACTATAACGCCTGTGCTTTTATCTTCTGCTTTGTAGACTTGACCGTAAGTACCTTCGCCAATTTGATCAATGACTTCAAAGACATCAACACATCTTTCACCCCAATCTTTGCCACTACAAGTTGACATTGGAATACTGTTCTTAAGAGAACCTTTTCTTCTCAATATTTTCGGTCTTTTTAGCTTTGGTTTAGGAGGTATTCTTTCAATCTTATTTCGAGGTGGAGTGGCCGTCGTTTCGTCTTCTCCACTGAGATCTTCGGATCCTGGAACAACTAACAGATTTAATATTAAATAACGAGAAAAGGCAACTTTAAACAAAAACTAAAGTAGATAAAAAATAAAACAAACCTGGAGGCATTGGCAGATCCTTGATACTTTTCCTTTGAGGCACAGGTTTTGTAGCGTTACGCGTTATAGGTACGATCACTGGCGGTGTTGCTATAGAGATCTTAGGTGGAGGCTTAGGTATGGCGGCGGGAGGAGGCGGACTGGGTGAACGACTGGGTGGCGAGTCTATGCTCTCTAGGTCATTCTGATTGATGCCAGGAGGGAGCGGAAGTTTCGACAAGCTTTTGGTTTTGAAGGATACGAGTGGGGGCTTTGGTGGATCAACAGATTTAATAGGTACAAGATTGTTGGGAGTGCTGAATTTGGCAATAGCCGTGGACAGGGGATATGTGGGAGTGGTTGCTGGAGGTGGAGCAACAGAGGGAGGCGGCGCCGGTACGGGGAGAGGCACTAAGACAGGCACTTGAGGCAGACCTGACGGAACCGGTTTTTTGTCGGGATGGTGGAAATGCTGATGTTGCTGCTGCTCATGTAACTGTTGAATTTGCTGCTGATGTAGTTGATGCATTTGATGTTGTTGGATCTGTTGCATTTGCGGTACTTGCGGCAAAGAAGGTGGAACAGATGGCATACCTGTTATAACAACGATTAGATACCATATTTGAAGAAAAAGTTACAAAAAAAACTGATTACGTTTTTATTACAATAGAATTACAATAACGCAATATCGAACAGAGTTGTCAGGGTAAATAACAAGTACCATACAAGTAGTTTTTAAGGAGTAATGTACATGTACCGTGTATCTAGAAAATTATGAGTAAGTTATGTTCATTGCTTTTTTATTAATGAATTCTATTAGCGTTCTAGTGTTTAAATACTTGAAATTTGTTGTAAAATTATAGCACAATTGAAATTAGATGATTTTTCCCAAAAAGAAAATACGAGTCGAAAATTGCTAAATCGTTCACCTGTGACCAATACAGTCGAGGTATTGACACTAATGGGTGCATCATTGCCCAAAGCCGGAGAATTATGTACATGTACGGATTGGGCAGGCACGGTTGCACCCACGTGTACGGATGCCGTGATCGGGGCTTCGATCTTCGGCTGCTGTTGCTCCTGCTGCAGCAAAATTGTAGGTGGTGGTCCAGGTAACGGTGGCGTTGTTGCGATTGTCATACACTCGTCCATCGGCACGCTCGAGTCTGGTAAGGCTATTGTGCTAGTCACTATCGTCGGAGTCACACCAAAGTTTACGGAAGTAGGTAGACTAGCAGTTATAGGGACCATCACCGGAGGCAGAGGAGTCGATACCATTAACGGTGGAGTTGGAACCAATGGTGCTGGCGTGGGTACCAATTGAACGGGCATCGGTGGCACCTGCACGCGATTAGAAATGAATGGTGCAAATGGTTATTTGGTTGAATAATTAAAGATGATTTAGGCGACGGGCCATTTACAGCTATTATTAAGTTTCTTGCAAATCATTTAGTTATTTATTTATTATTTATTTTATTTATTTAGATGACTTAATAATTATGGAGGAATGAGAGGAAGGTAAGACCCCTTAGATCGCCGGATTGCTTACTATTTAAGCTTACTGCTCAGTCAAAATAAAGAGCGGGGGTAGCGAAAGAAGGTTAGAAGCTTACGGCTGCCGGCATCGGAATCGAGGTAGGTGCAGTTGTCATTAATGGAACAGGAATATCCACGACATCGAGGGTGAGGTCCATGCTGGGGCACGGCGTCGTCGTCGCTGTGGACGACTTGTCATTGAGCCTTTCGATGAGGGTCGTCGTCGAGGAGGAGCCGTTACTGTTGTCCTTGTCGTCTGAGCCCTCGATAATCTGCACCTCGTCCTGGCTGGCCTTCTCCTTGGCCGCCTGAAGCTTCTTGAAGGCGAGCTCCCTCATGTTCCTGTCCTTGACGAGCTCGGCGAAGAGACTCGTCTCGCTGATCTTTGCCTGGACCTTGAGGTTGCGCTCGAAGATGCTGGCGGGGGACCTGCGGCTGGAGCGGTGGACGGGCGAGGGGATGCGGGAGATGCGGGGGCTCTTGGAGCGGTGCTTTCGCGAGGACTTGTGGGACTTGCCGGAGGGCGAGCGGGACTTTTTGGGCGTGCGGCTGCGCCGCCTTGAGCGGGAGCGCGAGCGCGAGCCCTTGCGCCACCTGTGCGGGCTGCGGGAGCGCGAGCGCGAGAGGTGTCCGGTCAACCTGCGGGCAGAGAGAAAAGTGAGTGGGCGCTCCCGGGCGGGCGGGGGGGCGTACGCACCTCGAGCTGAGCGGGCTGCGCGGCTTGCGCTTGTCCCGGCGCTCCTTGTCGTGGTGCCGGTGGCGGCGCGCCGACTCGTCCCGGCGCCGGCGCTTGCTCGAGGAGGAGGGCGAGCGCAGGAGCAGGTGGTCCTCTGGCCGCGAGCGCCGGTGCGAGCCGGGGCTCGGGCTGAACTCGCGGCGGCGCAGGCCCTGGGCGGAGCCGGGCCCCGGGCTCGGGCTGTGCCGCCCCGGGAGCCGGTGCAGGGCGGCCGCGTGCCCCGGGGGGCTGTACTCGCGGCGCCGGGGGCTGTGCTCGCGGGCGCGGGCGCGCGGCCCCGGGCTGGGGCTCGGGGGGCTGTGGGCGCCCCGGCGCCGGGGGGCCGCGTGGGACCCGGGGCTCACGGGGCCCGCGCTCCCGCCGGCCTTGTGCCGCTCCGGGCTGCTGTGGTGGCCCTTGGCCGCCTTGTGGTGGTGGTGGTGGTGGTGGTGGTGGTGGTGCTCGGGCGTCGTCGCCCGGGCCGCCGGGGGCAGGAGGGGCGTGTGGGGCGACTCGGCGTGCCGCGCCACGTGGAGGCCGAGGGCGGCCCCGAGGCCGGGCCCGGGCGGCGTCGTCGGCCGCTGCAGCCCCGGGGGCGGCGACTCGAGGTCCATGTCGCTGGGGGACCGGCGCTCGGGCGGCGTCGCCGGCGAGATCGGCGACGTGCTGTCCTTGAGGGCCATCCTGGGGGGCGAGGGTCCCGGGTGCTGCAGCCGCCACGGGGCCAGGCCCTGGCTGTGCAGGAGCTCCGCGCCCGCGTGCACCGCGGTCGGGCTCAGGCTGCGCGAGGCGCGCTTCGACTTGCGCTTCTTCTTCTTCGAGGGCGCCCCGGAGGAGCCGGGGCTCAGGCTCGAGCGGCGCTGCTGCTGCTGCTGCTGGAGCTTCTTCTTCTTGTCGCGCTTGTGCTTCTTTTCCTTGCGCCGGGCACCGGGCCGGACGCGAGTCCCCGCGCGCTCCTCTTCTCCTGCGGCCTGGTAGTGGCCTTCGTGCTGGGCTTTGCGCTGCTCCGGCGAGTAGTGCAGCGACTTCTTCGAGTGGCGGCTGCCCGCCGGGGGCGTGGGAGTCGGCGACAGACTGATCGGCGACGTGTCGAGGGTTCGCACGGGCCCGCCGACGGGATCCCCGCCCCCATAGTACCGAGCGCGCTGCAAAATAGAGTCAGGCACTTCACCGTCAGTGTAGCTGTTGTTCCCGCCGCGGCTATCCTCAGACTGGATCTCCCCGGCTTCAGGCTCGGAGAGGTCCTCGCTACTAACGTCCGAGTACTCGACTAGGGGCTTCTTAGCGAGGGTCAGGCTGCTCTTGTCCTCTCGCGACCTCTTCTTCTTCTTCTTGCCTGAGCTTCGGCTGCTTTTGCCATGCCGACGGTGCCGTTTGCTGCTGTCCGAGCCCACACTAGTGGCAACTGCCGCGGCGGCCGCTGCCGCCGCGACCTCGTACGCGTGGGCTGCCCTTGCGCTGCTCCCGATGTCGCCCCCGGGGCCGACGATCCCGCTCAGGCTGCTGCTCGAGCTCTCTTTCCTGCGACTGGGCTTGTACCGTCCGTTCCGTTCCGCCCGTTCTATCTCACGGCTGCTGGGCATGTCACCTTCTGTTCAACAAATAAACAATCTTTTTAATACTTCCGAATTTTTAGTCAATTTTTTAAATCTGATAAATACAAGTACAGATATTTAAAATCCATCTACATTTTTCTCATCAGACTTCACCCAGGTCACTTAAATTACAAAATAAATTTATTTCCAAATATAGTTTTAAAAACTTTTTTACATTTTTTATTTAAATATCTATGAATGTATGTTGTTAATTTGAAGATAGACATATTCCCTGATGACAGAAACATAATATACTAAGAAATATAAATTAGTTAGAACCAGAACAATTCTTTTTCTGTAAACATCAGCATTTATGTTTTTGTTCTTAAGTAAATGTATGAATAAAACAAAGACTCATTTTGCGTCAACTTCTTCATAAATATTGAAATACCCAAATACTTGTTTCACTACAAGAATACTTGTAAACACAAAATCTTTTAATCTTATCGAAATCTTTGATTTGAAGTGAAATATCCTTAATTTTTAATTTTTTGATATATTTATACCGTACAAATTATCTTCTAAATTAAGATTTTTATTATGGCAAACAGGTACTTATATCTGAATTACACTTATATTGCGATAGGATACACTAAGCCTAACAAATAAACTGAAATTAATCTATTTTCATTTATCATACAGTTATAATAATTAATATCCATCTCAAATTGAAATTGAGGGATGTTGAAAGAAACTCTTTAGCATTATTTCAATACTCATGAGATTAAAAATTTATTCACATTTTTTTTTTAATCAGAGCTAAATAGACCTCAAAATTCAGAATAGGAATTAAGCTTTACAAATTTAAAAAGTAAAATTAAATATATGCACTTAATTTGTAAAATAAAACAATATGGCCAATTGAATTGAGTTTATATATTTAAATTATATAAATATAATAATAAAATAATATTTGAAAAGGAAAATCATTATTTAAAGGGAATAAAAGTTACAAGTAATTCAAAATATGATAAAAATGTTTAATTAAGTTTGGGATTTATTATTGTTATTCTTCCAAATAAAAAGTAGGCTTGAATATATATTCAAATCAGAACATGAAATAATTGAATTTATCGCACATTACAGAGTAGGTTATCAAGAAACTGATTTTTAGTCCATATTCAGGATAAGTCCCTTACCTGCTCCAGCTTACCGCCTTTTCTGTGTTCTAAAATTTTCACATTAAGAATAATAATAACACCGCCATCAACCGAAATGAAGTGCAGGAGTTCCGCTATATAGCTGAGTAGTTTGTTCGAGTTACATGCTTTCACTATTTCTATATAGAAACAAGTAACCGATTCTAGGTTCGTACATTGATAAGGAGCGTACATGCAGCACCCACACGTAAACGAGTACTCGCGCGCGGGTCCGAGGTCCACGTATACAGATAATGCAAGGCAATGAAAGGGATTAAAGAAGGGGAAATTCGGATAAGCGATCCAGAGGAAGGCATTCGGATACGGGATGAAACTTCCACGGATAAAACCCGGTTGCAGGTAGTGCACATGCCGCGTGTGCTTAGGGGCACGAGCCCGGCCGAGTCGTCACGATCGGCGACCGTTGCTCTTCCCGGAGGAAGACGACCGCCATTGCTCTTGCTGTTTGCACGATGCGCGGCGAACAAATACTGCGGATTCAGGCCGTTTAGTAGGCGTGCGGGCAGATGAGTTTTTTGGCAGGGCACGAGCGGCACGATAGCCTTTACATTTTCCGAGTACTCTGGCGATATGAGCCGCAGAGGAGAGGGGGGCAGCACGCCAAGCATTTTTCTATCACGAGTGTTGAGTACTTACGTGCAACGCTCGTCCCTTGATAACGCACCGCTCCCAGCGTATCTTGGCATCGAGGAAGCCCTTGGAGAATCTCTTATTGCGATCGATTGTTGTCTTCCTTGGCTGTTCCACTTCAAGAAGTACTCGAGCGACGCTGCTGTATCGACAACTTGGGTAGGGAGTTCTCTTTTGCTTCGCGGTAATGGAGTTGCTCGTGGACACTGGACGGCCAATTTGTCCTCCGATAGTTCCTCTTTTTTGCGAAGCAGCTCGATTGATCAGCCGCGGAAGAAACTTGGCTCTGGGCCTTTTACTGTCTCGGATAGACGATGTAGCCGTGCCGCGTTTACGTAGCGCGGTTGAGAAGTCTTTAATGGCGCGATGCGCGAACGCCCATACGTCCAGGGCCTTTTGATTACGAGTGCCGATGCATCATTTATCATAACTATCCCATACAATGATTCTGATAAGTCTCTCGTCTATGCATTTAGTATGAAGGAGGCCAGCTTCGCGGGTTTGCGGCGGCCATTAAGTTACAAGAGAATATATTTCAATAAGCAAGAGAAGCGCGAGTAGCGCGCGCACGCGTATCTATAGTCATTCGTCGCGCTCGCTGCCGTGACGTAACGCGGAATGACTGTGCGAGCGAGTCGCCCGGAAAAATGTGGTGAAGAACGACGCTGCTGACATCTACCTCCGCTCAGGAGCGGGTGGGGGCTCAGTTCGACCAATCGAAGCTCGTTCTCGAATCTTCTTTTAAGACGGCTCCTCGTTTGGTCCATTCGAATATCTAACGCTCGGCAAGAAATTGCAAATTCATACATTTGCACTACTTTAATTGTCCTTTTTTCCTCAAAATACCAATCGGCTCTTAGTTATCAATAAAGCAATCGGATAGATTGGTACACTGGCAACCAATGCCAATGCTGGTCATCGCAACAACAGCTCAAACATTGTCCGTCTTTAATTAATTTGAGTTCAGCGAAGCTTCACTCGATTTGAGACGATAAAGGATATAGGAATGTGGCCAATCGCATTGCTTCCTTTCATCTACCGCTTTGTCCTGAAAAATTAAAGGGTGTATAATGAGTAAAAACGAACGAACTATATTTTTATCTGTATTGTATTTGTCGTATGACCGGTTAATTTCTAAAAACTTAGCCTTGAGATCGAAAATTTTTTTAAAGTACTCGAAGAAAACGCCTAATCCAAAAAATAGCCTTCAGTAAATATACTGTATTTTTTATATTTTACACGGTACTTTGAAATAACCAGTAGAAAGTACTCAACATTTTAATTTTCGCGCGCATAAATTGTATTGCGTTCTTTTTTATTACAGTCATTTACTAAGTCGTAACGTCACCGAAATATGTAATATTGTACATTCCGTATTTTTTTCAAGAATAATCACTTTTCTATTGATCTGTATCATTCAACTTCAGATTCAACCAATCCTTTTTGACTTTTATCTATTATTGCGATGCACTTTGTTTTTGGGTTCTCTCTTCTTTGATTCTTGGAAAAGACGTCATAGTTCGGTCACAGTCGATTCAAGTTATGTTTTAGACAGTAATATAACACAATAGGACGCAATACATAACCCACGGAATAAAATTGTAGAAGTAAAAGTCAGTAAAAGTTAGAACTTTCAGTAGAGCTTCAAGTTTTTACCACTTTATATACATTTAACATTGTTTCTGGCGCTAGTGTTGCCCTTATTTTGACTGAACATGAATGACGAAAACTGACAATGAACGTGAATCTCAAAGCTTCTAAACTGTTTAGTCGAAGCCGATTGTAAGCCGATGCTCTTCTGTGTTCTTCCATGGTGGATGTTAGTAGAAGCAACAAGCTTTTTTGTAGTAAAACTGATTCATCCCTTTTGGTAAAAATGATTGTAAACATTTAGATCTAAATTTATCGTGTTCCTTTACACTCAAATAACATTTTTTCTTTATTAATAATGTTTTTTATGGTATTGTTGTTCATTCTTCTATAAAATAAATTCTTTCGTTCCTTTTCGAACCTTTTCTCTGTTTCCACTTGTTTCGTGATTTTATTGTAATTGTTGTTTTATTACGTTTCTATTTTAGTATTATTTTTTTAGTCAAAATGGAAATAGAAGAACCTATGGACATAGATGCTACAGGAGATTTTGACAAATTTGATGATTTATTGGAAGAAGGCGAATACATAGAGTCTAATCACATTTCTAGAAAAACTCTATCAAGTGTTGTTTCGGTTTGTTCAATAAATTATATTTTAAAGTTATTGTTTCATTATTTGGAGGTTTTAATATTAATTTAATCATAAAAATTAATTTTTTCTGTAATCAATTATTAGATACCAGGAAATAGATTTGAAAGTAAATCTAGCCATTTTATAACTGGTATCGATGTACATAGTAAAGAAGAGAAGAGAAAAAGAGAAGAGCGAGCCAAAAGGTTTGGATTGTCTAAAGAAACACAAAAACATAAGTTGAAACAAGTTCAAAAATTGTATGAAAGGTATGTTTGGGCAATCTTAAGAAATTTTATTTTTAAAATAATTAATAATGTGTATTAATTACTTCTAGTTTTGGTATTTGTGAAGATTTAAATATAAAAAACTATAGATTAGATGTACTACACATGAGAGGTACAGAAAATATGAACACGAAAGATATATTTAAATATTTTGAAGAATTTTCTCCAGTTTCGATAGAATGGATAAATGATATTTCTTGTAAGTAAGAATGAGAATTAAAAAAATAAATTTAAGATGAAAGTTAATATATTTAATGTAAATGGTATATGTGTGCATCATACATATTATATATCTTTGAAATATATGTTGAAATTAAACAGAAAACAATTGTATTATGTTGACTAAATATTTTTACAATATTAATTTAAATTTTCAGGCAATATTGTTTTCTTAGACAAGATTTCAGCTGCTAGAGCACTTTTAGGACTTTCAAAAAGAATTGTTGGTGTAAAAAGTGAAACCACTGTAATAAGTTCAGATAATGATTCTGATGAAGATAATGATTTAGCTTTAAATGGTAAACGTTATAAAGATGAACATATTCATTTAAAAGATATCAGATGTCCATTACCTCAAGGCATTTGGCGAAAAGGACGCACTTATATGGAGTCCAGAAATATATTTTTAAGACTTGCAACAAAATTAGATAAAAAGGTGCCTCATGTTGAGAAACCAAATGATGATTTTAAAATAATAAAATCAAATACTGGAGGTAAATTTTTTTATACTGTTTGTTTGTAGTACAAGTACATTTGCATCAAGTAAAATATTTACATGCAGGGCATATATTTCCAGATAATAATTTGAATTTAAGTTTAGGCTAATATTTTTTTTAGACTACAAAAAATAATAGAAATATAATGCTTTTAAACAGTGAAAGTATTTGTATTTTGATATTTTTAAAAATATTTTTACTTAAATTTTTATTGTTGTGAATTTTGATATTATTCTATTATAATCTGTAAATACCAAGCTCTATTTAAAGGCAACTAATTAGGAATTATTTAATCTATGACTTTGTGTAGTATATATAACTTTTTAAATCGATTCAGGTATAAAGAGTATATTAACGTCATCAAGGAAACGAACTCATAAAGAATTAAAAGAAGCTTCACCACCAATAAAAAAAGAAGCAAGCACAAATAAAGCAGGCACAAATAAAGCAGGCACAAATGGAATAGCAGCTAAAAATCCTTGGGGTTCTCTCTCTAAAAATTGGGGAGTGACTGATTTTGTTGAAGATGATTATTTACCTAAAACACCTATAGAGCCTACTTCAAATGTAAAAGAAAGATTAGGTTTTAAAACTGATACGAGTGAGGAGGTGGAAGAAAATGTTTCAAACGTTATTGAACTGTCTGATGAAACTGGTTGTGAAAGTTCAAGTGAAGAAGAAAATTGGTGCAAGAGGAGCAAAATGCCAAGAATGCGTATGCATGCAGATGACGAAGAAGCAAAAATACAAAAACGGAAAGGGAAAATCAGAGATATGGTATATTATTTTAATTTTCATTTAAATATTACAATAGTAGGTTTAAGGAGCCCGCTGTACATAATAGATAATCATTACTAAAATAAATGTTCTGTAGGTAAATTGCAGTTCAAATTTAACAAATAATGATTTGCGAGGAAGATTAATTGCCAAAAGAAGGCTACCACCTGTATACCAGGAAGCTATTCAAGTTGTACTTACAAATCCAAAGGTCGTTCAAACTAGTAATTTCAGAAATATAGATGTAACAGAGGTAATAATGAGTCATTAATTAATTAGAAATAGTGTGTAAAGATATAATATTAATTTGATTTTTTCTAAAAATAAGGATGAAGATGAGGATTACGACATTGATAATATTGTTCATCAAGAAGACCACAATGATAATGATGATGATCATGTTGATGATGAAGAAGATGAAGAAGTAGAAGAAGAGGAAGAAGGCGAAATTATTGATGATTCAGAAGCAGATAGTATAGTTGTATATGAAGAAGAAGATGCAGAAGTTGAAGAATCGTTCGATTCTAACGGTAATACTAGCGATGACAGTAGTCTTTCTGAAAAAGAAATTCAAGGTCCTAAAGGAAGTGTTATAAAAGTTGTTCAACATAAACCTAAACTAGCTTCTACCGTGTCAACTGTATGGTCACGACTAAATCATTCCACAAAAGACAAGAACGGCGAAGCGAAAGAAGATAGGCAAGTGATTTATTTTTATTGAAAAAAAATATTAATTTTTAATATAAAAAAATATATGTGTTACAATATCAATTCGTAAATTTTATCTATTACAGGTGTCATTCAAAAACAGATTTGAGGCATACTTTAAGAAAAAATGATTTACGATCACGAATTGGTAATAATCACATGAAGGGTCGATCACCTCTCAGAATAGAACTGAGGAATGATAAATATGCGGGTAGAATAAGTGATTCTGAATAGTTATTAAGAATAAAAGGTATTTGAATAAATAAACATGTTCATCTCTAATAATTAATCGCGATAATTGGTCAAAGGCTTTTTGACTTATACTTAGTTAAATATAAGCTGAAGGAGTTATCTCTAAAATTTCTATGAAAAGTAAAATTGAAGTTCTTAAAAATTTTTTTTTTAATCCTTTATTTTTTCTTGAGTTTAGATACAATAACAACGAAAATTTGATAACATTTATACATACGCCGACAAGTCAATTAAATATTATTATCCTTTAAAAAATGCGCGTTATTATTATAGTTGCACAAATTTCGTTTAAATTGAAATCATGAATAATTAGATTAACCCTTCTCAGGAATGAATAAAAATGACTTTATATGCCTACTTTGTGTATGCAAATTTTTAATGCTGGTTTTGTTACCAATAACATGAAGTCTAATTTAAATTCGTTTTTTAGGAAAAATATTATATCTTGCATGGAAAGTTATTTCATTTGTGTGATGTTTCTACAGACTGGTCGTCAGCATTCTTAACTGACTGTTAGGTCATACGTTTGACTTCGTCGTGTTTACTAACTTCACATTCCTGAAATAATCTACTTTCCGCACTATTACGCAACATATTACTACAATCTCATTTCTACTTTCATTTTGATCATTTTAAAGTATTCATTATTTGATACCAGATTTATTTTAAGAATACTCGACAAAAAGTATAATTGTTACAATTATCACGATTTTGGAAAGATATTACTTAAGATATAGTAAAAGCATAGTGTATGTACATATATACATATATATTTATGTAAAAAATAAATAAGTCTTACGTCTTGTAAATTTCAATGATTTTGGTTTTATATGCTTATTTTAATTTCTCTACCTAAAGATCCTGCTACAGTCGATAATTTAATGTGATGACAAAATTCAATATTATAATATTCTTTTTAAGTATTTTAAGCTATTTCAATTATTATTTAAAAAAAATAAATTCTCATTGATAGAATTCATGATCAAAAAGTATTTAATATCTGCATAACATGGCGTTTATATAAATATTTTATTATTCTTTCATTGGATTTTTAAACATTAAATATTGAAATACGTCGAAATAAATATTTTCCAATATAATATTAAACATTTATAGTATCGTTGTTTGAGCTGCCCAGTTAAAATTTTTAGATTTATTGATGAATGATCTTTATAATAAAAACTACTATAAGAATTGGCATCTGTCATTGTCAACATTGACATTCGTTTTAATTGGCAAATGGTTACAAACACATTCTGTGTTAAATACACGTGTAAACTTTCTTACTTCTCAAAAATAACTATTTAGTGAGATTTAGTGATACATAAAACCATGTTAATTTTATGATAAATAGATATTTCATTTCATTTATAAAAGATGCCTGTAATGAAATGTATTCTTGACGAAGTAATTTTATAGAATTTGAAAATGCTTAATGTACAAATTATATACAAATCGAATTGATAATGTATATCATTTTAACTATTTCAATTTAAGAATTGATCATACTGGAAAGTATTTTATATAATTTATATTTTAACTTGATAAGGCAACACGTTGGTTAGTCTTGATAAAACGCGTTTATTTGCCTCTCATTTTAAAAGTTTACTATGAAACATCAAGTTTTACTACATTTTTGAAAAGACTTGAAATAAAAATGAATTATGCAAATTTTCATTTTTCTAATTTTTAAATTTTAATTTTATGTTACGTTAAATTATGCAACAATAATGGCGAAAATATTATTAATCAAGATTAGTTATTGTTCGAAATTAATTGGCTAATTACCTACTGAAATGCAGAATAAACATGAATTTCAGTTTTTTGAACTGACATAAAGTATTATAATAGTATTTTTTAAATAAAATGTTTCAATTTGTTCAAAATGTTGTACTGTATTTTTTAATTTCCCTAACTATTTAGCATTTTTAACCCATTTTCTCGCAATTTTGCTTAAAAATACGCGTACTTTAAAATAATGAAACAAAACGTAATAAAATTAAAATCAGTCTTGTCTGTCAAAAGATAGTTTGTATTAATATTTATTTTTTTCTTTACTTCAGTAATATATTTTCTTAAATCTTGATTTTTATTCCATCTTTCAAGACTGAAATTTAAACAGCCTTTTTAAATAACTACTTCATTGCGATTCATATTTTGAATCGATGCAATATTTAACATTTAAAATCGATAGATGAAATATTGGAAATACTTTATCCAAGATTCAAGAATCAGCAACAATAATTACATATATTCAACATTAAGTATATTAGGCCTGATTATGATACTATACTAACGTATAATAAGTTGCTATTCGTATGGATTTTTCATTTAGAATAGCAATATAATCGAATTTTCGAGTAGGTCTAGTATGCAGGAACGATTGTAACAACAGATAGTAATTTTTCATGACAAATTTTAACTTTATCTTATACATGAGAAAAATAATCACATCATTACTTTTCATTTTTACACAAGATACTGTACGGTAAAAAACTCTCAATTTTATCTCATTAAATAGGAAACACCAAAGCAATTTACGCAAATCCATTATTTACCAAATCTATTTACGCAACCAATCACGAAAATTATTAATACTTTTATTAACAGTGAAAATTTATTTAAATTAAATGAAATATTAAGTAATGACTTACATACGCTTGATTCATTCTAAACGACCTTAGATGCTTTTATGAATAAATAGTACATTTAGATAAAAATTCGAGTTGAACATGAAAACTTTAAAAGTGACATAGACAATTTTTAATGAGATAATAATCACAACTATTTTTTATAATAAATTTTATAATTCTTTCTATTTAGTTGTCATATTTCATCAATTTTAAGATCTTCAATTTAAGATCAATGATTATTAGTTTTCATGTAAATTAAACGCGTTGTAAAAAGTTCATAATGGCATTACCAAATTGATTTAAATATAAAAATAACAAATATATAAAAAATAAAGTAAAAGATTAAATTACTTGTAAATTTAGCACATTGATGCAATTTGACAACCTTTGGTAATGTTTCAACTATCAATTAACAAAACACAGTCATTAAAAATGCTTATTTTTCGCATTACGATAGTTAGATTTGATGATTAATTACGCAAATTATTTATGTATTGTTGTGTAAATATCAATTATTACGCAGTAAATTACATGAATCAATAAGTCAAAAGGAGAAATGTGCTACAATACTTGTTTCTTTTAATTTTTCTCTTATCTGCTACAGCTTGTTTTAAAATTATACATGGTAGAAGAACATAAATTTAAATCTTTATTTGTCGAACTATTTTGTGACGCTAGTGCTTTTGTACTTTTGAGAAAGTTAGTACTTTATACTCACAAGAAAAAAAAATTTTTAATTTAATCGTATAATTAATATTCCTAGTGTAATTTTATTTCTCTGCATGTATATTCTGTACAGTATCAACAGATTTAATATTAGTAAAAGGAATACATATTATATTTAAAATAAAAATAATAGAATAAAAATTTTTTTTATTCAAGTATTTATATGAGTATAATTTGTAATGATGTGTAAAACAAGAATAAACCATTGCAAAAATAAAAATAGTTTATATGCATAATTTGATTAATGTGTTTCTAATGAAATAAATAAGGCATAAAATATCGTCTGCATTTTTTGCCCATTTTCATTTAAATTACTTTCATATACAGAAATTATATACCATTTACACATCCATTAGACAAGATTTATATTATTTGTACTTAATAGCATGTGCAAATATATACTTGTATTTTTAGAACAAACATTTGAAACATTAAATAATTTTTTACTATTAACAAAAAACTATATTTAATTTTTCAAATATATTATATTCATAGCGTAATGTCGATATTAGTGTAGTACTAAACAGCCAATAGCGCATTTTTTAAATTATTTAAAAAATGCTTTTCTACCATTTATTGAGTAATTACATTTATCTCATTGGCATACACTTTTATTAAATTAATAAATAATTAAAAAGTCATGAAGTTTTGCAATATTATTTATATTTAAAAGTTAATGTTACTTATTAATGAAGTGTGAAAACAATTGTAAATAATTTTGTCAAATAAGTTAAATGTATTCATGCTCTTATTAAGCTTTATATACAAAAAATCTTTCATACAGAGAAACAATGTTCAATCTGAATACTTTTCAACTTCATCTTTAAGTACATATTACGTTAGTTACGTTCAAATATTTTCTTAACGTTCTACGTTAAAATAGGGTTTATAATACAATGCATAATGATTTAACTTTCAACTCAAATATTCTACTGGAATTATTATTCGAATCAGACAAAATTGATTTAAATGTTTAGTTAAAATATCGAATTTGCAGGTGTTTTTTTGTAATACATTCTTTAATTTGAATAATTTACTAAAAGAGTTTTCGTAGATACTAATAACCAATTATGCTTTGACATTATTAGTACAAAGTACAAAAAAACACAAATTCTTTAATTAGAAATGATAGGCTTTAATTGATATATTGGAGAAAAAAAATTTAAAATGTTGGATAATATCACTAAAACGTATTTAACTTTGAATTTATTTTTTTTATATCTTAATGTAAATATTGATTTGATATTAAGAAAACTTTTTTGTTTTTTAAATTGAAAATCAAACATTATAATCTAATACTAAAAATTGAACTGTATAACTAATTTCCAGTTTTTTCAAAAGATTTTAATATGAAAAATTGCAATAATGCAAACAAATTGAGAAATTGGTATTTTTTTATTATCATTAGTTTTTCTTTTGTATACTTGGATCATGTATTTCATTTATATATTATAAATATTAAATTTTTGATCTTAAAATTGTATTTGAAATATATTTGCACTATTTTTTTATCGAATACAATTAGACAATTTTTGAAAATCTCTATATAATAAACCAATGATGTTTTAACCAAATTCTTACGATGTTATTATTTATCTTTAAGACAGTCTCAGTGGACATTTAATGCGAAGATATAAAAAATATTTGAATTTGAGATGTTCATAGGTTCTATCCTTCATAAAATTTAAATTCTTAATACCAATAATTATCTTTACAATACAATCTATGATTTATAAATAGATATTTATTAAAGAACTTAAATATTAATTCTGTAATTTTTTATTATTCACGGTAAATTTTGTATGGAAATGATCAAATAGAGATATATTCTTATCATTATCATTCTTGTGAAATTTTATAAATATAATTAGAAATCTATATTGAAAAATAAAATTAAAGGGATGATGTGGCTCTAATTCATAGAAATCTGAATATTTCTTTACATCATTAATACATAGTATTTATTAAATATTTTTCGTTTAAAAAGTAATGTTAATGAATGTCAATAGACAGTTGTTCACTTTGGCATGTTCTTATTTTTGTAATATTAAAAATATTATGTGAAAATTTCATAAAGTTTATGCTTCTCAGTTGTAACAAATATGATAAGACTAAGTTTATAGTTTATACTGATTATTATGATTATTTCAATATGTATTCACAAGCATTTAAAATAAAAAAAATAATATTCTTTTGGATTAAACATATTGTAGCACTTTTTCCTATTGGCTTATTGTTTCATTCATTCAATTTTACATTTTTGATAGTAATGGCCATGGCATATTTATGTCTGAAAAGTATACTACACCAATTATATCATTGCTCGGTACTTAAATCACAGACAGTAAACAACAGCATTTTAATTTACTTCTTGTACTTATAAAATAACGTTATTGATCAAATTAAATAAAATTGTATACAAATTAAAAAATAAATTTGCTAAAGCAGTAAAATCACTGTATTTTGGTAGACTTGAAGTTGATAGACACAGAAGAATAGTCGCATTGAATACACTTCTGCGGCTCGTTGTACTAAAGACTTAATCTTCTCCTTTCATTATCTCTTGTTTTACTTTTCTTTAACACCACAGTTGTATAATTCATTAAATGTACCACCATCGAATTTTCGTGCCCATGTTACATCTCTTTCAGTCGTCTTAAAATTTTAGTAACATTGGTAAAAATAAAAGTTTTTTGAATTGAAACTTTATCAATGAAACATTTGTTCTAATATCATTTCTTTAAAACTTTTTACTATTATATGGCATTTTCTTGGCGACTTTTTTGAAAAAGTAAAGTCTCCTCAAAAATGTATAGCTTTAATGTCTCTTTTGGAAGATCATCTAGTTCCATTTCAAATTTAAATGGCTCTTCTGCAATGGGCTGTAATAAAAAGGTACTATTAATGATTTACGTAGTAAAAAGAATATCTTTAAAATTCTAATGACAAATTACAAAAGTATACCTCGTCAGCAGGGTCATAATACTGTTCCAAATACGGATGAGCTAACGCGTCTTCAACTACAATACGTTTATTTGGGTTGAAGGTTAGCATTTTATCTAATAAATCAAGTGCCTTAGGATCTGCATTAGGAAATAAACCTGTCCATGGAACCTTTGGTTTGTATGGTAAAGATTGCAAATAACTGCGTGCCTAACAATAAAAACAACATTATAGTTTTAGAATCTAACAAAGTTGAATAAAAAATGAAAAATCAAAATTGAAACCTTTTCATTAATAATACATTCCAGGTCTTCAGGTGAAGGAGAACCAAGAACTCCAAGAATATGGTTTAGCTGATCTAGGTAATGTTTGCCAGGAAATATAGCTCGTCTAGATAGCATTTCTGCAAGAATGCAACCTACCGACCAAATATCTATAGACTTTGTATAACCCTGTAAAAGATATGATAAAACATAATCAAATAAAATAGATTTCTTTTATTACTTATAATTCAACATTAATCAAATTGATTTCTAATGAACTAATTTAAAATTAATAACATGCCTTGGAATTTAACATTATTTCAGGTGCTCTGTACCATCTTGTTGCAACATATTCTGTAAGAAAACCAGCATGATTATGATCAGGATCAGCAACTCTGGCCAACCCAAAATCACAAATTTTAAGGTCACATGTGGTATTTAAAAGAAGATTGCTTGGTTTGAGATCTCTGTGTAATACATTTGCTGAGTGAATATACTTTAAACCTCGAAGAATTTGATATAGAAAGTAACATATGTGATCGTTACTGATTGCCTAAAAAGGAAAAAATAACAGATTTATATAAGAATATATAAAGAAAGTTTAATATAATAATATAAATTAATACATTTATTGTACCTGAGTTTTGAGTAATTTGTATAGATCAGTTTCCATTAAACATTGAACAATATATACATCTTTCATTTGATCTATACTTGGGGCTCTTAATATATCCCTTATATCTATTATCTGTAGCAATAATTTTTTAGTTAAAGTTAAACATATGACTCAAATTTTTAAAGTAGTTATAATGTATAAGAATTTACATTTTCATGTTTAAACCTGGTAAGAATCTTTATTTCTCTTAACGTCCTTTGGCTGTAAGTTTGATGTTCAAATGGAGAAATTTTTTTAATGGCTACTTTTGTATCTGTCACATTGTCATATGCAGAACTGTAAATATTTATTTTAATAAGATATTTGAATATAATAATGACTTAAATATTGAAACTATGAATTTAAGTTAATTTAACATTAAGAATAAGCTTTAGAATGTCATATATAATATTCTTTCTTGCAATAAATAAGAGTTATAAGTAAAAAGATAATGAGTGATTTGTATTTAAGTAGATTGATTAACAGGTAAATTGTTGAAAGATAAATTGTCACTTTACAGTAATTCTTTCCTTAAATCTATACATAATATTCATAAAAGTCAAGCAACTTTATTTAGATTACAAATATTTTTTCCAGTATTCTTTTTATTAAATAGCTTATCTTGTTGGTTATCAGGATCATTCAATACAGTTAATGTCATTTTCATTTCTAAACAATTTTATCATTAAGAAACTAAGAGAGTGATAAGGAGGAACATCATACATTAGAAGAAAGAGAAAGACAGTAAGGTAGAATGTATAGTATATACTCACACAACCATACCGTAGGCACCTTCGCCCATGTATGCGAGATTCGTGTATCGTGGCCCGACCTCGAAAGTCTGTCCGCGTACAATTTCAGCATTTGGGATCGCGTTCGCTGCACCACCTTCGCCCGCCATTTTCGAGGCGACGACGACGACGACAATGACGATATACGATACGACGGTACAGCGACCACCAGAGCAATACCTTTATAAGCGCCGGGCTTTTACACTCCTTTATTTCTGTGTGCGTATGGCGTATTTGTGTGCATACACGTATATATATATATGGATATATTTATTTAGAAATTAGAACCAATGAGGCTGTATCCACCCACGTACCGTACACCTATATAATACGTATAAGTGAATACATATTTATTTTTTAAATCTGTTTGGCACTGGACTTTTCCTTTTTTTGCCGACCACAAAAAAGTAGGTAATCCCAAAGAACAAGTATGAGTGACCAAAAACAATCAGAAGGTGTACTTGAAGACGACGTAGGGATTTCGCGAGTCTCCTCTCATGTGTGCGTTTCCTTGTGCAGGCGGGGATTCAGGAGACCGAATCTCCCCAGGCCTAAAAGTCTTTCGCTCAGGCCACTAATTCAGCGTCGGCTGGTCGAACAGGTGCCAAATTTTCGTGTACTGTCCTACTGCACACTATACGATACTATGCGAAGATGTGAGTTGATTTATCAACTCTTTATATAGTAGCGCGTGTGTGTACGCACTACCCCACTTGTTCTTACTATACATAGGTACGTATGTATATTTGCTTCAGCTTCTTTCTCACTTACACACTTATGTAGACTTTGACACATTTCATAACGGAATTTTACCGCGAGTATCAGTCAGTATTCAGTTTGGCACACTCGATACACTGTAGTTACACGTCTACTAAATATCATATCCAGTGATACATTTGAATAAATTCTCATGGTTCGATACCGTCAACTGCAATACAACTATCAGAATGAAAATCCGCACACAAAAACTGTAAATGCTAACGAAAGAATGTACTTTATTCTTTATATAGGCAGGGTAGCTTGCGTGACACCCCTTGTGTGGCCACCCGAGAGGCGAGCCATGTCCACGGCCGAAGACATTGACGCATTACAATTGAGAATATTGACGTGTTACAATTCAAATCACTTATTATATTTTTATATCACTTTTGTTTCTGTTTCAAATACTAAACTTCAATTTTTACGAGTCGTGGGTGTAGGGTGGGTCAACTCCCAGTCTCCCATACTATGAGAACTTCAGCCGTCAGCGCCGCGCAACTCCTGCGGCTGCCCACTCCTGCCTGCCCCCTATAGCTTATAGATCGCATACTCCATCCTCGAACCCCTCACCGCTCCTCTAGCGGACCCGAAACTTGACGGCCATGGGGCATGGAATACGAATACCATATGGGATACCATACCCAGGTGGTCATGTGCGATCGTGACGTATAGTCTCGTATACCGACCGTAAGAACGCTATTACGTTCTTTTCAAATAATATTTGCGGGTAGTTCAAACTTTGGCCACCTTATATAATTTGCACATTTTATTTGGCGCTAGTGTTCATTCTGTTATAAAAATAAGCTGATACTAGATTTCATATTCACACAGGTTACAGTATACTTCTGAATATATTTTCTTTTTAACGCTAAAGTAAACAGATCCAATCAAATCAAATCAGACGAAGTTATAAACTTGTGAAATTGTGGAAGTTAATTTTATTTAAACACACGGATTGAACATCATACATCAAAATGAACGCACCACCTACCTTTGAATCATTTTTACTTTACGAAGGAGAGAAGAAGTAAGTTTAATCATACACATTTAATTCCTTTTCGCTGAAGATAAAACCTAACCTATCTATTTCTTCAAACTAATTGTTTAATTTATTTACTTTGTCAATATCTCTTATTAAATATTTATTTCCGTAAAAGGAATAATTAAAATGAATAATAGTTTTAATAACATAATCCTTACTTTTATAATTTTTCAACATAAGTATAATCTTTTTTTTTTGTTTTGATAGTTTCACACAATTCTAATATATGAAATTTTACATATATTTAATTATCTGTTTAGGATAATAAAGGAACAAGACACCAAAGTCCCAAATGCTGCTATATTTACTGTCAATAAGGAAGATCATACTCTTGGAAATATGATTAGAAAGTAAGTTTACTTTATTTTGGCAATACTTACAAACAAGTCTTACATTCGAACTCATATCAAATCTATAATTATCTTGAAAGAAATATAATAAATAACTTATTAATTTTTACACACAAATAGAGTATATATTTATATTATTAACATAAATTGTTGTGACGTACGTCACAAAATGATGTAATGAAACAATCCAAAGATTGTCAAAAAGAAACGTTTTAAACTTATAACATATTACAAAACTATTTAATTTTGATCTAGTCAACTTCTCAAAGATCCACAAGTATTGTTTGCTGGATACAAGCTACCACATCCATTAGAACATAAATTTGTGATAAGGATTCAGACAACATCAGATTATACGCCCCATGAAGCTTTTATGCATGCAATAACAGATCTTATTGCTGAATTATCCCTTTTCGAAGAGAGATTTAAGGTAGTAATTTAAATAATAAAATAAACTTTTATTTTATAATTATTGAGTAATATGTTTAATTTTGTAGGAAGCAATAAAAGAGAAAAAGGAAGGTTTGGATTAAGACACTTTTATTAGAATAAAAATTGTAATTTAATTAGTACTTATGGACCTCGATTGTACAAATAAATAATGTTTTTTATATATGCAAAAAGAAGTCTGATGTTTTTGTTTTAATTCATAATTTAATTAGAAATGAATTGAATTATGTTTTTTCTCCAGAAAATTTTATTTTCAATTTGTAATAGCATGTAGTTTGAAAATTCTGTTTTTTTTAATTATTAGAAATGTTTAATTATTAGAATTGTATAAATAATTTACATGGTGTACATGTGAACAAATTAGATAATTTATATACTTATATTCATTTCAATATACTGTTTATGTAATGTTTTTATGTATTATAGTGATCTGGACAAGGGTTTTATTTAAATTTAAATTTAAAGTTCACATCCACTACTTAAAATATTTAATATTTGATCAAAACACAATTTAAATAAAAGTAAATATTAAATTTTATTAAATCATCAATATAAGCAACTAATTATTTTATGTATTTATTATGATTTATACTAGTAATAACTAAAAATGTATAAATGTGATTATTTTTGTCACATTTGATCAGAAAATGTAAGACAATTATTTCATCAGGCTTTTGCTGTTCTAAATGGTACGTATTTTATTTTTTTAAAACTGCGATTGAATGTACAACAATAAAACGTAATTTTTTTGATAGTATTTATAGATTAAAAAATTTGGTTAACTATTATTTTAATTACTTTTAAGGTGCTAATTCAGTGCAATTGATTATATTTTGAATTTATGTTTAATTGATGAAAATATACATTTCTTTCCTTTTTATATTAGATGTATACCAGCACAAAAGAAGCTTTCATTTCAATCAATATTTTCGAAAGGACATGGTAACAAATACTTAGAGAACGAATATTTTTTTTTGTTCAGTTAAAGATTATATTAAACTTTAAATAAAGAACATTATGTCGAAAAAGAACATAAAATTACCCCGTCATCAAGCCGCATGCAGCGATGACTTTTATAAATTTCATAATTGCTTAGAAGAGGTTAAATTAATATTTTCTTAAATTACAACACCTTCTTACATCAACATCTTTTTCAGAATCGTTTCAGAAAATATTTTGGAGTTTGTTTAGATTTAGAGGTAGCACTAATGAAATGTATTAAAGATAATGTAAGCAGTTTTTAAGGTTTTAATTTAACCTAAAATAATAATTATAGTAATAACTGTAACCCTTTATTGGTTTGTCTTTTAAGAACGAATTTAGAAGACGTCAAAATCGACAAGTTAGTCAAGAGAGGCAAGATCGGCGAAAATAAACTGATTCTCAGAATGTATTAATTAAGATTAAAGTATTAATAAAGAGAATCGTAATATAATTATGTATAATATTAGTAATAAACATTATAAAAAGTATGTATATATATAAAGAATGTATATTGCTTGAGGACGTCAAGACTAATTTAGATCATTTTCTTAATGCACTCCGGGAAAAATAGTTGTCCTAAAAAATTATTTTTAAAAACATTTATATTCAGATAGTTTTCAGTTATATTCGCATATCTAGTTTACTTTCTTAAGTAGAGAAATGATAATTTTTAGTAAAATGAGTCGTTTTTATGCTGATTACGGGAAATAGATTTATTTTTACCTAAATAATCAAATAGATTATATTAGATACTGATATACAGAGTACTGATAATCCAATTGATAAGTACTTAACTGGTAATAAAGCTGTTCATTAGCACTAAAAACAAAATGGGTAATACAGTTTATAAAATCGTCAACAATTATAAAATTATAGTCGCTAATTGAAAATTGAGTTGTAGGATCTACAGTTTGGATATTGATGCGCAGCCAGTTAACGCAGATATTTATCTAAAAAACAATTTTTTTAAATTAATTTATATATAATTTATATTTCAATAATTTGTGCAATGATTAAATTTGTCTAAAGAATTATTATGGTTATACACCACAGGCGGGGAACAATATAATGAAGAGATGTTTATACACATGCATAGAATTGCACTTTTTGTCATATTTCTATTTTCTGCAAGACTAAGTATATTTCCATCAACTAAAAATGGATTTAGAAAACAATATTAAGGGTTAACTTAAATATGAGTAATTTTAATTTTATTCAATGAATAAAGGTAAACCAGATTTATGTGACAATTGCATGGAGCGTTTGCCGTGCACTCTCTATTTCAAATCACCTTTTTATGCAGCTATATATTTGTGTATCTACGTAGATTTTATTTGAATCACGCATTTCTGCGATTTACCATTATTTGTAACTTATACTAATTGCGAGTTTATTAATGTTGGGTAATTTCGTAAAAAATATCTAAGAATTTTTTATCGCGTTATTTTGATAATTTTTTCCTTTAGAACGATTCGTTTTTTCATGCGTCTTATTCATGAAGATACGCATGTATTCTTCGCCAGAGCCGTAACTAAGGAAAATAATAAAAAAAAGGGAGGGGTAGCAGTTCGCAGAGTGTATATCGGGCGCCTATCTGGCCCTCTTGGCTCCCTTTTGGCCGCATCTCTTCACCCCTGCCTTTTCAGTCCTACCAAGAGACCCTTCGTCTTCCGCTTTCTCACTCTTGGCGCCTTGTACCCTATCGCGAAGACGCTGGCTGCCGCACCCATGGCTCTATCAAGATCGCTTGAAGTCTGCGAAGGGCCCCGTATAGCCGATGCACCGCGAATCGAGACGCTGTAGGGTAGCGGCCAAAAGGCTAGTGCGGCTGCAGCAGCGTCGGGCGCGCCTAATTCGATTTCGCGATCGAAGCGATAAATTCGAGCGCGACTCGCGCCCTTTGTTCGCTTATCCTACTCGGTGGAGGAAAATACGCGAAATTGCTACAGTAAATCAGTCAAAAATTTCAAATTGTTTGTCAGTCTGGGGAGATCCAGGAAGATCAGTGAGATAGGAAAAAGATTGTTTTCAAATCTGACGGCGCGTGGGGCGTTGTAAGTTTTACGTCTCGAGCTGTAAGTCGTAAACCAACCGAAAGTCGATTCCTATACTTCCTGTCCTACGGGCGCTTGACAAACGACATGTTTGCACGGTAAGCGCTTATGTATACTTGGGACTCGTCTCTTATGTCTTGTATACGTGGCCAACTACTATTCCGCGATCAGACGCATATTTCTTTTTGTAGTTTTGAAACAATACTGTTTCGATCTATTGGCTCTGACTTAATAAAGTTTCGTTTAAATCATCAAACAGAGTTCAATCTTTCTGACGGATCTACGTTGATTTATATTAAATCCAGACCCACCATTCAGATTCGTTGCACACTCTACTTATTCATTATATAACTCTAGATTTATTTTGTTCTTTTTAAGTTAAGATTTTGTAGTTCGATGAAAGTTTTTCAGATACAAACAAAACCATTTGTTGTATGTATATCCAACACCCCACACATTTTCTGTACTGGTACCTTCCTCTTAAAATGTTGATAAATGAAAGTAAATAATACATGAAAGTTCAAGTCGATAATCAATTTTCTTTTGTTTAGAATCTATTTTTCCAATTAAATTTACAAATTCCAAAATGTATTTTATTTAAATCAATGAAAAACAATTAAAAAGACTATTATAAGTGCATGTATAATAAGAAAGTTTCCTTACACTGTGTTTGATCATTCTTTATTCGTGTATATTTCATGACTTTTCGTGTTTGTTTCATATCAATTCCTTTTATTTCCTCTTTCTCTGTGCACTATATGAGGGAAGCTCTAGACTCTGTAGCTCTGTCTTGCAATAACGATGCGAATCGGAGACCAAGTAAAGAACCCATGGCAACTTTTCCTATCATTCGAACACGCTGGACGGCAGGAAAGAAATATCTCGACTATAGAATTCGTTAAAAGCACCCAAGACTTTTTTAGCGTTATCATCTGTATACATTCATACACATACGACTCGCTACATAATATGTTGTGAGTGTTCGGCAGCTAAGTTCTATAACGGAAACAGCATCCGCAGCAGTAAGCGGCCGCGACTGCGGACTTCAGTTTTGGCCTTAGTTGCGAGTTTCAGATTTTGCACATCTTTTTCTCGGTAACTCTTAACTCTGTTGCTTTTATCTATGCTTTATCTGTACTACACTCCTTTCCGTTTAAATATTTCCTACCAACTTCTACCCTGCGACTATAATACAATCTTTGCTGTACTGAGTTAGCAGTTTTACACATTGTTTTTCATAAAACAATCATCTTTTCAATCTTAATTTACTTTTTTCCTACATTGTACTTTGTAGCATTCATAATAACAAAGAAATTTACAAGATGAAATATACCTTTTACATACAATATTTAAAAAACATAAGTCTACATTTGATTAAGTATAAGGTAAATTTATCAGAATTATTATTACATATAGTTATTACACATTTTCATTTTTATTTAAAATAATGATTTCGTATTCTACAAGAACTTAAGATAAGAATTATATATAGTTGCAACATATTATTCATCTAAATTATATTAATTGTCGAATTTATATAAGCTGCATCAAATCTGTCACTACCATAGCATTTATCAGCATTTAGTAATTGTGAGTCTTTGATAGATATTCTTATTTAAATGTAAATTCGTTAATGGCCCTATATTAAAAAACCATCGTAGATTAAATAGTGCTTTGATAAAAGATTTTAATCTGTTACACTTCACACAGATATTTTTTTCAAATCTAAATCTCGAGATAATCTGGCGCTGCTTATTGAACTTATGCCGAAGTAAGCGCTGATGCATAAAAAGTATGCGCACAGATGCGAAGCGATTGCGCGGCGGGAATGATAGCTGGGTGACTTCTGGGGAGTCCGGGACGAGGTTCGGGTAGCCGTAGAACTGCGTAGGTGAGCGAGGCCGTGAGCCGACTGCGGAGTCAAGTGACATTTAATGGAAGAAGGTGGCATGTGTCGCAGCTTCGCTCTCGCTCGGCGCTAATTTAAATCCCATCAGGATGAGTCTGCTCTGGGCGCCCGCTCGCTTGGCCTAGCAGCGGTAGACGCAGGCGCGCCTTCGCTAGTTTGCCCTCGACGCCATTGCATTTAATCGAAAAATAATGCCTCGATTACCGGGAGTCGCCAGCGGGATCCTCCAGCCCCGGTACGACCCTCCGACTCTCCTACTCCACCCCTGCAGCTCCTCCGCGCCTGCTGGAATTAACTTTTAATTATGGAGCTTTATTAGCGGGTGACTTTCGCTATGTATACGGGTAGTCGTATAAGTGAATGGTTCCAGACAGCGGGAGAACAGCATTCTGGCAGAGACAAACCTGGAGATTACACTCGCGATTCCACGAGACTAACTGCGGCATGCATTTGAAATTTAGGCTATAGGTACTTGGACCTTTGCTTTAAGAATGTACGTAGATGCATAAGTTGTATTTTTTTAATATAATACATATCGTTATTTGTAAATTTCTCTCTTGTCTCTTTTTGTTTTAGTAAACATTTTTGCATATAAGATTATATCATTTTTTTCTGAAACTTTTTATGTGATTGAAATATTTTACGGATTTCAGCTAAATTGTTCTGAGAAAAACGTTATAAAATGTATTTTGGTTCTGAGAGTACATACTCATTAAGAATTAGTATTACTGGTTCGGCTACATGTTTTTTAATATATTTTGAACGAATTTTGGATATTCAAAGTGTATACATAGAAACAAAGTTTATAAATCATTTATCTTAATATTAATGATTTTGAGGCCATTGATAATCTACAATTGTTGAAACAAATTTAGATGAAATGTTTTATCTAACTCTACAACAGAAGGTTAACTAAAACTCTTTTGACAAATTTGAAATTCTATTTCACTCCAAGCTATAAATGTGTATATATTTTCAATTCACTTTCATTTTTGGTACGATTTTAAAATTTGTTGTGCGTTATTGATACTCAATCCTATCTACTCAAGTCACATTATAATTGGTTAGGAATTATTACATTCTTTAAAATGTATTAAATATTAATTTTTTTATTTATATTTGAAGGTAAAAATGTTTTGCTGATAAATAAATGTATATTCGTGTGATATTGAATAATTATTAAATAAAATACTTTTTGAGGCTTATGATATATTGTTACATGATATACTGAAGTATTATTTTTCATTTAAATTGGATGATGTATTATACACATTAAACTTCGTTTAAATTTAACGTTACTATTTTCTTATTAAATATGATAGAAATAAAGATTGGTTCTTATTCAAAGTTGGAAATCAAATCACATTTTGTGGATACTTTGGATAAAGAGAGAATGTAAATTGCAATGCAAAGGAAGAAACTTTGCGGAAACGGTGCGAAGCCTCGACCCCGTTTCGTGTTACGTGATTGCGTCACTTGCGTGGGCGCCTTATCTCGTCTCCCATGCAATGAGGGCCCTTATACAATCAAAGGGCCAAGCTGCTTTGCGTGCAGGTGGAAGGCGTCTAGAATTAAGGAGAGAGCAGGACAGTAGGTGCTATAGCCATCCCTAATACTATATATACCAGTCGTACTAGCGATATTCTGCATTCTTCGCCTCAGTTTATACGAGCTATAGGGCTCGAAGCAACTCGATGGCCTCTATATATTTAGCGTCCTCGCGCCTCGCAAAGCAATCGCTCCAGCTTGCCTGCAGGCATGCACACGTGAAAAAGCTATTTGTCGTCAAAGGTTGGGGCTGTGTGAAAGCCGGAACTAATCTCCCTTTTACCTTCGATGCATTACCCGGATTTCCTACGCTCTTCCCCCTTTCCTATTTTCCTCTTTCCTTAAGCATAACGGATGACACATACTTAAAAGTTAAAGACCCACTCATGTCCATATTTATCGTTGACTGCAGCTTTTATCTACAGCTTAAGGCTGTCACATATTAACCTAAATTACATATATTATTTAATACATTATAGTTTACAGGCATGTTTCAAAAAGTATTGCTTTTGATCTGTTTTTAACTACAATAAAGATAATGTTCATGTATAAAATGATTACTTGATTACACAACTACATTTTAATATGCTTTTACTAAAAATTATTTAATTACTCGTGTAAAAATAAGTGTTAAATAGTTTAAAAGATATACGAATTTTTTTTTACATAATCCTACTCAATCTAGAAGATAGTTTGTGATATTTTAATCAATAATTGTAAATTCATGTTCAGTAATAATAATTTACTATCAAATATTTAATAATTACTCCAATTAATTAGCTACTTTATAAAGATAATTTACAATTTTTGCATAAATTGAAATTTTACTTGCATATAATTTGATTTGAATTATGAAACCAGTTACCAACAAGCAGAGCGAGCTCTGCGTTATCGATTCTTCTGTGATTTCAACCTACTCTCCGCTAGATAGAGCTTGAATCAATTTTTCTACAGTTGGATAATAGTAGTATAATACTAATAGGCGCAATTAAATATTAGATATTTCTAATATATATGGATTTAAATGTATTGTTAAACATTATAGTCTAATCAAGCAACAAATACAACTAATTTATATTTAAATAAAAAAATTTTAATGCAGAACTAATTTAACAACTAAGAAGGCAAATAAGATTGTTAGATTAATTTATCAGAAGAAACCAATCAATGTTAACGAGTGAACTATCGTAAAAGTTTTATGAACAATTTCATAGGTTTTTCTAATGTAAAATAGATAAGAATTCTTTTACAATTTTAAGTTTGATATAAAAAATTTAATGTTAATATTATATATTTAGGAGTGATTTATTTTTTCATGACTTACCAATTTTATATTTTATTGTCATTTTTTATAAGTTTTTTTATTCTTGTTGTAAATTCGATCTTTTATTAGAAAATACAAGTATCAAAGATTAGGTATTGAAGAAGTTTAATTGATAAAACATTTATAAAAATATAAAAGAATAATGGTATAGTGCAGAAAATTGAGTAATTATTCATCGAAATAGATTTAGTAGTTATCATCGTCATGAAAATATGTATGCGACTCCTGAAATTTTTACGAAGTCTGACCATAACCGATCTTGACTACTTAAATAAACTAGTATTAATAATAGCTAGGTATATATAGGAAAGAGATTTTAGATTGCAGTATCTTTATGGTTTGAATTATATAATATTGGTAAAATGTTGAGATTAATTGAATAAATGAATCAAATATTAAAGTTTTAAGCGAAAACTGATATTAGGATTCAAACGCAACTATAATACTAACGTATTGATTTATTTTCAGGAAAATAAAATTTCTTATGGATAGTAGATTTAAAAAATTCTGAGCAGTTCGTCGGTTGAATAGTCTGAATTGCATCGTGTCGCATTAAATGTCTGAATGGAATGAAAGTAAGTCCTATGTCCTCACTGAGTATGAGGGAAAATGAGGAAAAAGGGGAGGGAGTAAACCGAGGGCGGTCGTATTTTCAGTCGATCAGGCCGCTTGCGTGAGAAAGCGTTCTACCGTTCCGCCATCTTGGCAGGTGATGTCGCGGATCCATGGATGACGGATAATCCTGACACCGTAAAATTTTTACGATCCTGGGAGGTAGCCTAGCATATACCTCCCCTTGTCTCCTCTACCTCTTTTATTTCTCTCTTTTTCTCTTACCCGCACACCTGTCTCCCTTCCCCTCCCGTTAAACTTTTAAGTTTTATCCCTTTAGAACTCTACATATATTTTACTTCCTCCCGCTCTCGAGTTTTAAAGATAGTGGATAAAAAATGGTTCCGTAGAATTTGAACTGTATAGCAGAAATAAATAACAGTAATTTATTCATTCTTTTATGAACGTTTGACTTTGCACGATCAATCCAAATTATAATTATATTAATTTATGTATCGCGTTACAGTGTAAATAATATATCGTGTATGAAGAATATTTAATTATTTGAAACTCAATGTAGAAATTCAGTTCAGCCTCCCGTGTTTCACTTTGTTGAATAAGTTTAAAAAAAACTGAAACTACTTTATGAGACACTTTTTTTCAACACTAGTCCAAAATAGTATAAATCAAGAGTAAAAAAATGCATGAACTCAATTCGCATCATAAATAGTAATTTAACAGGTTTCCGTTAAAACGTAAAAAACGTTGCAAAGACTATACTTTGATAAAGTGGTCTATATATTTATACTAATTGTTAGAGTAGGTGTAGAATGGAATTGCCAAATTTATTGGAATGGCCGTAGAGAGAATCGACTAGTAGCAATAAGTATCAATTAACGCAACTACAGCTGCAGATCTTTGTAAGTTTCTAGGATCTTTATTTTGGACAAACATTGTGCGTCTCTGGCTGTCTCCCGTAAAGGCTTCCTCCGTATATATAGTATTTTCCGTCTCGCTTGAGGAAATCTGATTTTTCTCGGTAGTCACGAGCGCAAAGCCGGCGCTAGTTGGACACTGTCGCCTAACCAAGTTCCCTCGCACACTTGGACGGGAGAGCAAGACCCGTGGCTAAGTGGCACCCATTCCCTACTGCCGCCATCCCCAAGTCCCTCTCGCTATGCTCCGGAGAAATAATCGAGTTACGTTGGCTGCTCTTCGTCTCTGCCTGTACTTAAGTATCTGGCTCCTTCTCCCTGTCTAAGCTGTCCGGTATCTCTGCTATTTTCACGCCATACGTCGAAGGGTCAGAGTGTGCGGGCGGGGCGCGCACATGGATGCAGGTATCCCGTACGACTTGAATCTTTCGCAAAGTTTAAATTTGATTTTGTGAAAGTTGTGTGCGATTGAAGAAAAGCGCACATAATAATAATAACGTTCTCAGTTCGTTTGCGAAGGAAAACTTTGCAAAAACAGCACTATGCGACTACCTCTGACAAAGCACCAGAGTATGGAATTGATTTAAATATAGTTACGTTGCAGATGAAAGCACTCGTCCGTAATCTTTCGCTGAGCATACCAGCATATCCGTAGTATATCCTCCTTTTTTGTTTTGGGCTTAGTCCCGGATCGTGAGTTTCGAATTGAAAAATTCGAATAGTGCAGCGAGCGAGGTAGAAAAGTCCCATAATAGAAGGCGAGCGCAGCGATACTTGCATAGTGCAGCGCCAGCGCCATCATCAGCGTCGCCTGTCACACGCTATTCTCCGACGATTCGCTCATTATTCCGTCGTCCGCGCAAAAAAGAGTAGGTGTAAGGGGGAGGAGTGGCTAGGGGAGGTCGAGACTCGGGAGGGGAGCGGGCGGGCGGGCGGAGGGGTGGTTGGGGGTTAGGTGGGTGGAGGCCCCTCCTGAAACAAGCGACAGCCGACAGCCGCGTGAGATATAGAGAGCTGACGTTGCGCCGCTCTTGCGCGCCCCGACGTCATTGAATCCCGCGCACCCTACAAGTGCGCCCTGGAATTAGAAAGCTGCGCGCTACACCACGAGTCGAGGAGAGTAGGGTAGGGTAGAGGGTCTGCCGCACGCGGTCGACTCGCGTCAGGCATCATCCGTTGCACCAGCGGGAAATACGCGCGCGCACGCGCCTCTAATTACGCGAATTTGTCTCGTTTAATGCTGATCTTGAAGGCCAGCGTAATAAAGTTCGGTAGGAAAATTTTCTCATTTTGTTCCCGCTGTCGTTGGCAGCCGGAGGAATTTTATGAGAATTTTGACGGCGACAGTAGCAAGCCCGGCAGCCGCTCGCAAAGCCATAGAGATTTTAGGGGGAAAAAGAATTAGGGAAAAAATGGCAATTTCTACTATGGCGACGGAGTAATTGGCATGGTCTAGCGAGCGGAATCCTCTGCTCGCCATCCGACATTGTAAAAGTTTCTAACAAATATGCCCAAGCGTATTTAAATGTATTAAAAGAGGATTGGATCGACCGAGCGCAAAAAGCGCAGGAACGCGCACGTGGATAAAGACGAGTCGAGGGCAGGATCGAGGGTGTTCGAACTCATTCCATTAGTGGGCATTTGCAGGGAAAATAAAGAAAAAAGGACGGCGGAGGGGCCGAGTCGCGGAGGAGTCGTTTGCCGCAGAGGATTTTCGGGGGCGAAAGGGCCGCTCGGGGGCCCCGAGGGCGCGGGCGCCAGCATCGATTGCGCCAAGGAATATAGAGTATGAAACAAAGCCGTGGGGTAATTAGGGCTGCATGGACTTAATTAGCCGGCGAGCAGGACGGGTTTGCACGATCTGCCGTATAGGCGCATGCACGGGAGGCGTTGTAAGCCCGGGCTCATGCATAGCTAGGAGAGCGGGCTGGGGAGCGATCGGGCGGCCAGCCGCGCATGCACATGCACGCGCGGAGACAGCGGGTCACCGCGGGGCTCGCATCAATTAATCAGGGGGCGGCGGCAACGAGGGCCGCAGCCACGGGGGAAAAAAATGGGCAAGAGTGGCGGGCGGGTGGTTGGGGGGGTGGCGACCGCAGTGCTCTCCTCCCGGAGACTAATGAATGTCGATCGCACTCTGCCAAGGCTCATTTAAAAATGCCCGCAAGTGGCGCTCGTCCCACGGCCCCGCCTCCTTCTGGCGGCGCGCTCGGCTCTTTTATTATTCCGGGCGTCGGGGCTCGCCGTCGTCGGCTGCGGGCCATTACATGGCGCGGCGCTCGTCGAAAGACAAGGGCCCCTGATTGGTCACCGCTCGTGATTACCGGGTGCGCCGCCCGCCCCGGCCCCCTTCCGCCCGGCCCGGCCCCGCGCAGGCTCTTACTGGCTCCTCGCGCCAACTCCGGGCCCCCGCTTCCTTCGAGTTCCTTTAACAACTTTTTCGCGACAAGGAAACAAATTCGACGAGACCCGGAGGGAGAGCCGGCTCCGCGGCGGAGTGCGCTTTTTTCACCCCAGGCCCGGCGCCGGGGATCGCGGCCACGTAATAGCTCGCGCCCTCAAACATTAAAGCCGTCTTCTATCTTTATACTCGGGGGCCGCTCCCGTCCCCGATATAGATTTGAGGGGTGAGAGTCGTCGATATCTAGTCGAACGATGTAATGCGGGGCCGCTCGTGAATTGATAATGCGGGAGGCAGCGGCGGCGGCGGCGGCGGCGGCGGCGGCGGCAGCGCGACTTGCGTCACCGGCGCGGGGGCCGCGGGGTCAAGCCAGCCCGAGCGAGCCCAAGTTCAAATCGGGCATTTTAATTAGAAAAGTTTTTCCTTTCGTCCGGGATTGAAAGTGATCGGGGCGGGCGGAACAAAAGATCCCAATTAGTGGGCCAAGCTCGCCTGATAGCGATAAGTCACGTTTGCCGAGATAAAAGATAAATCCCTATAAGCAGGCCGCGCGGCTCTCGCCGGGCCCAGGCGGCTTTATGGGATCAATTAAAAAATATAATTGGCACGCGGTAAATAGTTGATTCGCCGGCGGCGTCGGGGCCCGGGGCTCCGAGCCGAGCTCAATAACGGGCAGAGTAAATGGAAAGGCGGGGGTCGGTGGAAGAAGGGCAGAGAGCCGCCCGTGCAATTTGGCGCTCGGCGATAGATTGATAGAGGCCGGCGGCGGGGGGGGGGCAGGGCTTGCACCGCAGCGCTCGGACCGCGAGACGCGCGGGGGAGGAGGAGCCGGCGCAGTAGCGCGATCATAAAGGTGGGCGGAGGGATTAGTCGGCGGGGCCGCGGGCGCGGGCAGGCCGGCAGCCGCGCATTTTTCATTTTTCCATAACCGCGGCGGGCCGCACGATAAAGCGGGGCCGCGCGGCGGTCCAGCTGCACCGCAATCGGGATCGATTTTTTCCCTTTGGCCGGCGCGGCCGGATCGCTCGCGGGCGGTCCAAGGCGCCCGGGCGCGATCCTCGCCGCTAATAATATTGGCCCGCAGTCGGCCCAATCTCCCCGGGCGGGAAAAGGATTGTTTTTATCGGGGGCGAAGGATCGGGGGGGCCGGGTAAGTGTCAAGTGAAAGGCCGCGGGGGAGGGGCGGCCGCGGGGCGGGTGGGGGCCGGGGAGGGGCGGGTAGGGGCCGCGGTGGAGGGGCGCGGAGGGGAAGATTAGGTCGCGCGGAGGTCCGAGGGGGGCCGGGGGGGCGGGGCCGGGCTCGGCTAGTTTTTGCCACTGCACCTCAACTAGCGGTTCCAGCCACTCGAGCTATTAAACCCATAGAGGGGCTTACCGACTATGAGGGGCTGAGCCACTCGCCTGATTTCTTGCCCAAGTTTTTATCGCGCGCGGCTCGGGGGCGGCGGGACGCCCGGCCCTCCGCTGTTTTTAAGCTCTGATTTAGGGGGGCGGCGGGCGCCGGCGAGGCTCGCCCGCCCGGCCCTGGGCGGACGCCTAGGTGCGCCGCTATAGCTATAGGGGCGCGCGGGCCCTGGCGCTGGCGGGCTATTACTTTGCCCTGCAATGGCGGCGGCCTCGCCGGTTTAAAAGTTTCGAGCGCCGGGCTACCCTCGCCCTCCAGCTGTTTGTCCGCCGAGTGCATCGGCGACTTGGGCGCCGCGAGCCCTGCCGCCTCCTCCCCGGACTTGTTTGCTCCCGGAGCCGGGCTGCACCTCCGGGCCCGCATGACTAATGCCCCCTCGGCCCGCATCCCCGCCGGCGCCGTTGATCGGGGATCGGAGCGGGCGCCCGGCTCGCCCGGGACACCTCGGCCGAAGGTCACGGGCCGGCCGACGGGCCCCGGCTGTCTTTCTTTGCCGCTCGCGGGGCGACCTCGCTCGGAAAAGCTGCAAGCCCAGCAACAAAGTGGAGGGGCGGCAACCGAGGGGCTGTGCGCCCCGAGTCTCCGCTCGCTCCGCGCATTTTCGCCTTTTCGCATTTCGACGAGCGCCTGCTCGCCCGGCCCCCGTCCCCCCCCGTCCCCCTCGGCCCCCCGTCGCCCCAGCCGCGCCCCCGAGCTTACGAGTTATTACG
The DNA here is from genome assembly GCA_018906755.1 of Sycophaga agraensis. Taxonomy (NCBI): domain Eukaryota; kingdom Metazoa; phylum Arthropoda; class Insecta; order Hymenoptera; family Pteromalidae; genus Sycophaga; species Sycophaga agraensis. Next base: position 1,337,077 of record JACCIE010000013.1, read on the forward strand.
TGCTATGCGGTGCCGAGATATGCTAATCCGGATTCCGGCGAATGATATTGGCGCAAAGCTCGCGGGTAATCTACTGTCGCGGTACCCTGCCAGTTTTCCGCACACTTCCTCGGACAAGCTTCCTATTATATACCTACTAGTCCGCCTCTCGCGCCCACTGCCGCACCCGCGCCCCCCAAGATAAACCCTTATTTTATTACGTGTCCTACCGGATTACTTATATCTACTTCTTTTAATTGAAGATTCTCATTAAATTACAGTACGCCTTGCGCGCCACCCGCGGCGCCCCTGTACCTAGCTATCTCTGCAGGTAAACTAGCCTATCTACCGGAATGATTTACTTTGCGCTCCTTTACGCCGCTCTGGAGGCTACCTCGAAGAATTGTTGTTATTATCACGAGGGCTGCTTTGCACTAATACGCCCAAGAAACATTTCAATCGAAGAGTGCGCCAATCAGACATTCCCTTCTTTTCCCCGATTGGATTCCTACCGACAATAGCGGCTTTGAAGACTGCAATAAAAAGGCTTCTTCAAGCGTTAGATCGAAAAACACATAGGATTAGATTACGTTTACTGCGAGTTTATTCTACTCGTTAGATACTCTCCTGCTTTTAATAGTATGTTTAGTTTACTGCTCAGTCTCCATAAAAGTTTATAAACTCGACTGAATAAGATTTCACTCAGGGAATTGCTTCATCCTTATTCTAATATTTATCTCGTATTTATCGATTGTCGGCGTTCTATATTTCGAGACGCTTGGAAAACATTAACATCGACTCGAATAAGAATTCAATATTGCAGATATTTTTGTACGCTCCCCGATGCACGATCTATCCACTTGTGGGTCCAGGCAAGCGTGCCAAACATCCGATATATGAATAATTCAATGGGGAAATGATCATAGTTGCAGAGGAGCGTCATTAAACAGTTGCAACGAAGCAGTAAGATAACGCGATAGCGCTCGAGTTGAATCGCAAGTTTAAAGTGGGCGTAGGCGAATAAATAGTTGGTTGTTGTTGAGGGACAAGCGGAGGTAATATATGATGGAGCCCGTTAAAAATGGACCTCTTAAAATATTCAGCCCTATATGTAAATATGTGGCGGCGCGGGGTTCGGTGAAAATAACACGTCAAGGGAGTTGATGCATCGGTAAAGGGCTCAAGTTGGACTGGGGCTCCCGGCTATATCTCTTAGCCGGGCGCTTCCCTATTTCAATAACAACATCAATCCAATAAATCAGGCAGACAATAAAGTTGATCGGGTAAACAGCGGCGCAACGATGCGGATCGTCTCCGCGGAGGCAGCGGGGGACGCGGGGGCGGCCGGCGGCTGCAGCGGCGAAACCAGTCCCCCGCGACGTCAGGGAATCTTCTCACTCGGCGAAAAAACCTCGGCCGCCGGAGGAAGAGGACGTGGCGGGAGGGTCCGACAGCTGTATAGCTAGATGGATGGAGGGAAAACTGTCCAAAAATGTAAATAAATGAAAGGCGCAAAAAGCGCGGCAATCCCATTGTATTAGCCTGGCCGGGCCGAGTCAGCCCGGCGACAGACAGGACGCAGCCGGCCGAGCGCGAGCGTAAACATCCATCCCACGGCTCGGCAGTTTCTTCGAGTCCCTTTTGTTGTCGGGGCGTCGAGTGAAAAGTTGGCCGATCGGACGCGTGGGCCGCGCCCAGCCTCCGCTCCACAAGTGCGCCCTTCCGGGACGCGGGCCCACGGGGGGGGGGGGGGCTCGAGGACCGCCGCGGGCGGGCACGCCCCGAGGCCCCCGACGGAAGCTGCGCCCGCCCCCGCGCATCACCTGCCTCCTGCCCGCCTCTCGCCCGCGCGCGATCTCGCCTCGTTAGCGCCGGGCTAATGACCCCCCGGCCGCGCCAATTATCCCGCCTAATGTTTCGCTCCTGGCCTTCTGACCTCCGGCCGATTCGCCCAGGCAGCCTCCTTGCCAATGAAACGACCTGCCATCCATCTTAATACTCGTACGTCCCGGCCATTCCCTAAGTCCGCCTTATCGATTGCCTCCCTATGTGCGTGTGCACTGCTCCCTCTACTTTCCAGTGCGAATTTCAAATGGGATTTTAAAGCGGCCTGTCTGCCTTTCTCGGGGCACTTTCAGAAAACCGTCTTGACCTTTCGTTAATTAACATACATAGTGTGTCTGTATCGTTAGGGAGTTAGTGGATACCTACCGAGAACGGTCAGACGACCCCCTGCCTAGATCTACTCTCCTTTGAATTGCTAAATTTCGTGGCACTTTACTCGAATGTCCCGCTCAGTGAAAGGTTAATTTTTTCTTAAATTTTTCAAATTTTATACGCTCCCCGCGGTTTGCATTTCATGTAATTCCTCCAAAGGGACCGTCTTCTCACTGTATTATTTTACACGCTTTACTTCTATATTCGGCAACTTAAGCCGCGTATAATTTAAAAATATATTCAGCGCTTGAAATTTTTAAGCGTTTCTCGAAAAAGAGAACCGACCTGGTAAAAACCAGTTCCGCGCGCATCAATAGAATCGCCGAGAACTTTCGCCTCGCTTTTTTCCGCGACTTCCTATATATATGTATATACGCATATATAGGTGACAGGGCAGTAAGAAAGCAATAGATATAATAGTTAAGTTAAACAAAAACGCGATGGAAATAAAATGCATGCGCGGCAGTAAGCAGTAACCGGCTGCAGCAATAAAATGCCTTAAAAATTTCCCCGAGCAGTAAATCCATGCAATAAGCGGGCGGCGGGACTCGGTATCGATTTCACATCACGAGCGTCGGAAAATTAACCGTAAAGTTTTTCGGGAAAAGCGCACTTAAGCGAGGCGCCCTTCCATTCACTCTTGGTCCTTCGCCTTGGAGCTGGGCCCTCGGCTCGCCTCCCCCATGCTAAGATGCTATATAATACGAGGGATGGGACTCGCCGTATAGTAAATAGGCAATATCGCCTCCAAGTGTAGTCGAAGAATATATTCTATGGTGCGGCTCGGGGGGCGGGGGCAGCGGATCGCGCGCGTAATAAAGCGAGGCCAAAGGAAGCGAAGGGCGAGAGAGCAGGGGCGAAGCTCCAACTTGGCGCCAACTATGCGAATTTCAGCAAACGTCTTTCACCTCGTCCTTACTTCCAGGGGCCCTCCTATGCCGTCCCTCGGCTCGCTTACACCTATACCGATCTCCAGTCGAACTTTCTTTCCCTATCAGTGCCCACTTTTCGCCCGCGCGCTTTTTCCTCCCTCTCCCTCGGATTCCAAAGTGAAGTAGGAGAGAACTTATTTGCAATTTGGGACGCGGGAGTTTTTAAACGCTCCGAGGACCCTCCTACTTTATACGTCAACTTTCGAGAGTCCCCTCACCCCCCCCCGGCCCCCGCCCCCTGCTGCACTGCCTTCCCGATACGGCCATTCAATTCGCGTGTCATCCTTCTCGCGTCCCGTCATGCAAGTTTGCACTTTTAGTTATTGCGCTACTTGCTTCCATCAGATTGGTCTCTCGGCAGATTTTTAATTTTAGCATCTGATATAGTCGCTGCGCTGGAAGCCCGGCGTAGAGCCACTTGGCAATAATTTATTTACCCCGCGTGCGGCGTGTCAATAACAGGATATCTTTACGATATTACCGATGCTCCGGCTGCACATCCAGCGGAAAATGTGGAAGTAATTCCAACGCGGCGCGAAGCGTTAATTAAGTGCTACCTGCTTGAAAACGCGGCCGCATTGAAAATCCATATCGGTGGAAAATTTACAACGGTCCAGTTGCGATATTTGTCCTATAAATTATATAGAGGTAATATTGGAAAAATCCGCATGGCTTAATAAATCGACAGGGGCCGCCTAAAGCAAATAGAAAATAAATAAAAAGAAAGTAATCGAACCGTGTCGATGGGAAGAAAAAGGCAGAAGAAAGGGTCGGCCGCAAAGGCGAACTCAAGTTGCTAGGGTACTGTAGCTCGGGCCCTGCAGGTCTAGCCTACTCCAGCCCCGCGTCTTCTGCCGCCGCTGTCACAGCCTCCCTGCACATACGCGCGCACGTAGGTACGCCTTCGCGCCCTGCACACCGAGCCAAAAAAGTGAGCACACGCGTGCAGGGGAAAGAATAAAGAGTGGCGGACGGGGGGGAGGGGGAGGGGGGGGCGTGTATAGCGTAGCCGCGATGCAGAGGCGGCGCGGCGTCCTCAAGGGCCTGAGTTGGCAATAGTGAAGAGCATCCACTCGGGGCGACACTTGCGAGCGGCCTCATTGTCTCTCGAGAGCTGCTGCGACGCGCCAGCTCACTCGCTCTTCCCCCCCGACCGTCCCTTCCCCCTCCCTCGCCCCCTGTCCCTACCGCTCTGCGCCTCTATCCTCCTGTCCGTCCTCCGTCTTCTTTCTTTTGACGAAGGAGAAGCAGGAAGAAGACAAGGAGAAGAAGCCAACGAAGGGAGAAGAGGGGGAGGAAGAGGCACGAAAGAGCGAGAGACGCGCCGATCTTACTTCAAAGCTTGCAGCTGGCTCGAGGAAAGAAGTTATGGAGCGGCAGAAAGAGAGAAAGAGAGAGTCGCAAAATTGCAAGAGCCTCTGTAGTAGAGCAAGACCGACGTAGACAGGCCAAGACTTAATAAGCTTATGCAACATAGTACTTGTATGTGTGCACCCGTGTGCACTTGCGTGTGCAAGGGGGCACGTGTGTGGCCCTTTCATTAGAAAACAGGCCGCGCACGTCTAGCGCTACTGCAGGCGAGGCCCTAGCGAGCACATAAGCTATACACTCGATATTTTTCACGTGTTCACATACAGGTGTGTGCGGACTCGAGCACATGGCAGGAATTATCTTTTTTCTTGTAGTCTTGGCCCTGCAGGGCAACGTACATACAGCATAGACGTATGATCCCTTCTTTACTGATATTACGTTACCGATTTAAGCATCAACGGCATCGTTTACACGTACTGCTTGTGCACAGCTCACCCAAGCAGTCCCTGCACCGTCACTATTTCATTTTCATGCTTTTTTTCCTAAGATTAATGCAATTCGTTTATTGAATTTATAAAAACTATAGTAATAAAATCGTATAACTTGATAACCAGATAACCGAATGAATTAGATTTAAATGTAATTACAAAAATTAAAGTAATAAAGGAAAAGTTATTTCCATTTCTAAAGGATTTTCATTACTCTATTATCTTTATTCATAGACAAATTATATTTCACGATTTAAACTGGGCAGGAAAAACAACTAAAAATAATATTTCGCATTAATAGATAACAATTTACTGTTTAATTAATAATATGCGATATAAAAAGCCAGCATGCATTTTAAAGGTGCTTTTTCAATTTTTATAAAATTATTCGGAACTATTCTTGGTATATTTTGCAAAGCGGCGTTAACATTAAGAAAAATTAGCATTTAAGAAAATTTAAGAGAATTAAAATTTTTATTAAAAAAACTTATTTTACAGCGCGCAGAGGGTCCTATTACTTTAAAAATTCTTCTTCGTTTAAGCTTATTTCAGTTTGCCATTATGCATACGAACGTTATAATTTGCACTAATTGAAGAGATATTGCGGCGGCACAAGCTGTTTTTGACGATTTAACAAAATACTGGGATAAATGGGAAAGAAATAATAAGATTAGCGAATAGGTAGTAATTCGACGGAAGGGGAGGGTGGGTGGGTGAAGAAGACGAAGCAACACGCGTACATAGATTTGCAGTGCACTTGAAGGTCCTCGAGCGCGCGTCGGTTGCCGCATGCCAAGCAGCTCATTCCTCCGTACAAAGGCGCGAGGCAGGGCACGCGATTGGGGATTTCCTTGCGGATGATCCATCGGATGGATGAAAAGGGAGTCTGCGAGCGGTCCGTGGAAATCTGAGACAGATTCGTAAGGTGCGCAATCCGCAGAAAATCCTCCTTGAAGCCTGCGTCGAAGCGTCGGTAGAGGTTCGCGGAAAAGGCGAGGGCGCGGGCGGTGCAGGAGGCCCTCGGCGGCGCTCGGCGCTCGAGGAAGGACCAGTCGGTGCAGGAGCGACGGAGGTGGGGGTGGGGCAGCCGGGGGAGAGCGAGGGCAGCCGGGCGAGGAGAGGCCGCCCGCGCCGCCCGGGGGAAGGGAGCCGGAGGGGGAGGGGCACGATCGAGCAGGGCGCGAGACAATGCCGAGTAAATTCCGCGCGCGCGCGCGCGCGAGCGGCCGCTCGACCATTGTCGGCCTCCTCGCCGAGCGGGCGTAAGAGCGTCAAAGTAGGAGCGGCCAGGGCGGGGGCAAGGGCTAGGCCGCCGACGGAGCCGCCAGCGGAAGAAGGGCCCGGGCTGCATCTTTGCGGCTTTGTGCTAGGCCGAGCGCTGGGTAGACACTTCCTTTCTTCCGGCGCGGCGCGGCGCCGCGGCAAAGCCGTAGCCCTTTCTCCTCGAGCCTCTTGGAGAGAGCCGGCTCGCTCGCTCCCCGAAGGCCCTCGCGTCTTCCTCGGTGCCCTGTGCACCGCTGCGCCCGCGCGCCCACCGGCACTCGCCGCGGCCTATCGAGGCCGCCCCGGCCCCGCGCCTTCTCCCGCTGCTTCCGCCCTCGCTAAGCAGCAATCCTCTTCCAAAATCACTTCAATATCCTTCGCCCCAACTGACATTCCACGAGACAATTCCTGGGCACTGCGGTCTCCTTATTTTTTATTCATCTCTATAAGTGCTGCAGAAATATTGGGACTTTAAACTGTGCTTTTTCCTTGCTCGCACGACAATATTTCAGAATGAACGATTAAATCGCAACGTACGCGCACTTAATACCTAATTTAATTTGCTAACGTCTCGTTAATATGTTCGTATAATATACCTGCAGTATGATATATAGATATACTACAAAGCTATTAAGGAGGGTTCACACTTAATCATTCTCAGAAATTGAAATACTGGTAACAAAAAGTATATTATTAATAAAAAAATATAATATCCTTTGATAAAATATGCTAAAATTTGTAGTTGGATGAGAATCGCTAGAAATATATAAATCCATTAAATTCAAATATATTAATGTTTCAAAATTTTCAACATGGCATACTCTGTTTTCAACCGATTAAAGTATTTTTCCAAAAATCACAGGAATTGTGGGTATTTAATGCTCGAATTAGGTCCAAATTTAGTCTTCATTAATTCCTTTCATTCCAGCATGAAAGTATAAAAAATTAATTTATTAAAATAATAGCATAACAGGTAGAAAAATAATGTTTCTTCAATTTTAAATCATATTAACAATAATTAGATTTTCAATTTATTATAGATAAATACAGACCTGCATTTTACACTAAGTTCCTGTAAAGTGGATTCTCCCAAAACAAAATCTATCGATTGGTTTAACAGTCTATACCAAGGAGTCTCATTTAATTAGAAATTGGAACTGTTCTTTGATACTTAAAGATTAATATCCCTACATTTTGAGTGATAAAAAAATTATAAAATATTTTTTTGTAGAATTTGTAGGTTAAAGTTATAAATTATAAATTATTTTTAACAATATTGTTTACTGAGTTTTTATCGATATAGAGAATTGGTTTTTGGATTTCTTTATAGGGTATCATTAAGAAATAACGAATTTGTAAAAACAATTTTATTAAATTTAGAAAAATAATAAAAATTTATATAAATATAGTTTTAACATAAAATCTATGTAATCGGAAACTAACGAATTGCTAATAAAATAAATTAGATATACATAAAAACGTACAAGAACTTTTAAACTTATAAATTATCCTACTCGCATACTATAAGTAATCTTTAGCTTCGAGCCTTTTCGCATTTAAAATTATTTGTAAAAATGGAGACCATTGTTTTATTTTGTATAATTTAATCTTTGTTCCCCGAGCAAATATTGTTAATGTTAAATTATTACGACGTTTTTTTGTTACATTTATTGCAGTGTGAATTGTTGAGTTGCTTACTTTGCAATAAGAAACATCAAGAATTGTAAGGTTTTTCGAAGCTTTTATAATTGTTGAAAAACATTCATTTGTTATATATTTGCAATTAAAACATTTCAATACTTTTAAATGTGGCATTGTGTTAAATGCTTTATCTGTGACAAATAAATTGTCTAGATTTAATCGTTCTAGATTTGGTAAAGCTGTAATAAATGCCACTCCTTTATCTGTTACATTGCATCCTGCAAAAATATAAATAATAAAATTACAGAATTTCACTAAAAAATCTTATTACTTTTAAAAAAATAATTTAAATATATTAACTTAAAAACATTATTAATTATAAAATAAAAAATTCGAAGAAATAAATATTGATATCGAACAATTTTTCAGTTTGAATTGACATAAAGCATTATTTAAGCATGAAATTATCAAAATCCAAGCGGTTAGTTTAAGCTGCAGTCTACCTCAAAGCCAAGATCATGAAAAATTTATATATAAGAATTCATTGAATCTATTCATTTCTTAGATGTATTATTCAACTATATTTTTTATTGTATTTTTAATACTAACATATTTGACGCAAAAACATTAATAGTACAAAAAAATCTGTGTAATTCCATTCTTGAGTTAAAATTGGCAGAAACATAATGTATAAAAAAAGGTTAAATATTTAAAAAATGTTGTAAATATACATTAGTGTAAATACTATATGAAATTTAATCGAAAAATGAAATAGTATTTAAATTATTCAAGTTCTTACCACCAATGTTAACATCTGACAGCTTTTGGCAGTGTGTGCCCAAAGCAATTAAAAATTCGTCATCAACATATTCACTCGAGGATAATTCAACTACTTTCAGATTTTTTAATTTAGTTATTGGATTCAAAGACTTGATCTGTCCTAACCACTGACCGGTTTGAATCTCTTGCAGACTTGTTATATTGCTAATCGCTTCTAAGGTTGCATCGTCGAAGTTATGGCATGCATCAAATGAAAGTTTTGTCAAATTTTTAAATTTTCCAGCAATCTGTTCAAATAAATAGCATTATTATCGAATAAAATTTCAAGTTCAGAATAAATTTATTTTTAAAGCCCACGCGATGTCATTAAAAGACAACAACTATCAATGACTCGAGTAAGAATTATTGATTAAAATGTTTAAATACAACAGTTTTTAAGATAAATGATATATAAATAATTTTATAGAAAGATTTTATAAATTATATACCTGTTGAAAATAAAAAGGTGGAATATTACTGTTTAAAATGGTAAAAGATTCGAAACTTTCAAATGGAAGATCAAGCAAAAAATTTCCTGCAAAACTTTGGAATTCGCATATTATTTCCAAGGACTTAAGGTTTTTGTTTCTTGACAATAACAAGGATAGTTCCTCATCGCACGCATCAATAGTATCGCGTAAATACAAATGTCTAATTCTAGTACAGTTTTCGGCTATATTTCGAAGAATACAGCTTGATACTCCTGAAAGATCAATTGACTCCAGATTTGGACAAAGCGATCCAATTGTAGTACCGACTTGTAATAATTCATTAATATATCCAAAAAACTCGAGGTGTTTTAAAAATAGGCCACAGCGTTTTAATACTGCATAAATAGGGTGGGCTCTTACTATGAATTTTGCATTTGATGAAAGAGCCCACGATTCTGAATGCAACGTTAAAGTATTGTAACCGTGCCATGATTTTTGGCTTATTTTTCGCCAATATTTACAAACTGTAAAACATACATTTCAGCATTAACAGACACTTTGAAATCAAAACTTTATAAGAGATGAATCAGGGGTGAGTAACTTACCCCGTTCTATTCGCACTCTATCAGCTATTGGTAATAGTTGAAATATATGTATTAAACAGTCATCGTTTAACGTAGATATCGTAATGTGTTCTTTAGTCGGACTGCACATGTGTGGTTTTTCTTGTAATTTAATATTCAGTAAATTGATCTTTAGCTCATTTTCCATTTTTGCTCTAGAATAAAAAAATAATAAAATCTGTAAAAACTTTAATAAATTCCTACCATTGTCATATTTCACACATGTGTATTCGCCTTAAAAATCATACTATAATTAAGTATTTATAGTTACAGAGATTATTGCGGTAAAAATCAGATCCTTAAAGACCTATTAAACTAATGAATTGAATCTCAAATGCGTGTATAAAAATATTTAAGAATGCAGGGATACTGCAAACGCAAAAATACTTTGTAAATTAAACAAACATACATGTAGTTGTAGACACTGATAGTTTGGCAGGCATCGACATGTGATCGAACTTGGATGTAAAGGCCCTTGCGCTTCAGAGGTTGCATTTTCGAAGCAGTTGAGTAGAATGAAAGTGAAATACCCTCGGACCCGAGGTAAATCTTCTTCTTTAATTCTATTCATCCTTTGATGTATTAGCAGCCGCGGATTGTGCGCATTAACGAGGACTCGCGGGCAGAGCGGAGCGCGAGGGTTCGGGAAACGGGGGTGGAACAGGGGCAGGGCGTTGGGGTTGGAAGAAAGGGGTGAGAGCCGAGGGTGAAATGGCGACAGTGAAATTAGCTTGGCATCGTCCCGGCACGGCCCAGTCGCGGCCTCTTCTTTTCTTCCTCTATTGCGCATTTCCGGGCCGCTGGACCGGAAACGGCGAGATAAGACGACTCCCCCCCGGGCGCAGCGAGGGGCGAGCGGGCCGGGGGGGGGGGAGGTGAGGGGGTAGGGGCAAAGCACCGTTCGCCTCCGTTCGCCCTTATCTGCAAAATATTATGAGGGCGCAGGGCACATCGATCTCGACAGAGCCTCGCTATCCTCTCTGTCTTTCGGTCTCGGTCTTGGCCCTCCTCCTACCTCGATTGAATTTTACCCTATACAGCTCCTAGGCGTATTCGCCTATAAGCTTGCGGGAACTTTGCCTCGTCATGCAAGACCCACTGCACCTAATTTATGATAACTTTATTGGTATTGGCTTAGCCTTTAACTCCCCTCAATAGGTATGAGCGTTTGCTAATCTAAACGAGTTTCGCGGGGACGTGAATTATATCCCACATCATTAGATCCCTTATTGCCTTATTGCCTCGCTGAGCTATTGGGCGGCTGAAAGTGTCCATTAAAACCAAACGGATAGCCGTGCTTTCAAAACAAGACATAAGGGGGAAAATGACGACGATGAAAACAAAAATTACCGAACAGTCACGAGTTTACCAACTAGTGAAAATTCTTTCGTTGCCTGTTGGAGCTTTTGAACGATCTACTCTAATCCATGGAAGCCAATAAACTTTTACAAGGAGCTTTGGGAAGCGGATTTTGATAATAGTCTAAAAAGTCTCTTCTGATTCTATAAAATGAGCTCCCGTATAGGTAATTTAATCCGTTAGTCTATTGATAGAATTTAACTTGCGACGTAAAACATTACACATTGCATCGCAGATAATGCTTGTTAGTCACACAGCTTAATCGATTACCGTTGGATTCAAACACTGGAGAGAAAAAGTAAAGGCCAATATCGTTATCCGCGTATTCGAAAAATTGTCGCTTTGGGTGCCTGGAGATCGGAATTTTTTCCAACTTATTAATTGGCCAAGATCCGGATCGCGAGGATAGGAAGTGCTATAGGGGAATTCAGAGCGAATCGAGATATCGCCGGAGGTGCAAGCGAAACCGAGAGCCGAGAGGAGGAAGCTGGAGGAAATTGATAGGCGCAAGCAGGGGTGCGGGTGCAGGCGGTCCATGGCGCTGCAGCTGCGCGCAGGGCGGAAACGCGGAAAACTCGAGGTGGCGCGGCGGGCGCGCAGATGGATGATCCGGGCAAAGAGTAGAGTCTCGGCAGGCGCCGGGCGCGGGTTAAGGGGACGAAGCCACTTATCCCCCTGTCAAGTGAGAACTTCGTCAGCTATTTCTCTCCCCATCAGTCTCGGAAGTAAAGCGGCCCTCCCGTCGCCTGCGCCTAGCCGCGATGCCCCCCACTCCCGCTCTGCTTTCTCTGACGTCTCCGCGTATCACGGATGATGCTATAAAACGCACGTTTCGCCGCGCTCCAATCTCAGGGGGAATTATTGAATTATTCATGTCGCAGAACCCGCGAGCATCTAGCCATCAAGGGAGTATGCAACAATTCCTCCTGCACGACTTTTACACTCCCTCGGCCTTTATCATTCTCTCGCACCTACTGCCTCTTTTCACTATAATATATACTAACTGCTTCACTATGCGAACTTGCCTTTAGATTCTTTGAACCGCCGTGAGACTTAACTTCATTATACATAATATTCCTTTATGCATTTACGCTTCACCTTGATTAATTAACTGTCGGGATGAATTGCTTACAATTCAACTGTAATATGATCCATTAGTATTCTGACTGAATTTTTTTGCATTTAATTTAAAATAAGAGTTTAATCGTGTTTGTTCCACCCAAAATCAATACAGCTATGGCTAATTGAAATTCTCGGAACGTAATAATGTATATGTTATACCATCGTGACACAGCACGATTTTAATATCTGTCAATATGTTAAACCGTATTGAAACTTATGAAGCTAGTAATTTTCAATAATATTAATATTTTCTATTAAAAATACGGTACCTGGAGAACTATCAGCTTTTTATTTGAAGAAATTTTATCGAACTTACGTATATGTAACGATTATATCAAGTTACCAGCGCTCTACTGAAATCTACACGTCTAAACGATGTTGACAGAATTCAGTTTACAATCAAACTGATTTTCCAAACACACAAATACAAATAACTCTAGTACATAACTCTCGCATCGCTGGATATATTAAAGTATAACATAATCTAACAAAATATGTATTTAACGCTTTGAATAAAGTAAATTTATTGCAGGTACGCATTACAAGTTTCAACTAAAGTAAGAACCAGTGAACTGTAAAATGCAGTTTAACTTAACTACGATCGAGTTACATAAATTAATAATCTAACGTGCAGAGAAGTTGAGAGCGAAAGATAATCCATAATTCTTGTACATTTCCAATTCATCGTTTCGCACCAAGGACTATTCTAGTAACGCGTTTGAAACTTTGTTGGCCAAAGTTATATTTTTGAGTAAATGGTGGCTTATTATGATAACCGCTGCCTTTCCTACCAAGTGTCGCTTCTCAGTTGCGTGCAGGTTTAAGTAAATCAAGGCTCCCTGGGAAAATGTTGTGTTGTGCCGCTAATTGTACCGCAGAGTTGGCCGAGTGCACTGTACCGGGCGCGCGTAGACGGGAGTCGCAGCAGCACAGTATAGGAGAGATCTGTTGGTCGCTAGCTCGTGCAGTAGAAATTCGGAGCCGCGGGTCCTCGGATTATTTATTGCAGCCAACACGCGCCAGTCGCGGGGCGAATAAATTCCCGCGCCGCGCGGAGATGAGCATTGTGAAATTATACGTAGGAAAAGCGCCAACGGGGAGACATAAATAACAGGCCGAAACGCAGGGGAGCATCTGTTAAAATTTAGTTATTTTAGGGCCGCTTATGATAATATTTATTGTCCCAACGTCCGCGTCCGGGCCGTGTGCGGAGAATTGTAATCTTTTTATCGAGTGATACAGTGCATATAAAACACGATTCGGACTGTTGCGCCCCCTTCCCCGCTCATCCTACTATTATTACCATTACCGCACTAGACTACATTGTATCACGGCTCTCGCTCAAATCTCGAATCCATCTTATTAAGATATATTAGTCTTACACAGTATTAGTCTATAACCTGTTACTCTTGAAACATGCACATGCAACAAGATATCTATTTCGATGCTTTTATTCAAACTATTAATGCACTTTAATATATTATAAGTAATATTTTTTTAAGTTACTCTAACAAACTACTAAAATGATAAAAGAATAGTAAAAGGTATGTTATTTATATCTGATCTACATATATGTCATGAACATGCAAATCTGTAAAAAAATTCAAAAATTTTACCCAGTATAAAAAGAATGTTGGGTACCCATTAGGGTGAGTAATTTTCTCAATTCTTTAGAGAATTTTAGTCATGGTTATATATTAAAGCGGCGTTTTTCTAAACTTTTCCAAATGAGGTTGTAAAACTAAAGTTTTTAATTTGTTGTTTAGGAAATGTTTCTCTTTTGTTTGTACCTGTATGGATACACTAAAAAATTTTATATTAAGCGAAAATGTGAAGAATATATTATCCAAACATACTTTTTTTGTCTCATTCATTTTAATCATTTATAATAATAATAATGAAAAACTGAATTATTCATCAAAACTATATTTCATTTATGATCTATTATTACATAGGTATGATTTTGAGTATAAGTTACTTTTAAGAATTCGTACACGTGTGTTTATCTGGTGATTTACCCTGATGCCTGCAGCTGTAATTTGTTAACTGTATGACAGTATGTGGTGACCTTTTTACCAAATTAAAACGATTACATTTTAGCGACAGCTTGATCGCAATTATAAAACCAAATATACGGATTACTACCATTTTATTTGTTAAATATTCCTGCTGTAAATATGTAACTTGAATAAAGATTTAACACATTGAAATCATAATATTAAACGAACATAAAGCATCTTTATTGAAATTGCTAAATTTCATGATGCACTGTAGAGTAATTGTTATAGTTATTGAGCTGCAGCACATGAGCTGTGTAAGAATTGATATGAGGTTAGGGTAACAAGTTTATAATTGCAGATTAAAAGATAATCTTGCCGTCAAGCGTTAGGACGAGAGTGTTTGACCTTTTCAGCGGGAGTTTGCTTTTTTCGTTTTGCAACACGTTTAGCGGCGTAAAAAAAGACCGGACATAAAAAGGGCTGCCAGGGCTCATAAAAAGAGAGGCGGAGGTGCGCTCTGCAGAGAATGGGGGTAGAAAGGAGGAGTTGGAACACCTGCAGTACAATCGATAGACGAGCCATGCGAATTGTGATGAGGCATTTATTAGAGTACGTCGGGTTTTTAGCACCGCGTGCGAGCCCGAGGATGCGGAAAGCGTGCAAAGGGCGAGGAGGGCCGGAGCGTGAAAGGACAGGGCTCGCAGGGAGCTTTCGACTAATTCTAACGTCAAACTGAATTGGACTGGAGGCTAATGATGGACGGCGAGCCGGTGCGGAGGCCGAGCCGGCCGGGCCTGTGAATTACCGAGCGGGCGCCGGCCTGGCCGTGCGGCCGTTTGCCCCCCCGCGTCGCACGCGCTGCCTCCGGCCGGCTCTCAATCAGGCGCCCGCGCGAAGCCTCGCTCTTCGTGCGAAATGCGGCGCGTTGGTCGCCAACAAAATCCATCGATCAAGTCAATCAACTAATTGGCCGGCTCCCGCGCCGAGCCCAGCTCTGTCTTCTGCCCCCCCTCCTCCCCGTTTCCCCTCCCCGGCCACGAGTCCCCGGCTGCCGTTACTGCGCCCGCACTCCTCCCTCCATTCCATTCTTTCCTTTCCTCGCTCGCGCCAATTCGAAAGGCTGCCGTTGACGAGGCACTCGATTGATTTACTGCGCGTCCACGCAGCCCGGACTTTCAGTCTCTCCTTATTGCACCCTCCTGCCCAGCCCAAACGGCCTCGATGCTCTCACCTCCCCACTGCCACCGACCATTGATGAAACTTAGACCTTTTTTCCGACCAACTTCAAATCTCCCTCTAGAACGCTATTTAATTACATTTATTGTCTGCACAGCGTCTCGAAATTAAATCTCCTTGGGATATGCCCTGGTAGAAATCTTCAGCACTTTCTGGTCATAATTATTGGAAAAAATATTGTTTAAATAAATTTTTTCATTCCCTTTTTAAATTAATTTAAAATTTTAGACTTGGAAATGTGTAGATCTATATAGCATTCTTGTGATTCAATGTTCTGTAATAATCTTGTGTGATTTTTATCATATTTGCATTTTGTTTTTGTTATTATTATTCAAAGAGTCCATTTGATTAACGTGTTCCGTATAAAAACTCATGAATTTTCTACTAGTGATAATCAATATTTTATGCGCATTCTCTCATCGTCTCAAATAAATAAAATTTGCACAGATCAATGTTGTTTGAATTATTAACAGTACGTCAAACAAACAGTTTACTATTGAATATCTCTCAACGTTTATCTCTTTGACTTTATCGAGTAAACAAGTAAATAAATTATCGGTTATACCAAAAGCTACACTGTCCAAAGGAAAATAAAAATAGTAGCGAAAAGGGCAATCAGACAAAAATATAATAAATGATTAATAGAAATTTATAAATAAATTCATGTGTGTAATGGGCACCAGTGTAATTTATATATTTTTTCTTTTGCCATTATTCAATCCAACGATTACACTAATAAAAAAAGCAACAATTGCCGCGCGCTTTATGCGCTATCCTAAATAAACACTAGCAGGCGTTTGGTCGGATAAGAGCATCGAGCTCGGTTGAAATATTTTACCTATACAGACTGCCTCAGCCCACGCCGCACACTGACACATCCGCGTTACTGTACGCCGAATAAAATGGAAGGGTGTAAAGACAAAGAAGAGCAACGGTTACAGAGGGAAAGTGACGCAGGCGGTCTGAGAAAAATCTCTACTTCTGTCTTTCTCTCTTACTTCTTGCAAGAAAAAGGGGACATAGAGCAAAGGGACGGATAAAAAAAACATAAGATGAGAAACATTCTTATCGCTGAATCATAACTTCCGCTCTTAAAAGATCGTGTTAAACAATTATGCTGCAACTGCCTCTGAGCCAAAATTCAGAAACTTAATACTTACAAAAATATAATACATTTTTATTATATATAACCAAAAAATTTCAAATCAGATCCTACAGATCGCTTAGGCAGTGTATAATGAGTCCTACATACCTTATTAATTTATACATGAAACTCAAAATAATTACAATATTTACAGCTACGATTATAAAACAGCCATTATTTCTTTCAAATTCAACTCAAATTGTGACAATGAACGAACACCTGAACTTAAATTTTACGTTTTTAAACGTCGAACCTATAGTTACCACATCTATCTAATAATTGTATTATCCGTAAACAAATGCAATATCTGCTTAAAAATTGTAGATTGTGTAATATACCTTTGTAAGACTCTATATTGGCAAAAATTGTTATACATCCTGTATTCTCTTTATTGCAGCGATAAATAAACCTATTACACTCTTGATCACGAATTTGACAAAGCGGAAGTAAATGAAAAATAGAACAAACATAGATAATGTTGCATAACTTGAAAATTTTGTAAAAAAATACGAATCTACATTTTAACTTTTTCAAAAAAACAGAATAACAGGTACATTGTGCATATATTAAATATTACAAGTTTTCATATTTTTAATTTAATTGTGAGGTTAACAAAAATTTGTATGTTCTAAGAATATAATTTATTTAACAATTGATAAAAATAGTCATTTATAGAAGGATGAATAGAATACAGTATGACACAATTTATAAAATGGAAATAATTTTATGAATTTTACAAATGATTTTATTTTTAGTTATATTATATATGCAAAAATTTTGAAATGTTCAACATTTAATCTGCAGCAATTTAATGTTACTTTGATTCAGTAGAATACAAACATTATACAAAAACATCAAACCCGAAGCTTTATTTCATTACAGATCGTAATCAGGAATTACTGACCTCTTGTACACAATCTTGCAAACAAACCGGACTGGATAATCGTGGCCTTGCGTATACTTGAAGAAGAAAGAGAAATAGTGAGAGGAGAAAGGGAAAAGTGGGAGCAAAGAGCTACATTTTCACAAGTTCTTCTGCAGCTCTTGTTCCTCCTGTACGGGTCATTAGAGAATACTTTGAAAGCTTCTAAGGAAGTTTATATATACCTGTATTATATTTACTTATATATGCGGTTAGTGCACGAAATTATATATACTTCTCATTCCTATGAGTAAACAATAACAGAGTTGCTCACTGCTCCTTTCACCTTACATTTGCCACAGTATGAGTTACAATTGAAAATTAGCTTAGACAAGGTTTATGTTTTGGCTCTAAGCGACTGCTTTTGATTCTGCATAATGGTGCAAACCGTGGTGCAATACTGGCAAGGCGAAAATTCAGTTCCTAACTCATGCAAGGACATTCAGATAGCAGAATACAGATCGGTCGTGGCATGGAGTAGTGCAAGCAGCTTCAAGCTCCTCGTTTGCGCACCACTGAATTATTCGAACGAGGGCCAGTGCTTTTCGGACTTTATTGCGTACATGCAATTTAATCACTGCAGCTATTCATTGCTTTATTGCCGCTATTAATAAGCGCCTGTTTAGCTTGCATTGGCTATTGTGTGCCCTGTGCGTATTACGCTGCTTTATACTGCGTCAACGATAACTAATAGAAGAATTATTAAACTTGACATGTTTTTTGTTACATAACTTGGAAACGATAATCATTGCCAATTTAAAATAAGCTAAGAAAAGAAGATATTTAACTTAAATAATTATGCAGGTTGTATTATGACAATTTTAAACGATTTTCATTTCAGTAACAGGTTATTTTTCAACATAAATATATAAAGCGTATACATGTAGTTAAGTGTCCATTGGATTAATTTATATAAAAGCTAGTTGATTGTCTACTGGGGAAAGCAAATGTATCCTTTCGAAGAAATTTACAGTGTATGAAGAATCGCAACTGCATTTACAATTACATAAGTACCTATCTATCATAAGAAGACGAGTAAAAGAGCTATTAGCGATAATGTATTACCAATCACAATGATTAAGTGAAAGAGCGTAAGTATAAAGCACTCAACTTCTACATCGTAGATGTGGTTGCATATAGTTTGTTGAACGGTGGCAGCTCGCAGCACGCATGCATAAACATGTGCTAAACAAGGTTACAACACTGCGTAGGAGTATAACCTACACGTTTTGGGATTTATGGCGTGTTAAGGAGAAGAAAATGAGGGGTAGGAACTGCAGCGCCCCGATCTCCCCGGGGAACAATAAAAACCGAATAGAATTATGCAGAGAAAGACTCGTGCTACGTATACGAGCGCTCAATCGCATCATATGAGCAAACAACTCGGTGTAATCGAAGGGTGGGCCGAGCCGTGCGATGCGGGTGGATCGGATAAGCCTGGGAGCACGGAGGATATCCGCACGTCTCCATAAAGGCGCCGCGGCCCGATAAAACTGGTTAAATTCCCCTTAAAGCGCACTTCTCTTATAGCTCCAACATATAATCTCGGCGCGGAGACGAGAGCGGGTCGAGAGACCTTGTATTCTGCGCTGCACCTCGAAAGAGAGATCGCAAAAGTCGAGATTCCGAATCGGATTCTCCCTCGCCCACTTCCCCCCTTCGACGACGTTCAACTGTAGCTGCGTCCGACCAATTCCACTTATAGTGTATTCAATATCGCTGGAAAAGAGTGTGAGCTCTTTTCGATATATTAAAGTAATTTTCCGATGATTTGAGAGCAATTGCGGAGAGGAATTAACTTTCGAAAGCATCGCGTAAGTAATTTAGTTTGATAGTATGCACGGTCAGTTCAATTGAGTTGAGGAGCAGAAGGTACAAGCAGCGGTGAAATGGACCGAAGAAAGGGACGGTGCTTTGTAAGGACTTTGGTGTCCGGGTCGAGGTCCCTCTAGCTGCACTGATTGTATTATGCATGTACGCACAATGTATGTGTATGAGTGAATGCGAGACTCAAGCACCTTGGGGAGGGCAGAGTGGTGGCAGTGCCGCGGGCTTTTTGGGTTGATTGGCGGACTTATCCGATTGTCCTGATTGCCCTGTCCTTTTTTCGATCCTTAGGGATTAGACTTGTGACCTCGATTGTTCTGGCAGAAAGTACGTGAGTGGCCAGGAACCGACGGAAATTTGACGATAGCCAAAAGTTTTATCGTAACAGACAGCTGTATAATAATAATTCCGTTGAAAGATATTTGAAACAGAGTGCGATACGTATATAGCTACAGACATAATAATCATATTACATATGGAGTACGCAGGTGTGATGAAAATTTGTGAGCATCGCCATTCGCATACGTCGAATTTCGCATTAAAGTCGCGCGATGGCAGGTCGAGGATGATTATATCGCTTCACGATTCCACATCGCTCTGCGGGGGCTCATAATTTAATAATAATGTGCCCACTCTCGAGCTCTTGCAACGGCTGCATTTATTCCACGGGGAGCACATTTATATCCTTCTCTCGCTGCTTTCGTAGCTCTAGGGTTTAACTTCTTTATTTTTGCCGGAATCGGAGCAGAGAAACCCACATCTGTGACTTCGGTGATTAGCTGGCGCACCCGATGGCTGCAACTTCGCATTGCGGGTGCTCTCATTATATGCATAACTGCATGAATAATTCTGCGCTATCGCATTATACTGCGGTGTACATGAGGAGCGTACAGCAGCTATTTTTGCGCTTTTCAAGCTTAATTGTATTTATATAAGAAAAACGAAGAGGAAGTTCATTAAGAATGAAATAAAATAGAGAATGGTAATTTGAAGTGCAGGATCTCGGTCAAGATAACACCTAGAGGTCGAGAGGCAGGGTTGAAAAAGGCGCCACATTATTATTCACCTGCCCTCGGGTGCCGCAACGCGCCAAGTAGGCGAGACAACCAAGAGAAAAGAGAAGCCTTGCGAGCGAGGAAAGTAATCGGAGGCTGAGCTGGAAACTGCAGGGAATTAGAGAAGAGGCAATTAGTCATCGACGGGCGGCGTATGCGTCGCACATGCGACGTTCCAGGCTCGCCGAAGCGTGCACGTAATATGCAGGAAAAGAGGTAGCCTGGCGCTATGAGTCTCTTTCGCGCGGCTCCCAGAGACGATGCTGCCGGAGCCAAACCAAACGGCCCCGGGCAATTCGTAGCCGGCACTGGGGCTGTGGATAGCGTGCTTGTCATCGAACGTCGAGTCGCCTCGGCCGGCCCATGGCGCAGGTGTGGGACGTGCCAAATTTCTGCGCAAGCGCTCATTTGTACCCGATTGTCTCGAGCCAGCTCGCATACACTGCCACCGATCGACTACACCTACCCACTGTTATTCCTATTCACTGTGCCGGCAGCTACAAGATCCGTGTGGTAGAGTTTAGTTCCCCAGGCGCCTAGAGCCAATGAATGAGAGCCTGAACCGTACCGACGAAGTAGCGCCGCTGTGCGCAACGGACGACACGACTGCTGCACAAGTCGAGCGAACCGCAGAGGTGACTATACTTGCCATGGGAAAATGTCGCTTCCCCTCTTCTTATTTGGCACACTAAACTAAAGTCCCATTAAACAACTATTTGAGAGCCCAGAATATTCGGTTTTCAGTCGAATCCTCTGTAGCAAAAAAGTTAGTTATCCTTAAAGTATTAATAATTGTAAGCGAATAGTAGTAGGAAGTTATATCATAAATTAATCCGTTAACAGAGTATAAAATAAGCATACTATATACTTAAGGCTACATAACGCTATATAATAGTTAAATGCTAATAACTAATACCAAATTCTAATATTAGCTACTCGTTAGTATTCGTATTCATTCAAACAATAAAGGAAAGGATAAACTACAAATAGTAGGAATTATACGAATTCATTCATGCGTACAAATGCCTAAACACTAAGATATGTGCCTTAGAATCTGGATGTTGAATACCATTTGTAGATACAAAAGGTTAAAATATTTCTTATACTATAATGATTATCTTGAACTTGAAAATATTTTTTTCCAATCTTATCTGTATTTCTCTATGATAATTAACTTGTTGGAATAACTCTTAACAGGACAGCTCGACAAGTATTGGCTGACAAGAGGTGAGCTAGATACTGTGATATATTTAAAAATGTAGGATCTCATGCAAATATATAACGATGTTATATTCGGTGATATACTCGGCGTTCCAATGAGCACTCGTCATTAGAACCAGGGGAATCATGTCATAATGAAATATATAAGTCCCTAAAAGGATTGCAGAAATTTATCGTTCGTTAATTTTTAGGAACACCCAGTCAAACATCTCTTGTTTTACCGATACCACCACTTTCATTCACACCTTTAAATCATTGTATTTAAATACTTCTATAATATATAATATGTACGCTCGATATCCATCCGCGAAATTAAAAACAAGATCAAAACCAATAATATTAAAGCACGACAGGAGAGGTTCCAGCACTAAGTCATGTTGAATACTGTTCGGTCGATTGTTATAAGTGCTCTCGATACGATATGTACGTTCTGCGGTTTGTCCAATCAACTATATACATTCAAGTTATTTCAAAATAAAATCAAAAAGTAATAATCACGGCTATCTATACGAGTCATGAAATAGACGTAATGGGGACCAATACTTAACTAACCAAAACTTGTTCTCATCGACTATCTGCGGAAAAAACTTTAAGAAAACCCCTCAAAACCAACAAAGTTGAAAATGGAGTCTATCCTAGTGGCTTTGTTTGAAATTGACTTAAAACGCGTGCAAAGTGAGAATTGAGGTTATGCGGGACGAATCCATGCTAGGGTCTGAAAGCTCATTTTTCATCTCCTAATTTTCGTTTTTATGCTAAATATGTCCAGTCTTAAAAATCAGTGCTAGTTCAAGCAATTCTATACCTCCTTTTTTCATTCTTTTTTTACCGACATTTATTATATCTTGAGTTTCTCTTTTCATATTTTTTGACGTTTTCTTTTATTTATTTCTCTCATACATTATCTTTTGTTTATGTCATTATTTATATTTCTTTCAGTCTTCTAAATATTATTCTCCATTAGTATGACTGTTTTAAAATTTTTTAATTTCTTTCTTTATTCCATTAAATATTATCCTAAGCTTTATATCTTAGTTTCCATTCATGTCACTTTTCTATTACCTACTCTTTTGATATATGTATTTGATTTCTCAGATCTGACAAAATCTTGATTTAGCTTTTTTACTATGCTTCTTTATTTTTCCTTCTAGAGTTACTAATGTAGATGGTAAATAAATTGATTCCATTTTATTGTCTAAATTCATATTTCGCATTTCATTGCTTTCTTTATTATTTGTAATTACGTAATATATTACTTATCATCCATTATCTCCTGTAAGTATCAAATTTCCTTTTTCGTTTAGTTTCTATACTCCATTTACAATCGTATACTTCCTTTCTTATATTTCTCGTAAAATACTTTTTCTTTGCTATTTCATATCAACTTCATTGATCTTCTTAGATTTTTTTTTACTTTTACATTAACTATTTCTCTTTTTGTTCTTGTTCTTGCATTAAAGTCTCCTCATAATATAAGACTTATCTCTTTTGCTTCTGTAAAATTTTCATGTAAATATTCTATTAATTGCTTTGTATTTTTGTTGTATACCTTTATTCTTCTTTACACTTCTGCGTCTAGTTTTATTTTTGTTTCTACTACACTAGAATTGTTAATCATGATTTTTCTTCCTTTAACTCTTTTCTACAACTTTTTTTCGTTTTTTCTTTAATGCTGACTCAATTTTCAAGTCAATTTTTTCGACAATAATTCTCTATTCTTAGACAACTATTCTTAGTATTTTTTCTTATGTTTCTATATACCACATGATTTTAAAAAACTCTCGAAAGAACTTCATACATTTAAAAATTTAATAAGTCAACATCTGTTTAAAAATTGTGCTCACACTCTCCCTGTTTTTACTTTTATTTTATTTGCTATTTTCCAATTTGCTATCTTCCAAAGTAACTAATTAGTTACTTTTGTTATTTCATTTTAACCATTTTATATTTGTCCTGTTTGTTCTTTTTTGCTATTGCTTTGATCTTATTTTGAATATCCCTTACCATCCAAGTCAGATTGTCATCAATCTACTATTCATATAAATTTTTTTGCTTTTCATTTCTTTTATTTGTCATGACTTTTCTTTTATTTATTATTGATTTAACTTCAGCTAAAAAATTGTTTCTATTCTTTGTAGTTTATATGCCATATGTTCTATTTATTATCGTGCCAGAACGTATTTCAGAAATTGTATCTTGCAACTAATTAACTTTTTGTTTTGTATTTTATCAACGAGGTTACTTAATTTTTATTGGTCCTTTTTTCTTTATTCTCTTTATTAATTTTTGTCGTTGCTTATTTCTCCTTTTTTATTCTGCTTTCATCTCAGTCTTTCTCTTATTAACTTGCTTTGCATTGTACCATTCATCTCTTCTTGTTACCTTTGTCATTTTTTTCAGAGATACGTATGTAGTACTTTCACTTCGCGTCGTTTCCTCTAATAATCTTTAATAAGGACTGTATTAATGTGTATATGAACCGGAGTTTCTTGTTTTTCTTGTTATATCTTGTTTGTCAAGTCTGTCGTTCTTTCAAATTTCACTACTTATCACTTGCTCATCATGTTTCTTTCATGTTTTCTATATATTATAGTACTACTTTCCCGCCTTTTCCTTTTCCCGAATCTTTAACTGTTATGCATTCTTGAACAATCGATAATTTATATTATGTGTTCTTAAATCATCGGTTTGTTCAGAATTTGCATGAAATTGATACATATTTATACAAATAATAGCAATTTAATTATTATCAGCGGTTACCCATTTAAACATTATGCTCGACAGTTTCATGATTATACAGACCGTAATTATAATTGAAGCATTAAACAAATTAAAGCTATCATTATAACAATATATATCGTCGAATTACAAATTCCATTACCAGTAATTGGGTCAAACGCATTAGGCGCACTTGCCCACACCACTTCACGCGTTGCTGCAAAACCTCTGATGCTAAACTTTTCTAGTTGAAAGAATGTCTTTATTTATAAAATAAATACTTTGCTACTAAAATGCAGCAAATACAAGTAAATGCTGGAAGTTACCCAGGACTTTTTAAATGTTATATTTTTCTTATTATATGAAATTTTATTACTAATATTATCATCAAATTTTTTATCAAAAAGGATTTCTACATGATCGTAATATTTAATATTAAATAAACTTTAATTTGATTTGTAATTATTACACGATATGTTGTAGAAATGAATATACCAGAAACGGTAGATAAAATCCATAACAAGGCGTTGAATGATCAAAAATTAAAGTTGCTCGAAACAATTGTAGTCACGAGAAAAAATTAAGAAATTGAAGTTTGAATTAGTATATCAATTGTTGTATTGACCAGAGTCCAGACTATTTGGCTTTAGTGAAGGTTATTTATTTCAAAACCGAAAAAATTGGTTTGCCGGTTAACGATTTATGTTAAACGAGGCAATCATGGCACAAACAAATGGCTATTTTGAGAAACACCCAAAGTTATATTTTTGTATTTTTCTATACATTTTAAAAAGCTTTAAGAATATTCGATGAACGCCTAGAAAAGTGTATATCAACCTAAGAGGAAATTATATTGAATAAAAAACGATTTTTATTTAGAAATTCAAGTGTATTTTTTAGTACATTGCTCTCTGAGACTGATGTTTGCATTCAAATAAGCCTTTTTTCATCTAATTCTTGTAAAATATATGATTTTTATGGTGTCAAGTCTCAAAAATATCTTTCAAACAATTGTATGATTTCAATAATATTTTTATCTGTACAAAAGTTATGTTTTGATAACAATTCACGTTAATCGAACTTAATTCTTTTATCTTTTTTTTTAAGAATATCTTTAAATTTTTACAGTGCAGTGAGAAAAGCATTATATTGGAAACTTTTTGAGCAAGGTGCCACTCGTTTAAATTTGACTGCTTCCACAATATAGAATTAGTTTCTTGAAGTTCTGCGCAAAATATTACTCTGACGCGTATTTCAAGTATCTTATAACAATATTCTTAATTGTAGATGAGTTGAGTTCATAGTACACAGATTAATTGAATTGCAAGCTATTTGACACTATTTTCCACATAGCGTAATTATTAATAATAGTTTATTGGTTCGTTTTGACTATAGCTGTACTTTGTTCAGTATAATTAGTATCAATAATATTATCACCATAACTATGTGATTAGATAGAATAGAATAATTAAATCAACTAAACATTAAACGATTGTTTCGTTACCTTATTACATAAATCTTAAATTAGATATTTTTATAATTTTCTATTTTTATTTGTAAAATGATATAATAAAATTTTTTTTTTAAGAAACAAAAATAAAGTATTAATAAATATTTATTTTAAATAAGTAATACCATTTAAAAAATTTATTTTACTATTTAAAATATCTTGTAAAAACTTTGTAAAATTCACGATATAATGTTACATAAGAAGACAGTTACTTCTTTATCAACATGTAATGTTTCGACTATAATTTGATTACATTAAAATTGCAAGATAGATAATACCTTCGTGACGAATTATGTGCAAAATTTATTTGTTTGTTTATAAAATTATGTAACGTACCTTATTTTTATTGCAATTATTGGTGTTATTGAAATTAGTTAAGAAGTATTTACGTTTTGAAATAGATTTTATTTTAGATACTATATGAATGTACTCCCGAAAATCTTTTCTGCCTGCGTCACTATCTAGATAATAATTATCTATCATCGGCATTTAACACAATCAATTTTGAGGAAATAAATACCATCTATTATTTATTGGTATTTCAGATTAGGTAATGATATTGAAATTACGTTTGAACAGATATTGACTGTTGTCGAGGAACTAATTTAATAAAGAAATGATTTTTGTAGTTTCATGAATAAATACCTCATTGAATCTGCTCGATGGTCGAAGATTTATTCTAATTTTCTATTTTATTTATCCATGATAAATGTTTAAAATCAACTTGTTTTTATATATTTTCAAATTAGAATAATGAAAAAAATATGATTAACACTATTAATTGATCGTATACTTTATTCGGATTATAAAATACATCATAATAACCTACAAAAGTACTTGTGAAACGATGAGTGGTTAAACGATTAACGTGAATATATCTAAATAATATTATCGAAACGCATGTACTTTTGATAGCACGACGCATTAAGAAAGCATTTGTTTTAAATTGCGAATTGTATTAAATTACAGACAGGACTGATGACTAATTTTTGAACAATATGCAATGAAAAAAGGCAAGGATGGGTCTGTTTAGAGCAGACAAATCGTGTAAAATGATTGAAGCGATCCCTCGTCCGCAATTGTTTAAGCATGACTTTAAAGTTAAAAAAGTCGCGGGTAAGGTTCCATTATAATTAGAGGTTATAACGGAGAGAGTTTGCGATTGGATCGGAGGAAAATAAGGTAAGGTTGGTAAATGAAAGACACTTGAGCAGCGGAGGCCCGAAACAGAGGTTTTCGAAGCATGCAGTACTTTATAGGGTAGGATGAGCTATTTCCTAACTGGAAAAGCAAGCTCTGCCAAAGGAAAGGAGGGAAGGGGCGATGGGGGAAAAAGGTAAAAGCAGAGGCCTTAAGGAGGATTGGGTGGTCGGGGCGGCTCTGCGGCATGCGGCATGGGCACGGGGGTCGGGGGCAGGGCGATCGAGCGGCCGGCGGCGCCTCGGGGTTCGGGGCCCGGGAGAGCGCGGGCGGTGCGGGCTGGCGCGGGCCGGCGCGCAGCAGAGGAGGCCGGCGCGGGCGCGCCGTGGGCCGGCGGGCGCAGGAGTGAGGAGCGGCGCGGGCGGCGGGCGGCGGGCGGCCGGCCTCGCGCAAGCGCAGTGGCGCGGGGCGGCGCTTCGGCCCCCGGCCGCTCGGGCGGGCGCCGCGCTGCGCCCGAGCCCGACTCGCGGCCGCGAGCACATAGACGCGAGCCGGAGCGCAGTGTCGCGTCGAACCTCTCGCCGAGCGCGTCGCCAGGCCCCGCAGCGCACGGCACAGGACCGCCCGAGCAGCCGAGCCGCCGCCGACCAGGAGCCGAGGCTGTCCAGGAGGCGCGAGCCCCGCCGGAGCCCCCCAGCCGCCGGGCCGCCGCCGCAGAGCCGGCGCCCAGCCCGCCGCCGCTCCCTGGCGCTGCAGCAGCCGCCGCCGCCGCCGCCGCCGCCACCGCCAGCGCCATCGCCCGCCCCCCGCCCACCGCCCAGCGCCCGCCGCCCGCCCCAGCCACCGCCGCCGCCGCCGCCGCCGCCCTCGTCTGACCCTCCCGGCTCGCACCACTTGCAGCCGCCCCCGGCGGCCCGCCCGGCCCCGGCCCGGCCCTCGCAAGCCCAGTGCCCCCAGTGCCCGTAGTGTCAGTGGCCCCGGACAGACCGGCCCCGTCAGCTGACCGCCGGGACCAGTGCCCTTGGCCCCCTGTGCGCGAGTTGCTTGTGCGGGTGCAGTGGCCGTGCCGCGGGTGTAGCCGGCAGGTGCGGACACTCGGCGGCCGAGGAGCCCAGGAGGCGAGAGACCGGCAGGGCAGGAGGCGCCATGGAGGCCCAGGCCCAGGAGATCGTGGCCAGCGGATCCCCGGCGGAGGTGCCCAACGACCCCGGGTACGCCCAGCGGAGCAGCCGGCCGCTCGGGTCGAGGAGCCGGGCGGCCAGCTGAGCGGCGCGTGGCCGCTCGAATTTCCCGCGCGGCGCGGCGCAGGAGCCGGGCGCCCGCGGCTCCCGCGGCTCCCGCGGCGCCCGCGGCGGTCACGTGAGCCGGCGGCCGATCGAAGCGGGCGCCGGGCGCAGGTGCCGGGCCGGCGGGAGTCGGGGGTGCCGGGGGTGTCGGGGCCGTCGGGTCGGCGGGGGTCGGCGGGGGTCGGCGCGGGTCGCGGGAATGCGCAGCGGGTGGGGGCTGCGGGGTCGCCGCCCGGAGGGAGGCGCTCACGTGGTCGATAAGCGGCGATGCGCGGGAGGGAGGGCGCGCGTGGAGGGGCGGCGAGCACGTGGCGGCCCCTCCCTCGGGCGCCCTCGGCCGCCGCGCCGGCGGAAAACAAACCGGGCCGGCTTCGATCGGCCCTTACGTAAGCGGCCGCGGCGGGGCTGCGGCGGCGGCTGCCGCGGTGGCGGCCCCGGGTCGCGGCCCCGGGCGCGCGGGCCCAGGCCGCAGGCGCGCCGGGTGCGCGCGGCGCCGATCGATCCGCCGGCCCTCCCGCCCCCGGTGCCCGCCGCGCCCGCTCCCGCGGCGGCGCCCCCGCCCGGGGCAGCTGAGCGGCAAATTGCGCCGCCCGCGCCTCCGCCGCCGCCGCCCGCGCGCTATCGCCGAGATTAGGGAGGCGCCGAGGCGCGGGGCGTCCGCGTCGCCGGCCGCGGCTCCGCGCCCCGGCCGCCTCGGCCGCCTCGGCCGCCTCCGCCGCCTCCGCCGCCGCCCCGGCCGGAAAATCGATGCTGCGCCGCGGCCCGCCCCCCGGCCCCCGCCACCAGCACGTGACGCCGGCAATCCGCGACTAACGACACCCGCCCGCTGCACCGGGAGCAGGCTTCCGCCCGCCCGCCCGCCTCCTGCCCCTGACATCGAGCGGACCACCCGCGCGCGCCTCTTCCCGGCCCCTCGCCGCCCCTTCTTTATCTCGATCTTTCATCTTGGTTGCGCCCTGCCCACATCCCCCGCCCCCCCAACTGCTTCTTCGTTATTCTATTATTCGCCATTCATCTTGCCCAATCATATCGAATGAATTTTCCTTTTTATCGAGTCCTCGGCACCTCCTCGCAGTGACTTGCTGCGCTTCCTGTACATCCTTCCGTGCCGCCCGTCCCGCCGCTCTCCGTCCCCTTTATTTTTCCCTTCTTATCGGCGCTGTCCTCGAAAAAGTTCCTCGCCGCTTCCGTTCGAAAAATCCAACGGCTTCTTCCGACCGCCAGGATTATTTGCCCCTCGCGCGCGGGACGATTGCTCAAATGCGATTAATCCACTCGTTGGATCGCTTTACTTTCACCCTTCGCCGAGGCTCGTTAAAAGATTAAGCGCACCCCCCGCTTCGCTCCCATCAAAGGCTATAGGTTTGTAGAGAATCGCTTTAAAGGGGAATTATTAAAAAAAACTTGGCTTGGAAATATTGAACGTGAAAATAAACGCACAAATAAGACTTTTTGATACTGTAAAGTGAGAGAAACCCTGTCGGCGAGCCGCTCAAAGGAACGAGATTAAAGACCCCCATTCGTTATATGCGCTTCGAAACTCGGGCAGTTCGTCTATATTGATTTATGCGAGATACCGTGGCCGACTACACTCGGCGTATTTTCACTTAACCATCTGCACCCGCTGTTTTCGTTATTCGTCGATTCCGCGATATATTGAACCTCTCAAAAAGTGAATTGCCGAGCAGGTGCACTCGCCCCGTCCCGCCAGCCCTGTCCTTTCTCGTCGGAATAATTGTTAGTTGAACGATAAGCCGGGCACACGGACGGGAGATAAGATTACACCCATCGAGCGGATTCCTCGCAGAAACTGCAACGTCCCTTTTTTTTACGCTAGTACTTGAGCTGTAGACGCTTTAAGCGCGAACATTGTTTACCGGCAAGGTGGAATAAAGGACCGCGCGCGCCAAGGTACGGCGTAATAATTAATTAGTTAAATAGAGACAGACTGTCGTCGCGCAAAGTTTCATAATCGATAACGCCGGAGGAAACGGAAATGCATTCATGCCGAGAAGCGTAAACGACGTGCTACGTGTAGGAGCTGACTCGACCCGACCCGCCCGGGCAAAGTTCTTCGCGTCGATCTCTCGCTGTCTGAATCTCAATTCCGAGGAGTTTCTACCCGATTCAGATGGACTTAATTACTCGGTAATCCGCACAAGCCATTGGGCGAGGGAGCGAAGCGAACGATTGGCGTTAAGAATCGGACAGGGGATCCGTGGGGCGGGGGGCGGGGGGGGGGATCGGCGGCGCCCCGTGCTGGTTGACGCGTAGCGCTCCGAGCGGGGAGCGCACCCGCAAAACTGCCGAGCGGCATGGCACCTGCTCGCCTCTCCCGGATGCTCTCCGACTCGTTGATTCTTTGTCGCCCTCGGCAGGAGAACGAGGCGGAGAGGAACCAGAAGGGCGAGCCTCGCGGCTATGCGCAATGCTGACGACCTCATCTTTTCTTTTCCAGGAAGATGTTCATCGGTGGATTGTCTTGGCAGACTAGTCCAGGTAAGAGCCTACAGATTTTCTCAGATTGTCACGTTCGTCATTTTCTTTATACTCGTCTCCGCTTTACTACACGTAATCCGTGCGTCAACGCATACCCTGTAATATTACGTTTTACGATAGCAAGTCTACGACCTCGGATAAATATAACTGCAGCTAATTTCAGCGAGTTTTAGACGCTTGCTTGTAGTTTTTGAGAATACGGTTATACAATTACTCTCTATTCTCATTCCATCCTTTTCATTGGTTATAATTTTTATCAAAATTTATTCCTTCCCTGTCCTATGGTAACTAAAGAATATATTGCTAGTTAAGCCCGATTCTTGGGAGTATTATTCAAGCAATCGTTCATATTTATAATTTATCGTTATTGTAATTACTTTTTTCGCTGTTCATCTTGACCAACTTTTAACTACTTTACATATTACGAGCGGTCAAGTTATTGAAAGATTGTTCATTCTATTGCTTTTAATTTCACGTGCTTATGTAACGCTCTATTGAATACTCATGTTCGTAGATCCATTTTACACTTTTTCTAGCATTAGCCGCTCAATGCTTTCAATTTGCCAGAAGCGCCGGCAAAAAAAAATGCGGTGGAGAAACTGATGCGTTTTACGTTTTTACTCGGAGTGATCGATAACCGCATTTACAGCGTCGATTGCAATCCAGCCCGGTTATTCCCTTTTCCGACCATCCCATTATTTGCGAATAGTTTTTCACGGAGGCTCTTATTTTTAGCAATTAGTCGGGTGGTCAGTGGTCGACGACTGGGAGAAGAGTCGGCTGATCAGGGAAGCCGCGCGCAAGAGCGATTGAAAGGATTGGGAGGAAACGTACTCTTAACGCGCGTAAGAGATTACTGGGAGACTTTTATCTTGGGCGAGGATAAGCGCGCAATCCGGCGGCCGATGTGCAATGCCGAGGCTCGATAAGAGGCTCGAGAAAAGCGCGAGCCGAGGCAAAAGTTGGGAGAGCGGGAGAGTTGGCAGCCGGCGAGATTCGCGGCCCGTGCGTAACTGGCGATAAGCTCTCGGATTTCAACACGCCGCGCGGGCTAATCCAGCGGGAAGACGGATAGCCCGGGGAGCGCGCGGCGATTTTAAGAAGCCAGGACGGGGGACAGTAGCCAAGCGGCGGGGGCCGCGAGCCCCGGCGCCGAGTGAATGGCCCGTACCGGGAACCCGGCGATCGGGGAACGGGGCCAGGGCGGCCCCGGCAAGCGCAAGGGCTAATGACGAGGCTCCGGCGCGCCGGCCTGCGGTCCGCGTAATTGGCCGGCCGAGCGGTCCTATGCCTGCGGAGGCCGCGAGCCGCCGCGCGACCAAATTAACTCGGCGGGCCGCCGGCGGCGGCGGCGGAGCCAGCGGACCCGCCCGAGGCAGCCGCGGCGCCGAGGTGTCAAGGTCGGTTATAAGGCGGCTCCCCGGCTGCGCAACAAGAGCAACAGTCGGCTCGCGGGCGCCTTCGGCTTTTCCCGGCTCTCGCCGCTTTATCATATTCATATTCGTACGCGCCGCCCGCGCGCCCCTAATTGCATCCGGCTAATTTATTAGACTGCAGCCGAGGCGGCGTCGGCGGCGGCCCTCCCCCGCCCCCACCCCCGCCGCCCCGCGGGGAGCGAACACTTTGTTGCGGCGCCCCCGCAATCGGGCGGCGCCGCTCCCACAAGCTCTATCGCTCGTCGCGGATGAGGAGCGCGCTCCTATTTACTGTCACTTTGACTGCCGCCGGATTCGACGCCGCCGCCGACGACGCGCCAATCCGTTTGCGGATTCCAGCCTCGAGCCAACACCTACGCTAATTATTGCTCGCGCCACGCTGCGTATTTTACATCTGTGCGGCCCGCTGCACGCTGCGATTTACCAAATTTATGATACCGGTTTACACGGCATTATTTGCTCGCGCGCGCCTCCTCCTTTTCTAAATTACTCACGAGAACCCCAATTTTGTAATGTTGCCCCTCAGCGAAAGTATAAATAACGAATACCTCGCCGCAAACAGAGTTTACATTATTTACGGGTTAGAAAGAAACAAAACGACTTTTTCCCTCAAACGTGCGTGTGCGGATGCTTTCCTATTTTTGAAGCATTTTTAATACACCGTTTCGTGTCTACGTAGCGTTAAAATGCACCCATTATAAAAACTTCATTCTGCTGCCATTAAAATGGTAGATCAAACGAAGCGAATAAAAGTAGGATATTATTCTTGGAAAAATGCCTGCCTTACAATATCTAACTTATTCCGGTTAAGGCAAACGAGTTCCTTGTTCACTCTGGAAAATTTCATTGAATAGTTTTTTCAAAGTCTATGTCAAGTGCAGCTACGAATGCATAGGTATACAAGCCGCATGCGTACCAATATACGGGCAGGTTTAATTGACACTCGCCTGAAGAATGAGTCGCGCTATTACGCGTTAAGTTGCTCGCTGATAAAAAGCGCCGAGCCAAATGAAAATACATCGTAACAACGAGGCGTCTTTGGTGCAAGAGATAATAAACGAAAATAAAGAACGGCGAGATTTGAGCTTTGATGTCTTGCACGTGTAAAAGGCAATTAAAAGGTCGTCGGCTGGTGGGAATAACCCGCGCGCATGTAAGCGGACGCGGCCCGCGGAGTTTGTAAATCTGCTCCCGAGTGGTTAAAACAAGCAGTCGGGGGGGGGGGGGGCGAGGGTTAGCCCCTGGAGGCGGTGCCTCGGGAGCCGGATCCGCGCGCGCGCGCCCTCGGATGAGCGCGAGACACGAGTGCACGATAGAGCAAAGAGATTCGCTCCTCTTCACGGTCCGTTGGCGCACTCGGTGGTGTAGATTGCGGAGTGCGGAGCGCGCAGGGCGACCGGCTCACTGCAGTGCTAGCGCGGAGGGAAAATTTAGGTTGCGCTTGGGTAACCGATCATTGCGCTTGAATGGCCGCCAAGCTCGAGCGCGACGGCGCGGCACCAGCCATCAGCAACTCAGCGTCCGCCGCCTCGTCCCGCTTTGGCCTTGGACGCAACTCGTGCGCAAGACTCGCTTTGTGATTGTGCAGTGCAATCCCCGCTTATCGGGGGGCCAGCTCCGCTCTGCTTGGCTATGCTGCCCCCTTCGATTCGGCCTTCCCATTATCGCGTTAATCGTTATCAAATGTCTACTCTCCAACAACAGAACCCTCTATGGGGCTCCGCGCCGTTATCGTGCCCACAGCTCCCAGACCCCACTTCTCCCGAGCGAACTGCACTCATGCGCAAACGTGTAAATCCACCCAAACGAGACGCTTGTAATCGCTGGCGAATTTTCAGCCCAAAATTTACTCTCGTACTTCGCAATCCATCCCATAAAAAATATCATGACAATTACGAAAGGATTGACGCTGCTCTCACGAGAAACGTCAGACGAAGAACGCCTTTTCGTGAAAATTACAGAAAGGAATGAGTGGCGGCAAAGGTGAACAACCTTAATGGTTATCAATGATGTAACCACTATTTGCAGCCGTGCTAATTTTTCCGTAATGTGCAGGCAATGCCATCAGAGACAAATCACCTTTCCTACGAGTCGTAAAGAAACAAGCAGGCTCATTTTATACAGAATTGAAAATAAGAGCTCGTTACGCTTACAAACAATTAAAGCCTTGTTTCATTCAATAATAAACATGTGTCACCGGGTATACCTACGTCATTTTATCTTATTCGAGCTCATTGCTTCGAAGCATATATAGGTTTACGCGTCGAATCGATCGATTCCAACTATGAGTTACCTTTCCTGACAAGAAATCGACATACTTTCCAGGTTGTCATCTTGCTCGCGTCTAAGTTTATATGTACGGAGCTTATGAGTGATCTACATAAGCAGTAAAAACTTTGTTATCTATTTTTATGAAAGATCGTTCATTTAAAAATCTTTCTTTGTACGGTTATGAATAGACGCATAACATTTCTTGAATATAAGAAAAGCATCTCGAAAAGTATAACTAAATTATGATCGAGATTATGATCGATGCGAATATACAAGCGCTAAAGATGAAAGAGTGGAAGGCGAATTACATATGACCATTCCTGGAGAGATTTAGCATATAGCGAGAACAGGGCACACGCGAGAGGAATGGCGTGCAGTTGAGTGCGTCAATTAGTGAAGCAAAGGTAAAATATTTACAATTTTCATCTCCGAGCGGCGGAGTGTGAGAAGCAGACTATGCGTAAGCAGTTGTACGCCGCGCGCTTACATATTAGCGAGCTTTATCAAATGGCGCTCAGGGCCCTTTGCAGCCAAGTTTTCGCGTGCAAGTGTCAGTGTTTAAAAAGAGAGCGCTGATGTATGCAACGTATATAAGAAAGAACGCAGGCGATCGCGAGGCACAGGCAGAGGTGGGCAGCGTAGCGCATGAAGCGCCGAGAGGAGCAAGAGACGAAGGCGGAGTAGGCTCATTAGCGTTTATTTGCTGTCGTTACATAACTCATTCTCCTTCTCGCCGTCTCTGACCTTCTCTCTCCCTCTCATTCGTTTGGTATAGTCCGATGTCCCCTTTCCTCCTGATCCTTCCTTCGCGATTTGTACGCACGCTCATATTGCACAGTGCACTGCTTGCTGTTTGCGTTCCATTTCTACCTACCTACGCTCTTTATAAATTTAAATTCTACTAGTATATCTCTCTCGCTTTATATGTCTCTATCTGAATTCGTTCTACCCTGTGTCATCGCAATCGTACGGCTAATTTTATATTTTCCCTGTTACATTCTGCTGATTTATTAACGTTATTTATTAACTATAACACTAGAATTTCGCTAGTAAAGATATTCACTTATGTAATATTTCGAAAAGTGTATTCCGCATTGTAAAGGCGCAGATTAATCTCATATTGCTCTTGTAATTATATTTTACAAAATTTTCTAAAATATTAATTTTAAAAGCGTCGACATTATATCATCCAAAACTTATATAACTAAACAGTTAGTTGTTGATTGCCTATAAGTTTGTAATTTAACGAGTAATATTTTGTTACAAATACTAAAATTTATCGATTTACTTTATATTAATAATGGGAAGTAGACTAGAACACACCCACATATACGTTATACGTATGTAATTATGTGCTTGGAAAACTATTACAATTTATGAGATTACGCTAAACTTGAATTATTTATTCAAATTATTGCCCCAGAAAAACTTTACCAAAGTAAATGTATGGAATATCTTTTTGATGCTAACATTTAAAAAAAAATAATATTATTTATCATGAAGTACCTATATATTGATGCTCTCACTAAGGCTCACATGAACGGGTGTAGTACGTTTTCTGTACGATCGTCTTTTATAATATTTGTCGTCGTCAGCGAATACTTGAATAAAATATATTTTTATTTAATTCCTCATTAATTAATGAAAATTGTAACAATTATAAATTAATTTTAGATAAATTGCTTTTAATTCTAGTAATTATAAAAAATAGTTATTGTAGTATCGAAAAGTGTTACAATCTTAAGGTGTTTTAAATTAATAGAACAATAAATCTTTCTTTATATTACCTTTATTATTGTAGTTATTAAATTATTAAAATAATCTATCCCTCCATCGTTTTTTATAAACGTCAATAAAATCAACATTCTCTTACTAGCCAACTTGCCTTTGTGACGTAATGAATCCCACGTGATAACCAATCCCAGAAGTCAATAGTATAGTCTATGCCTCGGACGGTTGCAATACTTTCTTAGTGCAGTACGATTTGGTATTTTTATAAATTTAAAAGTTTTTTTACAAATTGAATTTATGTGAATTTGTTTATCTGTTTTTAACTCTCTTACGACTATATCCATATTACAGTAGTTGCTGAGAAATAGTAAGTTAAAATTCTATATTTAAATATATGTTCTAAAGCTTGACCGTTAGATAAATTTGTTAAGCAAACTTCAACTACATTTATACTGTATATAACAACAAAATATTATCAAAATTCTACTGGTAAATATAGTAGAAAATATTTATTAATGTTACAGATGGTCAGAATAAAAAAAATTCAAATGTTTTATTTTTATTCAGCTGCGAAATAGATAAATATTCATCTTAGATAATAATTTTAGTAATTTTTGCAAAGAAGTAGCTATTTAATTGTTGATACATTTTGTAAGTTTAATTTTCGAACGTTAAATTACAATATCAATTATATTTTTATTAAAAGTCAAACGATAAGTAAACTTTTAATTTAATTTAATTTAATTTAATTTTATTTTATATGATATCACCCTTTATAAAATAATCATACTTTCATGATAGAAAAATTATAGATTTTATTTATTTCGATGTGTATGACTTTATTTATTTTTTATGGATAATACTGTTTTAAAAATTAAAATATTCTCTACCATGTTTGTAAGCTTTTTGAAGGGGAGTAATGTAAATGCTAAATCAAATTAATCAGTATAACATCAAATATTTTAATGCATAAATTGTTTAAACAGATAAAGATTGCGGTTAAATAATTGACAGGCAAACTTCGGAGCATTTCATTTACAGAAAAAAATATAAAATTAAAAGTAATTAATTGAGTGACAGTTTGTAACGCTACAATATTAATGAAGATTTATTGTGCTATTGTAAAATCATTTTATAGAAATAAAGGGATAAACACAGAGTACACAGGAGGTAGAGGGAAAGGATAGACGGGGGGAGGGTCGCGCGGAAGAGTCGTGAATATTTATTTGGAGAATAAAAGGCAATAGGTATGCTTCAGTTACCCCCGGTACTTTGTGCGAATTGATTTTGCAATTGACTCATTTGCCTCTTGACCGAATAATGAAAGGCCGTTGGGATTGGGAAAGGTTGCGAGCATGCGAGCAACGGATATATAATAATAGGCACTCGACGCTGAAGCTGTACCTGTGCATAGAGGATTCGGCAGTAAGAGACGCAGCTATAGCAGGAATATCGCGATTTCTGCTGCAGTAGAGGGAGCCTGGCATATGCGAGTATGAGTAGGTACTGCTGCTCGAGAATGCGCATTGGTAGCCTCGGGCCGAGCCGCCTCTGCACCTCTTATTGCATTATTTATTGACCAGTAGCTCCCGTAGCGACAGCGATATCGAGCTGCAGTCGCGGCTTCGTTTCCTCCACTCCCTCCACTTGGTGCGAGCTTCGCGGACTGCTGCACCGGCAAGCACTCCGGCTACGTAGGCGATCCGGGGGCATGATTCGTGAACCGGGGGAGTCAGGAGCGACTCACAAGCTGCACCACTGGAGTTTCTTGCTATCTCGGCTCGTGGTGGGGGCCAACTGCTTTTAGAGTCGTGCACTGCGGATATCTACGTGGAAATGCTCCGATGGTGAAGCGCGTATGGTCACTGCTGCGAGCGCAGCTCGAACCAACGTATATATAAGTGCAATAGATCGGCTACTTGCAAACGAGATTGAATATGAAGGAGGTCGAGCGTGGTTGAGCGCACCAACGCGTCCCCCACGAGTTAGCTTCGTGCTCCCGGTACTCCCACTATTATACGTCATGGCTCTCGCTCTGTCTCAGCCCCGCTAAGTGCTGCACACAGCTATGCCAAAGTGCCGAAGCGCATATGCAGGTATAAGTGCAGAACCGCGACAATTCCGATTCGTATAGGCTCTCGCAAGTTGCGACAACTATTTGAGCTCGGCTCTTCTAGAGGGCTACACCGATCCATATTTCTATTTCTGGGCTCTGGCTCACACCACAGCCCTACATTCGAGCGCAGAGGGCCGCTAGCCGGGCTCTATACGAGGAAGGGGGGACGCTCGCTTCTTTATATTCTTGCGCCTCCCCTTTATTTTCCCTCTTCCGATATGTCCACCTATATGTGGCCGAGTATGAGGTTAATGTATATAGTTACTTGTATATAGCTATATGTCGAATCACGTTAATCGATCAATCGCCATGCTTATAATATTTGACACTGTCCTTCTTTCGAGTCAGTTTCGCTCCGATCACTTAACCTTATCTCACATGTTGTTGCATGAGAATTACAGTTGCGTGGATGTTGCCGCTACTGCTGCTTTGTCTTTGCAGTTAGCTCTTCGCCGTGCCAACTGCACTGTTCTCCATTGGCATAAGGAAACATGCTACAGATGTGTACCATGCTTGCGAATGATTACATAAGAGGACTTGGGCGCGCAGTCAGGAGCAAACTGCTAGTTCTAGCAGAAAACAAAATGCTCTTTATACACAGAATGCACGCGACTGAATCTATTGAAATCTTTTAAATAATTATACGGTCGTTTTGGTGATAACATTTATTTAAAAAGTCTCTTTCAGTTAAGCGGTGCTCATTCTAATTTCATTTTCTTCATGTTATAAAACCTAACCACGACGTCTTAAATTACTCCGACTTCAAGGCCAACTGATTTACATTCTATAATAAGCATTTCTATTTCACATCGCACAAAGTAAAAATAATAACGATACACTGCACTTTTACGGATAAATTTTTAAATGTCGATTGGCCATCCTTAATAACAGCATAACACTTATAAACATTCACCAATTGAATAATATCTCCTTGTAGACAATTACTTGTATACATACACTAATAACTAGAGTACATAATTAAAAATAATACAACAGATAACATTTAAACAAAGTTTTCGTGTGAATATAAATATATAGGAATTTGTGTTAATTGAATTGTTTTCCATAACGAACCCCTTATCTTTGTTCTTAGGCTTGTTTCTTTTTTTCACTGAGTGATGTGACAACGGAGCATTAACGATTTACTGACGGCCACAGAATTTCATCATTGCGTGTACGTACATGTATACATGTACGTAACGTTACTGTGTATATAGTAGGCAACGTCCGTGCTACGATTGTACAGCCTGCGTAAATAACGATCACCAAGTCACATTCATGTGCACACGATACATATGCGTTCCATACGAGACATCGCTTCACATATAACACAATACATCTAAGCTGCTACTCGATTGATGAACTCATTAATTGTGTACATCATTTCGTTGTTGTACCTGAAGCAATTTTCTATTCAATGGTCTGTTTCTTTCATTTAATTAGTAACTTTTTTCCATAGCATATAATAGGTACATTTTGTAAACAATGTTAATTACAAGATTCTAAAATTAACCTACTTGCATATTAAAGTTACTATTCTCTATTATAATTTCTATATGAATGTATGGTTCTGTATGGTAACTTCGCATAATTTAATTTTAAATTCAATATATATAGAAGAGATAACAAACTCACCCGAATGATTTTAACATTCAATCAATTCGAGTAATAACTTTGTATATTGCTGAAAATTTATGGAATGATTTATGACAAATCATTCTCTACAATTCTGATAATTAAAACACCCTTTCTGCTTGAAATAACTTTATATTCAAAGTGTCAGTAAATCGATATATATTTTAAATATGTACATGTTGAAAGTAAATGATGAATCTCCAGCCTTAATTCAAGTTTTATAACCATTGATTATTTATTAAAATAGAGTTTGATTATGTAAAACTAATAAATTGATTTAAACAATATTACTAAAATATTTTATTCAAGTTAATATGCTCTTTTTATACATTTAAATTATGAGTTAATAAATTATTTAAATATTTTTCCGAAAGCAGATATAAAAAATGTATATTTTAATGTTTGATAAACCGTAGATTGATAAACAGGAAAACGCATTCAACTTTCTTAATCTTAGTTATACTTTGTTATTTATGTATATTGAATGTAGTAACTAAGTTGAAACTTGTAAGAGCTACGAGTAAGAATTCAAATGATAATGAATCTTAAAGCTGTAAATGTTGGATAATAGCGCGATAAATATAAGTGGATGACAGTTGTCTAGTTAAAAATATAGTTTTATAAACACATTTATAGCTTAATATTTTAAATAAAGTTTGTTATCAAATTAGTTATATAGATACAAGAAAAACACTCGAATATATATGATTAACCACGATGTATAAAATGGTGAATTTTTAGGAGTAAAGAAAAAAGGCTTAAGAAATATGCAAGCTTTATCTGTATTATTAACCAGTTTCTCACGTCTTTTATTGCAGTGCCGTGTCGTCTGTTTATCTCATTGTCTGTAACACGTGCTCTATTCGCGGAGGTAGATAAAAATTTGCTTACCTACGCTTGCAAGCGTGACAAGTAGTATCTTGATAAAAGAAATATAGAGTGCATGCATGTAAACATTTTCTTTCTAATACAGCTCATTGAAGTGTAAATCTTCTTTCAGTAAATTTTGTAAGAGAAGTTTTTCTTGCTCCAAAGATTTAAAAGATGTACATGGAAATTATGTAAATCACTCTGAACATTTTAGAGCGTATTAAATATTAAATTAAAGTCAACGCATGAATCTTTATTTTTTATTAAAAAACAAATATATGTATATGTAACGAGTTTTGGGTAATATATTTCTAGTTTTTAAAAGCTTTTTATACGATTGTAAGTTAAAAATCCTATTTTGAACAAAAATAAATCTTCTATACAGATAGATGTAGGGCCAGTTATATATTCATGTAGAATAACGCATTTAGTATGCTTCTACGCAAGACTTTTTTGTGATATTAACAAGATCGCACGCTATCGCAATGCCACTTTTATACTGCTTCTATTCTGTCGAAAAAGTGCAATTTTAAATTAATTTAATTCGTGAAAAAGTCCGCTCGTGCAGTTATTCACAAAAACGCTGTCTAAGCGAGAAAAAAATGATATATTGTATGTTCATGTGAAATCCCAATTGCGTCAGTGCCAGGAGAGTGGGCAAATGAAGCAATGTCGGGCAGGGGGCGGCGCGGGCGGGAGGCGCAGCGAGCGTAACAATAAATTTCCCCGCAGGTAATGACAATTGCTGACAATTGCAGTGTACGCAGAGAGGAGAGTGGGCTGCAGGTATAGCCGGGCTCGTCTCGAATGTACGTTAAAACACGTCCGGCGCTTTTCATCCCGTTGTAGGGAGGTTTTTAGCTTCTCGCTCCCACTTGCGACGGTGCCTCGTCATTTTCGCCCTTTTTTCGCTCGCCATCCGCTCGTCGTCTGCTTTCTGGTCGCAGCTGCCATGAATTATGCATGCTCTAACCGAGTGCGCGGCTAGCTCCCATGGTTTCATCTTGAAATGGAAGGCCTCGCTCGCGTTACGCCCGCGGTAGGCTCGCGGTTCGCCGCTGCAGGCGCTCCGCCGGCCTATGCAGCGCGGCACTCGGGCAAAAACGTCCGAGGGAAGGAGGGCCGCAAAGCGCAGCACTCGGCTCAGCTACCCGTCCGAAGAATGCAGGCCGGAAGTCATCTCCTTGTGATGCACTTGCGGATATGCGCGGCCCAGCTTCATCCCGAGCCTCATCCCCATCCTCGGACTCGGCCGCTCGCGAAAACTTTTTCTCGGAGGCGGGCGAATCGCCCCTTTCAGGCTTCCTTCGTTACTTGTTGCATGCACTTTGTACTTTAGTAGGAATCATCTTTGTATTTTACTCAGCGTCGAAAAAGCCCGAGCTTCTTCGTTTGAATTCGCAGAAGCCATTATTCATTCCAGCAAATGACGTACTTTCATAAATACTTCTTCGCTTGCTCGCGTCTTTACTCTGATAGACTGATGTCGGCCGATTCTTCTATTTTCTATAGTCAATCATATCTATTTTCTGACGAATTTATTGATTGATTTGTAACAAATGGCTGTTTTTTCTTCGGTTTTTGCCTTTGTACAGTAGAAATTGAGTAAACATTATTGTTACATTTCATTGAAAGCTAATTGTACGATTATAGTCATTGTGTTTATCATAACTGTGTGAATGAATCCGAGTATAAAAATAATGAAAGTACTCCAATTATTGCCTGCTCGTATAATTTAAAGACTGTGAAGCGCAGGTGAATGTGAATTCTCGCTACGCAAGTTTATATACATACTAAAGACTATACATATTTGAACGCGTAAGAAATCTGTATTACCTACAGATACTCATTACTTTCGCTTACTAGTTTGATTCATTGAAGACTACGACAGTTAACCATACCGTA
Source organism: Sycophaga agraensis (assembly GCA_018906755.1). NCBI lineage: Eukaryota > Metazoa > Arthropoda > Insecta > Hymenoptera > Pteromalidae > Sycophaga > Sycophaga agraensis. Next base: position 1,379,784 of record JACCIE010000013.1, read on the forward strand.
CCTTGAGCGGGGCTCCTTTATTCAACTTTTTGCTGCTTCACCTTCCGCTTTCACTCTTCTCGGCATCTAAACCATGCGCTCTTTTAGCTGCGCTCAGGCAACCAACTACAGTGCAATTGCAGTTTAAAAATAGCAATAGTCGAGACTCAAGGAGGAGATGACCGTGGCTCTCGCGCTCCATTCCACTGGTCTTAATAATTATGCAGAAGTATGGACTGCTGCAGAAGTTATCTCAAAATAGTAAATTTCATTTCCTTTTCATCGAAGACACATAATGTGATGAGAATATTAATTAAATATTGTATAGTTCTGTACCACAACATTAAATAATTTACACATGAATAATCTGCATGTCGCTTTCCATAGTTGACCAGGGCTGCGTGTTATATTGGTTTGCATTACCGTTAAATTGCAAGGTCATGGTCAAATTCGTCATAACTTTTCAGATTACTTATTTCATCTTTATTGTTTAGAAATTAATTTACAATTTCTTATGCAACAAAATTGACAAAAGTAAAAAAGTATATCTATAGTATTTTTTACAATACTTAATTTGTATGCATACAATAGTTTATCGTTTTAATCACTAATATTATTTAAAATAATTTTACAGAATGTTTTTATGTTAAATAAACATTTTAATATTCTCTTATTATTTTAATTAGTTATGGGAAAGCAAGTTACTTAATTAATGTAAAAATATTTCATATAAATTAATTGTTCAATCTTAACAATCAGTCGAGCTCTATTAACTTTTAGTGAGGGCGCTAGAGGCGTTGCTGCAGTACGATGAGACGGTACAGCGATTGCAGCGCGGAGTCTGTAGCATGCGTTCACGTTCATTGGGGGACTTTAATTACGCAACTAGGTCACAGAAAGGGGCGCCTAATTTATTAGCAAGGTGAGCTTGGATGAACCTTCGTGACGCGCCTAACGCTCAGAAATCTCGGTGATATTTGTTAAAGCGATCGCGAGGTCAACGATACTTTATGCGTTACTTTTTATTTGTTCAAGGTTCTACGTCTCTTTTCGCACCTTTTTTATCCTCTATCCACTTCTCTCTTATTACGATTCACTATTACATATTGCCAAGAAACCCAGTTTCCAGATTTATTAGAATCTAAAATACGTATATAGCTTCAAGATAATAAATATTTTATTTATACCTGTTATTTACCTCTTCATTGAAACTTGGATTTTTAATACTTATTATAATAATTATATTAAGTGAATAAAAATGTAATTTAGTCTTAACTGTTAACAAGTTGTTAATTCTTTGTGATCGGAAGTTAATTATTTTAAAGAATTGATATAAAGATCATTAGTATTATTGCGCGGGATGGAAGGGGGGGGGGGAGGAGGAGGAGGAAGTCGAGACAGAATCTGGGCGTATTCTGGTCGGAATCTAATGGGATATTTTTAATTAAGTTTTTCACCATTGAAAATGGTAAACTGGTAGGAACTTTCTTCTAATTTTCCATTTATTGCAGCATAGCTTATAATCTTTGAAAGTAAGTCTTAACAAAAATAAAAATACTACAACGATGTTAATATTTCGTTGAGTTAATACGTCAGTCATAAATGATAATACTTAATTATTCTATAATACTGTAGATGGTTTTTATAATATTGAAAAAGCTGCTATTGATAGTGAATCCGAGCAAGTTCATCTATTACGAGAGTGGATTGTTAAAAATATGATTCTTTATTCGAGTTGTTGGAGAATTATTAAGAATTTTCAATAAGCAATTGTTATCTATACTACCTAGTTCAATAAAAACATCTTTAAATGTAAAATTTAATATTAAAATTGAGTCGATGGAAAGCTGCGGTAACTCTACTGGAAAATTTACTTATTTTAGGTTAAAACATTTGCTTAAAAAAGTTGTAAATACAACACTATATGAATCAAGAATTTTCTGCCTTTAAATCTAGCCGTATACCAAAAATACACACTGCTATCGTTCATATGTATTTTTTATTTCTTTATCATGTATGTATTATTTGTCATGTATTATATTTTTTTGTTTACATCCGATCACTTATTTTCTCTAGCTCTTCGGGTTCACATTGGTTAAAGTGGTTATTAGTTGGGTTTCCGAATAGATTCTAGTCAGGGTATTTTTGTACATAAATCAGATAATTAATGACTTAGGTACATATAAATAACAATTATAAACAGAGCTGGAAAAATGATAAATAATTAACTTCCTTGGTGTTTAATTATTTTTAGATGGAAACGATCATAGTGATCATTTAGATGTCAGTCGTAGAATTTCATCCATATCTCTTTACTGAAAACTGAGTTTCTCTGAAATACCAAGTTTATAACCATGTCAAATGGATAGATTGCATTATGGATTATTTTAACTCAAATATCTTGACATATTTAGGTTTGAATATCCTGTGGAAATGTACATTTCACAAGTGAACATCTATAATCATTAATTATGAGATATTAAAAATAGACTCCAGAAAACAAATGTTAAATCTTAACGATTACAGTACTATTAACACCATCTCTGAAATTATTATGGTATCGGTAGGTCACAAAAACTAAGATTAAGGAAATACGAAATATGCTTAAACGAGAGAACTTTAAGAGGGAGAAATTTTCGACATAATTTGCAATTAAATAACATTCTTTCAAAACTTAAATATTTAATTCTTAAACATATCCCATATAATTTTCATTTTCTAAATTTAGTTTCATTAGCAGCATTAAATTTACTGTGCAACTACATTCATAAATTTAAATGTAAACTCAAGTTTATACAAAGCCTTTTGTTGCAATTTCAAATTACACTTCAAAGTAATATTTTACTGTTTAATTGAAACTACAGAATAATAGTAAATTCTAATAAAATAGTTTTTTAATGTAACGTATTAATAAACTACAATTAATGTTTTCATACAATTTAAATTTTATAAATTTCCGGTTAAAATCTCACATAAATGTATTGAAACTATTATATTTATTAGTAAATATAATCGACACATTAATTATTGTACATAAATTAGTATTTTTAGCTAGACTAGTCACATAGAGTAATGCAAATTCGACAAATGGATTATACTATTGTTATAAATCACAAAATCTATAAAATAAATTTATAAATTGAAAAAAGGAAAACATAGACTTATCTTTGCATATTATGATGGCAGAGGAAAAATAAACCATATTTTTATGCTACTTAGAATCTGAGTTTCTTGCGTTAAAGCCTTTTTGCATTTGTTTCAAGATAAGGATAATCTTTAAATGGAAAACATTATAATTTTTTAAGCTAATTTACTATATCTTAAAACGATTTCATTTTAAAGCTAAAGTTGCACATAAGTATGAAAACAACCAGCATTTTGTGTAATTAAAAAAAGCAATTTTTAATGCTTCCATATTTATTAGATTAGTAGATAATATCTATAAATAGGCAACTTTTTAAATATAGACATTGCAAGAGACATAAAATGAGTAATAGTGGATGATATCGCGTTGCCGGTCAAATTCCTTTCATCAGCTTTGCGAATCCATTGATAATGGATACCGAGTAATATGCGGTCCACCTCGACAAGAGCCACCTTGTTGGTACTTATCTCCCTACCCCGCTCTCTCTCTCTCACTCTCTTCCATTCCCTTCCTCCCTCGCTTCCTCCCCCATTCGTTATATAGTGCAATCATTGCGTAAGTTACTCGTCTGTTATCTTGTCGGGCCCGGGACAGAGGCGGAAAGAACGAGCAGCGTGTAGTTATGTATACAAGAGCGATAATTATTCGACCCAATCACTAATGGAACTGCGAATATACCTTACGTACATGTGTACGGTATTTAAGAATCAGCCAGTACAAATAAGATTATACGAGGCCCCACTTCCTTTAGGTGTTTACGTAGGTTATAACTCCCGCTTCGACTCCTCCTTTGAGAGATTTGGCGATCTTTTATTTATGTACTTGTAGCGTAGAAGTGTATGTGTATAGATACCGAATCGTCCGAGTAGCCTACATATCGTAACCGAGTAGATAATAATACACAATATGTATTTGTCGAGGTATATAGAAGTTTATTCAGAAAGATGGTTATTGAAAGGCGAAGCGCCTAGCGTATAGCGGTCATTGCGGGCCGCCCTGGATGCATGCAGCGAGCGAACGGCGGAGAAGAGAGATTTATCAAAGAAATAAGCGACAAAGTGAGAAAGTGGGAAAGTCGGCGTGCGGGGCGTCAGTCTTGCACGGAGAGCCGGCGACTCGCAAAGTCGCGAGCGCTCCATAACTCGACAACTGCCTGCCTCGTAATTCATTCTCGCTGAGCAAAATTTTGATCTAGGTACAAAGCGAGCCGCTCTATAAAAAGGGATCATCGGCTTAGCGGTAAGGGACCGGGAGAAGAAATACCCCCGCGATAGGGCTCGAGGACTGCGGGGAGGAAAGTAAGGTCGGGGGTAAGGTCGGGTGTAACGCGCAAAGGAGATTCGAGGCACTTGTATCTCGTATCCGTTATACCTTGGCCCGGGCTCCTCGATTTTCCGGGCCGCTTCGATCAATGTCGAGGTGGCCTGGCGGGCGAAGTGCACCGATATCGCAATATGCGCATCCGCGTTCGCTAGCGAAAGGCCTGTAGGCGGCCAGGAATCGATCCGAACACAAGCGGTTTATACTTCACTTTGAAAAAACTCGGCTCGTAAGTCCGCTTGATGGAACGCTTCTTCAGCGCGCGCAGCCAGCTAATCGAGCCAGGGGCAAGATAGATGGCGCTCGAGTCGCCGGGTGGCCCCGGCAGAATATTCGGGGTCCGCTCCGCGGCGAGGCGCGAGGTTTCTAAAATCGGCAGCTTCGGGCGACTTGACAAAACAATTGACTTATTAGGGGGAGCTCGGAGGGCGCGCAAATTTAGCCCTGGGACGGGGCGGCCCCGGGCGCGCGAGCCCCGAAGGTTCTTCACCCCTCGGCTCCTTTTGCGCTCTTTCGGCTTTTTTCCGGGCGGGCTTTTTGCCGGGCCGGGCGCAGGAGCGCATCTCCCGGCGCAGGGTCGCGCCAGATGTCGTCGGCGCGCGGCCACCTCCCGCGGGCTCTCGGCCGCGCTTCTCGCACTTTCGCCGGGCGCCGCCCCTCCCCGGACTATACTGGTGCGCACGTGTTTTGCTGCTCGCGGGCGGCTCGAGGAAAAGGCCGCGCGGGAGGCCGGCGGCTGAAGGGGGCAGCTGTTGGGCCGCCCGGGCAAAAGACGGATCGCGCTCGGATAACGCTGATGCCAGGGGCATAAATGTTTATGCTGATAGCTTGAATTATCGCGCGAGCCGCGCGGGCAGCCGTGTGCACCGGTGCGTGCGTGTAAGCCGATATACGAGCGCGGGCGCAGGAGGATCCCGGCCCGACTCGCCGGCCTGCGCGTCGCAAATGATTTAGGGTTATGTAACTCTCTCCGACTTTATACAGACGTCTTCTCCGCGATAAGGATCGCGTTTGCGCGCGCGCGCGCGCGGCTTACGCGAATAGATTCTGCCGCCGTGACTCGGTATTTGCACTCCGACACCGCTCACCACTTCCTCTCTCGCTATTCTAATAATATCTTCCTACATACTTTGTACTATTGCTATTACTCCTGCGAATGCCTTTTCTCCATTTAACTTGGGGAATCAAAGCGGCCCTGGCCACGCCGAGCCAGACAGAACTGCCGCTGCCGCTGCAGGGCCGTCTCTGCGTTAACACTCCGCTGCGCTGCCGGCGCTCCCCCGGTTACCTTTATATATCATCAGACCGCTGGAACAGCTTCCCATTTAATGCCGTTCTGTCGTCAAACTTAATCAACTCGCTTTCCCACTATTTTCGTTTATATATTTTAGATTTAGATAAACTGCAGGGCAAACGAAATGGAGCACGGAATGGCCCTATGCACCGGGCGTATTTCATTTGAGCCGCGCTATTTATCAACGTTGCGTTAATCGTGAATTTTCGCAGCTGTGCCTTTATGGCTATAAAAATAGGTTGTATAAATTTTGCCCAAAATCCTTTCTTCAACAGTATCCTGCATGAAATTACACCTTTGTCGGAACGCTCGAAGCTTGTAACGAAGAGACGCAACAATAACAGTAAAATTTGACGTTAACGTAATTATTTAATGACATACCTCGAGATTTGGAGCTTCCGCGGAATACCTAAATGTATATGTTCCGGTCGTGATGAAGTCCTTCTGGCTTTCCGCGAATACGTTTACAGCAGAACGAGGTAGCGGTTTTCGTAACCGCAAGCTCTCCGGCAGTGCGGTATATACGTAACACGCTGCTTGCATACATGTGCAAGGGCGGGATGCGGTGGGACGAGGAGGAGGAGGAGGAGGAGGAACCAAGGGCATCTGCTAGGGCCTCCGACACAGCAGCCTGACGTTGTTTACGGAAGTTGGAAACATATCGATCTGAGACGCACCCGCGGCTGAGTTACGATTGCTCCTGCAGGCCCTATCGTAGTCCCCATAGGCGACAAGACGGTGAGGTCCGACGCGCCCGTTGAGTAAGATCAGCGGCACTAACACGCATGCCTCACTCGCCACGTACTACTGCCACCTCTGCAGTCAATCTTGGAGTGATGGGATTCCGCACTCGGTCGGGAGCTCCGCTCGACCCCGAGGTCGGCCCACTTTGAATTCGCTCTACCTTATATCGGAAAAGAATTTAAATCCGCTTTTACCTTTCATAAGTTGGCACATTGCATATAATCTTGTTAGGAACAGGAGCTATCCGGTATCAAAATACTAACGAATCCGTGTCAATTGAATTATTGCCGGGACAATGAAACGATCGAGGCGGGGCGAAAAGGTAGGAATAAAATTCAGCCGGGTAAATTGACGGCATGAAATGGCAGCAGCTGTCGCGAATCCCGAATAGTAGCTGGTGCAGCATATAAAGTACGAGGAATCAGGGGTCTTTAGAGCTGTCAGGGCGCATATTACATGAGGAGCTCGACAGCCAGGTCAGCTTTTGCGGGCGCCCAGTGCGTCCTGCGAGGATCGGCCCTCGGCCCAGCGAGCGAGACCGGGCGTCAGCGGGAAAAGCCATCGGCTCGCGTGCTAACCCTTATCGCGCAGGTTACCTTTATCGCGCGTGTCTATATAGGTACAGATGCGAGCGCGGCTTCGACCTCTCGGCCCCGAAGATTGCCCTAACTGGCGCGTTCGTCTTGTCGCCGCGTGCGCGTTAAATCGCTCCAACGACCGCGCTTTATCTCCCGGCTCGCGTCTACTTTGGACTATCGACTGCCGACTGCCGGGACAGACGCTGGCCATCGGCGCTCCTCTTCCCTCCGCTCTCTTTTCACCTTCTATGCCCAGTCGTTATTGGGGTTATTGGAATCTTATCAGGGAGGAGTGCAGTAGCTCGCGCATCCAGCTCCGCGCCCACTCCATTATATTTCTCAAGGCAGCGCGGGCGGAGGAAAAGTAGGAAGGAAAGAAATACAGCTTACCTAAGCAGAAAAACAAAATTCAGAGAGCGGAATTCTCCTCCCCGCGGGGCATAAAAGAAAGTTGCAGGGCGTAGGCGGTAGGACGAGGGACCCGCTGAAATGAGGGAGCTTTAACGTTTCTATTATCTCTCTCCCTCTCGACTGCATAAACCCCGACATAAATTTTTATCGACTTATGCCTTACACTTACTCGAGACAATTTCAATTTATCCCTTCTCTCTCGTTCATTTTATGTCGAATCATACGTCTGCGGGACGGCCGCACTTTTTACGCATCTTACAGCTATTCCATTGCTATTGGTATCAACTACTTCTAGCTCTTCTATTCAAACAAGATCAACTACATATCATCTTGCTGTGAAATATTAATAAATTCACGCACATGAATGTGTGCTAATTATCTAAGTAGAACTTGAGATTAATTTTGAAATCAATATTAATGATTTGAAGCTGTAGTTTCTTGAAATTTATTGATGAGTCGGTTGTCGATTATAGATTATTCCGATTTCACGAGAAAAAGCAAGCCTCGATAAAAATAATAAAGTAATAAAAAGGTCTAATATAACTAGGAAATCAATATTAGATTCTTGATATAATAACTAGAGTTTTGTGAATTTTTTATCGTTCTTATATATTATTTTGTATACTATACGATCTAACTTGACTCGGGATAATGTGGAACCTTTCTGCGACGAATGCTCTGTCCGGCTGAGCTACCGATGCCCTCCTTCCCTCGGGTCGCCCTCGTTTCGTTATCTCGGAGTTTACTACATTCCCATGCTCACGGACGTCATGTTGCATATATGCAATAATAAATGGGCAATTTAACTGAAAAACGAACACACCTCGATTTTTCTGCAGCCAAAAATGAAATATTTCGACACCGCTGCGAGGACAGGAGTAATTCACTGCGTAGGTCCACCGCCAAAAACATGAAAAATAATATTTTTTAAAGTTTCAATTTTTTGATGTAGATCTTAATATGTATGCTATATGTATTTCTGCTAGTTGATACATATCTTTAAATTTACTAAACTAATTAAAAATATGACTTTTGTTGGAAACTAATTGTTTAAAGTATGCAATACGACTTTTACGATCTTTTTCTGAATAAAAAGTAACAGACATCCCCCTTCTTTGTATAAATCGTAATTATTATACAATGGGTCCTTCTAACCTTACTTTAAATATTTATAACAAAAATCGGAAATTATTTTATTATCACAGAATGAAAACTTTTATTTTGCTCTTGGTTATTCAATATCTGCACGAGAGTTGAATGTAGCTCAAAAGTATTATAAAAAAATTCATTTTGTTTTCTTATAATTACATAGTATTCATTTATAATTACCCATTATGAATAAATTAGTAAGCAACCGGATAAGTAATTGCTTTTTAAGATAATGGGCGAGATAATATTTCAAAGGCGTTTCCATTATTAATTACTCTTTTAAGCTAATTTAACCTCTCGATACAGTCTGTTAAAGAGGTTGAGCTCGTTTGCGGCTTTATCCTGCAAAGTTGGCGAAGCAATATTTCCATTTAGTTTTCTAATAAATTGGTTGAAAATAAAATAACGGCAGTCCAGTTTGGAAAAGCGAGGGAAATCTAACAAAGCAGGTAATGGAGTTTGGAGTGGCGTAAACACGGCTAGCGAGGAGTAAAAACAGAGTCGGGCAGATCGGCGTATCTGGCATTGCAATGGATAGAATGGAGGAGGGAAGCAATTTTGGCACGCGTGCCGGGGGCAGCGCGGGCGGCTCGATCTGGGCACGGCGCGAGCACCTAACTCTTCAAAGTAATGAAAAGCGCCAGGAAATAATAACGCGCAGTCGTTACGGTTTAAGCGGCTCCTCCCCGGCCCTTTGCACAAAGACGCGGCCTGGGCACCTATAATAACGACAGCGTAAACTAGCAGTTTGCGATTTGCGGCAAGTGCCGAGCGGGCGAGGAAGAGGGAAAGAGTGGGGCGGGTGGCGACGGGGTGGAGTCGGTGCAGGCGTAGTGGCCCGCGGCACTCAAAGCGCCAAAGCGGCAAAGCGCCGCGGCGCGTAGCGGCCGTTGTCACCGATTCTAATTTAGATAGCGGGCTTCGACCGCTTTCGCTGACAATGCCACTGCTGCCGCCCGAGCCGCCCCCCCCCGTCCCTCCCTCCCCGTGCCCACCACCCCCGCTGCACACTCAGCTGCGAGGTCGCCTTCCTCTCGGCCGCCCCCGTGCACGCTTGCCCGGGCGGCAAGGAGGGCCCCTGCACCACGGCCGCCGCTGTGCACTCGCGACACTGCCCACCGCGCCACGCCCGCCAAATCACCCGCGCGCTTTTTCATGCATTCTTCTGGCTCCCTCGCCCGAGCGCTGTTGCGTCGCGCCGGGGCTCCGTCGGCCCTGGCGCCCGAGACACAGCAGCGCGCCGCAAAATATCAAAATATTATAGCGGCGGGGCAAGCGACGGGTACCCCGGAACATGTCCCGGGGCTCCGGGAACCCGATGCCCAAGCCGCTGTGATTCCGGCATACCTTCGGCTTGGATCGACTTAATAGCTATCGAGTGCAGTTATCAAATTCAAAGAGGGCTCGGGGCACACACGCGTGCGTTAATGCCGATAAGAATAGACAATAACGGCTTATTACAAGAACAGAAGAGTGCGATATGCGTGCCTGCGGATGCCTATTGTATCTATGCATGTATCGCCTAACAAATTATCGAAATGAATATAGACTCGCTCGTCTTGTTCCGAGTACTCGTGCCACATAACGTATCAATTATCTGATCTTTCACATTGCAATTATACCAGCATGCCTTGCCAACTTGAATGCAGTTAAGTACAATGCGGTATAGAGCGCGGTTCTTTGCCTTCCCTTGATAATCGCTCAAACAAAATGTTTTACCTTGTCGGTGCAGGCCGGCTTTCGTAGAAAATATAAAAGCAGTCTAGATGAAAATGGGATTGCAGGACGAGACCTCGGAACAGCCGCGGAAGAAAGGTAAAAGCCACAAGGCAAGTGCAAATGTGCGCGGCTGCCGCCGCCGCCGTTTAATGACATATTTATGGTTTTAAGGTGCACTGCGTGCTTGAGTATAGGGGGCGGCTGGGAAAAAGGGGATCAGCCGCAGAAATAAATGACGAAGGGGCGTAGACTCAGCCCACCTCCTTACCAAATACTACACCGCATGTCATTGTACCCCGAGGCGGTAATATTACGTCGGGAGCTCGTCACCTTTCCGCATTCTATACGTACAATCATACCTATATATCCAACGTAAGTGCATACGTATAACGTGTGGGCATTGACACGGATTGGCAGAGCCCGTTGAGCTCTACCCCTCGTGTCATGCCCTCGTGCGGTTCGCATGCTTTCTCTGCGGTTTTCACTCAAGTGCACAATTATTCTTGCTCTCCTCTAACTGAGTTTAAAATCGCGATCGCTCTTTCTCTCTAATCGACCTCTTTATTAATATTGAACGGTTGAATTCTCCGGCCCCCGCAGCTCGGGATAAACATTCCGCCGGGATTCGTGCAAAAACAGAGAGGGAGTAAATAAACAAAATGGCAGTGTGCCACAAGATGGCCTCGGCGCAGGGAATCCTATTCAAGTATTCACTGGCCGCGCCGACATTTCGCTCGGGGCGCCATCTCCCCTGTATAGAGGCGGCGCTCGGGCAAAGAAAATCATTGCTCTCAAAGGGCTATGGACTAGCCGTTTCCTTCCCCCTCTCCCTGTGGCCCTCTTCGCGGACTGCGGCGGACTGCGAAGTCGGGAGGCCCCGGGCAGCATTCCTGCACCTGTGCGGCTCCCCTCTTGAAAAAAATAGCCGGCGCTCCGCGCGGCCCGAGCGGCGGGCGCTCGCAGGCTGCGGATCGCGATGCGCCGAGCTGTGGCCCGCGGCCCTAGGGAAGATCAGTCGCGGGTGCGCCCTTGTTATCGGCGACGCGGTGCCAAACAAAAACTCGAGCAAACGAACCGTAGCGACTGGCAGTCGCTTCCCGGGAATCCCCTGCCTCCCGATCGCATCTACGTCTCGCTCTCTCTCTGATATACGCCCATCTCTTTCCCTCTGTTTCTCGTTAAACTTTGGAAAAAGGGGGTTAATCGGCTCGAGTGTATACTTTCAAGGGTCTATGCGCCGCTCAGAATTGGAGGGAACTGTACCTAAGATCCTAATGATTACTTTCTTAGTCTCCATTTCTTGCGATCCAAGCAAGATTTTCACATAATGCTTTTATTGCGTTTAATGCACAAGTCGGGAAGCTGTTTTGACAAAATTTTTGGAATAAGATTGTTTTAATCTACTATCATACTTATCGTTACTGAATATACTATGATCTAATTGAATTTATGCTTGTTATATGTAGACAGTTTTAAACGCTCGTTCTCCAGCAACTTGTGCTACCTGTCTTACATTTTATTTTGCGCAATTCTATAATATACGGCAATATTAGACTTTAGATTAGAAAGCACGAACTTATTTGAAAAGTTCACAATCTAATGTATAGCGATATGTATATATAAATAAGCGATGTTTCAGTAGATTCGTATCGAGTGCGATCAGACAAACGATTGTACATAATTTCTTCCTATGTTAACGACTGATCAATCAATATATTTTTTTCAACATTTTGATTACATTTGTTGTTGCATCGTAACTCCTAGATTTTAATGCAGTACGTACTTGTCTCTATGGGGTTAAGATACAGAGAAAGTGGAGTGAACGAGTTGAGAGCTTGCTCTCGATAGGCCCTGTACTAAAGCCATTACTGTTGTTGAGCGAACGCAGCGTTGAGGATTCGGGCCACTTGTTGAGTAATCTACTTGGCTCCTTGAGAGGGAAGGAGTAGACGCGTCGGTCGCTAAGCAGTAGACTCTATAAAGTCGCAATGGAGCAAACGAGACGGGGAGACCTAGCGAGAGTGAGAGCGGAATGGAGGTTGGAGCCATAACAGTCGGGAGGTCAAGAGCAGAGGATAGTGCGAGGGGGGATAGTATACATAAGAAGGCAAAGGCGAACGGGCGCCCGGGGCCCGGGCCACGCGCGCTTATGTAGCCTCGGGCAAAGCCACGGGGGACAGGGTCCACACCGCCCCTTGTAGATTATAGCCCACTTATCTAGGGAGCTCGATCCGCACGCTTCCGACTTTCTGCTTCGCGCGCTCATCCTTTTGTTAATTTCGTAGTCCGCCTGCGCTCCAGACGTAATACGGTGCAAGTGCCGCGGCTTCAGCGAATTAAAGTTGGGACCCCGGCAATTCTCCTCTTTTTCAAAGCTCCCTCATTTGCATGACAAGGCTACCCCAAGGGTGAAAAGACGACGATGAAAAGGAGATTTATGCCTTTGGATGAAGATAATTTTTCTCCCCTGCCTCTCTCGCGACCTTTATCGGGCACTTTTCATCTGTTTTAAAACTCTTCGGACGTTACCGCTCAATCCTGACCCGTGATGCGCGTAATTTCCTCTCCCGATTGGATTGGATTCTTGAGCAGCCGAGCCTGGGCAATTATAGGCACACTTTGACAATTAAGATTTAATATCAATCATTTGTATTCCAGTTTATGCTGCTCCAGATAAACCACATGAACTGTATCCTGCGCAGCATAGATCAATACGTGCATTATTGCAGAAGAATATATCGATTATACTGTACCAACGGAATACGTTGTCATAACTTGATAGTCAGAAATTCGTAACGGGAAATTACATTATGAAAAAGATACGAGTGAGGAATAAAAGTTATAAGTTAGAAAACTTTGCAATTAAAGTAGATGGTAAAAAAATAAAACGAATAAAGTCAGGCACAGGGAATTTCACATGCATTTCTATTCAATTGTAATTGTATCGTAACTCATTAGAGAATGGTTAAAAAAAGCAATAGTTTTATATGAAATAAATCTGGCGTGGTTATATGCTAGAAGCATTAAAGTGAAAAACTTGTGCGAAAATCAACAGAGAAAGCAGGAATGGTTCGCAGTCGAGGTTTCTCGTATAAGACCGAGTGTAAGACAGTTTCACGAGGAGCGACAAGTTCTGGAAGAGTGCAGACAGAGGCGAATTAATCATTGTTCAAGCGAGTCCAGCGAGGAAAAGTCTGACGGGATAATGGCGTACGGAAGAGCGTATAATACCTAACAAGTCTGCAACGATAAAACGAAGGTGTTCGCGTCGCCATCAGTAAAAAGCGGAAGAGCTCGGGAAGAGTCGACGCTCGGCGCAGCTGAAACGAGGCAGGGAAACAAAGAGATAACGGGCGCGGGCGTCGTGCAGGAAGAATCGCGGAAGGTTGCAGGGCGCCCAGGCGCTAGTGCAGCGAAACAACAGAGGCTCCCGCGTCGACAGAGCAGGGAGAAAAGGCTACGAGCGATTCGGCGCAGAGCAATAGGGCGAACTGGCGCAGAGCGGAGGTGCAGCATCCTAGAGGGTTGGCGAATGGCTCGCTGGAGCCGCGAGGGGGTCGAGTGGGGGATCGGAAAGCCGAGCCACTGATCGCGTGTCACCCGATCGGAGGAACGGAGGAAGGCCTCGCGGGCCTCACGGGCTGCGAATGCCTGCAGGGGAATTCGAGCGAGGAGGCACCTAGCCGCAGAGAAAGGAAGGGGGGGAGGACGCGAGGCTACGGCGCCGCTGCAGGGAGAGAAGGGAACGGGAGACTTTGGGAGAGCCGAGGGAGAGCCGAGGCTCGAGAGGAGGAAACGCCTCGCGGGCACGCGCTATCCTACATGCTTAATCTCCCTGGCCTTGGCGGAATATACCTACAATCGGACGTAATTCCAGAGCGACAGCTTATGCACGACGCAAACGCCGCGGCCGACGGGACGTTAATGCGAGCACCGCTTATATACCCACACTGCGCTCTAGACAAAGACAAAGAGAGCGTAGGCATGCGCGTCGCGACTACTCCGCTCCGGAGAGTCTGCGCATAAAACTCTTTATATGTGTACAGGCAATGACCCTGTGGCTCGCTCCGTCTCGCTTCCACTCCCCACCGCTCTTCCTCGCTCTCCATCACTCTCCTTCTCTCCGTCTCCTTCCCTTTGTCCCCGCTCCGCTCCCCCTCTACTCTCCCTCCGCGTGACTCTCTCCTTACCCCGTTTTCTCGCTGGGAGACTTTTGCGAAGTGGGAAATGGCGTTCATCGTTTAATTAGTTTGTTAGTATCATTTATTATTGTATGAGCTTACAGTTTCGACCGAATACATCTAGAAATTTAATGTCATTTCCGAGCTTTTACGACTTGCAGCGTCCATCGCGTTTGAACTGGCGCGTAACGTCTAATTTTTTCAATTTATACCCATAACACAAGCACCCAGACACGCGTCGCTCGGACACACGTGACCGCGCGGTCGCGTATGTATAGTACAGTTACCGAGAGAATTACATAATGACGCATGACGCAAATTCACTCGTTTGAGAAGAAATGACGTTTCGACGGAAAACTTGGCTGTTCGCCGCTTTTTTTATAAAACGCTTCTCTCGCTGTGTGTGTTGTGTCAACGATAATAACTGCGAATATTTAATGTAAAAATTGAAAAATCCCTCATGAAATATTTCATCCGCCACGCAGACTATAAAGAGTAACAAAGTAAATACTGGAACAATGGGTAAATCAGTTTCTCGAGTGATACGCGAGTGTCGGGGTATAAAGATGAGAACTGAAGCGAAGCCGCGATCTGTATTATATGGAGGTGCTGCGCAGCTGGTGCAGTTTTCAAGAAAACGGACGCAGAGACTTTCCGGGAGAGCTCGCGAATCCCCGTATTGAAATGTATAAGGAAGATGGAAGTGGTGGTGCAGGAGGGCGAGGGGTCCGGCGGGGGTAGGGTGCGCTTTGGACTCTCAATAGATCAAGAAGCTCGCGCGGGGCAGCGGACTCCGGAGTCCGGACGCGACGAGGAAAGGCTCGCGGCGCGCATGGCGAGAATAGCCCGAAGCGCTCGTATTTTTAGCCCCGTTCTGCCAAAAGTCGGTGCGCGGCGGGCGCGTACATCCAGGCGTACACCTACGTGCACCACCAGTGTATGGGGCCACGCGCACTCCCAAGTGCCGCGAGTCCACGGGCGCGTCCAACAAATTGCACGTAACGAACTTGCCTACCGTGTCCCGGGCGCTTAAACGCTCTCGCGCAATAAAACGCGCCCGCGCCCGAGCTTTCGTGCCTTCCATTCTACCACACCACTGCAGTCGCGGCTTCTACCCCTACCCCTTCCTATGCCAGAGCGAGGGAGACGGAAGCTACGAGTTAAATGTACCAATAGCCGCGAATTTGCGTTAATCGCAATGGCTGCTCATGCTGCTCTCCCCTTTTCTCTTTCTCTCTGCTTCTCTCCCTCTGATTCTTTTTCTCTCTGATTTTCGCTAGCAGAATGAACGGAATGGAAGTCTTTGTGCGAGTTCCACATGACTAGTCGTTTGCCAAATGGCCCTATTTGAAATACCGCACTCTTCGATCTCGACGGCCAGTGCGTTTTACGTTCGCTCTTGTTGTTTCTTTTTTTACATTTTATAAGAAACGCATCAAGTGAGCGGTGGATTTGTTCGTCGGGAAACCATAGTCCTTCACTATGCCAACATCTATATATTCTCAACTTCGAATATCACAATTTCCTATTTCCCAATTGTAATATTTCTATTATATTAATTTATAATGCGTTTCCTAAACTCATTAGAATTATGAATATAAATGAATCGAGGGATTTTTAGTCAGTCCGTATGATGTAACAATTTTGATGATTTTTTCGATATCATTTTGAAAATATTGCACTGTAATTTTTTTATGAGTAAACTAAAGTTATAAAATATCAAACTAATCTTTTAAAATTATTAGCATACAAAATATTGTAAGCGATTTCTTTGAAAGCGTCATGAAATAGGTATAGAGTATTGCGTATTACCTTCAAAATCATTAATGTATTTTCAAGAAGCATAATGTGAAGACCTAAAATAGAGAGATAGAGCGAGAGAGAGACAGTACGTCTGAACCGTATGTGTCAGTTCAGTTTAGGTAACACTCGGAAGAAACTGGATCAAAAGCTCGCCCTGTAGATTTGCTTGGCTCTAGTCTTAGACTCTGCTTTTGGATAATACGCTGAAGTAATCATGTCTGAAGCTCGATGAAAAGAGCGAGATTAATATAAAATATTTTTGCTCATTGCTCCGATGCAGGGACCGATTCACTAATATATGTAGAATATCCAGCTGCAATCCATCCGATGCTTTACGAAAAAATTAGTTGCATTACACGAATAATTTAACTATTCTTTAAACGTAACTTAAAAAAGTACTATCATATTGTATATATCCATCAACAAAATTTCGAACATTACATGTTTGCTACTCAAGAAAAGGAAACGAAAAGATTTAATACCATTGTCTAACCGGTACCTTACCATCAACGAAGCTCGCCATCTTATATGAGTGTACACTACATTGTGTATTACAAATATGTTATATAAGTCAGATATAGAAAATTTAATACGTGAACTTGATTTAATTTTTTTCTGTTATGGCTTTCAAGAGATTATTCAGCTAAACAATATTCTGGTTTATTATTCTGGTTTTGGTAAAAATTTACAAAAAACTTGAAAAGAAACTACATATTATATGCACATGCTCAATTATCAACTGTTGCAAACTCTTGATGACCGTAAATCTGATTATTTAAGTAAATTTTTAAACTTAATTCAAATTTGTTCAAAATTATTTAACATGTAGAGATAATTAGTGTATGAAATTTAAAGAATCTTTCAAAAATTAAACTAAAATGTTTAATCTTCCATTCTTCCTTTTTCCGTTAATTTAATGAAAATATTAATTCGCAGATGCTACTAGAAAGACAGTTAAGCTGTAATAATTTACGATACTGCTATGTATGGTTTATATGCTAAAATAATAATACTCATTTCATAAAACTCATAATATTTAATATTTTTAATTAAATAAAAAATATTTTAATAATTTAGTAACATTTTTATGCAAATTTATAATATTGTAATGAATTATTTGATTTTATTATCATGCTCGTTATGCTTTATATAAGTTAATTAAGAATATTCATTTTTGAGAGACACAATAAATATTCGTTACAAAGTAATGACTTGACAGCTTGTCACAGCTTATAATTTACTGCATCAATATCGAAAATCTACGTGATTATTACTATAATTTAAAAAATAATAAATATATTAGCAGTTATTACAAATAAATAAAATAGAATATTTTTAACTGTGGAAAGACATAACGTATCGTAATTACAAGTTTATTATTACAATATTATGTCGTGTGCTAGTAAAAGTTTGTAGTTTTCGTGAAGCTCTTTGCTTTGATGAGAATATACATTACTGATATATAATTCGGGCAAATAATTTGAATATAATCTTTCTGCTATATAAACTTCATGCATTTTTCGTTGGTAAAATCGCATTATTGACATATTATAAAGCAAACAAAGGTAAATGACTAATAACTCTTAGGGTATATATATGATGCAATTACATCCAGTATTGATTTGTATTAAAAATAGATAGAATAAACATCTCACTAAATTTTTTACATATTCTGATGATTTCGAATCAGAGATATATCCTGAATTACTGACTTCTCACGCAACATATTACGCATTAGACATTACGTTTATTACGTTTATGTATATATGCATATTCTACAGTATTTATTAAGCAGAAAGTACTTTGCGAGGTGCAATGCATACACAGAATTCGCGAATGCGTTGCAAACGCTCGATGCTTATCCAAGCACTGAAAAGAAGGTCGGACAACAACGGCGAATCAATGGTCGCTGATTGACTCGGTTGGTTACGTGACTCGGCGTTCGGCGTCCTCCCATGCGAATGAGCGCACCACTGCACGACACATTGCGTGCACGCGCGCTCAGCCCACCTCTCGTTTGTTTCGAGGTTTGTTTATTCGAATAAAAAGAGCCTAAGTCAATCGGCATGCACGTAACCACAATCGCACGCGTGGATTATTGTTCGTATATGTAGGAGGTGCAGACCCAATCTGCCACTCTCATAGGCGGTCAATATTACAGTAATTGGATGCTTCCTAAGCTTAAAAGCGATTATCCGAAATATAAGGAGTATTACATAATACGCAGTAATAATAGCAGAAAAAGCTCGAGAAAAAGCATGTCTTGAGTATACGCGCTACATATGATGCGAGACCTGAGGAACTACATACTTTATAAATTGGAATATGAGAATCGAAAAATTCTCGGAAAAATTTTATTACGATTAAAGGACAAATTATAAGAAAGGAAGAATGCACGATATATTATAATGGTCAGTAGCAGATCTTCCCCTTCCATATTCCACAGCTGCAGATGGTACGCAACCGTGACCCCTACTGCAATGCTCAAAGACTTAACTGCTATTGCCTCAGCGTAGGGAGTTATGATGCAACTATAATGTAATTGCCAGTAGTTAATAAGAAATTTAAATAACCTTAACTAGTACATGTATATATATTGTTTTACAAAATTTCATTAATGACTGGTATGTTATAGATGATATACTAAACTTAATGATATTGATAAGTTAATATTGAGGCTAATATTTTAATATGTTTTTTAATACAATGAATACAATGCACTCAAGCAATGAAAATAATTAAAATTGGTTAAACTATAAAGTAACCGACTGACATTGTATTATTTCACATTAAAGTTTTTTAAAGCAATAAAAAAAACTTTCAAATTTTGCTTTTTATATCGTAGCAATATTTTCAATAAGGGTACTCCTAAAATAGGCCACTTCTTTAATGCGGATACAGATGCAGCTATAGTTATGCTTGCAGCTGTAAACGACATTATGTAATGCGAGGAGCCCTATAAGCTTCGACTAAGCGAGCGTCCAATCAATATAATATGGCGGTCGTTGATGTGGCCGCGCGCCGTCGATCTCTCTACATGCGTGCTATTTACGCATGCAGTATACACATGTATTGCTAACCGTGCAATACTAATGCAAGCAGTTTTCCTATAGATTATTACCGTAACTTTTGAATGGTGTAAATGGTTATTTTCTTGACTAAATAAAACAAAATTTTATGTTTACATCATGTGTAAAATTTTTTGTGAATAAATCCTCAAGGTTTAAGGCGTTTTTGGTAATTATTTCTGATATAAAAAATCAACATTTCTTATTGATGATCAATAATTTCAAATGTAATTTATTTATTTTTTAAAGTATTCCAAAAGTTGGTTTACTGGTCAAACGTAATGTTGGAAATAAAAAGCAATCCTTTGCTTATTAAATAAAATCAAATGATAAAGCAGTTTTTTCAAATTATTTATAGATAATGGAGTTTCAATTTTCTCGTAGAGTAGTAGCATGTACTATAGTATGAAAGACTATAATACGATTTATTGAAGTCGTCTGTATAAATTAATCACAAAATTGATTTATAGGTGCAAATTATGTCACGAAATTTGAGGAGCACAAAATTCGCTGGAAGAACATACTCGTACATTCTACAAAGCCTGTTAGAGAATATTACAGGCCCTCAATGAGTTTATTTAATTGCACAAACCGTAGAAGTTACAGAGAGTAAAATTATTATATAGCTCGAAAACTATCACCTTATGATATTATACATATAAAGTATAAATAGAGGTTGTCATAACAAGGATGCAATAATATAACTAGATGGGAAGATGTTAGATATACTCGATTAGCTAAGCGCGCGGCATTTTCCCTTCCCTTGGCTTCCTGCGGACATCTGCTGTACCCAAAGCGCTGGGAGAATTCCGTTTCGATTTCCAATTGACCTCTTTCGGTAATCGGATACAATTGCATGCGACTCATTCGCGAAGTCAAGCTCGGTGCAGCTACTGGAGACTGCTGCAGTCAAGAGTCATGGAGATGCAGCTAAGCGGTGAAAGGTCAAAAAACTCACCCAGGTGGAAACGCGACGATCCGCACTTCCTGCAGTTCATGTAGATGCGAGGGGTTTCGGTGTAAAGACTCGCTTTACACTTGATTGCTTCCGGTACATTTTCTCATTTTCACATACGATCTAATCCATTGGTGGTTACGAATGGACATGTGAACGAGCACTAACTACTGCAGTTCAACCTGCTACGCAGCAGGTGCACACACTTTTCTATTGGGACCTGTAGAAGATATCAACATTCCTCTGCAATGCAGACTACCCAACACATGGAGAGTACCGCGATCGTTTTGTTCATCTTAACGCACCATTTGGTCCCGTGCGACTTTAAACTTGGCACTACGATGCATGTAAACAGATTTATTCTATTTTGCCATTCCCTGCATACTATATTCTTTTGTCTTTTTTTCCCTTTTTAAACGGTATAGTTCTTTAAAAATACATTTAAAAATACTTTCTTTACACATAATAATTAAAAATTTTTAGTTATATTAATATTAAAGCGGTACTTAATAGCTGATTTTAAAATACATTCAAAATACATTTATAATTCTTCGAGCAAAATATAAATTAGCATTACTATACTATAAGCGTTTATATATTACGTAGGGTCCAGGAAATAGATATTTTGAGCTGTGCAATTAGAAATTTGGGACCATGTTTATAATTTTTTTGTCAGGCACAAAACAGTTAGTCGCATTCGTGTATTAGCACACGGGTGATTGAAAAATCAAATGTACAGCAGACTTAACCAAATATCTACATTTATTTCCAATCGCAAGTGCAAATCAATCTCTATCGAGTGTGTTGCATGGAAAGAGAACTGTAGGTACTATGATTTACACACTTCAAGATCTTGTACATATATAAACACATGAAATATTCTTTCCAATATTGTTTACTCTTATCCAACATAATCGATGTATGAATTGAAACGTTTCTAAGGGCTTAGAAGGACCTAAGGTCCTTATATGTTCATCTGGTCTAGAGTCGTGTATCGCACATAAGAATTCAGTTGAATTGTAATCTGATCCTCAACCTTAGGCGCATCTAAGTAAAGGATTAAACAATAATTAAAATGCGAAAAGAAAATAGAGCTGATGCTCAGTCAGACATTAGACTGACTGGACTTAGGGGTATAAATAATATACCAATAAAATATACCTGAAAATCATTAGCAAATAAGATATGCTTTACACCCATAGAGTTAGTAGCAGGACCAAGGTCGTTAATGTGAAGGTAAAACAGGAGTGAGTCCATAATGAACCTTAGGAAAGACGGGACATAATGATAAACAAAAAAAACATTCTGTTAGGTCTACTACAAATAATGGCTCTCTATCAGACACTACTGGACTCAATTTTTGAGAGAATACACAGTGTTATCTACCTGAAATCATTCTGTCTAAATAGTGTATACAATTTGGTACGCCAATACATGTGTTCTCTCCCAAATATATAAAAAGCGGTTATTCACAATCGCGGCATTAAATACGTTTTGACGCGAGCGTCGTCCCCTGCCGTGGGGGGGGGGGGGGGTTAACGAGAAAGAGATGAGGGATCTTTTGTGCCGTCGGTGGAAAGCCCTCCGGCTTGGAGGGGACAGGTGGCGGTGCTCAGCTAGGGCGGCACCGCGAGCTCCTTCTGTCAAGGACTGGCCGAGCCTAGGTGGTTCGGCGACAGAGGGATGACTAATTAATGGAGCCAATGAGCTATCGGCAAAAGAGTTGGCCCCGATTG
This sequence comes from Sycophaga agraensis, assembly GCA_018906755.1. Classification (NCBI taxonomy): domain Eukaryota; kingdom Metazoa; phylum Arthropoda; class Insecta; order Hymenoptera; family Pteromalidae; genus Sycophaga; species Sycophaga agraensis. Next base: position 1,401,866 of record JACCIE010000013.1, read on the forward strand.
AAGCGTTCGGACCACTAGGGCGTCCGGTTCGGTCTCGGAGGTTGTACCTCGGGGTGGAGGGTAGCTCCTGGGTGCGGGGGATGATTTCCCGTTGTGATGAGTTCCGTTGGTCTTCGTGATTAGCCTCGGGGTTGGTGGGACTGCCCTTTGCTCCCTTCATCTGTGCGGCGTCGATCTTGACCGGGTGGCCGTCCCGGTCCACCCAGTATACCTCGTCTCGTACATGCCTTGTGACCCGCAATGGGCCTTCCCACTTCTCGGCCAGTCCGGCGCAGAACTGTTCCGAGCCTTTGGATAGGGGGTGCGCTCGTATGTATATGAGAGTTCCCGGGGGAAAGGTCACGGCTTCTTCCGGCGGCGGGGGACCTATGTACCGGTCTTGGGCTGCGGCGGCGGCCTTGATGCGTGATTGGACGACTGGGTCTGCCCCGAGCGGTGTCTCGGGATCCCCGGGACGCCTTAGCGTGCGCCCGAGCAGCAGGATGGCAGGGCTAGTTCCGACTGCTGCGTTGGCCCGATTCCGGAGCTGGAAAAGGAGTTTCGGGATGTCCTGGTCCCATTCTTGATGGGGGTGGTCCCTGAGGAGCAATCGGAGCCGCTTCTTCACCTCCTGGTTCCTGCACTCTGTGGGGTTTGTCTGGGGGTGGTATCGCGGCGTGGTCCACGCGTGGCACCCCCATCGCTCACATGCTACCCCGAGTGACGGCTACTGAACTGTGGACCGTTGTCTGGCAGAATCGCTCTGGGGAATTCCCACCTGCTAAATACATCTTCCATGAGGGGGAGGATCTGCCGAGTGCCGGACACTCCCAGGGGGAATGCTTCCACCCACCTGCTGAATAGGTCGGTCACGATTAGCAGGAAGCGTTTTTCGCGCGGGCTCCTGGGGTATGGGCCCATAAGGTCGACGGCGATCGTGTCCCAGGGCCGTTGTAGACGGTGCGTCCGGGGGGCGCCCCCCCCCCCCCCGGTACCGGCACTTGCACGAGGACAGGCCATTTACCCTCCGAACAGACAACTTCTTGGGAGCTTAGAAGGCTGTCGGTCGGCTAGGACTTGCCACTTCGACTATTCCTGCTAAGGATCTGACTGGGGTGGGCAAAGTAGTTGATATTATCTACAGATGCTCCGAGAGGCAACTGTATCGTATAATGCGGGACACCTCAATCTCCAGGTCAACTAGAGTTATGACAGCGTTTGCGACACTATCCATACATTTTGGAGCATATTCCTGATCACATACGCGTTGCGACAGTAGGGGATACTGCCGGGCAGAGTTTAGCAGAAGAAATAGGAAAATCGGGAGGGAATATGCGTCTCTTAGGCCTTTACATTCTTGGCCCCGTCTACTCCAGAGAAGACAGGTTGGCTGAACAAATTAGTAAAAGAGTTTCGTCTGCTTGTGTATCAGAAGGTATTGTCAATGTGGACTCTGGTCGGATGCGAGAAATTCTGACAGAGACAGGTTGGGCGATAGGCTCCTTGAGCCCAGCAGTTGATGAGATCATAGGGTTAGCCATTGCGACAGACATAACTGGGACGAAGATTATTGAAACTGCAGAGGAGAAGCTTGCCGATCCATCAGCTTTACTAGAAGCTGGTCTGATTGGTGTTGTAGCCATGACGCTCCTTAGGCAAGCCCGGCTAGTTTATCGTGGACACCACTCAACATCTATACACTTTGTGCAGCAATTGCTGCCAGTTCTTACTAAAGATGGGGAGATACCTTACCCCATCATTGCAGAAGATCTAAAGGCATATTCTATAGTTCACGACAGGGACAGGACCGCCCCCTTCCTGAGTTTCTCTATATTTCAAATTAAGTCGTTTCCAAAACTCGTATTTCTTGCGCTGAAGTATCACGAGGCCTCGTTACGATCAGAGGCAGAGAAAACGACATTCAGCGCATACAATTCAACGTCTATAGCTGAGCACGTTCCGGAAACTCGAAATCGAGTGGCTCTTACCCAGCTGGCGGCAATTCTGCCCCCACCGGAAGTAGAGTCTCTATCCGCTTTGATTGCGGTTTTGAATACAGACCAGGCAGGGTTCATTATGGACAGACAATCACCGGAGATGCGGGCACAAATTTATTCCCCGCTAAAAACGAGAGCAGCCCCAGGGCCCTGGGCCCTCGCTGAGTTGGCGAAAGAAAATGCCGACTATACAGCTCGATTAGTTGAGGAAGGGACAAGGAGGTTGAAGACCGAGCTACTGGAAAGATTTGAAGGATTGTCCGACAGGTTGACAACTATTGACAACCCTGAGCAGAGGAAACACGAACGTGTCCTGCTAGCAGACTGGAGGGACCGCATACTCTCAGGCTTAAACCAACTTGATGCCTGAACGGATGCCCTGCCTACAGCATCCAGTGCCCAGCAATCCAACATCAGGGCGTCACTAATTGAGAACTTCAACTCCGTGATTAACACCATACGGAACGGGCCCCAACAGATCTGAAACTGCAGATGCAAGTCAATGACAGGTCAACCAACGTCGGGCGCCAAATGACGCGAACGTTGTCCCCTCCCGTGGGGGTGGGGGGTTAGTGAGACAGAAATAAGGGATCTCTTATTGTGCCGTCGGTGGCAAACCCTCCGGCTTGGAGGGGCCAGGTGATGAAAAGCTGTTGAAACTTTAATTGTTTCATCTCCATGAGTAGCTATACCAGCCGTTCTTGGCGTAAGATGGCATCAGTTTGGTGAGCCATTGCGGATCATTTCACTAGCAGAATTCGTTCGTATGCACACGTTACGCCACATAACTGATGGTAGAGTATTGTTAATATGCTTGATGTAGCTATCCACTAGAACCTTTCGAGTGGACTTCTCTAATCGGATCCAATGAATTGTAGTTTTGCAATCTGTTAATACACACTACTCGTCAGCGGAGACCCAATCTCGCTGTAATAATCTGTTTAATTGCTAATTGTCTCAATAACTTACATCTAAAAATTTAGTTGGATGTTTAAATATCGCTTTCTTACTTAATGTAGGCGAATGGGAGATCATCAAATGACATTTATCTTAAAAACAACCACTACTGCAAAAAGAGACTTGTTTCATTGATAATAGTTGTTGAGCTTTATGTGTAAGACCGTGTATTAGGTAATTTCATATTACATCAATTTTTCCGTGCAAAGATGATATGGTAAATAAAGTCTGCAGTTTTATATTTCAGATATCTGATATACTGATTACCTTTTCAATTGTCTGTAATTGTCTGTAATTAGGTATTTATAATTACACAATTTTCCGTGTAGAAGGGTATTCCATATCACTTTCAGCATCAGTAGCCTAGTAAGCAGTTAGCCTATGTTTGTCTATAGTTTGATCCCTACGACCTTATTGAAGAATGTTATTTAGCCTGTACCTAGTGGAAGTCGATCAAGATGAATTGAAATTGCTTCGATTTATCTTTTGCCAGGCATCATAATGGAAGAAGTACTTTTGTGTATGGATATAGCATTCAAAATTATTAGGATTGTAGAAGGCATCATAATGAGTTAATCTATGTTTTATTGGCGAAAGTGTGAGATTAGAAGGGCAAGGCATCCTGGGATTTATAGTTTTGATGTCAGAATACGAATGCTTAATAGTAATTGAAAATTTGATTGATTAGTATATGTATAAAAATACTGTACTGAACAATGACTTTATAACTTTTGATAAGAAAATATTATTCCATCTAAAACGTATTTAGTCTTAATCTCAAAGTGACGTATGTTCTAAGTTTTGTTCTGTTTATTTTTCAGGCGCGATCTAGAAAATTTAATGATAATTTATTTCCTTGATCTTTTGTAAGATATTTTCGTTTTTTTCAAATTTTATTTGTCTATTCATAGTTGATTACTAAAATAAATAAATCTTTATTGATTAAAAACATGTTTCATCGTATTGTTATTTATATTTCAGGTGAGTTGATACTCTTTGTGTTTATATTACGTGGTTGAATTCAAATACAGTATATATAAAATATACGAATCAATTTAATCAAAGAAATCTCAACATTAAAAGGGAATCGGTAAGTTTTTTATTCAAATACATAAAACCATATCTCTGAACATGAATATCAATGAAAAAAAATATTATTTGTAAAACGATAAAAGGTTTTTTGGTAAAATAATTTAAAATTTATACTTGAAAAAGATTTACTAGAATTCTTTAGATTTATCCAACTGTACAATATATTAATTTTAAATTACAACAATACAGTGCATAGGGTTATGGAACAGTCCAATGGCAACTGCAAATGTGCACGTGAACGTAGTGAAATATGATAAATGCTCGTAATTAATAAGACATGAAATAGAATATAAAAGCAAATGATCGTATTATTTCACGGGTGCACGTCGGTATCAAGTATCATAGTTTAAGGAGATATCGGTTTAATGATGACTATGTGACATTATATAGCGATATAATGATTTACGTATGTTTAGTTTACAAAGTCATACTCGTTTAGCGAATCAAATACAAATGATATTTTATTTCTAAATCCTGATAGAACGCCGAATATTAACGAAGCAAAATTTAGTAAAAATATTTTGTCATTTTGTATTTCGATAATGTTTTTTGTCATGTATTTTTTATTGCGTAATAATAATTAAATTTGAAATGATCAAATATATTTGGATGATTATCTAAAATTTATTTTTCTATGAATATTTAGTTTCTTCGAGCTGTTAACAAATCTTGAAACATGATAAATTAACCATGTCGAAGCAAACTATTCTAGAATAAATGCCTACCAATTAGTTAAATATTACATAATTAAAATTTTTTTACTTATTAATTATAACAATGTTTAGTCATTTTATTTATTTATTATTTTAATTATGTTATTAATAAATTATAAATAGATAAAAATATTTTTAACAAGAAATTAGAAACTAAATATTTAAAATATAAACACTGAAAAACAGTTTTTAATACTATTATTATTAAAAAGTTGATATAGAAAAAAATAGTTAAAAGTAGCCACAAAACTAGAAAATAATTTTTAAAATATCTGGTTTCTAATTAAAGATGTAATATTTTTGTCGAATTTTCGATGGATGTAAAAGTAGAATTAAATAAACTTATAAGCATTGAATATAATTTTGACAAATACTTGTACGACTGCAATAGTAAAATAATTTTTCTGTCGGATTTTATTCTTGGCATTTTTTGTTACAATTGTAAGAATTCATTTGTTGTAGGTTCTTAGCAATAGATCAAAGGTGGATTACTTTACAATATTAAAGCTTTAATATGTATCAAATACGTTATTTAAAATAGTAAAAAAGTAAAAAATTTGAAAGAAATGTTTGGTAATAAAAAGTTAAAGGACATTTACTAATTAATAGTACTAGATGTTTTGTAACAATTATTAGTAAATTATTTTTTTATATAAAAATAATTCATTTTACTCTCGGTTTTACTATTTATTGTTGTTTTCTTATTGTATATTTATTTTTATTTGAAAAAAAGATAAAATGAATACACTAATTATCATATAAAAACTCTTTTATTTTACATTGTTTCATGTATTTGTCAATGCCTGCTGGATTGTTCCATAGACGATACAAAACATTTCTTACTTGTCTTAGCCTTTAGTCACGCAACAAGTTTTTTTCACTCACTTTTAATAGATAAATAGGACACGTTTAAAAAAACTGTAACTGTAGGATCTTATGTATCCTTTTCAACTGAGAGTGATATGTTCATCATCCCATCTAGCATTCGTCATCGTACAACAGTGTATACGAATCGTATACCTGTAGTAGAGCGAGAGAGAGACTAGTAGTAATCTACAACATTTTCTGGTTATAATTATTAAAAAAATTACGATTTAAATTTTATTACATTTACTCTTTCGGTTTTTTTATTTAAGGCTCCATTGATTAACATATTTAAGATAAAAATTGGTCGATTTCTTAACAGGAAAGAGAGAGAGAGAAAAAGAGAGAGAGAGTGAGAGAGGGAGGGAGGAAGAGGGTGCGAGAGACGGGGAAATATAGGCAAGGGGTAGAGGGTAAACGGAGTCGCGCAGTGCGATATCTATCAGTGTTATAAGGCGTCGTGGGAAGATTGGAGTTCTGTTTCTCTCTTTCTTTCTTACTAAACCCTCCCTCTTCACTCTTTCCCTCTTCTGGTTTATCGCCGAACACAAGAATGAACACGCGTGGTTGCAAGTTCCCGACATAAATTACTTTACCGTTATCAGCATCCCTTTAGTCTCCTATAATCTGCACTGTGAGTGAATCCAAACCGCTGGTGAGAAAAAAAAAGAAACAATGAATAATATGGTTTGTTACCGCTGCGAGATCGCGTGCTTTTTAAAAATAAATATGTGTGTAAACGCACTTTGTGATACTTTTCACCGTAATAGTTATTGCGCTAATGTCATTTGCATGCGCAGTGGTTGCTAAATTTATTGAAACTGATACTTCATTACTTGTAAGTCACTATTATTTGTGAATGTCAATTTAGCATTAAAATGCAAAAATTATTGTAAAAACAATGTTTACTATTTGACTGCCGTTTGCCTTAATTGTATAATTGTTTGTGTTTATTTAACTTTATTAATACTACTTACTTATAAAAAATGATGTAAATTTTATCTTAAATTTAAACTTAAATTTCATTATCGCTACAAGTATGATGGTAAAGTATCTAAGAACTTTCCATTACCGTTAAATGGAATTAGTGTCCAATTTTCTTTTCTTCGCTTTCCTGATCTTCATGTTATATTTCTTCTACTAGAAAATGTTCTCGGCAAAGACATGCTACATGCTTCGTATCTTGCCGAAGCCGACATTCGCTACTTTTTGGGAGGAAATCAATTCCGTTTCACAGTGTAGACATGCCGGGAAAGGTCCCAATATTTTGGGGTCGAGCTCCTTACTGGCAAAACTATAGCATTCTTACTTACTGGTATAGCATTCTTTATCTCATGTATGAACTACTCAAGTATATTATTTAACATCCTTCGTGCCTATTTTTCTAACAATATTTCGATTTCGAATATTTCGAATTCTACAGAAAAATTCAACAATTTTAGGGTAAATTCGCTCTAAAACAGTCAGAGTTCCAGGTATTTTTTCCATTGAATGATATTAACAAAAAAGTCCATTTGCTCTCACCTAGAATTAAACTTTTGAATACTAGTCAAATTACTAGACATTGTTCTATGTCTAGTGCATATTTATACCAACGCCGTTTTTAATGTCATGTTATATTAAAAAACTTTCGTTATTACTTCGGGTTATCTTACTGTACAGTTTTAAGGCAAAACGAGGGATATTTATTATAAAAAGTTGTTTTTGTTTGACTCGTTTTATTAATGTACTTTATTTTGACCTTAAAGTAATCTTAAGATTACAGTTAAGATTATATTTATACGTAAATTTTTTTGCTCTCAAATCAAAGATAAGAAATGGAAGTTTTCTTTTGAAAAAAATCGCCTTCTCTTTGAAACTAAGATCAAAGTTATATCTAAGGTTAACATTAGATTGTTTTTGCGAAAATCTATATTTTTTGTAGTTGATATTTTTTCTCTGATGAGTTTTTCTTAAATAAAGGTAAAATCGAATAAATTCTGAATACTGTAAAATAATAATAATTTCAGATATTATAAATTCGAGTTTGCATTTGCATTGCATTTCTTTATCATACTTAGATGTTTATGTATAATTATACTTAATGAGTGTAACTACAATTTTTAAAAATAATTCTACAAATAAATGGAGTAGAATTGGCAACTGAAATATTATATTTTATTCTAACATATAATTGTACAAATAGGCATTTTTATTTTAACGAATATAAAGAGAGTAAACGAACGCAATGCAACCACGGATTTAGACTCTGAACAAGTTCAGTTAGCAAGAACGGTTTAATCAGCAGAGAAATTTGCATTGAAGCAATGACGTTGGGCAATCGTATTCGATAAAAATTTAAAGCAGCTCATTGTATTCAAATCTCAAACTGTGTAGTAGCACGTTGGAAACACTTGTAGCAAATGCAGTTGTCCACGCTAACTAAAAGTATGGTGTATATGTTATAAAACGGTGTATCAAGGTGCCACAATGTTTGTATTCGGTATCTGTATGATATTGCATTTTCATTAACATTCATAGTGGTTGTAAAGCTGTCTTTTCTTTTTGAAAATGTTTAAATGCAAGTAAGCATTTCATTGTCTCTCATTTTGAATCTCTATTTCTCATTTACTCTCCCTTACATATTACAACTATCAGTGTTGGATTTGCAGCTTGGAGTTTCCATTTGCAGGTAGTTGGGTTTCCGACTAAAATTGAAATTAAAATTCTTTCAGAATGAAAAATTCTAGCTAAAATTTAAGCGAAAATGTAACTTGGATTTTTGTAAAAAATATATAGAGTATTTCTAATAAAAATATACATTACACACAAAATCATTAGTTTGACTCGTTTAAATTTTTACGAAGGTACTATTAATTTTTATATTTTTAAATAAAATATATAAATCAAGTGATTTTAATTCTAATTCGTGATTGTAGAAATCCTACAGTGTATTTATTAATACAACATTCGGAATCAATTAAAATCAGCATCTGGCTACTGCCTTCGCATAAAATACAGCTTTTTGTACTATTATTAGTTGAAAACCTGCAGATACTAAAAGCGTTCGGGAGATTTTCAGAAAATGAGCGAACTTTGCTTTTGCGGATAAATTAAGAGAGTGAGAGAGTGAGCGAGATAGATAGAGAGAAGTAGATTGAGAGAGAGAGAGAGAGAGCAAGGGAAAGAGGCAGGGACTAAAAGAGACAAAAAGTGAAGATAAGGCTTGACGAAGAGAGCGAGAGAGATAGGGTTGAGGTGGGTTGGGTTCCTCCGGCTCACCGAGCAGCGAGTCGCTATTGATTTTTCGCCACAGCAGTCTCGTGCCCTCCTTGTCGGACTCTCGCCTTCCTCTTCCTCCCTCTCTCCCTCCGTTTCATTCACACTCGGACTGCTTCTCTCGCTCTGCAGTGGTGACGATGCGCCGGGTGCCTTTCTAAGGCTCTCTCTCTCTCTTTCTCTCTTTCGTTCGCTATATACACTCGGAAACGTGCTAGTATAGCAGTTTCTCTCTCGTATACACTCACACCCTCGGCGCAAGCTCGATTCGGAGCCCTGTCCAAACAGACGGTACCCAAGTTCATATATGCCGAAGTATATTCCAGTGGCATCGTTCGACTGAGATGACGTCTTTATAAGCTGAGTGAAAAGTATAAGGTAGTGGTACGAAAAAGAATGTGTGAAATGTTCAAAGTCGTGAATAACTGGACCGATATTATTCTTTGATTTCGGCTTTAAGAAATTATGATACGCTAATTATTACTATTAACTCAAAGAGCCGTGGTTATTTGCCGGAAATCAATTTTTTAATGAAGCTATTATCTTTCTTTTAATTAAGCTTATGATGCTTATTGGCGTGATCGTTATCTTTCCGCACTTACAAGTTTAATAAAAGCTGTGTACAACCTAGTCTGTCTACTGTTTTTTATTTTGATTTCCAGAACATCAAAGTGCAACCACGATAGAAGTTTAATAAAAGAATATAATTGTATAAAAAACTGGCCCGTTCAATACGTATACAGCAGTTTATAGAGAAAGTTCTTCAAAACAAATCTACCTATTTTAAATACAATTCAGTTTAGAAAACCTACTTTTAGATGTAGTGATGGCCAAATAACCACAAGAAAAAGAGAAAATAATGCTCTTATAGACTTATTAATAGAAAAGAGAAAAAACAAGATATAGGCATGTTCTGGGTAAACATTTCAAAGTGTACATAGCCGTAGGGTAGACTTTATACAACAATCTTTGGTTGTAGGAGTCGCATATGAGTTATACACTTAGTAGTTATACGAGTGGTACATCGTACACCTTGCCATTGTCAAAGAGTGAGAAAATACTAGTGCATCGAATTAGAGCTTCACGACTTGTTTGCAAATCTCATTTCGATCGAATTCAATTAGTCCGGTGCCATTCGCAGCGACGCGCCCGATTGTTTGCCTCTGACCGCGACGAGAACTGCTGCGCTCGCGTTGTAATGATTAATTTTCTCTGTGTCTCGTGAATCGAAATTAAAAGTACGTTAGTAGCTGTGCAGTGAACCGAGGGTGCATGCACATTGCCCGCGCGAATTGATGTTTTCCCAATACATCGAAATGCACGTTACTGAAAAAGCATTTTTGTTATATTCAAATTAAAAGCTCGCGGCATTTCGAATGCTTTAATTGTCCGTGTCAAGAGACAAATTTTTTATCGTAAACGCACCAATTTGTATTTTGCTTTTATTCTCAATTGTTTACTCGAAGTGCAGGATCGCAGTAGTTGATGCTGAAAACATGTTCCATCAATCATAATTCGTAAGCGCTTATAAACGCGCCAGTCATTGAAGGCTAGTGTGAAATCTGCACTTTTGCCCAAAGTTTCATTTTTGTGCTTTATAACTAGCCACCATTAAACTATTTTTCAAAAACATGCACGCATGTGAGTTTTCTTTGTTCATTTTTTAATCAATGTAAACTATTACTGTAAACTATATTTATTCTTCTTCTTAGAACTTTTCCAATTCGCATACGTAACAAAAATTTTTGTTTTATATTATATAGTTTTTATATCCTGTGAGCTAAAAGGAAAACTTGTACGTAATATTATTTTTATTATTTTTATTCATTACATTTAACAATATAATAATAATTAAACTTTAAATATAAAAATCATAATTCCTTTATTATAATATCATAATATTGTGTTCAATTTCTCGGTTAAATTCATTCGTGAATTGAAACTGTGTAAAGTTATGAATCACAATTCCTATAAAGCTATAGTTTAAATTTGTTTTAAAAACATAAAAATATATAGTGATAATATAATAATTATTAAGTATAATGAAAATTTATACAATACATATATTTTTTGTTTATTTCTGCAATATGTCAGCAAACTTTCAAAATAAAGCAATTCCATTTTTTAGAACTATAATCATTATGTAATAATATACTTACATGATTTTAAACACAGATTATAACACATCTTAAAATTTAAGTGCTCCATTGGTTTTTATGGTGTTTTAACTTTTTTAACATTACTAAATTACAATAGTTGAAATGTTCGTTTTGACATAGTAAAACAATTATAATTTCATCAGCATACACACTATGTTATTTTTTCATTACTGTTTAACTGTTTTGTTATTCATTTTAATTTATTTAACTTTAATAGTATTATTTAATGGACAATAAAATCATCTACTTAAAAACTATTTATTAAAGTATAACGCTTAGTTTTTCCCATCTAAAATTTCAGTTTGACTTCATGTTTTCAATAGAATAAAAAAAGTAATAATAAGCAAGTAAATTAACAGGTCTGCGGTATATAAATAAAAATCTAAATTTTATCTATTTATTTATAAATTATTTCAAAACTGTAAATAGTATTCAACGATAAATCAACGAATCAGAACATAATTTTTTAATTTGAATATTAGGATAAAACGTGCAGTTTTATTTTAATATTAAAATAAATTAAAAAATTAATAAAAGTATTTATAATCTTATCCCTTTAAAGTGGAAACTGGAATTGAATTGATAATGGTAAAAAAGAATCTATAAGTGGATTATGAAATACTCTGAATGACGTTATAGGAAAGTAAATAAAGGAAACATCTCCATAAAAATTATTTATTCGGAGCAGCTATCACATTGACTGCAGATATATATTCTGCTATCAAGTACAAGATTGAGAGAGTTAAAGGTAGACTTGCGGAAGCTCCGTCTAATCGAGATTTCTACCTTGATTCAATGCAATGGCACTCGCGCAGGCAATTAAACATCGTAACTGACGATAATGCCACATTTAATTATAGGAGGGTCATGGCAGACACCACTATGCTCACCGAGAATATTACTGATTCACACTTTTATAATGTTTAGTATGGGGACACTATTATAGAGGATTATCTTTCAATGATTTTTCAGTACTGTTTCATATCGTGAAATATGGTTATGAACGTAGTCTATTTTCTGGTTGATGTATAAAAATGCAATATTTTTACTTTTAATTAGATTTTTTGTTTTTTTTTCTTTTACTTCTTTTCATTTTTTCGAATATTTAAAGTTTTCTAAGACTCGAGTAAAAGAGAGGATGTAATAAATATAACGTATTCTAAGTCTATTTTCGCATCCATTACGCTACGTCTATTCTATGTCTGGATTTGTTTAAACAATGATATTAGACTGAAAAAACAGTAAATTATGGTCGAGCCTACGTTGATTCGAAATTCCATCAAATACAGCCTAAGAACTAGTAAATGATTTAAAGTTAAATTTATCTTAACTATAATAATAAGAGGCATAAAACTGATATGTCATTGGAGACGTTAAAAAATAGGAGAATACTTTGGCAATAACTGCTTTTCTAACATTGAATTTGTCGTAGAGATTAAATGTGAAAACCACATGACAGATTACCGCTGCTCTTGCTTTAAATTTATTTGAGTATAATTTGTCAGAAAAATTTAATTATTCATACTGCATCTATGGAAAAAAATATATAGAAAATACAACCGTATGAAAAAATATTATTTAACGCACCTTTCTGTGTCAACTCGTGATGAACAAATTAGGATGACGAACCAAGCAAATTATTCAAATGTCTATAAAACGATATTTTCTCCATCGACGATTCTTTTGCTGAAGCGGGAAGTTTGCCAAAAACTTGGTCAAAAGTAAGCACGCAGAATAGATTTATTTCAGTTTCTGTGTTAGTCATGCTTTCTCAGTGTTTAATAATTGATAAATGCAATAATAAATTAACCACTAGAACACTATAAAGCTATTAAAATTAATGAATAATAATTATTAAATATAAATTTGGGGTTTTTGGCAATTGACTCTTTGGTAATTGACACTAAACTACTATGAGAAAATATTTCATAGGTAAAAGTAAATTAATTTTTGTAATACAATACTAGTAGAAGAATTTAGGCAAAGAATAATTTTTAATCTTGAAAAATTTCGAACAAAAATAAACCGACAACTTCTCAATGAAGTTGAAAAATAACCTAGTACTGCTAAATGGCCAGTACATTTTACTTTCGCTCGAAGGCTGAGCGATCCTGAGTTTGCCGTCTTTCTCCTTTTTCCTCAACAAAGCCACTTCTTCCTTTTTTCTTTTATGTCCCAGTGCGAGTGTAAAGACCTAAAGGGCCTTGGGTGACCCCCTCTCGTCTCTTTGCTTCTACCGTCGAGTTGCCGAGGAAGCTTTATGCGTGCCTTTTTTGCCTATTGCGTACGCACTCGAGGTAGCACAATGTGGACTCGGAGATCAGCATATCAGAGCTCGCAGCGTTAGAGCAATTCGTGCGCTAAACTTTTTTTAGAGAGTTAATACTGGCACTGTAAGTGTTCCGAGGAGTATTTTTAAGCATATTCCTAGGTAGAATATATTGTACTCACGTTACTCTTAGATGTAGAATTCCACATAATAAAAAAGCTTGGAAAATATCAAGGGAAAATTATGGAGAACACTTTTGGAAAACAAAAGCAAAAAAGTAAAAGCCATAAAGAATCGTAAAAAAACCATTGAGAATCGAGTCAAGAACTGCTATTCAGAAACCGTCTAAAATCCTGGTCGGCATGCAATCATATTTAGATCGGGCCTTACAATGTAAATCAATATGATCATTTACCGAGTTTAAAGTTATTTGTTTATTTATTAGTGACATAATTCGTATTGTGTAGCAGCACGATAATAAGCTTTAAAACAAGAAGAATCAAAGAGAAAAGTGAGAGGTTTGTTTAAGTCAAGAAGAGTCGATAGAAATTCTGCCCCGGAGCAGATGGAGATTCGTACGGGGCGCGGCGAAAATGGGAAAAGCCTCTTTCCTGTTCCTCCCCCTCTGCAGCTTTCATCAGTCATTTCCGCGCTTGCAGATCGCAGTTCGTCCGCCCTCCGCGCGCGCGACTGAATTAGAATCGTAATTGAAATCATAATTGAAATTGGGAGAGAGGTGAGGGCAGGCGGACGTACATAAGGACGGCGGTCTAATGCGGGAGCCGAGGCGCGTCCTCGGCGCGTGGACTCGTGCAAATCGAGCGATTTAATCGCGTCCGTCGCTTTTCTGAGAGACGCGATGGCAGCGACGGTGGCGGCCTCCGCCAATCAGCAGTTCCATTAAATAAACCGATGATTGCCTCTCTTGCAGCGGAGCGAAAGTGGGAACGTGTGGACGGCCTGGTCCTGAGCCTCCTTCGTACCACCCTTTGCACATGAAAAGCTGCGCTTTCACCGCTGCAGCCCGGCGAGATCGTCCTCACAACTCCCCTAGTGTGCAGTGTTATACCTACGCCCCGGCCCCCATTCGCTCCGATTACATTTGCATGCTCCACACGAGAAGGTGTAAAGTCCACGGAAGCTGGCAATTTTCATTTTTTTATTCTCCTTTACGCCTCTTTTACGCTTTTATGTATTCTCTAAAATGCATTTCATTTCACGTCCTCTTTCACTTATTGCTCACACTGCTGCTTTAGATATTTGAAATACTGTGCTCAATTTAGTTTGCTAAGGGTTAAATCTAATTAAGATGCTCAGCAAGTCCTTACAGTGTCTGTACAATTTCGTAAAACGAAAATTCATAAGTTAAAATTCAAATTATAGATTAATCATTCGTTCAATCACATCAGACGTAGGAAGGGATACTATTTTTAATTTAAGGGATACTAGGTTTAATCGTTTCACTAACTGTGAGGCTGCATACTTGTCCCTCATATGTATTTCACACCAATTGCATACCAAAAACCTAGGCAATCAGAACGCTCTCTTTTTTTCATGCTCTTACATTACTCCATATCTTGAACTTACAATGCATAATCGCACATAACTACCAGCAACTAATGCAACCGTTATTATTGTATATGCTAAGCTTTTATCTCTCACGAGTACGCCGACTAGTTACCGTAGACATATGCCAACCTGGGCCCAATTACACTGTACCTTCCTCTATTTTAGAGTCATGCATCAGAAGCTGCTAATGACATCTTTGATTGTGCATCAACTGTACTGTCTATTTTTTTACATATAAAATTCAATGACTATATACATTATAATTGAGTACCTATTTGAGAACAGAATATTTAGAAATATCTTAAGATTTTAAATTAATAAAATAGTAGCAGTAGTTTAAAAAATAGCTGCTTATTACGTTGAAGTTATCCGTCGTTTGCGGGAATAATATAGTACAAGCAATGTATAGAAATATAAAATTAATGTAAAGATAATTCCCTAATTTCAATCACCGCTTTTGCATAACGATAATGCATCATTGCTAGTTCTTCGTAATTTTTTACTAGGCTCCTGTGACTCATTCCTTTTAAAACTAAAAAAAGGTATAATTTTACTATATCTAAAGGAAATTTTTTTGAAGGATACAAAACAAATCTATACATATAAATATATTTCAAGAAAAATCAATATTCGATTCTTTGCATTCTTTGCATTTGTGACTTATATTTGTTCTTTTTTATTTCGATCATTGTTTCAGTTATAGAAAAGCACATTTGCAAAAAATTAAACGTTCATTAATTATTTTATAAAATATGTAGATTTAAAATCTAGTATTATTAGGTATATATATCAGCATTTTTATAAGTAATTGATGAAGAAGTATTGATAAAGAATAATGTATTGATAGAGTTTCTGACTATATGATTTAATTTATTACTTATGATTTAATTGAAATCATAAAATTTAATTTCTCTAAAGTGCAACATTTTGTCTTTATCCTCAACTATCAAATCTAGAACTAGAAGTACGTATTTTAATGCATTTATTATTGATTGATAGAGGATGACTCTTAACTGCTTTATAGCTATGGCGCAGCCCACTAATCCCGCTTAATCTCGCACCCGCGAGCGAGATAAGTTTCCGCGAGAGGCTATTAGGATTTCTTAAGAGCATTATGAAAATTGAAGAGTAGAGCAGAGAGCGAAGTGGCCGTGGCGGTTCAGGTAATTCCTTGCTTTTTCCCTCGTTAAGATATTAGCTGCTGCTCTCGCGGTTTCATCTTTCTCTCCGGTTCAACGATGATGTGAGACCAAAGTATCTCCCTTTTGTCATTTGATAGTCCACAGCTTCTTTTCGAAGTTTTTTTAAATATATTTATGAAACTGTTGAACAATACATTGGATATTTCATCTATTAGTGAGATAATTTGAAAGACGTTAAGAGGATAAAATTCTGGACCTAAAATTTTTAAAAAATTTTAATTTAGTTTATTTTTCGTATGGTTAGGTACAACAGAAATTTTCAAAAAATGCATTTTATTTGTTGTCAGTTCATTATTTATTAGATGGCGAATGCTCAATTATGCAGCAAAATGGTCAAAGATTTTTTTACATATTTTGTGGTAAGAGGAAGGATATACAGCAGCCTCAACCTAGTTGACTTGTAATATTGTTTCCTCGTAGTTTGTCCAAAGGGGTGTGCGGATGTACATCCCGCATACATATAAGCCGTATACATAATCGCCATATCGTGTGAACATACAACTCCTCAGAGCTATAGACATTCTTTTTTTCGAGAGGAGTCGAACTTCCGGTTTTGAGACTCGAGCTCTCCTTCCGTCCGGCGAGAAGGGTGCGGCTATTCACGCTGCAACTAGCCAAGATGCGAAAGACCGCCCCTTTGTCCAGATACTACTTTTAATTTGTCAATCTCGTGAGCCAATTAGCGACACTTAGTTTCCTTTATACATTCTACTCTGTTCTAATTAGATTTCCATACATTCTAATAGCATTTATTGAAAAAATTTTGATTAATCCTAGCAAAGCAAAATACAATCTAGTAATGATTACATACCAGGCTTAATACACTAAAAACGATAAAATTTAATAGAATCACTTCCATAACATTTTCGGGACTGTTTACCAGACAACTAATTATTACTGTATATTGTATATTTTGTGAATTTTTATATTAATATATTTTTGAGCACGAATAGATAACAGGGTAAAAGATAATTATTTGTAATAAACCAAGAATACTTAAAATTAATAATATATTGAATAAAAAATATTACTTCGAAAACCAATTTATTTTCGAAAAAGTATCAGGTTTGAAATAGGCTAAACGAAAGCAAGGGCCATTCCGTTCATTGTTAGAAATTAGTTAACGTATTGGTAGAAAATTTGTTAACGTATAAATGGGTTGACACGCAATCATTGATACCTTTTTTAGTCTATAACTTTATTAACTAATCTTCTATTTTATCACAAAAATAGTGGTTATTTAAACCAACAATAGATGAATGGTTTAATAATATTTCTATCAGTGATTTGATTCCTATTTCTAAAGAAGATAATTACACGTTTAATTTATAACAGTTATTAAACCATAGAAAGCCTCTATGCTTTCTATTCCTTTTAAATTTTGATGAGAAAAAATGTGAGACTACAATCCTCTATGATTGCCATCTATACACAGCCTATGCATCGACCTACATGTCAACGCGACGAGATGCCAGAATAGTTCATTCACGTTTGATACAATATTGTAATATGATGATATTTTCTTTTTTTTATAGACTTTTAAAATTATACAAGATGTACGAAACTTTCAATTTACAGTTTTTTAAATATTAAGTTTAACAGAAAGATAACGGTACGTATTTAGCTAAGATAATAATATTATGTATAAGAGTAAATAAATTAAAAAAGGTTTTTTAGATTGTTATTAATCTTTGCAGAACGAGATTTCTATTTTCTTTGTAGTTGCAGAAATGCGCATAAAAGCGATTTATAGTGTTATTGCACAAGCGCGGAAAAAGTATTAAGAAGAGTGCCGAAAAAAGTATTCATCCTGCATTTTAGCTCTTATTTCCCTGTCCGTTCTCTCAGTCACCGCATGTTCTCGTATACATAGAAAGCTTGCTTAGCTACGGAAACGTAACATCTCCGAGTTTCTGTCCAAGCCTCACGAGTTTTATTGCATGTGCGTGCGCCTAACCGCAGTCTGCACTTGGCGCGGGTGTACGCTGGCCGTTGCGTAACGGGTCATGCGTACTATACTCGAACAATGGAAACGCGAATGTGTACTCACAATGTTACAGCATTCCCTTAGCTTTCGTACATATCGCATCCTCTTACAGTCTCTGACTGCAACTCCATTTTTGAATAAAATATTAAACTACAATATATAAACTTCATCACTTGAGCTAAATCAATATTACACGTTGTTAGCAATTTTCTAATTCTGATAATTTTGATACTTTAGTTAAAAAAATAACGTAATATACCAACATTTTTAAAAACGACCTTCCACTTTAAAATTGGATATTTTTATTGCTTATTTTTGTTTATTTGGTTAAGTAAATTATTAAAGGTATTAAACTAAGATATATGTTGTACATATTGGGATGCTAGTTGATTACTGCTTAAAGATGCATTTCTTGTTCGTTACGTACTTATTTTTATATACAATTTATCGGTTTATCCGAGGATATATCTCGCTTAGTCACATTGTCTTGTTGACTTGTAACATCTTTTACTCTTGATGTATTTTAATTTAATTATGGGCACTCTGATGAGTACGAAAGCTGTTTACAGTGTGGACTACAAATGCTTAGACCTAGACGCTTTCGAAAATACATTAATTGTTTCTTTTTCGGCGTTACACATATACCTCCATAAATATATTGTTGATGCATACAGTGAAGTGAAATTCTTAATTGGACAAACATTTTATCGCGTAAAGCCAACATAGATTCTTTACCTCCATATATATTAATAAATGTCTACAGAAGAATTTTCCTATTGCTTTATTGTAGTATATAAACCTTTTTTTAATTATAACTAGACAAACTGTTTTTATAGTTTTTAATTATATTTATTTATTTCTGTAAAACAATTAATTTATTACAGCATGATATTAATTCGATACTTGTAATAAATTTATGTATGAAACTACTTTTAAAAGGCAATTTACAAACATTAAATCAAAAAACGATTTATAATAACAGTGTAAACAATAACTACACCATTAAAAGTAAGTTTTAGTTTATTTATATGAATTACTTACTAGATCAATTCCTGTACTTTATGAATTATTGGGCACGTTTTACATAAATATAATTAAATTGTGTTTTTTTTATCCATTTATTGAATCTCTATTTATGCTGTTATTACCGCTGAGTATAACGGTACGGAGTCGTGACTCTGCTCGCGATTTATCTCGCGGTTTATGCTTGAAGATAGTCTGCATATGTTTAATCAAAAATAGGATTTGTATAAATTATGAACATTGGCTATCTGATCAATGGAAATATTAACCTATCTGTTGATCAATCAGCTGTTATTTAGCCAATGGCTGATTAATATTTCTACCAAGAAGAGGGTTGTTAAATAAAATTATAAGCTAATATAGCATTTTATCGTTTTAATGTTTCAAGTTTCATTTTGAAAAAAGAATCAAAAAATTTAGTAATAAGTAGTTATACTTTCGATCAATTTTAAATTAATTTTATAAAATATTTGGTTGTTTAAATTTTACTTTTAAGAAGAAAACCAAAGATAGAAAGTATATAGAGATAAAAAATTGAAAATGAGTTGGAATGCCAAAATACGAGTAGAAGGTGCAATCCTAAGAAGATAGACAATGAAATTCGTTGTCCTGAAGAGTGCGAAGCGGTAGTAGAAGTTCTCTTTGCTATACCCTCTGCTAGTCCGTGCCGAGAGAAAATCGCTGCACCCGTAATGGTTGGCATTGTCTGTCCATAGTCGACTCTGTCGTCTCTACCTCCCTCCATCGTTGACATCCTCAACTTGCGCTTGGGTGACGCGGGTCCAAGAAAGGAGATAATAGAAGCGAAACGCCCACATTATACAGCAGATCTGGTTCAAGATAGTGAGATGGTAAGGAAGTCAAGTGGGCATAGGAGACGGTAGGAGGGTGCACATTTTTATAATAAAATTGTCAAATAATTATGTCTGAGATTTTTATAGCAGTAAAATTTGTTCACCTTGTTATTGATATACATCTAACCATTTTCCTCTACCTTTTACTTTTACCTATTGGGTGTAACTTATACTTATCATTCTTTTAAGATTCTTTACTGGTGACTCGTACAGTTAGTTTGGTAGTGTTATTTTATACTTTATTGTTAAAAAGAAACGAAAATCATGTGATAATATAGCATACAAATTCCCTTTCCATTATTGCATCTTTTTTTGTCTTTTAGAATTATACATTTAAGGTATATGTATTACAAATAAGAACATTTATGGTACATTCATACATTTACTTATTGAAAAATTATAAATAAAAGTAATTTATTACTTAATTATACGCCTGACAAAATATAGATTTTATCACTTACATCATAAACGCGTTTTATTTTTGGTCTTGTTTCTTTAAATTGACTGTTTTTCATTTTGATATTTGAAAAATTTTCAAGTAATTACAGAGTATCAATTTTTCGTGACATGATATTCATTCCCATAATAGAATGTATTGTTGATTCACAAAAAATAAAGAATAAATCTATTTCTAATCATATTATAAGGAAACTTGTAATCACTATTTCAGTTATAAAAATATTAAATTATAAACTATTATATTTATTAAAAAGCTGTTTCGAAATTAGATAAAAATATTTTAATCCCACTTACCGCTTTTAAATATATTTTAGAAATTTCACATAATTTATTGGATAATTAGTCGATTAGCAATAAATAATTTAAGAACAAAAAATGAAGCACATACTGTTAAGTGTATACTGCCGAGTAGGTTTAAGCAAACTAGTTAAGGTTGGAAAATAATAAAAAAATTAGAATAAAAATACATAAATGATACCTAAAAACCATTAATCACATTAATGATCTATTTGTATTATATTTAAATAATGTTGACTCGTTACTGCTAAACTCTCTGTACAAACATTGTTAACTTTCATGGATTGTCGATACATTAATGTTTCTATCAAGGTGATAATAAAAATAAATAATATATTTTTGTGATTATCAGATAAACATCAATTACTTTTATTAAAATACAACCTGATAATTGGATCGGTTTCTCCAGAATAAAGAGTTATAAAATGCTTTTCATCATTTTGAATTCTTGCTCCTCTGGGACTGGCATCTAGTCACGTTTGCGAATGTTATAGGAAGGAGAGAGGGTAAAATGGAAGTAAAACGGAGAGAGGAGGGTGAGTAACGGGGTAACGCAGTAGGATTATGCAGAACGATCACGACGGCGCGGCGTAGGGTGGCGCGAGATCTGCGCGCAGAGGTCGCCTGCTCTGGTAATACGTATATATGTACATATCTATCTGTTAGGGGAGAGGTTCTGCGCAAGCTCTGCAGCCGGCGACGCGGTTACCGGACAATTTATATGCTAATTTATATGCGCTTAATAACGATGTCCGACGGTGCTTACTGACACGCCTTTCCGCTACCACTGCCGCAGCCGTTGTTGTGAGCTTCTGGGGCTCTGAGCTCGAATCGATGCGCTAAAAGCAAGACGGATAGATTTAATGCGGATACACGCTTACGTATTCGTGGGTAGAGTTGGGGAAGAGAAGGGCGGAGCCTCTCCGATGCGAAGCGATCAGCGTAAATTGTTTGCACTTGGATCTCGCAGGTCCTTCAAATTCTATTAATATCGAGTAAATTAATTCGATGAGCTGGTTCACCCAAGTTATACGTACTAATGCCACGTTACTGACTACCTAGAATTCCTTTACCTACCAACGTGCTTACCTATTTCATTAGTTAAATTTTCTTTCATCTAATTTATTATTCCTAATTTATTTTGATTAACGTATAACCTATCATCTTTTTTCAATTTACGCATACTTTATTTCTGTATTCAATTCAATAGCACGTGATTTATCGCCTCTTTGTCATGAATACATTATCAATACTTAAAAAGTATTATCATTAGAAGCAGAATTATTAATAAATCTAAATTAAATCTCAATTAAACAATTAAGATGTATATATATATATTTTTTTAAAGTGTTTGATTAATCTAGTGTAATGGAAAAAGATTAAAATGAAGTTATATTATTTTCGAATCACCTAATGAGTTAGAAACTCATTCGTTAAAAAAATAAGCTACAAATTTGTTCATTTCCAATACTTTTATTAATCGTAAGTATTTACTAAAATCATAATTGCTGTAAATATTTTTAGTATACCAAATTAACTATAAAAATGAGCGAATAAGATTTTTATGTTAATGCATGTCAAAATTTACAAATTTATTTTTTTACCTGTTTTTATTCAATTCATATTTGGAGTATACATTTAATTCTTGTCATACAAAAAGAAATCTAAAAATACTATATTTTTAGAAATTTTGTTAGTTAAAAACTAGTTTTAGTTGCCTTAATTATAAAAAAACATTTTTGTCATAAAGCATATAGTAATTTTTATTAAAATTATCAATTTGTGATCAGTTTACTAAATAGTATCATTAAAATTACTGTAAAATTTCTTTTAATATAGTTGTAAAATGTAATTCATCATCAAGAGTCTATTTTAATTTCATTTCTAACTTTATCAAGAGACTTCATACAGACTTCTCTTGATCAGAATAAAAAAAAGAAGCGGAAAAAGTGAGAGGAATTATAGCATACAAGGTGTGGGCGTTTACTATTCAATTATCTTTGAGATCAGGAATGGGGTATAAGCCACAAGAGTCGCCAATGCCACTGTGCTACTTTGTACTTGATGGCTCGGTGAAATATGCGCTGCAGGGGTTCGCGCAAAAGCCGAGGCGAAAATGAGAAAACGGAAGCCAGCTACTGTAACTGGCCTTAACCGATGTTTTTTCTTTTTTCAAGCGTGTGGTCTTACTTTTTTCTCACTCTTACTTCCTTTTTTAGCAAAGCCCCGTGGGCTTCGAATACTCTGAGAAAATTTATTGGGTAACGAGTAGCGCCTATAGTGGTGAATAAAACGGCCGTAAAACTCACTGTGGGATGGGATTAGGCGGTGGTTCGAATATATTGCGGCACACGCCCGCAAGTATAAGGTGGTAAACGTTTATGCTGCCCTGCGGGAGAGCTCGTATCTTCGTCTGCCTACCATATTCTCTCTCTCTTTCTCTCCATCTCATTCGTTACCTTTTCCTCTTTCTTTTATTTATCTCTCTACTGTACTACGCGCGTTTGTCCTCTTCTTCTTCTTTTTCTAAATTGTTTCTCTATACTCAGTAAATTTTCGAGGAGGCTAATTGTCACGTCTTAAATGAGGCACTGGTTAGCTCACTTACGTTTATATGACTTTTACTGTTATTTCATACCAGGTATTCTGTGAAAATAATAGCATAAGAAATCATAATATTCATCATGCACAGTATTAAATTATTATTATTGTAGTTTTATTTAAAATACAGAACTTCTAGAATTAAACTAGTTAATATATTTTATCTTTCTATAAAGATAGTTTATCAGATAATGACTAGATCTATAATCTTAATTTTGTTTAATTATAGTTAGTCACTATAAGTATTTTTGAATCAGAACTATAAGTAAGTGGAATGTAAGAAAAACTCTATCAATTTGTTCAATCATTTTAAATGTTCGTCAACAAGATACACAGAATTCTATTAATTTATTCTAATATAAATTTAAATAATTATAATATAATAACGAAATTCAATAATGTTAAATTAAAACAATGTATGTTTTAAAAATGTAATATAAATAAATAAAGAGATCTCATGTGAAATAGGAAACGATAGCGGTCCGCCATGCAATCGCAAACATAGAGTAATTGCGGGGGATGCGGTGCCGTGCAGTCGTGTACACAGAGCACTAGCAGCAACACTTGGTCGTTCGAGGTAAAACGCAATGCAGATAGCTCGCCTGTGAAACTGTAATAACCCGAGAAGCCTCTTGCAAGGTAGGCACGAACGACTCGGGGCTACATCGTACTATGGCTTTAGGTTGAGAAAAACGAGGAAAGGAAGAAAGGGAAAGAGATCCAATGGGAAGAGGTGTTTTTTGCGTATGTAATCGCTTAGTTCGTGAGTACGACGTTCCTATGAAGGAGTTTGATGAACTCGAAGGAGTCACTGCCCCGAGGATTTTCCCACAAACTCCAAGGTTCGCACGGAAGTCCAATGGCGACTGCATTGTAGCTACTACACGTATACAAGCACGTCACAACTACTTACAGAAGAATAAAAATTTGAGAAATACTACATTTATGTGAATTAAGATTGAATCTGCACATGCTTATTATGTTATATTTATTTAAATTTATAAATGAATGTCAATAAATTCCGCGTTGTATTTCGCGTAATGTATCAATTTCGTTGAATTATAAAAGATTTTACGATAATAAATATAAATTCAGAAATTAATAAATATTAATTTATTTACATTCTTGTTAATAATATTTTTAGAAACTATAATAAGTTATAGTAATGTAAAAATAAATAAAATATTATTATTGCTTTGAATAGTATAATTCATAATTCATGGAAATAAAAAAAATATATATTAATAATGATATTTTTAATAAGAAATTAAAAAATGTAGTTTTTCAACCTGACAAATATTTTTGTGAAGTACTTCTAATGATATTTTTTGATTTAGTTAAGGAAAATATCATATTCTTATTACGTTAGATCTGATCCATAAGTAAAATGTTCTTTTAAGGTCTATATTTAATAGACTTTTGTCTTAGCAACATTAAGTTTCAAGAACCCTGGTATAACCTAGTTGGACACTGCACACGATACCGTTGCTCGCATCAATTCCAGCCTCCAGGTTATTCTTAAGAAAATTAAGGTAAACCTAAAAGTTATCAGCACACAAAATGTCTTTTACCACTGGAGTCGAGGATATATCTAAAATCATTAATACAGTGACATGATAGGAAAGGCCGCAATGCCGAAGTCTGGGCGATACCTAACGTTTTGGAAAGCCAAGAAAATTTGTATAATCCGCTATGAGAACGTGCTTACTTCCAGTCAAAAACGCACTAACACGCTTAATTAGCTCAGAGAATCAGCTATACCAAATGCCTTGGTAAAGTCAAAAGGTAACAATAATATAATCAGTCTTTTATCAATGGCTGGTTGTATATATTCAGTTAGTCTTAGTAAGATAGTTTCAGCTTTCAGAGAGAGACAAATAAATATTTTAATCTAGAATATCAATCTTTTGTTTGATTCAAAATAAAAGTTAAGAGGTACCGTTTCCTAGAGGTACATGAAGGCAGATTATTTTAAAGTAAAATCTAACAGAACAGAATTATATCCCCTTTTTTCTAGAACAACTTTCGTAGGAATATATTTTAATTTAGATTATTTAACATACACGATTCTGTATATCTAATTTGACATGATTCTTCAGCGTTATTTTAGTACTTTATCTACATTGCGTTTTGTTCTAGATCTGTCTGTTGGACTAATTAATAAAATTTATACATAGAACTATCTACTTTGGACTTGCATGTATTGATCATGCAATGCACGCCTAATCCTAATAAATATATAAAATTTCAAAGCAACGCATTGTACTCACTACATACATGAATATCTCGAGTATTATGAATTTTTCAAATAATATATATCAGACTTTTCAGAATTTGATTGCTTTGAATCTTTTTCACCAACTGTTATTGACTCAGTTCATGAGTTTCTGGCATTTAATAATTCATTCATATTATATCCATCGTTATGTCTAGATGTAAAAAATATTAATTTTACTTAAATAGATTTGAAAAGTACAAGAATTAATAGTAATGTTGATAAAAATTGTGTTATCTTTCTAAGTAGACAGCATTTTGAATCTGCTAATATTTCGTATTTTCTGTTAGAAGTAATTTAAAAACTTGGTTTTTGAGAGATGTATAAAAAGGAGACAAAAAAAATTTTTGGATAAAAAAGTTGGACCTACCAAGGAAAACATGATTTTTTTCGTTCAAAATGATCTTTATTCATCAATATACGAGAAAAAAAATATATTATTTTGTAATATCCATTAGAGCATCACAATTATTATTTAAACTTGTCCAAACACTAGTCAGAATCACCCATACGTTATTATTTCTGATGAGTAAATGCGGTATCTACTTTTGTTGATCATTCAAAACGATTTTGTCGATTTTTTAAAATATTTACTAGTGTTACCATCTCATTTTGAAATCAGCAAACCAACGTTTTATTGTTGTTTCTGATAGAGCCTGCCCCCATAATACTCTTCAAGTCATTGCTTCGTTTCAATGCTATTCTTTTCGTTCAAGAAGCAGTGCAAAATTAAAATTCGAATTATTTTTAACCCATTGCTTTGAAAATAATAAAAGTAGCGTTGATATTATCAATGACTCACAAACTAATGTATAAAATGATATCAAATTTTAACAGCAATCTTTTGAAAGTTAGGGTAACTAAAAATTAGATAAATGGAATAAAAATAGCGTCATCTACGTGTTCTTGAAGTTCATGTCGAATTAGTTTTTATATTTTAACTAAGAGATCTTATGAAAAAATTAAACTGAGCTCGTTTATTTTGTTGTACCACAGTAGATTCTATTTTGGTGTATTTGCGAAGACAGCACAGATTGCGCATGTGTGACTAATTATCAATTAATTTTAATTAAATGCATAAATTCATGAGTGAGGTATATATGACTATTGGGCATATGTTTCTAAATAGGGTTTTTGATACTTGGTTAGTAATTATGATTAAAATATGACAATTTGTGATATATACATTATTATTTTTATTTTTGACTAGAACAGAGCTTGTATTGTGTTTTTAAATAATTTTCACAAGAGAGTTTCTTTTCAGGGTCGTTCGGTTACTTTGTACTTTGCTCAGTGCCTTGTATACAAGTCTTCGTCCAAGGCTTCGTCCTCGATGCTCTTTTCCAGCGAGAACAAATACATAAGAAGAGAGATCGAGGGAGAAGAGCTCACGTATATGCACACTGCGCGAGCTCTCGGCTTCGGTCCCACGATGATCCCTGAACGATAACCCACTGACACAAGTGCGCGACCGTACCGCCCGAAAGCGATCGTGAAACCTTGCGTTTAGAGTCGCTTGGGGTCAGATATGGGAGTAGAAACCTCGGTAGAAGCGATATGAAAGATTTGCTTTTAAACATCTTTTAAATTGAATCCAAGGACAAAAATTTTATCAGACTATGACTAAAAGGGATAAAAAATAATGTTTAACCGTATTTAAATAATATAATTCACGTATTAAATTCATATCGGTTAATAAACGTTATCTGTTTCATATAATAAACAAGTATCTCTAAAAATTTCTTTATTACATAAAGTAGATGGCATAATTAAGAAAATCTATACGAACTTTAAATTTTAATATTTAAGTTTTAAAAAGATGTTTTATAAACAAGTTTTATAAACATCCGTATGCCCTACAGTTGAAAATATTTGGTAGCATTTATAAAAAGGTAACTTCCATACAGTAAATGTAGGTAAATAGAGAATGGAATAAGTGAAAACTGTAGGACATTAAGAACCATAAATTGAAATGAATAACATACGATCAGAGGAAGGCTATGTTGTAAGCAAAGATATTTCGAAGTAGAATATTGGTAATGTGATTCCTGGCAACACCTGCAGTTGCATGTTGTTAACGTACAAGGGCGCAACTCTTGTATTAAGAAATCAAATTTTTATGTACTGTAAGGTAGGATTCGCCTACGCTTACCCCCACGTCGGGCGCCATTTGTAAGGTAGGATTCGCCTACGCTTACGAAACCTCGGCCTGCCGGACCAAGAAGTGAGTTTGATGCACGATCGCGGGTCGGGACGTTGGCGTCGCGCTGCCGTCAGCGGCGTGCTATGCGCGCCGAGACACGGGATCATTCGCCAAAGGTTGGCTCGCACCGGAACGTGTGTACGCTTCACATAAACTCACGGGGAGAGTCTAGGAGATGTGATAACCAAGAAAACAAAACAGTGTGAGGAAACGGTGAGCTCAAGGACTTTACCCGTAGTCTCGGTAGCCTTGCCTCAGTCGCCCAGTCGTTGAGTCGCAGGGTCGCACGGACGTATCTGCGCCCGATGCACCCGGGACACCGCGCGAACTCCCGCCGCGGTTGATCCGCTCTGCCGCTGACCGAGCCCACGCTGCAGGTCCCCCAAGGATGGTCGCACACACACAGACTAGTCGAGTCGCGAGCAAAGGGCTAAAGTGATAGCCTTGATGAGTGATAACCAGATTAAGTGTTGCCCAAGCTAATTGTTTGTCCCGTATCGAGCTTTTCCGAATTGGCCGCGTGGTACTATGGCGGTGTTTGCGAGTGTTCGCGTCGTTCCGATCGCTCCGCCGCCGGCTCGCTGAGTTGCCGACGCTGAGCGCCATCACGGTCCAGCATACCGTCGCAGGGCGGTGCTCTAGCCCCAGATGGAGCGGCCCGCCAGTGCCGGTAGCACAGGGTTGCCAGCTCAATCCGCGAGGCTTTTGCCCTATTTGAGGTGGGCCAGGGTACACACGGCACTCGGCTTCGCGCCTCAGGAACTTTATCGGGATGTCCGGCGGTGGGCACTCATCGCACTCATAACCCGCGCTCTCACGCATGCTCGCGCGTTGCCGTTCATATGGCTCGTAGGGCTCGGCGACTCTCTCACCACCGAGATCTCTCCTCACAATACATTCTGTTCAAAACAAATGTTCGACGAAACACAACAACTTCCGTTCGTTATTACATGCGAACCTGAAAAGTCAATCTGACCTCGGAACCTCACTCGAATCTCCCATCTCTGATTATTTTGGAACAAAAGTGTGGAAAAAGAAATTAGTGTATATTTTTCTTCGTGTGATTTAAAAATTATTGTCATAAGTAAAACAGTATAGATTTAATTCAAAATTTTTGATATGTACAAAATTGTAGTTTTCAATGAATTATTACAAATGAAGCTATATTGCTTAGCATCCTATGCGATACTGTATAATACCACTCATGCACATTTTATTATTACCCTCAGTTTACGCCGCTATGTCGCTAATTTCTCTGTCGTCCAACATTTTACGAAAATCCGATAAGTACAAAATTGTTTACGGATGAAAGGAAAGATTCTGATGCTACCCTATCTTGCTGAAATTTGATAATTTCGAGAAGCTTATGTTATTAGTTTTTTATAATTCAAAAAGTATAATTTTTATTAACATTTAATGTAACTTTCGAAAATATTACTAAATATATTCTTGTTTTTAAATGATTAGATAAATTTGAAGTTGTAATTATTACAAAGAATGTTAAAAATATTCATTCATTGTTTAATTGTTTATTTCGACAATTTGCTCATATTAATTACATTTTATAACTTGTTTTATTTTTTATTTCAGGTGAGTTCTATTTTCACAAATCTAAGTCAGCCAACTTTCAGATAAAGTGAGTAATTAATTCCCAATGTCTTATTATTAAATACATTACCGACATAATGCTTAGGGTCCTGTATATATAGTTAGACGTCTAAGTTATTAGTTTTTTAAACTTCTGGATAATTGTGCGAGTTTGAATTTGTGAATGTTTCGTTCCTCGGTTTCATTCACTATTCGGAGTGACTTGATGAACTCTGATGGTCAGTAAACTTTTTAGATCAAAAACAAAACAAAATATATTACTCTCTAATTAAACTATCAGGAATGTATTTCACATAAGAATTTTTTAAGTAGATTGATAGAAATCTTAGTTAAAAAGTTTTTTCTGCGAACAAGCTAGAATTGTTCAAGTAGTTGAGTCACATGTAATATAAAGTCACTAAATGGTAAGTTCAAAGAGTTGTTTTTTAAATGGTTTGTTTGAGCAGTACTTAATTGTCTCTCGGTTCAAAGTTAAGTTAATTATTATTTAAATAAAATGACACGAATTCATATTATATTTGAATATTAATTAATTAATGCGGTATGATAATAGTTCCTTTCTCATATTGCATTCCTTTATTGACTATGAATTTTTCTGGCAAATGGTCCATAATAATAAACAGACACGTAATGCTGTCGATGATGTAAGTGTAGTGGCGCCGCACTGCAGTCATGTCGTCATTGCACCCTTACTTCGAATCAGTTGAGCATAGCAAGCAGTGGATCCTGGGGGAGATGGAAGGTATTTCGAGCGGAGTCACAAAAGCAGGGAGACTCCGTCTCGGACTCCGCGAAAAGGGACTCGAGGACGCAACTACCTACCTTCTCTCCCAGTTTTGCGGCTGGTAATTGGTGTCCGACGAGCAATGCTCGGCTCGGTTCGGCTCTGCTCTGCTCGCCCGAGCCATTGTGCTGAAAGCCGCATAATCGGGCAAGCGCGATCTCCAGACTCCCTATGACGCGAGCTCTGGCATCGAGATAACTTTCGAGCTCACCTTGAGTCCTCTGTCGCAGTAATCCTAAGGGAGAAAGAGAGAGAGAAAGAGACAGATAAAGAGATAGAGTGAGACCTGTGTACCTGTAAACAGCAAAGTACTGTGCACTGTGCTCAACTGAACGCTTGTATATCTGCATGCATGAGATTTTACTGGACTTAGCATCGTTACCTTGTATTTTCGAGGCAGCTACTTGATTATTTATTGTTTTAAAATTAAAGCACATGTATCTAGTCTTAAAAATGTTACAAATATTTAAGAAAATCCAGATCTTCATTAAAGCAACGTTATCAATTTAATTAAGTGTTCATGATAAGAGCTTACTGTTGGTGTAATTGCGGTCCCGTATATTTACAATGACTCAGTATTCAGTATTTCAGTATTTGGTGTAATATTTGGTAGATGTGAGACTTAGCAGCGGCTTTTATGTAACTGTGGTATAACTATCTCTGAAACCGGTTTCTTTCCGCGCAGTGCAGTGTCGCAGAACAGCCGCTCTTCGGCCTTGTTGTTTCGCTCGGACTTTCTTTCTCTCGTTTGTTCATGTCCGCCCATTGTCTCTTTCGGTCACGATCTTGTGCGCTAAACCAAACTCAGTTATGAATCAGGAGACACTGCAGAAGACTACGCTAGTCCAACTAGAGAGAATTTCCAAAGTTTTGAAGAAGTGTCATTTTGCAGATACATTTTTAAGGATGCGCCCAAATTCATCAAAAAGATGACAGTTTTGTTATAACAATGCATCATTAAATTTATTTTGTTACCTTTGCATTCATATTTAATTAACTAATATTAATTATACAGATATATAAATATTCTTCTACTTGTACTTAACATAAAATTTTTACACAAAAATAAATAATACTATACAAATGTTTTATTTTAATTTTATATTATATATAATCTGACAGTTATCATAGGTCATTTAAATTACATATAAAGCATAATTAAAAAGCATTAAAAAGTATTATATAAATACAATGAGTAATATTTAGAATGAAAAAGGAATATTAACAATAATTAATAAAGTAATACCATTTATTTACACAACAATGTAACTTTTCATGGTAGACGATAAAGTTTCAGTAATATATAAGGCTTATAATAAATGTTTTCTAGGCCACGCAAACGCTCCATGAAAAGACTTTTAAAGGCATAGGGATATAGCGTACTTATGATGTTAATGGTAGGTTCTTCCATAGGTGATCATCTTGAACATGAAAAGATTTCTTTACTGTATCATATATCTTAGTTCAAATCCATGGAATAGCAAGTTGTTTCAAATCATTCACAATAGGTGAATTGAATCTATAGGAGTCGGAAATCAATAAAATATTGCAGCTTACGCCGCAGGATCTTGCACTACATGTAATACATGTTTAACTGTATGAAATATTCCTTCCAATCTGGTTTCCATCAGTCTACTCCTATCCAACCAAATGGATATCTATAGGGTATAAAAATATGTTTATCCAAGCACTTTTAATATTCAACTGCGCACTAGAATTTACTAATAACAGTTTAACTAATAATAATTTACTTGTATATATAATCAGTTTAAAGTTTCACTTAAAAACACTCAATATTTTTAAATACGAATGACTGCCTGAAGGCTGTATGAAATCTACAATTACAAGCAGTTCGTTAAAATCAGATATAAAGCGTCGTCAATACATTTAAAATGAAAGGCGAAGATAGGGAGAGAGAGATATACAGAGCGAGTGGGAGAGAGAAAGGAGATTTGACACTGCAGCAGGAAACGCGTCAATGTCAATGTTAATGTCGAGGGCACGAGCGAGGGCACGAGCTGCCGGAGCTCCTGAGCTTGCTCCTGAGAGTATAATATAAGGTATAACGGCGAGGTAACGTTGACTTGTATTGGCTTTTCCAACAAGATTGTTTGGTTGTTGGTAAAACTGTGCCTGTATGATTTTCTTATTCACATTTTTAGTTTATGAAACTTATTATCATATGCATATATATTGTTATTATATTACAGTTATTTAACTTCATTTTTATCTACCTAGATGTTCTCGGAGATATTGCTATTTTTATTATCATTTTTTGAAGTTAAGGCAGCTAAATTAAGTCATTTTGTTTCATTCGACGAGTTTTTACAGTTTTTGTATTAATCAGTTAAATTATCTTGCTAATATAACTAAAAAATATTAGAACGTAACTTAACTAATACGTTTACTGTCTTGTGCATCTTAACATTTTATATATTTAAGAATGGAAATCCAAAATCTGATTTAATCTGTAGATTCTACCAACAAATCTAGTCCTATACTGTAATTAAAATTTCTAACAAAGTGTATAATGAAAGAGTTACAGAAGTCTGATTAATTGAGATTATGCAAAATATATGTATTTAACAAAATTAGATTGTCGAGTTTAAGATATTTAGGCAGAATTAAAAATGTTTAAATATTACAAAGGTTTTTGAGTCGTAAATCTAGAATATGCAATATAAATCTTTAAAATCTTTAGTTGTTCAGTTGCGTTTCATTTAAGTTAATGAATAGGTATATTTTGAAATGAGAGTGATACAATTAAATCCAATCAGTTTATCAATTTGAGCATAATAGCGGTAAAGTGCTGCCAGTTGGGGAAATAAATTATTTCATTTAACATTTGCATTTCTCAACTGTATCTGCTTAGAATACGACTTGCAGCACAATCTGGAGTATCATTCAATACAATTAGCATCCCTGTTGTTGCAAGGACTATAATTACAGTCCCTTGTCCCAGCTTGATTTCTGCTTGGCTTGATACTTTTATCAAAATAACTAATCACTGCACCCCTTTTTTAAAATGTAGATGTATATAAACAAATAAATGCTTTACACTATAAATGTTTCATCTTGCAGGTTCTAAACGACACAGTACAATAATTACAATTTTTCCAAAGAATATTTGCAATTTTGTCAATGTTATCTTAAAACATTGTATTTTTAATAATCGTATCTTAACAATTCTTTATTTAAATTAAACTACTAACATATTTTTTTGCAATTTGCATTATAATTTTTTAAACTATACATAGTGCAAAATTTAAAAACATTTAAAACAATGTAATTTTAATTAAGACTTGGATAAAACTTATTCTCGAAAACTAGATCTACATTTCCAAATCGCGCCGAGAATCGCGTAGATGTACCATGTATCTATCAGCTTTTGATTTATTTGTGTGTATTTATGTGATTCAATTGTATAATACGTTTGAATTGAGGTTTGAGTATTAAAATATTATCTTGACGTAATTTCATTGTTTAGCTATCATGCGCTATAGTTAACTCTGATAACATTTATAAAATTTGGATCGTTCAATAAATTACAACTTTTAAATCTAATTAATTTTAATTTTTAGAAAGTTTCTCCTTTCGCAGTTATACCGTTAGAGAGTGCTAAAAATCGTTCAAACGGGTTGAAAATCGCTCGAATACTTTTGTAAATCTATATGGATTTAATATGTATATGACACATGTCCGAGCATATGTCATACTTATTAAATAAAACGATATGACGACTGTAGCTATTTACTAAAATCTGTGAAACTATTGAACAGATTACATTCAAACTTCTAGTATTTTTTAATAAAACTGTGAATGTCGTGGTTATATTAATTCAGCTGCAACAAGGAGCAGTATAGTCTGTTGTATGTAATTGCAGTACAAATAATTATTTGATAGATAGTTGCGATTTTAGATTACATAAAAACAGATTATTGCTGTTAATTACCATATAATGCTCATTAATGTATACTTTGGATAGTTACATTAAATCTGTTTCGATTGGGCTAGCTGGTAAAAACATAATGTCAGTAACTCGCGACGCTTTAGTTACGATTGTCCTCCTACAGAGACTATGGTGGCAATGGCCGTCTTTGTGGCAACGACTTGACACGTTACAACTTTTGTGGACACTCGGCTCACAGTACAAAGCGAGGCGCGAAGAGCCAGACGAGGTCGCTGATTTATGATAATTATGCGGTGTTGCCAAGGCGTTTGATGGCTGCCTACGATTTGTAATCATGTGGTCATAACGTGAGGTTGACGTGCATCGTAGAATAGCATAATGATTCTTGGAAGTCACCGCGATTTTTCCTTTAAGTCTACTCCATCAACCTTTTGTTTCCACTTAACAAATGTTCTTTTTCATGGACGGTTTCGAGTTCCAAAAATGCCAACTAAAAAATAAAGTTTGGCTAGATTCTCTTGTACTGCAAATCGCTGCTTTGTTCATAGCAAATTTTTATACAACAGCGCGTTGTTAAAATTTCAATAGCTATTCCGCACCCACACAAGAAAATGTAACTGTTAAACAGGCTCCAAATCATTTTGGGATATAGCCGTACGTTATAGCATTCGGCATAGCAAGTATCTGACCTCCGGAATTCGGGATGAAACGCGGCAGTGTGCGCACGTGGCAGAATCGAGGGCTGAGGGCTTCCTCTGTTGGTACACATACCGAAGACAGAGAGTACATGTGGGCATTATACATGCATAAGCTCCCAAAAGCCCTGCTGAGTCTACACGCACACGAGCCGTGGCGTCGCCCCGTTGCCCCCGGTACGGAGGCTCGCCCTCAATGCGACGCGATAAATTTTCGGGAATTAATTCGCCTTTTGTACGCCTCCCCTGCACCCGCGTTAAATCGGACGATTAATGGAAGGGGAACGGAGGAGCGGCGCACGGGCGCGGCGAGGGCCCGACCTCGAGCTTGGCTTCCCTCCCGACCTGCACTACCTGAATTTACTGCAGGCACGCGAATGAATTTGGTTTTTCGCGAGCACGCCCCTTCCCCTCTCGATAGGCTCGGCCCGCGGACCGTTTGTTTCCTGCTCTATTATATCTCGCTCGTTCTCCCCTGGCTCTTGTGCCCGCTCGCCGCCGTTTCTTGCAGCCGGACGTTCGGTGCTATTTTAAATGATTTCGCATGCCGTCCGCGCCACTGCTGCATTGGACGCCTGCGGACCTCACACCCTCGTTCTTTTTGCTCTGATGTTTTCTCGTTCGCAGGGATGATTCATACGCCCCACGAATCTGCTAAAGTATTGCAACTTTTTGCGTTCGCTTAGCCGGCCGTTCCTGTTTTCATCGCTATCTCACTTTTCAAACTCACACCTTCAAACACGTTAAACATTTTTACAATAAAAATGTTCGCGAACTTGGATGACAACGCGATAACAGATAGTTTTAACTTAAAATTAACGATCGTAACTTTACTGCATTATTTTAAAAAATCGTTACCATTAATTTTAAAACTACTTAAATGAATTATCAGCTTGATTCAACGCGTATGTATTTATACTACATATATTACAGGGTATTTAGTAAAGTATCTATAGATTATCCAGTGCAATTATTATTTAAATTATTATTTTACTGTTTTCGCATCGAACATGAAAATATATATCAATTTATTGTTTTTAGCTTATACTTTGTTTTTGTTTCTCAAAAGACTTTAATATTTATAATAACTCGTATATGCATGATATTTTCGTATGCATTTTTATTAATTTAAAAGATGAAAGTTAGTTTTTCTCTTTATAGTATGTTCAAAAACAATATCATATGAATATTCTCGAAATTTGATTCCATAACTTTTGAATATAAAATATGGGATAATTTCTGCAATATATTCTCCTTACGGCAGAACTTTCTTTTCATTATTTTTTATACATTATTTTGTATTATTTTCAAATTATCCAATGTAGTCATGTTCAGAGCGCTTTACGACGTTATAGCAAAATGTTAGATGGTTTTATAGCCAAACTGCCAGAATCCACTAAGAACGACTGGCTTGAATTTGCCTAAAATTGAGGCTGAATTCTACACAGAAATCTGACTTTGAAACTCAGACACCGAATGAAGGGGAGCACTACGCCTGCAGAGAGCGACGAGTCGAGTAATACGAGTCTGGAGGAAGAGAGACAACCGCTGACGCGATACTTCGGCGGCCTAATGTTGGCAACCTGCTGTCGAGACTGGCCTGGACGAGCACGGCTTAAACATAAGTGGAAATAAAAGAAAAGGCTGAGAAAAGGACCCATCACATTTTCATTTGTTTTTAATGTGTGTTTTGTTCATATGGCTTGTAATGACCTTTCTCTTCTCTTTCTTGTACACAGAAGACGTAATGAAATTCAGTCAGAATACGTCGCCAAAGTTGAGATAAAGTTGAGATTCCAGACAGAATTAAAAGTCAAACCTGGACGAATTTTAGACGAACGCGCAACTTCGATTTTTGATGAGCAATTAATACTATTTGTTTATAAAAAAGTAAATAAAAATATATAATTGTAAATAAAATGCATTTTCAATACATTATGTATTGTAATTTATTATAAGATTATAATAAATGCACGTGCAATTATAATACGATGGATTGTATCAGATTTTTTATAAATTGATATAATAACGATAATTTTTAGTGACTAGTTAAAACAATATATTTTTCAAAAATTTTGAAAATGAACAATTATGATATTAAATTTACTCGAGACATGGTAATTTTGACGATTTTCTAAAAAAATCCGAACGTCCCTAACCGTGGCTACAAAAGAAGCTCATTAACTGCCTTTGTCGCTGTGCCATTTTCGGTCGACGTATACTTGATTGATGAGTCATTGACAAGGAGCCATCGTGACCACCACTCTCAGCCCTCCCTTTTCTCCTACACACATCCACTACTCTTTTGTATCAAGACAAGGCATAAAGTAAGTCTAGATTAGTTTCTGGAGCTCTTAGATGCTATATTTACCCTCAACGTTACTATGGAAATTGACCGCTATATATAACTAATTATATGCATACAATATGAGATAGAATAATTGTTATGTAAGTATTCGAGCATAAACTAGAAACTATGAAAATCCGTACACATAATTGAATATAATCCCCTCAGTTGCAAATAATGCATATCTAATAGCATAATACTTATAGCAAATTATAAGTTCTCTTCTACGTAACTCGTTATTAATTTCAGTTCACCAAAATATTGCAAGAAGAGTAGAAAATATTTATAAATGACATATAGTGTAGTGTACAATTCAAAAATTGAGATTTCCAGGGAATGATGGATTAATTATTTAATTTGATGTTCGGAGAAAGACGATCGTATGGGTTATATATACAAACATGCGGTTGAAAAGTATTTTTTTCTTGTTTGAACCTCGTTGATCTTTTATTTTGATGACACCCCAGGGTCAAGTGGAAATGTAAGGAGTCAGAAGAACCAAGGGGCAGGAAGATTGCAGGTTGTGGCTCTGCGGCGTAATTGGCGGACAAAAAGGCCGTACCGAACGAGGTGAGACTGTAGCGAGGGAGGATGGAGAGAGGACGAAAGGGAGGATGGAGGAATGTGTAGTGGGAGGAGCTGGCTCGCGCGGAAGGAAGGAGCCGAGGAATACGTAATAATTGATGATTAACCAGAATCGGCGCGCCGGCTGAGCGTAATTAAAATAAATTAATAACGAGGGCAAAAAGTGTGGGGTTTTTCTCTAGCTTCAGCGCCAAGGACACCATTAGGTCTAGATTATTGCAACATTGCGTAGCTTCCGTATAGTTTTGTAACATCCATTAGGACTCATTATTATATGTCTCACATTTACGAAAGCTACATCTAGATTGTAAGTTCTTTTAAAGACTTTTCTTTTAGATGTATAGCTAACTAATATTATTCTATGTTCTACCAACTAGTTATTATGCACTTGCATTTGCATTTAATAAAAACACTTCGTTGCAATCGAATCATGCATAAATTAAAAATTAAAAATATTACATTTTTTATTTATGTAATTCAATTTTTTAATGTAAAACCTTGTCACAGGATTGTAAACTGGATACTAATTATATCGATATACAAAGAATTTCAACTGTAACTACTACGTTGATTAGAATAAGTATTAGAAGTATTATAAATAAACATAAAGTATTAGAAAATGGAATTTATTGGATATTTTTATTTTTTTATACATTAGTACTGGTTACAGCTAATTTATAAATGATAATGTAATAAACTTTGGATTATTAATGTATTGATATATAATACGATAAAAATATTCATAATTATTCGCCTAAGGTTGAAAATGTGAAGGATGGAAGATACAGTGCGGAAGACGCCAAATATTTAAAAATGTAAAAGTGGGAAAATTTTAATATTTTAAATTTTCTTTTTGTCTTTCCTGTTAACGCCAAGCTATAAACGAAATTGTCTCGTCGTGCACGATTTGTGCCTGAGTTTTTATAGCAAAGAAAACAAAGCTAAAATGTTTTTCCTTAATTTCAACGACATTAATAACACTTTATTTTTTAAGAAGAATAACTGTTAGCTACACTTCTTTTATGAGTCTCCATGAAATTGTACGTCACGCGCAAGTTATCTTGTGAAATTATTGCTCGAGTACGCAGATATTTAGTGAATCCATGCTCCTCGTATACATCGCCAGCAGGGTCGAAATTGTGCCTGTATTTTGTGTTGCACATAATCGTCTGTATGCGTGAGACAAAGAGAGAGAGAGAGAGAGAGAGAGAGAGAGAGAGAGAGAGAGAGAGACAGAGAGCGCAGAGAGAAGAAGGGTCCGAGGGGCAGGCAGGAGGATAGGCAGCGCTGGCGTTTTCCGTTTGCGAGGGGAATACGAGCAAGCCCCAAGAGAGCATTGGGTCATTGCCCTTGACCCACACTCTCTACTTGGGTGAACCCTTCTTATCCTGTGCATGCACTTAGAAAAACAGATTTTTTTACCGAATTTTATGTTTGATACCTTATATTTTCATTTTTATTAATTCGATTGATTTAATATAATATGACCGAGAATATACCATAATAAATTCGAAATCAAAAACTTTTAATAATAAAGAATGACATTTAATATATACTTTAAAGCGTACATTTTAAACTATAATAAAAGTAATATTTTATTTATACATGAAATTTTTTATTTTATAGTTGAATACAAGAGATATTTATATGTAGTTTATTTAACGGTTTAGATTGTATAGTTGTATATTATAATATAAAAAGTTATGAAGTTATCAATAAGAGATTTGAAAGTTTGAGCGAGCCCAAAATCTACGTTGAAAAATGGAACGTTAAATCATTCGGTAATCCATTCACTTGCTAAATATCCAATAGATGAGAGCAGCGCTAGTACAATAGAATATGTAAAAGCTATTCCAGGAAAAAGAGGTTATTTGAGTATAACTTATTTATCGGAAAGTCGAGTAAATAAACTAGTGTTCGCTCGATCGTACAGGTGCCTGTATAATATTGCTTCTTTGCCGTGGGACGATATCGGGGAGCTTTTTGCTTAAGAAATTCAGCTCGAATTTAGCTTTGGAGGGCCTGTCTTGCGCGATTCCGGCGTGTCCTTCGACAGTGTAATGCCCCCGCAACCTAGCCGAGGAGTCAGTCCTATACTGGCACGCGGTGTGCACCGGAAGCGCGGACGAGCGAGCGCGCTGAACGTTTGCTTCCGTCGTTCATCTGTAGGCACTATAGGCACCTGCACCACCAGTGTCGTCAAGCATCTGTTCACGGTGTTGGAGAACTGTTTGCAACCTTCTAGATTGCACTCGCAACTTCTGGGAAAGGAAAAAATTCTTCTGAGAGGCTTCTCAGCACGCGCCTTCTTTAATTACTGCTTGCCTTGCTTCTAGCTGCAAATAGATCGAGTTGAAGGAAAAGGGCTTGAGCTTCTGAGAAAGCTGCATCCATTCTTCCTATTGAGGAATTACTGAATTACAGAATTTTCTTTATAATTCTAATTAGGGTGCAGCGTAAACAATTATATCATAGAAAATTATGATGCTTGTAAAAAAAGTATTGCACTTACTGAATGACTTCAATGCATACGTCGAATGTATAAATTGGAGTTTTATACATATATTTGTATCAAATCGAGTACTATATTATCATAATTTGTAATTTATTATTTAAATTTAAATTTAATGCACATTTCATATACATAATTGCAAATTATAATTGTAATTATTATTATAATGTAATCATTCTCATTACATAATACACAATACACATTACATAGTACTATCTGAAATGTACTTTTTTAAAAATTTAACTAAACCTACGACATTCTATAAAACTTTATATTAACCAGATCAATTACAATCATTTTTATCAGTTATCTGTTAACTCTTAGAGCACTTGATTCAATTTTTGTCTTACCTAATTCTGTTAATGTTCCAAATTTTATACAATCTGAACAGTGATTCTAAAACCAAATGTATTTATGTCGACGCGGGTGGATGGAGGACAAGCGCTCTAACTACTCCTTTGTCGTATAATGTGCTAATTGTTATTTGCTTTGTTACCAAGACAGAGTATTCAGTAAATAAGCATCTTAATATATTCTACAGTAGTAAAATAATTCATAAACACTATATTTACACTCTCTCAATTATCTACTTAATTTTACTTTACTTTACTTTATTTAATGTCTATATGATTATATTTATCTTAGTTGTAAATTATTTATATTGTTTGGTAATATGCTGACTTTAAAACTATTATTATTTTTTAAAACTTGAAGAATACAGATAGTTTTTAAATATTATTTTGGAGCTAATTATATTATACTTGATAAATTGATACCTTATCAACTGATGATCCATACGATCAGCTATTGATTTTTAGTCTTGAATATTTTACATATATGTAAGATTGAATTTATAAAAAATACATAAAATTTGGAAAATAGTAGGAATATGAGTATTAAAACAGATGAATTCGTGTAAAAGTATATCTTAGAATAATGAAGCATTTTAGAGTAATTTTTCTGCTAGAATCTTCTGATAAAAATTAGCTCTATTTTATTTTAACATAGAGTGATACCTCAATTATCCTCTTTTCGAATATCCCACACCTTTCTCTTCTCGTCCATAAATATTGCACAGAATTCATACCGTATTCTAACACGCTTTGAAATTTCACTCAAGTTTACTTTTGTTTATACTTCTTTTACTGTACAACTTTACCTCTAAGGTGCTTTTTCTTAAGAAGAAAACAGAAAAGACTACTTCCACGAAAACATTATTATCATTACATTTAAAATGTCTGTTTCTTTCCCTTGAGATTTTTTAAAAATGTATAGAAATTAATGTTTATTCATGAATCTTTCTTATAAAAAATTTGTGTTGAATCATTTTCTGAATCATTTGTATGTTTTGAAATATGTGTTAGTTTCAATCATAAGTTCAAATAATATGGAAATCGGTAACTCAAACTGTCTTAGGGTTTGATATACGCATAACTTATCAACTTTTGAGGATTGACCCATGAAAATGAACAGCCCCACGATCTAATAATTTTGAAATGCAATTTCAAATGTATTCCTTGAACGTTGCCTCGGGGAAATTGCTGCCACCCACCAAAGCCTGTGAGTAAGAAAAGGACGGTGAAAGGAGGGAGTTAGAAAAGGAGAAGTCGGAACCGTGCAGCTAAGGCGAAATTGAAAAATACTTTTTCGCACCCCCTCTACCACTCCCTTACGGAGCGTCGCGAGCTAGGGACTCGAATAAATAATAGGGCCGAAGGCAAGAAGTGCGGGCCACGCGCCCCCTGCGCTCAGGTTGAAAGTGTGTGCCTACTGTATAAGGTAGCTAGGTAGTCTCACGGGGGGTTCCCGCCTTGCGCCTCACTCTTCGTGCTCTTTTATAAATATTTATCCTCATTTGAATCTCCGGAATCCCGGTGCCGTCACCACCTTCCCCAGTGTTGCCGTCGCTGCTTTCGCCTTGCCCTTGCGTCTATTTGTTCTTGCAAATCTTTTATATACGCCCCGCGCGTTCTTGGATTTGCATTGGTAACAGCCGCGGGCGAAGCGTCGGAACCCCTCCCACAATTCATCCCTTTTCCTTCTCTCACTTTATCTCATTTACCCAGGGTATCTTACATCTACTCCAGAATTTTTCTTCTTCAAGCGTTTATAACCAGAAACCTTTTACTTGCCTATCGACTTTTTAATATTCTGATACACTTGCTTTAGCATTACCTTCCTTAAATCGAACTTTAAATAGGAAGGATATAAAAGTGTACACGCTTTTTCTGTGACGATTATTAATTTTGCAGCTTTCACGTCTTTCTCAAAAACAATTTAATGACTTTTTAATTTTATAATAATATACCTAATATCAATTATAAATTATTTATTATATTGGATTTATAGAATTTTTTATCAGAAACCTGACAAAAAATCAACAAATTCAGTCAATATCTTCACTAAAATATTGTTATATTGGAGTTATACAACTTTTTGTCAGAATTCTGACAGAAATTTAACAAATACAGTTAATATCTTCACTACTTTTGTTCTTGTTTTCTACAACGTCTTCAACATTAAATATAGATTTTAATTCGGTAACTACTCAGTGGAATTTTAATACGTTATACAAATTCATGTGTGTGACTGAATGTATACAGGGCATTTAAGTAGCCTATCAATTATTAAAAACTATTCATGAGTTTTACTTACACACTATGTATTATAATACGGAATTTAAAATTTAATGTCTACCATTACGAAAATTTATTTTTATACACGATTTGACGAGAACTATGCTTAAAATGATGTAAAATTTGGCCTTAAATAATAATAAAAAATGGAAGCATAATTTTGCCTTGCAACCATTAGTAGAAATTGAAACGATTTTCAGGCAAGTTTATCGATAGAATTTTTAATCTAAATTAATTTTTGTGATCCCACTCCTAATTAAATAAAAGTCTTATATGTATGAAGATATT
The DNA here is from genome assembly GCA_018906755.1 of Sycophaga agraensis. NCBI lineage: Eukaryota > Metazoa > Arthropoda > Insecta > Hymenoptera > Pteromalidae > Sycophaga > Sycophaga agraensis. The sequence goes on from JACCIE010000013.1 coordinate 1,444,989, forward strand.
TTAACAGTTTCAATTTTCAATGATATTTATTGCATTTATTGATTAATATTATTGACTTAATGCTCCATTTGATTTATACAGACTATAAAAAATTGTTAAATCTCTACTAAGAAATTAAAACGTACTCATATAAATACAAAAATATATGTATATTTTTTGCCTGTATACCCCTGGATTTCGTACCTAAGTATATCAGTTAACCATCTCTGTGAAAAAAATTCCTTGAAATAATAATATATTTTCACGCTGTAATACTATTTTTGCATTTGCATTAGGGGTATTAAATTTTTACAATTTATTTATAACCACTTACAATTATTGTCTCAAAGCTAGATTCGTATAATGTACACGCAAATAATTCATCCATGACTGTGAGGTATCTTTAATCTAGCTGACCTGGATGATGGTGATGAATAACATTGATAGTTGAGATACGTCCTGTTTTACTAGCCGAAATGATTAGGTCATGAGACACCGGGGATACTGAGTGACTCCGAGGCATATAAAGTACGCACATATATTGTTTCTGTATTATATAGGATGTACTATATTTGTTCTTAGTTTATTTTTTCTTAATTATAACTATTCATTAAGTGTATTTTTTAAAGGAGAACTCGTCTCTATCGAGGTTTGTTTGGTAGTCAATATCCTTCCGCCGTTTTTGAGCGATCTCGGTATTCGATCTAAAGTTGCGGACCACTCCCACTAGCTCATAAACGTCTCCTTCAGGCAACGTTTTTAATATACTTAGACTATTACACACAGGTGGCCAGTTATTCGATTATTTTAAAATACTCTAGTAAAGAGTAAAAGCTTGATAAGTTTTATTAATCTGTTTTATTAAACGTTATTTATTCACAAATTTTCTTTATGTTTAAATTCCATGTAAGTTATAAGATATTTTATATTCATGTAATATATGTAAAAACATACTATTATTTTGAGTCTAATCTTTTCATAAAAGTATATTTAAGTAATTATATTACAGTGAATATTATTTAATTATGGTGGTCACCTGAGTTATGGTCCGTCTTTGGTTTCACTTTTGTTTTCATATAACCATTCAAGTATAGTGTACACTAATTTTAGTTAGTGCTACTTTAATATTTCCATTTATGTGAAATTTATATTTTATGTACTCACAAAAATTTTACGGACGTACGAAAAACGATGATGCAACAAGTTTTTAAAAAATATTAATATTAGATTATTTAAGTGATAAATTAATTTTGCAATCATTAATTATAAATTATTTGAAAATTATGAATACTATTGTATTACATTGTGCAAAATGCAAATTTTCATATTTATGAGTGGTGTATGGCTTCTGAAAACATATGAGTTCAGGAGCTTATATACTGAATAACAATAGTGAGAGGTTGCATTGGAAGCTGTGGTGCGTGATAGAAGCCTTAACGAGAGAATTCATGAAGTAAAATTGAGTAGAAGATATATTTTAGTTAGAGAATCATTTAACATACACGCAACAGTCATAGTATACACTCTATGTGAACCTTTGTACTATAGGAGTTCGGTTCGTTTTCTATTTGTTTTACCTCTCTATGCCATATTCCATTTATCATAATTTAAGGTTAAAATTAATTTTAACTAAGAACAATAAATAATACAAATAGAATTAATACAATGAAAGTATCAAAATGAATATTAAATTTCCTTAGGTTTACTAGAAAGATATGACAGTATTTGTAAAAAATTGCTTGCATAATACATTTTCTGAGATCAATGAGTGAAGACCGTTAGTTAAAATTCTAAATTTTTTTAATCTGCAATTTCTTCATGCATTAATTTAATTTGATATGACTTTATCTAGCCCTTTATCTTCAACTGTATATCGCCTTAAAATAAGTGGACTACTTTGTCTTTATTACTATCATACTGCATCTCCCTTATCCTGCTTGCAACAGAGGCGCTTGTCCCTGGCTCCCGCCCGCACTTTTCTTCATTTAATTCTCCTTTCGCTCCTTTCCCAGGGCTTTAATCTGTTATTTCTGTTTACCTATACCTGTGAAAAAGACTATCTTCTCTGGCTTTCTAGAGCTCACCTACCCCTATATATACATACATCAGTGCCTGAAAAGAGAGGAGAAGAGATAAGAGAGAAGAGTTCGTGCATAGCGTCGGTCTCGGTTGAATAGCGATGGCGGCGGACGAGAAGAGGCGTTCGAGGCAACAGAACCGCGGCGTATAATCAGACTCAAGGGCGTCTGGACCAAAAGCGAGAGCATAGCACTTGGAGGCACTGTGTTCCCGCGACTTTACGTGGCCGGTGAGGCCGAAAGTGCACGTCTCTCAGCGCGCGGGTGCACTGTAGGCTTCGCTTCATTGCAGTGGTTCTCAACTGTACGATGAACTTCCTTTTTTCTATCCCTTTTATTTATAATCTAATAAGTAAATACTATTCTATAAAACTAGGAAATTTGCTTTTTTGAGAATTAAAAATTTAATATATTTTTATTTTGAATCATAAGTAACTCTTAAGTATTTTTTAAATAACTTTATAAGTTAGTTTTCATAAAATATGGCTATATTTCTAAAAAAATAGATATAATATTTTAAAAGACTATTTGAGAATCTATTTATCGTGAATTTTACGACAATAGTTTTCAAATGAATGTTTTGCTACCAAAAAGTATAATCATTTTTAGACTTCTATTGCTATTGAAATAAAACTTCTAAACATACAAGCAAGTATTCGATATGATGAATAATAGCAGTGTTATATATTGTAACAGATTGGGTACGATCTTGCACAATTTTTATTTAATGAATAATATTACTATATTGAATAAAGATTTCATACAATTGATATGTTATAACTATATTTCTATTATGCTTTTATTCTATTATTCTTTTATACTTATTTATGTATAAAAATTAATAGATAATTACAAGAGATGATACAAAAAAGTTGGATCAACGGAGAAAGCTATTATCGCCTTTCCAAGAATATTAATTAAAGATGAGGCGACGAGAAAAGCCGCAACTTGCCTTCCCTTCCTCACTAACTAACTCGCTCACTTGTACGCGCTCGCGCAAACACTCATTTGACAAAGTTCCAAGAAGCTCCGTGAGATTGCGAGACTTCGCATTGGGTCCATAGGGCTTCAGCGTCCTTCTGTTTCATTCTTTCTTAAAATACCTTTATCAAAACCTCTGACAATTTTAAGGAACATCATCGAATTCATGCTTAATCTAATATTGAGTGGCAGTCATAATCACAGCAAAGCATTTAATGGCTATACACACTGGCGGTAGAATAACTTACTTTTACGTAGCTTTTGATACTTAAAATTTTAAATTGATAGTTATAATTAAGTATTAAAAATGTTTAATTCTCTTTATGCTGAATTATTTCAAACTTTATTTTGCTAACTTACATTTTCATTTTAAGATAAATATTTGCATATTAAAACAACTTGTTTATGTGTATGTATTCGTTAAATGTACACTTTCGAATTCTGTCTATATTAGTGTTTACACATTCATTTCAACTTTAATTTTAAATCCTGGTTTTTAAATAATTAAAGTTTCTGAACGTTAGGTGGTCTTTATTTTATTAGATTATAAACGATCCAGAACTTGGTCATGATTATGGTAACATCCTCTAAAATAAAAACGATAAAGTGGATACCGTGTCGGAGAAATTAAGGGTTAGATATGATCGTAGATTCACTAGAAAGGTAGCATTAGATTAAACACAGTTGCAGAGTTAGATCGGGTTTACTAAAAGTTGCTAAGAATCAAGATTCTGTTTCCGAATCAAGGAGCATCTGCATTAGAGAGTATGTGAATGTGACTTTGAATATAAACATTCACTGAATTATTGAATTAGAAGGCAAGTACAGATATCTCTTTATTGTACATGTTTAATAATGTTTTACAGTCGATACAATCAAAATATATGTAACATAAATTAGTGAAATATAAAAAAAAAGTCACAGATGTAGCACAGTATACTTTTAGAGCGAGAGAAAAAGATATAAAATATTTGACTATAATTTAAGTTTAAGACAAAATAATAAATTTAATTTTAAAATCTTGTATTTTTTAAATAAAGGTTAAGAGTCATTTTTGTTTTTTTATGCGAATTTTTTTTTTTTGATATTACCTTTTTACTTTAAAATTTCTTTTAAATCAATTAAATATATAGTATCACAAAATCCAGACATTTAAAATATAGAAAATTTATTTAAGTATACAACATTGAAATTTATTTTTTATTCATTTACCCAAGATTACTTATTTTATATCATTAAAAATATATAAGAACACCTAGATGTATACACACACATATATGTATGTGTGTATCTACTTGGTATAACTATAAACCATTCTATATAGTATAGGTACGTAAAACAGTATTGCGGAATAGAATAAGCGTAAACCTTATAACCTTAGAACATTTTTTACATTTAAATTGATTTCAAGAACTTACTGCGATATATAATAACTTTCTCAAGAAAAACTAATAACCCAGATGAATCTGCATAATATTTTAATTTCAAGGGCAGTTGATCGAGCTGCCAGCTGCTTACTTCAAAAGAAGAAGCTGTAGAAAGGAAAGCAGTTCCGTGAAAGCCGTTATAGAAAAACTAGAGGTGCCAGCGGTCAATCAAACTCAAGTTAGCGTTCTTTCCGGTATCCTACCGTCAAGATGAAAGAGAGGGTGATAAAGAAGAGTAAGAAGAAGCCGCGATGGGGTTAAGGAACTTGCGTCAGCTCGCGTAATTTAATTAGCACTCCCAAGAGGGAGAAAGCGAGAGGAAGAATTCTCGATGGACTCGCATCTACGTCCAGCCGATCTAGTTTAACGAATGCAATATTAATTTTTAACACCGAGTATTTCTTACTACTCTGTAGCAGAATAAGATTGAAAATCGAACTGTGCACTTCGAGTCAAATTTCATTGCAGTGATGGGAAAATCTATATTATAGAATGTTATATTTTTTGCTGTAATATATATTGTTAAAAAAATGTTCGTTGCCTTTTTTTTATTAGGATCTAGCGGAGTAGTGGCGGTGCAATTAAAATGTAACAGGGACGACGCCCCTTCCATAGCTTAGGGATAGCGAGGCGAAGCTTTTGCGTCCACCTCTCTCCAATGCATGTAGCGTAACACGCAAATTGATATTCACGTAGTTGGCATTTGCACACGACTGTGGCAGACACTCAGTGCCGGTCGCATGTTCGGGAGCACATCAAACAGGCCGGTTGGTGTGCGATGGACGGCGCGGAGCTCCGCGTATATCCTTCTATACCGTACCGATCTTGCATTCATTAATTACCCTTGGAATCTCGCGGAATATAAACATTAAGTAAGTGTCTTGTAGCACTTGTCTTGGAGTTCTTATATTCGCTCTTTTGATTATTGGCGGTGCGGTTGTTGTAAAGAATAATTTCAGATTTTTAAGCAGTTATCTATAAAATTATAAATAGTTTAAAAATGCACAATACGCAGAATGCTTTCAAAATATACAATTACTTCTCTCAGTGTTACTATACACGCATAATTACTGAACAGAAGTAATATGTTAAAAACCGTAATTTCGCGACTATAAGAACATGTTAACCTTATATTGAGGAACTTTGTAATTATATTTACTGTGATCAATGTATGACAAAGTTTGTCACTCGCGAACTTAAGATACATTTTTCAAAATTCTTAAATTATCTATATTTTATCGAAAAACATGTACTTTTAGACCAACAGTACTTTAGAATTTCTTGAAGAGATATACTTCTGATTTTTTAAAGTAAATTTTAATGTACTCATGCAAATCATAAGAAAAGGATAGTTGTAAGTGACATTTTTACTGTTCTATTATTTTCATGGTGAAAAATTAGTGCAGAAGCCTGCAAAAGAAGTGTGGAAGTCTCAAGTGGCGATGAAGACTCCAGAGAGAATTCAAGTCTTCGAAATATATAGTAGAGTATCTGTCAGTGATAGATGGCCCTTGTTGCTTCATAGAGATTCTATGGTACCCCGACCTTATCCCTCGCGGAAGGTAAGGAAGCTGCTTCCTTCTCCCGGCATTTATGTTCTTTTTTACGAGGTTTTCGATTTGCCCGTGTTGTCGCAAGGGATGCAGCTGGCAGTGGGTGTGGCCCAAGACCGTATATTAAATTAATACCCGATAAGCGGGCTCCATTATTACGTTAATGCCAGGCGAAGGGGCGGCATCGTTTCAAGCTGAAAGAGTAAGGGATGAGCAAAGACCAAAGGGCATGGAACCGAAGTCAAGGCGCGTGTAAGGATAAGGAAACCGCATAGCACCATGCCTCGCTTCATTGCTTTATTATCATCTTATTCTTTAAGGTTCACGTACCTTTCATTACTTTTATTTGTTTAACCAATATTAATTTTTACAAGAGTTTATTTGTGTATATAGTATTTCTATATTGATTCATTTATATATACACACATAGTGTTTAAAAATAAATTTGCCAAAAACAGTAGAAGAAAATCAATTTCTCTAACTTTTATATATTAGTTTTTATAATCAATCCATTTACAAATACTATCACCTATAAAATTATAATGCAAGAATTTATCGGCAACGGAAATGTAAACTTAGTTTCAAAGGTGAAAATATAATATTACTCTATGTAGTATTTGATAAATTCTTAATTTGTAATCATCTAATTTATTATTAAATTATTATTCTTTCTCAATGTTATAGTTTAAATAAGTAGTTTATTTATGGGTAGAAACTAGAAAAGTATTTAGTTGTTATTATTAACTTATTAAAATACTTTAATAATATAAAAGAAATAACTTTTCAGAAGTTACTGATTCTAATCGAAGCAAATAAATGGTGAAAATGTATCAGTTATTGCGCAATGCAACAATTGCACAAATTCTACCAGGGGTCCATTGTGCATCATTACGTATATCTCTGTAGACAGGATTGTGGCTGGGCATTCCTCCCGGCGTTTGGATAGAGCTTCGATGCAGGAGAATTCGGTTTCGAGGTTCTCGAGCACAGTAGGCTAGCGTAAACAAATTGACAGTAATGACGTTCCGATTTGTTAGATCGTGCGGACGCCCATGCACTTGAAGTTCCTTGCGGGGTTGAGCATGGAAAGAGCTGGAGTACGGCTCGAGTGTGCTTACTGGTGGCATATATAGCATACGTCGATTCGGTAGGAAATTTTCGCAAATTCGTACAATAGATTGAAACCCTGCACTCTATTCCATATTATAGCTGCAATTTATCTATAATACATATTCAAAGAAACAATATTTTTTAATTATGTAGACAACACTAAAATCAATTTTTTAACTCGATATGTATAATTATATTATAAGATTGTAGGATTTTAACTGTTCGTACTTGGAATCATAAATTAATTACGTTTCACATAAATTGTTTGACATAAATTGAAATTAAAAATCCATGTCATTATCAGTCTCCCGATAATGTATAATTGAATCAAATGTAATCGAATAACTTTATAAGCAAGTCAAAAAAAAATCATATATTATAAGTATTGGTTCATAAACTTATGGATCAGTATAAATCTAAATATTATTTTTACAGCAACATTGTCCCTTTTGTGTATCTGCAACCATGCATTTTATTATTTATTTTTATTTTGACTAAGGATATTCTTATGACATTGTTTATAATCGGGTTCCTTTTTAGTATCCAATGCCTGTATCTGTCGTTGACAAACGCGTAAGCTAATAAAGTGCGTCATTAACAGATGACGATGCAACCGACGATCACATCTGCAGCGATCGGAATGGGTTTTGGCATCGTAGTCCACGCCGAGAGCTTTACCTTCGCGTGAAGATATGCAGACAATAATTAATGATTAATCAGTTGATTCGGTAACTTTTCTTTATTAACATTTTGATGTGACTTTTGATCGTTGTTTTAGTCACAAAATTTTACTAATCGAAATTGTAGTTTTATTTAGATTAATATTCTATTAGTTAATGCTTTTGACAAAAAGAAAATGTTATGTTTGTGATATAAATACAGTTAAATTAAGCTGCATATATATTTCAAACTATTAAGATCAAAAAAGTTTATCATAAAAGTTGTTTACTAGTAGTTTTACTCATTAATGTCGACTTCGACGCAAAATCTAATTTATTCGATTATTTAAGCATTTTTTTCTACTCTTTCAATTCTTTACATATCTCTTTATATTCTCTGAATGATATGTACTACTATTTACGAATAATTTAGTTTTATTTTTAAAAATTATTAATATATCTATATTTATAATCAAATATTCTATTAAAGTAAATAAAACGTTTCCTTTTTATATCAATATTGAAAAGTGAATAGAAATACGTTGAAGCCAGATTATACGAAAGGTAAACAATTGTTAAAAGAAAAAAGGCTTACGAGAAAAGAAGTTCAAAGAAAGGGTGGTTAGAAATTGTAGTGACCTGTGCGGAGCTGCAGCAGTAGCGTGAACAGTAACACGCAATTTCTATTCATAGACGTGGCCTATTGGTATGGAAACATTCGAACATCCGCTGACCCGATCTATAAAAATAGTCTAATATCCGTGGAAGGTTTCAAAGTTGGCTGATCAAAATGATGTGCTAACTACGTTGATGCAATACATAAATCATTTAATGAAAACATTACAATGACAATTTTCAAGTAATTCACGATTTAAAGATATTTGTATATAAAATGTACAGCCTAAGAAAATTAATAGTCATGCATTTATACCATTGAATTGATTATATATATATATTTGAGCACATTCGACTCACATTGGTCTCTTTCTAGCATTCTTTCATATTATTTGACTATTTGTGCTTGTACAGGGTAATATCGTTTTTCGTGAAAATATCCTCTTACTACCCCATTGAAACTATGTCTATAATAGAAACTAAAAATCGCACAAAATCATTGATTAATGAATCAAATCTGATAGTATATTCGTACAGTTCCTTAAAAAACATGTTTTGAAGCTATAATCCACCATTAGAAAATTTTTCTTTCTGTAAATGTTAAAAAATATTAATGTGCAATATAGCAATGGTAGTATTTTATCTAAAATGTAGTCTATAAATTTATATTATTTAAGGCTTTATACTAATGGTGCTCGCGAATTATTGTAAGATTAATAACACTGCAATATATAGGAAGTATACTTACATTAGATTTTTTTATTACTTGTTAAAAATGTTCCAAATGTACAATTCAGTGAAAATTTAGAATCTTGGTAGTTCAAACGTGCACAGAAACTTAAATTTGTAGTGTGATGTAAATGTGCGATGTCTATCATTCATCATTATTTTAATTTAAATTTATTTGTTACCAATTTTATTAATTGCCAAAACTATATATTTCTATATCTTTCGTTATATGCCTCTTTAATATGATTATTAATATTAATATATAATTATTTGTAAATGCAAATAGTTTTAAAAGAGAAAATAGAATTTTAACTTAAAGATTTAATTACATTTATTTTGGATTTCTAATTTTTGACTTCAGAAGAATAATTTGTCGAATTACTACTTATTAGGTAAAGACAAAAATTGCAATATTAATTAAGGTGTGAAAAATGATGTGTAAGTTAATTATTGATCGATGAATACATGTGCTCATATATAAAATCGGATGTTCCCGCATTGCGGATATATTACGTAACATTTACACATCACGACTTTAGTTTAACTCGACGTGTTTGAGACGAAAGAAATCGGATATCTCTGGGTCTGATTCTTTTATTCATATACGACGTGTGCATGACGTTTTTCCTGTTTCGGATTTATTGGCTTTATACTGCCTATTCTCTATTATGGCACCTTCGTGTCCGACACGCATATACCATTTTCATTTCCCTCATTCTCCATCGGTATGTATAGTGGTTGGTTCCTTTCTTGTGATAAGTCAAAGATAAATTTTATTCGATTGAATAATTGCAATCAAAGACACACAAACTACTAATGTAGAGTGCAAAGATAAATTAAGGTTTATGGGACGAGTCATAATCCGAATAACTAATTTTCAATAACACTACAAGAAAAATTTTTTTTTGGGAATTCACACCTATCCTTTAGAAATTATCATTTTTTAATTTAGCGGTGCTTCTATTTCTATAAAACTTTTAAATGGTTCTCAGAATCTTCAAATAGATTTAGTTACTATGGGGGATGAAAACATTATAAAAATTTATTTATTTTGATTGTTTTGTAGTCATATAATTAAAAAAATTTGTGAAATGGAGAGTACACGAATGTTCAAAGTACTCGATATTGAAATCAGAATTCGAGCCGAATCATGAGTTGTTACCGTTACTCTCATCAAATCAGATTCGAAACACGAAAAGGCCATAATGGAGAGGATTGAAAGCCCCGCGAATCATTCGGGGTTTCGCTAGTGATGCACAAGCCATTATTTGTGTAACACAACCGAAGGCAGAAAATCAGAGATACCAAACAAGATGCGTTAGCGTGAATCGTTGATTTAGGAAGTGTCGAAACAAGCATGTACTAGAAGGTATCTTGATGTTTCGCTTTTAACGCCTCTGGTGCAGAAGTCACCTTCGGCGCCTGTAGAACCGCAATCAATGAGAGTTTGTGTCATTGATCTGCATCAAGGGCGAGGAGTGCTGAGCGAGTCGACAAAGATTCTGGAGCTCTAAAGGGGGTGAAAGCAGTGATAGGGGGAGCTGCGTTATCTACCGCGGGGATTCCTGTAGCTTTATTGCCATCCAGTGTATTTCGGGCAATAAACGCTGCTGTCCGGCTCGCACGAAATGGGCTTCCATAAAATTTAAAGGCTACGACATAAACGGCTGGCTGCGCGACTCGGCTTTGTGCCCTGTAGCGAGAAAGACAGGTAGAGTTTGACTTTGCAAAGAACGAGCTGGGCACAATTTTTATGGTAAGCTGCTCGTACTTCGAGCACAGCGCTAATTTCTTTAAGCCGAGTGGCGAATGAAAATTCTATTCAGGAATTTATGTGCTTGCGTAAGATTGCATAGTTATTTTTGGAATTTACATATTAGCTACAACTTACCTCAATAGTTTCCGGTTAACACGTAAAAAAAGAAATTTGATTGTAGTCATTTTCCACTTCAGAACTACAATTGAACAAATGTTCATCAACTAAAAAATATTATTTAAATGGTTTTAAGGGCATTTTAAAGATATTTATGATAGTTATAAGGAATTTGTATTATAACAGCAACTAACACTTCTAATTAGAATGCATGTAAAACTTCATCATTATATTTATATTCATTGCGCAGGATCGTCAATTATTTTATCATAGATTGTCGTTTATTTGTAAAAATAGAAAAAGTAAGTTTTGGGCTGTAATAATATATTTATTTTAAAAAATTTGTACTGATTGAAATTATGTAACTGAGATAGATATAATTAGTTGTATAATTTTCTTATAAATGGCACTATTTAAATTTATATAAATGAATATATTAACCAATTCCGAACACAATCTTATGAGATCGAATGATAAAATTATGCTTGATACAAATAGTTAAGATTATCATTATCGAGTCATGATTACACCGATTTTGCATGAAAAATTTGAAGAATGCTGAATTTCTTTCAGTGTAAATCAAACGCAGTGGGTATAGTCATCTCAATAAGCATCTTTTAATTTAATTTAATCCGCACAAGTTGATTTGTAAACATGAAGAAATAGTGTAAATAGACGGCAATGTTGACTATAAAGATTCTGGACGGTAGTTTTGAAGATGCAAATGAAATTATTTTCATTAACTATTTTGAAAAATATCAAGCGATTTCCGGACAATTTTATGCATCACTGTTAGGCAGTCTGAGTATTAAACTAAAAATAAATTTTTTAAAAATTTTTCTAAAAATTCTTTTTTTAAGACAATGCATAAAAATATAAATACCAAGTTTGTAAGGCTTAAATGTAGAAATATTATATAAATTAGTTAATCATGTATAAAAATTATTAACATTAATTTAATTAATTTGCATGAAGGTTCAAATAGGTATCATATAGTTTATGATTTTTCCGACAATGCACCATGAAAGTTCTATATTTATTTTTTATAAATATTTTTCAAGAATATCACATATCAAATCAACAAGTATTTCACAACATTTCAATTCAATAATCAATAAAATAAATATTACAAAAATGATAGATCATCAATAAATATCACGAACGATAGTATCTACAGTTGAGTTTACTCGAAACCTTGATCGTGAGCAGACGTGTTTATAATCGCTCTGTAATAACAATACGAGTTATTTACAATTTACTTGTCTGAATTAACATCGAGCTGTTTTCGAAGTGAATCCAATCGAAGTATGCCGCCTTATCGATAAAAATACGAACACCATGATGTACAAGATGCAGCAACAGGATCCAAATAATATAAATCGAGATCATCGATCAATCTTCGTAGCCGATTTTAATGCTCACTGCTCGGAATGGAACTGTAGCTTTAATGGCTCTAATGGGGTAAGACTCGCTAAAGCAATAGAACTAAATGATCTATATGTACTAAACGACAATACACACACTCACCTAGATGCACACAGACAGGTAAAATCTAACATTGATCTAGTTCAAAATATCTGTACGCGCTGGCGATGATACATGGGACTCAGATCACTTCCCTCTCTTTACAGAACTTGATACGACCTAAACCTTGTACAACAAAAAAACCTTTAAATTAAAAACAAAACGAACAGATTGGACGAAATTCAAAAAAATTCTTAATGTAGATTTTTATTCTCAATTCTTAGATACACACTATGATGAAATGAATGCTAGCGATAAATACTCTATATTTCACGATACTATTGTAGTTGCAATGAAATATGCAAATCCTAAACCTACAAAACGAAAGGGTAAAAATAAAACTGAAAATAATAAAAAAAATCGGGTTTCATGGTATGATGCAGATGGCGACAAGGTAAAAAGAATTAGACGTTCTGCATTCAAAAGATGGGAATTTACGCGAAACTTAGAAGATCTTATATCACACAAAAACAGTGTGCTATAGCAAAAAGAACATTGAAATTGAAAAAAAAGGAATTTTCAGGTCTTTGCGGAAAATCTCCATTTGAACTCCGATCCCAAGTTCGTATGGAATGTATGCAAGATTTTTAAAAATAAGTATACCAAAAACATTGAACCGTCCGTGCCTGAAAACCTGCAAACAAGCGAATTATCTTTCTCGGTTATTGACAAAATAAAATTGAACCCCAAATCTTTACCAGTGTGTCAAACCAACTAATTTTTAAGCTCTTCTTTCACATTTGCCGAATTTAATTGTGCATTCAACTCAAAAAAGACACATCATGTCCTGGTATTGATGGTATCGATTTTCAAATTTTAAAAGCTCTCCCACTTAAATTCCAATTACTATATTTATATGTAGTTTATACATGTCTATATGCTATAGTACTTACACACTAAGTCCAGTGTATATACTACTGCAAAATAAGAATGAGGAAATATTGGCGCTAAACGTGTAGCAGAACTAAAAGATATACTTAATTTCATCTTATAACTGAAATATAATAATACAACTTTTTCACAATAATTTAAAGATAATAGAATAATCTATCAATTATTATCGTGTATACTTAAACGGATTTTCAACGCCATTTAAATAATTTCCGCCTTTAATCGCACAACCATTAGTGTTAGATATATATATACATTATGTATATTTACTACTTTTACTAGTAAATCACCAGTAAATTATCAGTTACCGCCGACTGGTTACGGGGTTTCTAGCTAGTTTTTTTATTATACTATTTATTTTATAGTGCTGGCGATTAGTTTAAAAATTCACTAGTAGTGTGTGATTAATTAGCGTATGACTGAGAAGTCTACTTTTTTCGAGTCATCACAGTTGGGTAGCAAATATTGCTTTTATGAGCATCGAGTATAGGAGATAATTTTTTAAAGATCGCTAACCATCCTAAAAACAAAGCTTTACAAAGTTAAATTCTTAATGAATCTAAAAATTTTATTTCAAATATTTTTCATCGGTATAGTTATATTTGAATATTAAATTATTTACTATTTATCATTTTAATAATATGGAATTTGTAACAAACTAGCGAAAACGAGAATTATTCAGAAGCTGAAAAATATTTTTGATTTCGTTAAAAGTCTTTGTAGTTTAACAACATTCAAAATTTCTTAAATACGATAGTTGCAACATCTTTCATTCTATTAGAATATACTTAATATTTCAATGTAATTCATAATAAAACGTAATTCAATAATATTAAACTAATATTAGTATTTTAAAACATGAAGTAAGCTATTGTTATAGCAACACAATTTTTTAATTAAGTTTAATTAATTTTTTTTCCTATAGTAGTTAGCTTGAAGCACTTGTTGAACTGCTTGGTGGACTTTTCAAGTGTTCATGGAGGAAAATAAAATAAGTAAATAAAGTGAGAAGAATAAAGTGAAAAAGACTATCAGGGTTATTTCCTACTGTTTAATGCTATAAAAATTTACTCGCTTTCTCAAGAAACTCGCTATGTTAACAGTTTAATGGTAAACGTTTCAGGTCGCGCATTTTTATTGTAAACAGCAGTAGCTACTTTCAATATGACCTCGACAATATCAATCGTTACCACTTTAGTAGAAATACATTATTCAGTATTGTATACTTGTAAGAAATTCTTAGAAATTTTAAAACTATTATTTGTTTTTTTTTATTTCCTGGAAGAACTAATTTTCATTGATTAGAGTGTTCAGCATCTATATTATTAGTTTATGTATTATGCAAACCATTTTTCGTTTCAAAAAATAATGTTTCATTAGCACGAAATTATTTTTATACATTATTTTGTCAATTAGGAAAATGAGACACTGAAACTACTGTCTCCTGTAAATTAATTGTTAAAATATTATCAAATTCTGAGATGTATAGTTTGATATTTGTTATTATTTAAAAGTATTATTAAATCTTTAATCGAATGTTTATTGAGTGATATATTGAATAAAATTATACTGAATATGGATATTGTGCTTGTAGTAAAAACCAAAAAGATATGTTTATAACTATGCAATAGAATTCATGTACGCGAGTAAAGTGGACGTTATTCCTGTTAATGCAATAATGAACAAATCAAATCATCCTAAATGTTCAATCTAAAAGTAAGACATTTTTATAAGAAAAATCATTAATAACACAAATTTATAAGAATATCTACTTATCCGAATTAAACTATATAATAAATATTATGGACATATAAAAAACGTACAAAAGATAGAAAAGGTACTGATCTTGAGATTTAAATACTAGCTAAATTTTATCTGGTTGCAGCACCGGTCAAAGAAAGAACCTCAGCTTTCGCGAATCCTTTCCAGAATCGTATAAAAATCTCGTTACTTCGGGAACATTAACCGGGAGGAAGAGCCCTATATGCCCTAAATCCCCTATCGACTTCCGTGCGGAGCGCACTTACTTTCCGTTACATCGAGCGCGCTTTTGCTCTTCTCTTTCCCTTATTCGCTGTTCAGAACTTTGGCGCCCGTCGCATTTAATACGTTGTGTGGTCAAATTTTAAACTTCATAGGAAAAAATTGCATTGTTTTATATAGAAAATCAGATTACTTTTTTTATATATTACATATTAATATATTTTTTCTATTAGAGTTAGATGTTACTCAGATAAAAATCATTTTAGACTAAATTGAAATTACTTTAATAGGTTAGAAAAAAGATGAAACAGAAGTAAATACATATTATATATATTCCGTTTTCAATCTATTTGTACATAATTTTATTTAGATACATCATGCCAAGAGGAAATTTTGTGTTGTAGTAATTATTTTATGATTATTTTCTCCCGAATTCTATTATATGATGAAAGTATACCTAAGATGTACATATATTTATAAAAATATTATATATTTTACGCCTATCAACGAGATGGACGTGGGTGCATCCTCTCAAAAGTCGGCACGTCTCCGACATGAATCACGGCTCCCGGTCCGGACGGCCGTTACCGCTGCTGTTGCTGCTGCTGCTCTCACTCATCCCTGTCATTTTTCTTCCAGCCGCTTCTACGGTTAGCATTGTATGTCACGGACATGCGCGAGCTCCTGTGCCACGTTACTTTCCAGACCAGCAAGCTGGAAATTACGGGGGCAATGAGCTCACAGGGTCTCGGCAATTATTGAATTACCGCTCACACATTTAGTCACTGCCTCCAATTAAAACAAGTTAAAAAATTGAATCCAGAGTGAATAGACATTCGCGCAGGTGCATGATCATAGACATTTTAGACAGAGTTTAATAACGATCTCGTCAAAATATTAATCTTAACATAGCTATGCCTCTGGTAAAGTTTAGAGAATTAATCTTAAGGTTTTTAAAATTAGTTTTTCAGTAAATTATCGGAATGAAACGCTTTATTTTATTTTATATACGCCAAATATGCTATATGTTATAATATTCTGATTGTAAGGTTCTTTTTTTCAATTTTCTGATTTTGCACAAAAATGTACTTATTATAAATACAATAAATTCTTTTTAGTACTTCGATGAGAGTAAAATAATAAAAGGCCTTACTAGTATTGTAGGAAATAAAGAGCAGGCAATTGCTTTCATTGACTGTAAGGTAGCTAAGTTTGTGCAGTTTATTATTATGTGATCAATTTACATTACAACAGTGCATAGACTCTAATTTAATGGGTGTTCCAGTTTCATTTGTGTACTTGAATAATTCACGAGGCAAGGTCCAATCTAAGAAAATAGTATCGATAAAATTTATTGAGAATTAAGCGAAACATTGAATCGTGTTTCGAATCGAATCCTGTAAGTTTTCTCTTATAATATTTTTGACATGAGTTATTATTTTAAAATAAGCAATCAATAAATGGCGCTAGTTGAACAGTATATCTCATTATCTTAGTTATAATTTCGCTGTTTTCATAACATAATTATTTGTATGTACTTTTTTCGAAACAATTTTGCGTATCAGGATTTAAACTATCATAGATGACACATCCGATATGGCCGGAAGTATAGATAGTAATTTCACTTAGACTGAATAGAAAACTGAAAGAAATAAATTAAGTTTCTTAGTATAATTCAATGATTAAAGAATATATGACCAGTACATACCGTTGACCGTATTTTTATGATTTTAAAAAGTTTATTTTTCTTTTCAGAATTACTTAAAAGAAAATTGTATTAATTGCCGGATACTCGAGTGTTTCTTATAGATTGCAAACTTTTACTATGCGCACAAACAGCATGGAGTAGAACTTATTTTAAAATACTAAATATTGTTATAAGAATGATTTTTCTAAAATTGTCTTGTTTACAGACAAAAGAATAAGTAGGAGAATAAATAAAATAGTAATAATGCATCTAAAGTACTGTATGTTGTAATATATATTTATTAAGCGGCTGTGCGCAAAGGCATTAGTTCGCACAGGCTAGTATTATGGATACGTGCAATGTAAACATGCGGAGAGGAGTCCGATTTAAGTCAATTACCTCCCGACCTTTGGGAGCGCCAAATCAGCAAGGCCCCACTAGTAGTTTGTAGTGAGACCATTGGCTGGTCCTAGAAGGTGGAGTGGACGAGGATGCGCGGAAAAACGTGCAGAAACACTAGAAACGAGCGGTGCGAAGCTGAGAGTGAACGCGAGGCGTACTGAAGGTGCCTATCGTACTGCGGGTGAGGAATCGTGTGAGGAAATAAAATAAATTGTGTTGTCGGAGTACCGGTATTTATATTAATTTGTTCTTTATTGCTGTCCGGCACTTGATCCTCTCGGATTCCCTCTCTCTTAGATTCGGCTACGTCACAGCCGCAGCATGTTATATTGCTTTCGCGGGAATGGTCACCGAAGCTCATCAGCTGATCCAACCTATACGTCGAAAAGCGAACGGCCTAGACGCGGCTGCGCGTAACATACACAATCGTGTCGGTACAATTTGTACACACCAGATCTCTATTGCAATGTATAAAATGTAAACATAACCTGTTTAAGGATATTTTGGCTGTATTACTATTATGTTCAGCTTTACAAGGGTATTTGATCTGAATTATTTCATTTTTATGTATTTTATCTTCTATTTTATGAGCTTTATTTTACATAGATATTAGAAGCTTGCAAGTAGTAAGCAAAGGTTATATGTACATCACGGTCATCCTAATTTTTACTACAAAATAACAAGTGTCATACATGTTACTTCATTAATAATTGTATTGTGTCGAAAGACCAAATTTCTGTGCGTCCTCTGCTTAGTTATACGTTTCCTAGTTAGTCGACTATAGTTAAACTCAATTACCGACACTATTTAATTTGATTCCTGCCTTCTTCTAGTCCGATATCATTTTTCTCGTAATCTGTATATATATACGTATATATTTTTCTCATTTTCACCGTTTCTCTCAACTTGTGGTTCCAACTTTCTTTAGTTTTTTCAACGCCGCGGACAAGTTTTCCCTTCTAGTCTGATGAGTGCTCTCGCGCGCGTTAATCTGCTGCCGCTACGCGGCTTGGTTTTGTCTCCCGCACTCCCCTTCGATGAATCTTCAAGTTTCAAAAGTTCTCGTGTCTCTTCGTGCGGGAGAATGCGACGAAAAGGAAGTGAGAGAGAAGGATAGATGCACCCACACCCGCTCAAAACTTTACTGGCGCCGGAGCATTTTGACCGTAGGACAGCTAACGTCCACAACCCCTCCCCGCTCTTTTTTCAGGTCGACTTGCCCCGCGACTTGCGCGTTGGGCACATTATTTGCGTTACGTTTCCTTTCCACTTGCACCGTATACATGGGCGCGATGTTTTGTGGGGAAAACTGACGTGGTCACGGGGTTTCTTCATGACTGCAAGTTTAGTCATAGGATTAATTTCAACAAATATCTATACGACTCTTTTTGTTTTCTAATGTTATAATGCTGTCTTTCTTTTGCCAATTTCTATAACAGTTTTCGTAAGTTTTCAAGAACTATATAAAGGGAAAATGCACCTTTTACATTTTTTAATATTTCCATGTAAAAAATAAAGGAAATGAAAATATTATATTTTTTATTTTAGTGTGCGTAAAGTTTGATTGCACATTTACAAACTGTTCTTATTCTTATGAATGTATTACATACATACATGAAAGATTGACGTAAAATAATTTAGTACAAATTTATTTATTGCGATCGTTCTATAAATGGATATTTCATTTTAAGTTTTTGACATATCAGAATCACCAGCGAAAGTTTACCCATTGTAACTAATGGAAGCTTCTAAGTTCAACAAGGAGCGAGAAAAGAAAGGGGTGCATCGCTTTAGTTCTCCTTTCGCAGATCGATTTTCGTGGGATTCCCATGAGCCGCCACGGTGCACTTATGCTCAAGGCAGAGGTAGAGAAAGACAGAGGAAGAGAGAAACGTTTAGGCGAGGGCCCGAGGTAGGTACAACAAGAGAGGTCGAATTTATGGGGCATAAATCCGCCTTGACGCGCGAGAGCGAGCGCTCAGGTTTTACGGCATGCGGGGGTCGTAGCTCGACGGCCGCTACTAGGGCCGCTTGCGCCACTGCCGAGTGCTGCAAATGAACGTGAGCGTATCCTAGTACGAAATCTCATTCGATTCGCCTGGATCGCCGAGGCCTCACCTCTTTAATCTGCGCATAGGCCTCATTCTATCCGCGCCCTTCCCTTTTTTTCTTTCGTACCCAAATTGCTCCACCCTCACAAACTTTACGACTCAAAACTGTGCAAGTTGAGCTCTTTCAGAATTACCTTTCCAACTTTTAACGACCGTCGCACATTAATTAGCTTCTTTCATGTCTAGGCGTTGCAGCACTTTTGCTTTGAAATAACGATTAAACACTAGAATTTCCATCATTTTCTTTCTTTTATTAGGATGAATGATACCTTCTTCTTCGAAAAAATGAAATAAACAATACCAACAAAAAGTTGCGCATAAAAATTGAAATTATATCATCTGTTTGATACACATTTACATTACTATAGTAACGTATGAATCTACTTATTTAAATAAAAAGTTAAATTTTTAACGAAAGTTATTTTTAGAATAATGTTAGAATGTAATCTTATAAGTAATGAAAGGTATTTAATCCTAATTAAGTATTTTAACTAAAAGTTACAGATGCCCAAATTGTTTTTGCGATTTAACCATCGGGTTGCACTAAAGGTGTATATCGAGGTGTATATACGTTTGTTCCATCTATTCATTTATTATTTCATTATGTTTTTTATTTATTTTATATTTAAGTTGTACGAATATGATTAAAAATAAGATTGTTTTAAGAAAATATACAATTCCAATGGATATAATATGCTAACACGAATAATTATGATGAGTCCTTTAACCATTACACCGTATAATAAGTGAGTCCTCTTAACAATTTACTTTTTATTTTTTATTTTTCTGAGTCCTTTAATACTTTTACTATTCATTTTGACTTATTGTTTTTATCACCAATATTGTTAAAATGTAAATCCATCTTGTTTGTAGAGGCGTCAAAGTCAAAGTTTCAAACTACCATGAACTTAGAATAGCGATTTCTCCTTGTGCAAAGCTTTACGGATAGCAAGTGTAACGGTACATTATGGTTGAAGCCGATCACCGAATAAAGACAATATAGCACAGAATAGAGGGAATGGAGTGTGAAAGGCAACTGCGAGAATCGCAGAAGTTATAAAAACGATGACGGGAAGTGCTTCCGGTGCTACTGAAGCCACGGCGTGCCGTGCCGGGGTTACGGTAGCCACGAAAATATAGAGAAGCGGTAGTTCAATGTCATTCATAAGTTTTTTTTTCTTCAATTTTAACACATTTTACTAAAAAATTAATTGCTTTTTGAACTAATTACATTTATAGACAAACATAATTTCGAATAAGAAGTTTTCAGTGCTAAGCTTAAAGATTGTAAATCAAAATAAAATATAAGTTGTTTATTAGAGGTTATTTGTTACAGAGTTGTTATATTATATAATCATTTTTAAAAATTATTACTTGCAAAAAGAAACTAATCTAACTTTATGCTCGGATGTACCGAATGTGTGTAAGTATTCAAGAATGAGAGGCATGTTATAATCTTTAATAATTTTTTAAATAGTTATTATAAAAATATTTTACGGTATATATGAGTTTTTCAAATATCTATTTTATTTAAAGTGGAAAAAGATGTTGATGTAATTGTTCGTGTAAAAAGTTGTAAATTCAAGTAAAGATGATACTTTGGTTGGTCACAACAAGCTTTTTATTACAATAATTGATAATTTTTCATTTATATAAACAAACCTTTTTAATGACAGCTAATTATACATAGTAATCAAAAATACAATTTAATTACAGACTAAAATTATAAAAGAAATAATGTGATGTTAAAAAATTATTCATTTAAAGAATATATAGTTTTAATTTTTTCATTTTTATCGATATTCACAACTCCCGTAAGTGGATACGTATCGGATATAGTCAGTCGAACTAAAATATAAGTATCAATATATTATTTATGGTTTGCTTTTTTTATATTCATAAGCATTATTAAGAATTGTTTAAGATTTATAAAGTAGAATAAATTGTCAATGTATCATACTCGCATAAATTCTTTTAATCTTTTAATTTTCAGCTATAAATATTTGTACAAAAAATGTTTTAAAATTAAAGTACAAAAGATATATATCATCATATTGTTTTTATAATTAAAATATTTTAATTTTTATAACGTAGGTCATTTGCTACATATTGCCGTGATCTAGCTTAACTTGCATGTACATGTCTCATGAAATTATTTAATAATGTGGTGTTCGATAAGACAATAGAGCAGCAAATCTGGCCATAATCCAGAGGTAGTTTTTCGATGTCTTTTTTCTTCATCCTGTCTCTCGTTCAGTTTTCAGTTTATGCAATAAAAAGTGTTGCTCGATTTTGTTTCCTTCCTAATCAAAGTAAAATTTTCTTTAAGCCGCTTTGTTATCTATAATGTTTCTACTACAGATTCTAATACTTATCCGTTCAACTGGTATTTTTTCCCTATTTATTGTTTTTTTCTACTTTGCAATTGACACTACTATTTTTAGTTAAAGCCAAGTCAACTACATGTAAAGAGAATACGTTAAACTGTATATGATACAATTCACTGAATCGTTTTATTCATTTTACTTTAACAGACTTTAAGAAAAGGGGGTGGTAAACTTTTAATTTAACCTCACAAACAACTGCTACAAGATTTATTGTTCGTCTTGTTGATTTGATTTTAAACGAAGCCTATCTTACCTTCTTTTAGACTTCCACGAATAGAATATTTTAATACTTAAGTTTTAGATGGGATTTTTATATTCAAGGAATAAAATATTATTAAAAATTAATACTTGGATGTAAATTAATAATACATGAATATTTATACATTACGTTATTCTAAGTAAATTATATTTCAAAATAAATAAAATAATATCGTAAACAATTATTGGTTTTCAATAATAATAAAATACTGTTGAACTTTAAACTTTTCTTAAGTATAGATAATTAATAAGTTTTTATAGGTTTATATTTTTTATTGTTATTTTTTAAATTTAAAAGTTTTCAGAACTTTCTCATTATTATTATAAGTCACGTAACTAATTCTCCATAAAATATGGAGATCGTACTTTCTATTCCCTCCCGTCAATCGTTCCCAATTACTTTACATTTTGGCTCGACTGCCCAACTCTGCTAATTGTCTCGGGTGCATCATTTGTTGCTAGTGGCGGAAAGGGAAGGTGCCTCATTAGAATAAGGGAGGAAGGAACGCTGGGCGTGCGCTCCAATGCAAATTCGGTAGCTCTGGAGGGTGTCACGTTTTCGAACGAGGACCGACCGTTCCCTACTTTTGCTTGCCTAGCTTTCCTCTTGCTTTCGAACGAGGAAAATTTTGGATCGCTGCCATCATATGGTGCTAAAGTTTTCTCGTTACCCGGAAACACAATAATGTGGACAGGAGCTGCAGCCACGGAGAAGAGAGTCTGGGAGCCGCTGTATAATAGAGTGCAGGCTTCTGGGAGCAAGTGTCGGGCTGTTTAGCATCAGTAATGCTTCTAGTTGATCCTTTCGAATACGAATGCGAACTACATTCGAGAATCATGCGAATAGTCGAAAAGCATACATCCACGCCGAAGGATACAGTTTATTCCTCTTCAATTCTCATAATAATTATTAATGCTTAAATTTAGCTACGAATTTTTCTCAAAGATCAATTATTAATTTTTAAATTTCTTGAATATGTATTTACTTATGAATAAATATTAGTTACTTTTAAACTATAACTTTTGTGTGAATTCTACGATAAAAATCTTTTCTATAGTTTATTGAAAAACCAAACACTTAATGAATAAATCTAAACAGTAATCAAATCATTAGTATGCAAATAAAAAATTCATTTATAAACGGTTTATGTTAAAATTGAATGTGAACTATCAGAATTGTACAGACTCATCCAATTTTGATATATTAATTTTTTTTAATTTTGGCTTAACGTAGATTTCTTAAACGAAAAATTGATTGTATTCTGGAAGAGCTAAAAATTGTATATATTATTATGTATTTTAATCTGTTTTATCAAAAACTATTCACGTTTTTATACATACTGTATTTTTCATCACAACTTTAAAATTCAAAAAGGGAATAAGTATATCACATTAATCCACTGAAATTTTATTATGCAACAAATAAAAATAGTCTTTAACAGTCCGATGAATTTTATTTTTTAAGGTCTACAATTGCATATATTCAATGTGATTTGTGAATTTAATCTATTAATCTTAAAAAATTTTATTTTTAAAATATTAATTGTTTGCATTTTTCATAAAATATAGGACTGCTTAAAAAATAAAGTTACACTCTATAACAATATAGAATACTTGCAGTAAATCAATAATTTAAAAAAAAATTAATATATCTGACTTAAATGATCTTAAAGATCTTAAATTCTTTCAATTACAAGTTTCATTCAACTTCATTTTTAATTACGAGTTCCAAAAAAATTGTAAAAGTTTTATTGTCAAAACGGTATAGTAGTGAAATAGTCAGATCCTTGTTAGATATCTCCTATGTATTATCATTGTTTTTTATATTTTTAAACTAGTTTTAATTTTAATTAAGAATTTGGTAAATTTGGTAAATTTCACTATTACTTACAAGACTTTCTGATAGGTATTTTCGGGGTATCAGATATATGAACCAAGCTCAAGAAAGGCTCGTTAAAGCACTGTTACTCTGATCGTTAAGCTTAAATGCTCTCCTTATGCACCTGGTACGCAGAAACAAAAATATATAAAGCCATAAAGACATACGTATTAATAATTTTCAGTTCAAATATGTCTTTCAGATTTTAAATAATTTATAGCTTGATATCAGTTATTTTAGAATTTGTTTAATTAACTTATTAGATAAAAATCAGAGTAATTTTTCAGATAAGACTGACACAGTTTATATATGTATATATACACATTTTCCTGAATCTGTTGAGTTATACGGGGCGATGAGATAGGAGAAGAAGAGGAAAAAAGGAAAGGGGAGAAGAAAAAGAGCCTTTTGGATGGCGTCCCAGACGCCGCCGCCACATTTTTGCCCGGAGCGTCTCACTCCTGCCAGCTCCGATTTATACGTAGACTAGGGAGGGATGAGGGTGCGCGAGAGAGGAAACGACGAAAATACCTTTAACGTTATTACCTTTATTAAATTGAACGTCTGGGTTAGTTGCCGCTAGCGAAGGCAATTGGTATCGAGTCTTTATGGGAGGGAGAGGCGTGGTTGGCTTAGCTCCAGAGGCACTTTCCGGAATATGGACTGGCTTTTCCCGTCCCTTCCCCTTCTTTGGCTCTGGACACCTACATCTGGAATCTCCGATTCTTCGAAAGTTGGGGGATGGAAGAAAATCGACGGTGTGCAAGGAAACCGGAAGTGGAAATGAAGCTAAGATTATGGAGGAGTGAAGAGTTTCTTATTATTAGGCAAACGAGTTGCGAATTGCAAAAACGTATTTCTCTGACGAAGATATCGCTTAGTTTTGTGTTATTTTTACGTTTGATTTACGTAAAAGTTTCTTTGTGAAAAATTCCTAATGTTTTTGTGCAAAAATGTAATAAACTTACTTATCGGTTTTCGATCGTAGTATTTTTTTATGTATAGTACTGTTGAAAATTATCATTAATGCAAAAACCTTTAATTTTATGTCTAACTCATTTAATTCTTAAAATTTTCAGTTTTAGTAGATTAATGTAAAATATGTATGCACCATGTCATTAGAAAAGTATTAATAAAATATAAATTTGAAATCTATTTAAAAAATATATTAAAAGATACAGTTGACTAAAATGACAGAAATCTATGGACAAACTTCCTAACATGGCGTAGGTTGCAATCAGAATTGATTTTTATAGTTATATACGTTAACAAATTATTTGATTGCACTTTATTGATACATATCTATAATTTGGCATAATTGATATTTCCTTATATGTTTTTAATAAAACTTATGAAAAATCTTATTAACTGTAAAAGATGAAAAACCTTTCCTTTTACCTAGCTTAACATTTTTTTGATGAACTTTTTCAAATAAAAACGAAGTTCAGAGAAGAGAAATTCCGAGCATTGCTTGTAAATTCAATTCATAACTTTATCTCAGTATTAGACGTCTAAAAAGAATAAAAAAAAAGTAAAAGTAAATCCGACGTTAACGCATGTTTTACATCATGTACGAGTAAGCTTTAAATATCGCCGCAACTGAAGCTATTGCTTGTCGCTGTTACTATCAAGAGTTGTCATTAAGGCAATAAATAAATGTACTCAGGAAGTATATCTTTTATTTTTTAAAATAGAGAACAGTTTTGTATAAGCTGTTTGCCTACAAGATGAGTATATATTGAAATCAAAATAATGATTGAAAAGTTTTCAATGTAAAGGTCGTACCCTTATTTTACATTTCAACTTTTAAAGTATTCATGTATTATACTAAAGTTTATAAATATATCGTATTTGAAGTATTCATAAAAAAATTACTCTGAAAATATTTAAAAACACGTACTTTAAAGCATTATTAAGAACCGATATGTATTTGGCTTTGTGATATTTTTTTCCATCTTCCAATTTTTAAAAATGATTTTCAAAAATCAAAACTAATGATACTGAATAATATTGTATTATAAAAGACAACCTAGCAATAAATATAGGATTATCAGAGTGATATTATTTGGGACTTAAAAGTCAGTTTTCATAATTTAGTTTATTTTAATCATTTAGGAAAAAATGAAATTTTGCCATGCAATCTCCTTCAGTTGCCTGAATCAAATTTCGAAATTCGACTTCATCTTAATGGCATTAAAAGAATTTCATCAAGTTTCGAAGCGATCGTTACACGTTCAATTTCCATCATCTCACACTATCTGCACCGTGCTTCACGAAGGATTACCCGAGACTCACAGGCTATGCTGCTGCCGACACAGCTGCTTTCCTCTCATCTCATTTCCTTCTTCCTCTCATCCTCAACTCGTTTCTTTTCAGCTAGAAGGAGGAAGAAGTGAAGGAAGACGAATCCATTTAAAAGATGGAAGGACAGGATAAAATACCAGTACCAGAAATAAAGTAGAAAAAGTGAAAAAGGTAGTGAGATGCAACAAAAGTTTGAAGATGCAGTGGAAAAGTAGAAACTGGTAAAACAGAATTCTAAAATAAAAATTTTCTTGTTATGAAATACTTAATAGTTTTCATAAGAAAATTGAATAGTAAATATCAACTTGCATAGTACTTGCGTAGTTATTAGTTGAAATGATTTTTAAAATCTTGAATATTTTATACTATCCAGTTCCAGAATATGTTTTTTACTGAGATTTTGTTGATAATCTTAAATACAAGCATTTAAAAATCGTTGTATAAAAGTAAAAAATTATAAATATTAATAGAATACGATAGGAGGAAAATACTATATATTCTGCACCATTGTTCTTACATCATTTTTATAGAATGAAAAGCAGGTGATAAGAAAAGTATAAGATACGGCGTCTATGTTGTCGAAACACTTGGGCCCTAACCTCTCGCTTCTAATAGTAATTTATGGAAGCGGTCTATTTGTATATTCGCATTTTATTCTTTGTCAAAAAGTTTCAAAAATAATGAAAAAATATTATAATCTAAATTTTGAAATAAATTAAAACATATTGACTGATAATGAATTTGGAAAGAAAACTTTTTGTTTTTCTTCTACAACTTCTTTTTCGTTTCTTCATTCATGTGGCTTCTGACTTTTTCTGTTTCATTCCGTTCCCATGCATAGCATAACAGCTCATGTCTCTCGCATTCTCCATTCGATTTCATACCCTGCCAATCTATTTCAGTCCACAAGATGACCAAGCCTGCTGTCTTTGTTGTGCTCCTCTCGTTTGACTGCAGTCTGAGTCCATACTACAGAATAGAGATAACAAAAGGGATAGAGTAACTGTGACAGGGGACATAAAGGGCTTTATATCGTGGACACTTCTTTACAAGAAACTTAGAAGTAATACACGTTAATATAATTATAATAATTCATGATAATCTTTATCCCATATATTGATTAGTTTATAATTCTATATAATCGATTATCCAATTTAAATTTTTAATATAAATCTATTATCTTTTTTATGAACTGTACAGTTTTATATAAAATTTTTAATTTGTTACAGGTGAGTCGAAATTTTAAATGCAGTTATGCAATATATCAAGTGAGTAGCAAATATTTATCTGTTTTATTGTAATAATAAAATATCAATAATAGATTAGCAATAATTTAACAATAAACATTTACCGAAATAAAAATGATTTATTGTTTGCTTTTAAGAAGTAGATATTAATATTAGTAAATATTATGATAACAGTGGAAACATATTATAATATGTAATTTATGTAATACTAGATGATCACAAAGTAAACTCTGAAATTATGTATTGGGTAATATCTCGTTTAACATTATTTTCACCATAATTCCAGTCAAAAATGTGGAATAATGATCGAATTAAATTTATTAGCCAATATAACTCAGATCAAATATGCAAATTGAATATACTAATTATATAAATTAGTATGTAACATAGAATACGATTACATATATTTTTAAAAGTAAGAATTGAATTAAGAAATAATTAAAACCAAAAATATTAATTCATGAATGAAAACTGCGTAAACTACCTATTAGTATTACGAATCTATTTGAACACCAAATATTTCGTTTCATACAATCATTAATTATCGCGTCATTACAAGTATAATGTTCTCGTTTATACAAATTTCCAAATACACTTCGTTAAATTAATTGTAACATAAAAAGTCTACTAATAAAGAGGTTTTCTGTTAAGCACGATGTACTCTATTTTATTCATTTTTTTTTATTTTCCTCTGCCGTGTGCTAAAGAACAGACGCTTTATCAAGAAGCGTCTGAATGGAGCGACGTTTTCACTCAGGTCTCTTGTCCTTGTGTCCTCATAGTTTTTGCATACTTAGCGCCGAAGCATTGTTAGCCTTTGTCTAATCCCTAGTTACACGTGAGAAACTCAAGGAGCTTCTAATCAGCCCCCAGCACGCCACGTTTCCAGACTCCCTCGAAGTTAGGTAAGAGCTTCATACTTCTGACACTGTATTGGCATAGCATGGCGCTCTTTACTTCTTACACAAGAAAGCTCCGGACTTGGAATTTTGATTTAAAGGTAAAGAGGCTTATAATGATGTTAAGAGGCGGTAGTCTTAAAATCTAGCGATTGATAGAGCCAAACTAACATTAATAAAAAGAGTATTGTAACATAAAAACCTTAAGGTCATCATTGTTTCACTCTTAACAGAATATTAAAAGCATATGTAAGTTAAATTCAATATAAAGCAATGAAGAATTTAAGTTTATTTTACATAATATTTAATTTTTCTAAAAATAAATCGATGTTTCGCTGTCGTGTTAATAGTCTTAAATGAATTGCACAGCTGTGGTTAAAAACGTATTTCTAAACAGTACACGCGATTGTATGACGTAGTGCTTTCTCTCGGGAGCCGGCATGCTCCCGGAGGACCTGAGCATCGGTCTAATATCCCTGATGCGCCTCCTATCTCCGTCAAGTCCTTGTGGTCATCCCTGAATAGACTCTGTCGTACCAGTCACCGGGGCCGATGTAGCGGGGGAATTAGGGGAACTGTCAAATAACTCTTACTTACAAGTATAGCCATATTATATCAGTTCATGGGGAGAAGGACAGTATCTTACCCATTGCACAACTCAATCCGGACGCGCAGTGCTTGATCTGCTCAAAGGAAGGTCTCGGTAGATCTCTACTGGCTCCGCCGAGGATCGCATAAGTGACTTGTTCAAGGATATCCGGTCACGACTGTATGGCTTGAGTCCGTCCGTATCTCTCGTGACACAGTACATGTAACAAATCTATCTTGGTTCATACTTCGCAGCGTCGTTTAGGTGATCTGAGCTCCAAATGGAAGGTTCCTCTCCATGCTCATCACTTGCCACGCTCAACTCTTCGATCACGTATTCGCGACTAAGCTTGTGGCGCGAGAGGTTCAAGGACTCCGGCCAGACTGACTCTGTGGTGTATGCGTGGAAAATCTTTCTGCTGTTTTCGCTAGTGTTTACGCATGATCCGACGCAACACGTTGGTCCCTCCACACAATTGCCACTTACTGCGTAAATGAGTCGAATCTTTAAATATTAACTGTAGTTAAATTAAAAATATTTTCTACTACAATAATACGCATTATATATATTTTTCTAAACACAGAAATTTATGTGAAAAATTTTATTATAGTTTCTGATGATATGGACTTTCCAAAATTAAATAGATTATTTAATATATTTTTGCATTAAAATTACTTATTTTTTGTTGAAATGTTATAATAATTTTAAACTAATATACAGAAACATTTAATAACATTCATTAAACTAATTAATTGTATAAATACTTTTAATTTAAATTTTAACATTTATGGTTGGGGATTTAAGGTGCTATTTGATTAACATATGTTGACCGTAAAGACTTGGAATTTTCCTTTTATTGTCGTTGTTTTAATTTAAATTAAGATAGAAGAAAAGTGAAAAAATAGAATAAGTGAAAAAAGACAAAAACTTGAATAAGTAACGAGAAGAAAAAAATATCTTTTTTATAGTTTGAGCTTTGTTATAATGCAAAGGATAACGTAAAAATTGGGTAATTTTGATGCTCACTTGGATTTATATAGATTTAATATAATTATGGATTAATAATTTTTGGTACTCTCCATCATAAAATTATAAAGTAGATTAATTTAAAAATACTGCACTTAAAATTGAAAGAGAGACTAGAATCAGAACTGATCTAATCTCAACTTTGGTTAAAAGAAGTAGCCTCAGGGTTTGGAGCTTGATACACACTTCGATACCAGGAGGTAGAAGCTATCTATCGGTATGCATACGATAACTCAACGACTACTTAGTTTTCTTCTAGACCATCTAATTTTATACTCTATATGATTCTATTCGTAGTCTTACTACCGCGTATCGATTTTCGCGCTACGGAGCGGCGCGGGCTCTCGGGTGCGCCGCAGAAGGGCGATCTGCAGATAGGTGAGAGAGGGAAGGAGCGATAAAGAAGAGGAGAAGGCACTGCAATAGGTTAACGAGAACCCTGCGCATGTATAGCCGAGCGCGTAAATCGGCAGTAAAGTTGGCAGTAAAACGTTAATAAACCTTATGCGAGGAACAGGAGCGGCTGATGCCGGCGGCCATACCCGTACCCGTGCACTGCTGCGCCGAGCTTCTCTGTCTGCACCTATTCTCCCGCACCAGTTGAAATATAGAGCTACTACGGATTCACCGCGAGAGGCGCATCTGCAAGTGGCTGGGGCAAAGGCCGACTGACGAATGTTACCCTCCTTGAACGGACGCGCATTGTGTCCGCGTTATATGACTATGTAATTGAGAGCTTTTTTCTCCTTGAATAAGAAATCTCGTATTTTATTGAATCGTAAAGTCTATCATAGTATATCCTTTGACATTCTGTTTATACGTTTCAAACTGCTGATCTCCCTTGTCAGTCAAAATTCTTAAACCTAATTGATAACATGGCAGGAGTTTACAAATTATTATTGTACTACTCATATATTGATGTAAACTGGATAACCATGTTATTTAGTTGGGTCGTTTATAAGAAACTAAGAATTGAAGATTTGTATCTTCTTTTAGAAGTGCTGCTGCGCGGTATTAGTTTAAGCTTAAAAGTGATTCCGAACTAGTTGTCGGAGAAAAGTTGTGGAGTAAAAAAGGATTAGCTGAACAAGTTAAGTGAACCTGCTAAGCGACTGTACATGCTTTCGGTTTCGTACATCCGTAGCGTTTCTGGACATCCAATCCTTTGAAATATATTCACTATGCAGAGAAAGTGACTTTTGGTTAGCAAACCCCTGAGGGGCCGACCACAATCCTACATGTGACAATACTATGTACGAAGTACGTGAGAACAAACTGCTGGGAAAAGTTCTCAATAATAGTTTTCAAAATTGGAACTTTCAATATAATATTTTATTCTAACAATACATATACTTTTATATAAATGAAACAGTTCAAATACTGCAATAGTATTATTAATTTTGTTGGCGAATATTACGTTCAGCGACATACTTTTTTTAGATACTTTTGCGAAATATTAATTTGTCAAAGGGTTTGCAAAGATATTTGAATGTTTGTGACAAGTATACTTAAAGTTTTGTTTAAAAATATTCTAATTGTTCAAACATTAAATTTTGATTTTAAATGTTAATAATGCATATTTTGCAAATAAATATTGTAATTTGAAATAGACAAATATTAGTAAATGAAAAACTTAAAATTTTTATAATTTATGAATGACAAATCAATTAATATTTGCTGGAATAATATTAATATTAATATCAATAATAAATTTAAAAAGTCAAAGAATAAATGACCATATTAAAGTAAATAAAAATGAAGTTAATGTAAACATTATATACTACGTAAGGATTAGTCAAATAAGTTAACACATGTTGTATACTACTATTAAAACTTAAATAATAAAAATTTCTTATACCATCTACTTTAAATATAATTTATTATATTTTAAGATGTAATTAATCTTTGAAAGTAATTCATTATTCGGAATTGATAAAATTTTAAACAGTCTTGGTAAAATTTCAGTACAATGTCACTAAATAAATATTAATGCGTATCAAAATAAATCATAGGTTCATGATTGATGTTATAATTAGAGCCATATAAAGAATTTACGATTTTTTTCACATGCAGCGAATAAAAGTTTTTAATAGCAGAAGAACTATTTGATTCTAAATTTCTAAGTATCTTTCGAACTAATTATTTACAATATTATGGTGTTTAAGGTGAAAGTATATAGATATATTTTTAGAATACTTAACAGAATTTATATCTAATGACTTAAATAGTTTAAAAAATACTACATTTGATTCATTCGGTGCATGACACTAATCTGCTAAGTCGATTTCGGTGAAAAGTTCATATTTGCGAAGATTTCGCAATGAGACTTTATTAAGTTTCAAATCCCATGAATTTCTCAATCTTAATACTTATGGAAGTGAATATTAATAATTAAATAAAAAAACTACTTAGTTATTTATTTATTGTCATTTATTCTTAATATTAATAAAATTTTATTCAGAAATACACTATCATTGTACCGTATCTTTATCTTAAGTAAAGTAAGAAATATGAACTTAAATACAAATTACTTAATAGTATTTCCTGTATCTGTAGTTATATAATACTTGACTAGTCAGTATCAAAATTTTAACCTTTTGTATGTATATATATATTTCTTTAGATATATTCAAATGTTGTTATAAACTATAAGGAAAAAAAATAAACTAATATAGCGTTAATTGGAAACAATAATACATTTTTGTTTTTAATACTTCAAAAAGTTTTACGTTCAAGAAATTACTGAATCTAAGAAATAAGTATTAGTGGTCAATATTAAGGTACCGCAAGGTTTCAATTGATTCCGTCCGCTAAGATATAATAGGACTCGCCCTTTAAAGTTTTGGGCATTAATCAATGCAAGTCCGCCGCTTTAGAACATCTTTTGCGGAGTTGCGCTTCCTACCGCTGAAACTCGAATCCCGTCTCCTTGCTAACGAGGCGAGATTAGTTTCTGGTCTGTTCTGGATCTCTTACCCTTTAAAGTCGATGCAGCCCTTATTCCAACCTTCCAGTCCCCAACTATCGTGCAGCGTTCATACGCAAAGTTTTTGAATTTCAGAAAGTAAGATTTCTCTTTCATGTAGACCTATTTGTTCCACTTCTTACTTTCTACATGAAAATGAACTCTTGTTATATAGCCGCTTCAATTCAGATAAATGAGCTGGCAACTCTAAAATATGATTGTTTTTTAATCTATTTAATTAATGTCTTTGGTTTTTATTAATCGCGTGGAAAATTTAGTATTTACTGTAAGATATCAGAAGATATACTAAAGTTATTAGTAATATTTTAACTCGTATTAGATTATTTTAAAGTATGGAATAACTTTGCTAAAATTGAAATTAAATGTTGAGCATTAAATTTTTAGATATACCAGACAATAAATGATAGATATTCTCATGGAAAGTTATAGATTTAAATAAATTATTAACCATAATTTATCTCTAATTGTTAACAGTTTAGATCGCCAAATGATGTAATTTATATCTGGGTCAAGTTCACTGTTTTTATACATGGTATAATTAATTACTTTCTTTCTAAAAAGTATGTAATATATATAATGATTTTACTAAAATGATTTATAAATATAATATATTCTCTCTTAAAATTTGTGTTAAAACCCCAGATTTTGGATAAAGATGAGAGGATGAGAGATGATATATCAGCAATTTATTGTATCAATTACCAAAATAAGCATTTCATAAGTATTTTGTAGTTACTGTTTTGAAAAGCATTTTTTAGTCATAAACTGCTCATATATATATACACGGATGTCACAATGCAGAAGAATTAAATTGTACATGTCTTTTAATGTCTAAAATTTTTATTTATATATATGTGGAAGGTCATAAATTTATTTCACTAACAAACTTAATTAAATGTATTGTATAATCAATGTTAATATTTTTAATAATTCATTAAAAAATGCAATAAATCATACACATCAATGTATAAATACTGAATATTCTTTTCATGGCTTATATTATTCTTTAAATAATTAAAATACTAAAGCAGTTTTGATAATATATCAAAGATGCAATAAAGAAAACTGTATAATTACTGTATTCCAATGTTAAGTTTATAATGAAAATATGTAATAATATAAATAAACCTGCCGAAATTGTATAGTAGTATTGTGTAGCTTATAACTTATCGATCAAAACTTTTCTTAGTCTGAATCTTATACCCTCGGGGTGCTTGACAGCCCTTACTCAAGAAGATGGTGGCGTACTACACAGGCCATCAAAACTTTTCTTTATAGCCTAAAAACTTATTAGACAATCAATTTAATAGTTTAAACTGACTTTTAAAACAGTCGGTTTACTCAATGATACAGATTGAGGAATGTAGTTTTATAGAATTATTATTATACTTCCCTAGATCATCTTGCAAGAACAGACAAATATGCATAGACAGAATAGTCTCTCACTCAACTATAAATGACAATTTCACATTATAATCATTTCATTAATTAAAACTACGTAAACATGACCTATTCTTTCATTTAAATAATCCAAAATTAGTTAGAATATTGAACATATTCGTTGTATGCTCTACTGTTTTCAGACTTTTCTTTTTTCTGATTCTGATTTCCCTCGACTAGCTAGGAGCTGTACAGACATGGCTCTGTTTTCGCTCCTTTCATGATATTTTTGAGAATCAGGCCAGATTGAGTATACCCTTGTATTGTATCAAATATTTCGATGTGCATATATATTATATAATTTGGCTACACTCTCAGAAGTATTATGAATGTTCATTCTGGAACATCTTTGTTTCTCCTAGAAAAAAAAAACAGTTTTTGGTTTAAAAGTTTTTATTACATTATTCATTTTACTTAGAATTTCTTTCAAAGTTATCTTAAGATTAATCTTTCTATAGGCATTGGGACTTTAAAAAATTAGACAATAGATTTAGAAGTTTGAGAAAACAATAGTTCTGAATCGATACTTAAAACTTATTTTAGACTTCTTCATTTGAAAGTTGAATGATATCATCTCGGATATCATTGAACAACTAAAATATAACTTCACATTATCGTTATAGATTTTGTAACCAAATACTGAGAAATTTACTTGGCTTTTATTAAATTTAATCGATAATACATTGGAACAAGAGTTTGTTAAATCATAAATTTATTTTTAATATCCATTTATTAACGTATTGAAAAAGTTATTTTAATATTGGCATGGATATTGCTACTTGTCAAGATACTTTGCATCGATAAGCGATAAGCTTTGTATAATATTTTTCTATATATATATATATATATATATTTAATTGAAACATTTTTGTAGGTAGCTCTATAGATTCTTGAATAATCCCAATTTATGCTTAAAATATTCTTTCGTAGAATAGGAATTAAGGAAGAGAATGGCCTCTCAGATTATATCATGTTCCGCAGTTTTAGATCCGAAAACTATGCGATCCGATTAGTTCCATTAGTTTCTGGCAGCCGCAAACCAGCGACGTGCAGGTATCCCCTCAACCCGCTACTCCTGTGCAGGCGCATAGGCAGACTTCTTGGCCCGCGACTCACGTACTGCTGTATCAAGCTGCTTTTCCACGAGCTTTCCTCGATGGACCTTTCATCCATCAGTAACCGCATAATAGCGATGCGTGGACAGGTCTTTTAGCTAACAATACGCCATACAGCACTTCAGCTATTTTACCGTACCTAAAATTGATTACTAAGGGATAACAAAATTTGTTTTCTGTTGATAGGCTAGTCAAGCGATGACAGTCACAAAGTATTAATATTTTTGGAAGTTCTGTTTCATGAATGTGAAAACGTAAGAAGAAAACAAGCTTATTCTCTCAACTATAGGAGTGTTTAAATTAGTTGCATAAAATATATATAGTACTGAAATTATTATCAAATATAATGGATACTATATAACTACAAAATATTTTATTATATATTTGATGATTTCTAGCAAGAAATGAATTTTCAGTTCAAAAAAAATTCTTAAAATTAGTCAAAAACTAAACATGTTTAAAAAAATTTATCATTTTCTGTTTTGTCAGAATATTATTAATTTTAATGAAAAAATTTTATTGATACTTTTAAAAGTCTTAAATACTTATTCTGAATTAATTTTTCCAATAATTAACTGTTTCGTTTTAAATATTCTTAAAATTCATATCATAAACATCATAAAAATTTCATGCATAATAGATTTATAATAGATTTATAAAAAATCGTCAAACAAATATCGAAATTATGGTTGAATATGAATTTCTTAATAAATCTTTTTAATATAATGTTCAAAACAATGGATTGAAATAAAGATTAATTATTCTAAATTCAACGATGTCTTATTTTCATAGTATTTATTATTATTTTAAATATTACTATAAGCATGGATGATACTGAATCGTTAAAACTTTAAAAAAAATTAGTTACTTATTTGGTTCTTTAAATATCATTTTTTCAATCTGTAATTATTAATTTACATTGGTACTGTCTTGAATTCATTTCGAAATTTTCATTGAGTCTGATTATATTAAATCTGACATTTTATCTGTAGTAATTATTTCTAATACTCTTGGATTCGTATAATCTGCAATACGCATGTGAGAGTCAATTTGATCCTGTAAAGCACTATTTATGAATGGTAGAAAAGATGTAACTCTAGTATAAAGTGCTGGATTTAACTTTTCACTACAATCATTCTGATATTTGCTCAATACTCCAATTACGGTATCTTCATTGAAAACTAGTGGACCTCCGATATCGCCCTATGTTTATTTAAAAACTAATTAATTATGACATGTATACATACATAGTCAAATATAAATATTTTATCATACTATTTCTTATTCATTTTCATTAACGTAGAATATATTTCAAATTAAATAAACGGAAATTAAAGAAACTTACATGGCAGGTACCGATTAATTTGTTTGTACTAAATGGTTTCAATTCAGCGCAAAGGTGAGCTTCGTTAAAGCTTTTGTAAGCAACTCTACAGAATCCGTTTTTTTCTACAAATGCCTCAGCGTACATTAGCTTTTTAGATGAATGCTGTCTGTCTAATATATTACTTAAGTCACTTGCACTTTTATAATCACAAGGCACATCCGAACCAAATCCAGTGAACCTAGCCTTCTTGAATGTATATTTGCTATATCCACGTTTCGTTTTTTTAGGTAACATTAAACTTTGTACGGCTCTATTTTGACCAATCGGCAAAGCACTTTTTAGCTATAAAATAAATTTCATTATAAACCCTTAAAATAATAGAATATAGAATAATATAGAATTAATGTAACATAAATAGAATATTTAATGTGTTTACTCTCATAATATACTTATATTTCATACATTATTATAAACAGAAAATTCTATTGGTATATTAGAAATAAATAAAATTAGTAAACTCCATTTTAAATAAATTTTAGATAAATTTACCTTTAACACAGCAATATCTGCAATTTGTAAATGTTCTGAACTATAATGAAAAGGATTATTTTGTTGTTGTCTGAAATCATAAGGAACGTATGCCCTTACAACTTCTATTATGATTCGATTAGGATCGTTAACAGAGATAGCTCCACTCATAATCAACAATTTTTCATCAAAAAATTTTCCATCTTCACCCATAATACATTGAGCAGCGGTTAACACGTATTGGCTGTTAAGAATTGCTCCACCACACGCAGGTCGATTATGTAAAAAAAGTGAAACATGATAATTGAACTGTCCTGAGATTACATCGCTTCCGCCGACAATTCCAGCAACTAGATTTTGTAAATTATAAAAGTAAATGGAACGGTTATTACAATAATCTATGAAAGTAATATTATAAATATTTTAATATAGTTACAATTAGTTATAAATATAATTAGAAACTCATATAGTAAATATTCTTACCTTTTTTAAACCAGAAAATACAAAATATGTATATATAAAATAATATGAAATTAAAACAATGCATCCTATATAATTGAGAATTATCTTTAAAACTGTAGCTTTGTTAATAGTTAATGATATCAGTAATATTTCAATTCATAAGATATATAAAAATGACTTCTTTTTTATAGTCATGTAAATTTTAATTGTGGCAGAATAGACAACTCAATACGCATCATAAATTGTACATATTTATTGTCCTACATAGAAAATAATCAGAAAAATTTTATATTGAATATTAATGTTTTATTACTTATCTTTTGATTAGACGCATATTAGATCCACATCAAACAGATAAAATAAAAGTCACTTTTGTAATAAACTGACTTGCATGTAAATTGTAGTTTATACTGACTATATTTGCTCCAATGGAAATCAAAATTTTATTTTTGGTATGATTTTGAGCTAACGTTAATTATTTAAAGGTAATTTGTATTTAGTATTTTTAAAATCCATTTCTACATTTGTCATCAGATCATTAAATTGTTATTAGTATCTTCCCATGAAATTATATTATTATAATGGCTGTAAAAATATTTTTTAGTTTTTGTACAAATAAAAACGAAATATGTAGTCCATTAATATTGTAGATTATTCTTGTTATTAATCTTCATTTATCATTTATTATTATTTTCTTAAATCTATTTTGTGCAATTAAAGAATAAAAAATATTTAATTCTTAAAAAATTTTGTATAACTTTTTAAAATTATATTTAAAAATAAATTTGAATGGAGTGGCAGCAAGCATGTTATCACTCCAAAAAGATAAAACTATTAACCTTAATTTAATTATTTGTCTTGATTATATAATTGAATGAACTGTATAACATTTTTTTAAGTTGTGTTAATATTTAATTTTCTGTTAAATTTTAGAGTGGTAAATTACGAAATTTTCAGTTTTAGGAAGTCTACTATTTTTAGTATAGTATTATACTTTGGTATAATTTTTTATGTTGTTACTGGATTGCAGTTAACAATTTAATTATTAATTATTATGTATTGCATTACTAAAAAAGTGATTTACAAAATTTATTATTGAAACCATGTTCTAGACAGTACTGTATTATACTCACTTGAGTAATATAAATATTTTTGAATTAAATTTGATTGTATTAAATTCAATAACCCATTATTGGTTAAAATTACGTAAATAAAGAATAACATTTTTTTAAAAATTATATGAAAATGGGATCCTTCTTGAGATTTAAATTTTTATCCAAACTAAATCTGATCATGAAGTCTTCAGTCTAGTTTATTTTTATTATGGCCGGCAGTTTATTGGCGAGACTACTAAATACTTAATTTTCAAAGTATCGATAGAGCATGGCTCACCTGTTTAACTCAAGCAAAGTGAATTATATAAGTCAATTATTAATTATATTCTCAAACTAATTATCATTTTACTAAGTATATACTTTGAAGCTACATTTAGTTTGGAAGCATATTAAAGAAATTTTACAATTCGACCGAAAAACGACTTTAATTGGCATTATTATTTTGGCGTTATCTGCAATCACTTACGATTTCTAACCGCATTTGGCACTCGATCTATGATCGTGCGTATAATTAAGTAAAATTTAGCACATTCTGAGTATACAAGATATAACTGTTTCAGTGATTTATTTTACCACATTAGTTCTTACAGTTCGATTAGTACCCTACTAATTCAGTCTTAATTTCGTTGAGAAAAGCGAGAAATAAATGGGTTGATTGGCGGTCCCAGATGTTCCTCTTGATCGTCCTCGTCTCTACTTTGCTTTTTGAATTTCATTCTCTTTTAAGCTTGTAGACTATTACTGGAAATTTACTTAAAGAAGAGTACGTATGAGAATCATCTCGAGAATTAGAACAGTGTATAAATTTAGTACCAGATGAATCGTCTCACAATAAATTTATAGACAACGATTCATTTTCATAGATCTAAACGTAACTTTTCGAGAAAATCAAATATTTTTCTTGGGTCGAGAAAATAAGAAAAAGAAATGTTGAAAGCTATAGCATTGTGTGTATCTATTTGTACTACTAATTATAGTATTAAATAATCAATATAATTTGATTTTTCTGAAAAAATGATGGCATTTCTGTCAAGTATGTTATATTTTTACTAAGATTTATAATTTTATATGTGCATTTCTATGTTAATAATTTACATTTTGATATATTTCATATAAAATTTTTATATTTCAGAAACCAATTTCATAAACAATTATTAAATTTATTTCAGCATATTTATTATTGATAAATATGACTTCAATTGATATGTTAATATATCCCAATTATAGCTTCTGTCTAATAGTCTAATAATATATTATAAACATGAATGTTATTATCTTCAATCTATATGTTTTATGTCTATATGTTTTTCATTTTTGTAAAATTTTTATCATAAATAATTGAATTTTAAATAGAAACTTTTACAATAAGGAAACTGACAATTTATGCTCATTATTTCTGCACACAATATACAATTTTGCATGGCATTCGGTTTGGCGAGCAATGGTAGAGCACGCAGGACAAAAGCCGTAAATATCGACTCAGCAGAATAAAGAATTATCCCAATTTATCATTTTATCAGGCAGGTTTTCATTACATTAAACAATGATTTCTATACGGTTGACTTTAAAGGAAGAGAAGAATTGAATTTTGACTTGGAGGCCACACCACAGCGGCATTGTGCGATATCGTGGCTGGTATCGCGATGCAGGGAGTATGAGATAAAGCATCGCACGCCAAGCTTGAATCTCGTTGCAGGCAAGCAGACAAAAGCCGACCCAGAGTTGGGGAGGGGGGTGCGATCGCTGCCCCAGACTCGCCTATACATTGTACACGCTGCCTGTTTTTACGGTAGCTTTAGCTACGCACGCACATGCACGTATGAGGCATACGCACAGATCGATGTAATGCGGTTCA
The DNA here is from genome assembly GCA_018906755.1 of Sycophaga agraensis. Taxonomy (NCBI): domain Eukaryota; kingdom Metazoa; phylum Arthropoda; class Insecta; order Hymenoptera; family Pteromalidae; genus Sycophaga; species Sycophaga agraensis. Next base: position 1,486,008 of record JACCIE010000013.1, read on the forward strand.
GCAATAAAACTCAGACTCGCAGTTTATGCCGGCTAAATTATCGGTGTCGAGGGGTACGGGAAACTGCCATGCACACTGCAACGTGCGGACCAGCGACAATAACGTGGTCCCGACGTTACATACCATTTTATCTTGTAAAGCGTGTATCTGTAGGGAAGGTGGATAAATGTGATAAAAATACCTTGACCCTTCGACACGTAATTTTCATAATTTTATATTTCAGAATAAAAACGTTAATATTCGTTTTTCGAGTTAACCTGTTTAACACAACACATAAATATTTATAAGCTTAAAAATTTATTGTGGGGATGCATCAACCTACTTTTTAAGTACTCAGAGATTAAAAATTTAAAGCTTTTAATCAAAAAATCCGTTTTATCTGTGCACTCCATATACGTAACTTCTTGTTTTATCCATTTTTAGGCAAAACCATTGTATTTGACATGTATTAATTCTTTTTTATCGTTTCAGCGCTAATGCTACGGTTTTTTCATTTGCTTTCACTTCCGATCGTTTCTAGGTAAAATTTTAAATAAATAATTTGACAGGTAATATGTTTGTTTATTCTAATAATTATCCAAAGATAGAAATTAAATAAGTATAAATAAATTTGATCAATATATTATTTTTATTATGAATAATAATATGGTTGTCGTCATAATATAATTAAATCATATTGTGGTTATATAGGTGACGGTGTTGGCCTTTTATTAGCTCTTCAAACACCCAAAGTATCAAACCGCATAAAGTTAAATAATATTTAAATAGCTGTAATATAGGAAAGTTAGATATTTAATAAATTCTGATTTTGTTATGAGTATTTGATTATGTCAAATACTTGTTATACATAAATTAAAAGACTTGCCTTCACTAAGCGGTAGAGTACAGTAAAAAACGAAAAATATTTGTTCGCAAAACGTATAGCAAGTAAAGTGTGTTTAATTAATTAGAAATGCTGAGATAAAGAAGTGCCTTTATATACTACTTTTCCGATTCTTTTGATTTTCTTCTGTAATTATATTAGGCCTTGAATTTTTGTATTTTGTCATAGTAAGTCTACAGAGAGATCAAATTTGAGCAATATTTAAAATATGGAGGCAATTGATCTAAACATTTTTAATGTTTGTATGTCTTTGATTTGTCTGTATATTCACTATTATATATTTATGGCAATTTATATGTATATGTATACATATATAAGGTTGGCAAATATCTCCCTTTCGCTTTTTTGCTCTGTATTCAATGCTTTATAAAAGGGTTACAGTATACGCCGTTTTGTTCGATAATCAGTTTCCATCTAGACGGCAACTTCATAATACCCCTCTCCTTGTTTGCGAAGAACTCGGACAGCCATTTTTCACAAGCCTCTTTTGAGTTCAACTTTACACCACCAAGGGCGTTCCCCATGGACAGGAACAGGTGGCAATCACTTGGCGCTATATTCGGATTATATTGTGGATGCGATAAAACCTCCCATCTGAGCTCCCGTAGCTCCCGACGAGTCATCAACGAAGTGTGTGGTCTGGCGTTGTCCTGGTGGAACATCCTTCCCGTTGGCCAATGCTGGACGTTTCTGGTCGATCACCTGCTTCAAGAGGTCCAGTTGTTTACAGTAGATGGTAGAATTAAGCGTTTGGCCATATGGAAGCAGCTCATAGCGGATGATTCCCTTTCAATCCGACCAAACACACAGCAAAACCTTCCTGGTCGTCAATTCCGGCTTGGCCACTGTTTTGGACGATTCACCGGCCTTCGACCATGACCGTTTTCGCTTGATATTGTCATATGTGATCCATTTTTCATCGCCAGTCACCATCTGCTTCAAAAATGGATCGAGTTCGTTCCGTTTCAGCAGGCGTGGATTCGGTCCAGATGGTTTTTTTGCGGCATCCAAACATCAAGCTTTTTTTTGTATCCAGCCTTTTGCAGGTGTTTTAAAATGGTTTGGTGACTAACTCCTATCTCATGGGCAATGTCACGAGATGCCACATGCCAGTCTAACCTTAATTTTTTCCATGATTTGATTGGTATTCATTGTCACAGGTCTTCCACCGGCTGGCTTATCCATGGTGTCATTTTCACCAGCTCTGAATCGTCGAAACCATTCCTCCGTGGTTCAAAGTGAAAGAGTACCATCTCCCAAAACACCATTAATCTCACTGAACGTTTCTCTAGCGGATTTGCCTTTAATGAAGGAAAACTTTAAAATAGCGCGAATTTCAGCGTTAGTGAACTCCATGTTTACATGTTTATAACTATTGAATGCAATATACAAACTAATCATACATAGCGTCGTTTTGTAGGTTATGTCAAGACCTTTTAAATTACCAGATACGAGCTCTGTAGCGCTTTGTACATAGCTGCGAAATTCAAAAGACAAAAAGACGGAAGGGAGATATTTGCCAACCTAATATATCAAAGACTACGTTCAGGAGAAGAAAAGGTATCCAGTCGATGAAAAAATATTCGTGATTGTATATTATTAACAGGTATACCAATTCTATAAAGGAAATATCATTAATATGTTAATTGTACGTTAAAATAGAAATATCTACAAATGCATCATATTTAGTTAAAAATTGACTTTGATTATAGAACTTGAAAGTTCTATAGTCAGTAATTTTTCAATCACCTAAGTTAATATTACTTAAGTATGTGAATCACAACGTTATTCCATCCGAAAGTTCTTCAGCTGTATTTTTTTTAACAAATTGCAGTATCATTAAGGTTAACTCGTAATTTTAGCTTACTCCATAAGAGTCGAGACATGCAACGTTAGAAGATTTCATAAAACGGACTTAGTTTACAAAATAATAGGCCGTAATATAAAGTTACTCTTTCTTAACTATCTTTTTTCCTCTATCCTGGAGAGAGCCGGTGGTGTGTGCATAAGAAACTCGCTCCTAAATTGAGCCATGCGACCGAGGAGTGGAAGACTTGCGGAAGCGCAGGCGGGCCCTGCTTTCCATCCTTCCTTCGGGAACTTATTAAATTTCATACAAGTTTTATTCTCAGTGCAGCCTGAGTCCGAAAGTCGATCTAGCCAAGAATGAGGAGATACCATGGACAGGGAGAGGCTATCTGCGTCGAGGAGTTTTTAAGTGGTGCCGAGATTAAAACGTTTGCTATGGCTCCAGAGCCTGCGGAACACTCCCTTCTCTTTACCTCCTCTCCCCTTATCATGTTGCATATTTCTACTGTGTCGTCGGAGAGAAGCTTCAACGAGCTTAAAAAGTCATTCGCAATACCGCAACGAATTTCCATCCTCTTTTCAGGGTCGGTCGCCTTTGCGTATTATTCTTCGATATTTTAATTTTTAGGGCTAACGATCTTCTACTTTATTAAATAATTCTTTTTTACAGTAAGTAAATTTAATGCCGATTTACAATTTTCCTGCATCGATATTCAAACTTTGAATTTATAATTTACGAGTGCTTTTATTAAGGTTTTTATTTATTAATGAGAGAATTTAATGTGCATATGTATGCACATCGTAGTATATTTTTATAAAATGCATACGCATATACATACATATTTGCAATGTACATAAGCAGATTAGAGGTTTTTTAATTTAAAATTCATTTAATATAAATCGAAATAAGTCGTTAAATATTAAAATATTTATCTTAAGTTGTGTTTAAACTTAAGTCTAGTTATAGTCTATTACCTGTAGTTGTGCTGCATATATGTATTATCTACTTATGTAAATCTCAGATATTCAATGTAGCCCAAAACGTCATGAATGTGGCATCTTTTCTCGCATCTTCTAGTTTGATAATGCATGTTGCAACAGGTTACAACTAGGAAAACAGGTTATGTATACTTGTAAACCTTTGTAAATTTTTTCAAAACTTTTATAAAAAAGTACAGCAGAACAATTTGATGAAGATTTCGTCTCAATTTCTCTAGCATAATTTTTAAACAAAATTACACTTTATTCATCAAAATATATTATTTTCAAAATTAAAGATTTACTCCAGCTCTTAATCAATTTTTCTATTGTTTGTATTAGTTCCTATCTTCAAAATAGACTTTAATTGTGGCAATTGCTTCTGTCCTGTAGTATTCTTGTAACTTGCTAACTTGCTTCCCTACAGTATTCTTTTGTAGTCCGCAGAACCAGCAATCACTAAACTTTGAAAGCATAGTGGACAAGAGGAAGCGACTGCAAATATAATTCGTTCAGTTTGACTTTTTTTATCGAAATATTTATTTTTATATTTTTTTCTTCACTTTCAATCCATTCATGAACCACCCAATTATTAACCACATTGGTTTTGTCTATTTTGACCCCATGATTTCCCCAATGTCAATCTAATAATCTTGTATGTACTTTCAATTTTATATTTCATCCAATTCAGTTCATTATCATGCATTGATTCCTACTTCATTAAAAACGCTCGAAGATTATCTATTTCAAAACATCATAACGTCGACCTACGAGGGTTGAATTTCCATCTATTGAAAGTACCTTCCATGTCATTGCAGGCTACAGTAGTACCATGTTACTGTTCTTAGTACTTGTTTAATTAATGCCAACCTTACTTAGTGCTGTTCCTATACGTTTCCATATCTAGTAAGCCTATTCTAGCTGTGCAATCGTGGCTTTACCAATGTTATTTCTTTAATGTACTTGTCATCTAGCTTTTATATTGCCTTTCATCAAAAAAAGTAGTTTTTAAAATTTTTTAAATTAATACTTATTTAGCTACATATAAAACTGCATATAAATTATTACCATAAAATTATATTTTTTAAAAATCATGTCATTTTATCTGTTTGATATGTCGAAAATAAAAAGGCATATAGGTGGTGAATCGAAATGTAAATGTACATCACTCTTGGTTTAAAAATAAAAAATCCAATGATAGACAAAGATGTAGATTTAACTAGTATGAATGCACTTAATATATATAAGATGCTTCTGCATGTTGATCATTCAACGTCGGGCGTCGACACGATTGTTGCATTATTCGAGAACCGCTACCGAATCGGCTTTCGAATTTGCGGTGTGTGGATAAAGCTTGATCCGGATCCTATACAAAAGGCAGGAAAAAAGTAGAACTATATTGGATAGAAGCTTTAGAAGTGAACTTCATCAGAATTTAACTTCCTAACTTGCAGCCTTTAAAATTAATTATTTTAAACAGCATTATAAATTTATTCGCATTATAATCAATAGATTATCTGAGAAAGTGTGAATGTAAAGAATTATTGCTTTATGAAAAAATATAAGTAAGAGGTTTTTTTACTTTAATTTAAAAGTAATATTAATTAGCTATAAATCATGAAAAGTCATTAAGGGAGGCTTACACTTATCTTTGGTCTGCATTTGAAATAGCTGTAATAAAAAATATACAATAAATAAAACTCTAAGATTTTTTCAATAAAATATATTTAAATTTATAGATACATAAGATAAACTAAAAGTCTATCGATTCATTTATCTTGAATCTATAAAATTTTCAGATATTTAATGTAGATAATTAATGTAAGATGTAGATACGATTTAGTGTGCGATCGGAGCGTAGTTTTTCTGGGAATTTCAACTTGAAGGTTTAAAAATTGTAGTTTATTAAAAAAGTATTATAAAAATGACAAAAAATTTAATTTTCATTTTAAATTAAGTATAAAATAGAAAGAATTTAAAAAATTAAGTTAAACTCTTGTAATCATAGCGTCGAATCTATGCGCGACAGTATGTAACGCGCCCTACTACCTTTAGATCCCCCTACACTACGGGATTCGCGCGATCGATCAGCCTCGTGGATAATCGCGCGATAGAGGCGACAGGTTTATACAGTCGACCGCAGGACGCTGCGGATCGGCCCCCGGCAATACACGCTAACCTAAGGCAGAACGAAAAATACGACCGAGCCCTCGGCGAAGTACCAGGGCAAGTACCGCCAACAGGACGTAGGGGCCTGAAAAGGACCAGAGCGGCACGTCAAGCAGCAGCGGCGAGCGGGTATGAGAGTGAGAGTATGAACACGTCGCGGCGATTGTTTATGTTAGGATCCCTTTATGTATGATTAGCAAACGCCGAACTTGTAAAACTTAAAAAATAAATTTATTGCATTAATTAAATAAAACATTTGCCCTCGATCCCCCTCATAATCGTAACACTCTGATTGCTCTTTAAATATCTACATTTAAAACCCTGATACAACAAAATTCATTGATCAGTTTAAGAAGAAGTTTATATCAAAATTAAAGTAGAAAAAAATTTATATATCAAAGTTAAATAAATGTAAAGCCTTGTAGTTTATGAAATAAACTACAAAATTAAATATATTGCACCAAAAAAATGTAGCTTTTTATTTATCATATATTTTTTGCTACGACTGTTTCATCTGCATAAATCTCATTAAACTATATTCTCTAAAGTTTTAAAAGAAATTCAAATTTCTAATTGGTGTCATCTTCGCTTAGATTTCTACCTGTATTGTATTATTTTCTATCATGTTTATATTTACGGAGGAATAGTGGAACACTTTGAAAGCAGAAAAATAGATTCAAGAATTCGCTTCTTACTAGTTAATTATTACTTTCAGGTATTTATATAGGTATGTATACATCATAGAACACATTCTTTGTCATTTTTAAGTCAGTAAGCGGCGAATAAGAATGGGAATTTGCCTCGTAAATGTTTATCTCAGTTTATATAGCCTTTTTACATTTTTAATAATTCCGCGTTCAACACTATCGTTAAACGAGTTTCTCCTATTGTAATAAATAAAAGGCGCTTTATGTACATGATGGAACTTCTTCCGCTAACGATATCATTAATCAAAGTGATAACTGTTTTGAGGTGAAAAACGGGTGAGACAAAAGAAGTGAAATAAAGCAAAAGAAGAACGCGAGACGATGATAGCTTCAGTCTCACAATTTAAAAAAGCTTATCTGGCACAAAGCCGCTCTCTAAAACATTTATTATTTCCTGAACGCGACGCTGATTTGTTTCTCCTCGTTATTTTCTCTTTTTTCTGATGTGCATAAGGTTGTAGACATTTCTTTAAAGAAAATCCATTAGGTTATTAATGAAATTGGATTAATAGATCAATTAAAAGTTTGTTAAATTACGAATTATTTTTAAACATAAAAACAAAATCGCTATGGATATCTAGATCTATGTTCTTAAATATATATTCACTGTGTAAATAGATTATAATCGATTCTTCGTAAATTGAATTACTATTAAGTTTATGATTGTATTAAATGATTTTTTTTATATCCTTATAAATAGCATCGATTGTTTTCAATATTAATTGATGCCGGGAAAGTAGGTTTTGAAATAAATGAAAGGAAATAAATATTTGTTTAATATATGCGAGCGTCTACCAGTGCTTCGGCGTGCAAATAAAAAAAAGTTCTGACCTGCGCTCTCTCCCACCCCCCCTTTTATGCATCGAGCGCGACTCCCCCTTCGGGGCCCCTCGGAAACCCTCGGAGGGCCCGAAGTCGCGGCTGCAAGTTCTTGGAACGGCGCTCCTCGCGCCTCGCAGCTTTCGATTCGCGGAAAACCGTTAACCGAATTGTAAAATAAATTCAATAAAATCAAATTGCGAAATTCGAAAACAATTTGCGGGAGAGATTTGCTGACCTTCCTGAAAACTGCCACGTGGCCTCGGGAACTAGACGGCCCCGTACACATTGACTCCATGACCCAGGAGACTTGCAAGCAAGCTCCCTAGGAGTCATAACGCGGTTTTGTTTTCACACAATGGCCTCCACATAACACGCACGGCAACGTGGACACAGAACCTTTCCTGGTTCTCCTCACATCAGGTCGGCTGCGGTGCAAATCGCACCGGCATTAAATTTTTAATCTTAAAAATGATAATTTTAAATTTGTTAAATATAAATTCCCTATCTTAAATATATAAATTAAATATAAAAATTAAATTAAATACATAGATCCTACGTTGTGTATTAATGAATTTTCTACCACTGCGCCAGCCACACTGGCTTTGCTCATTCATTTGTTTACAATCTCACATATTGACCGTGACACATTATTTCCGATTACATTTTTTTGAAGTAGCTGCACTAGGCGTTCTATTTACAAGTTGGGCCGTCGTGGCCTTCAGTTCAGTTTCTCGGTCTACGCGGCCTTACCCCCTTGTCGCCTGCCCAATGCAGTATGGAGGCGCACAATATTGAAAAAAAAAATATTGCGCTAGAACCTTTACATACGAATATGTATCGCTCCGCTTCTATTTACATTTTAATACATATCTTACGAAAAGAAACAGAATTAACAATTATTTTGTTATAAATAAATTGTGTCCATAACAATAATTCTCATTAAACATATGTTCGGAAAGATTGTCAATTATTTTTTTAAAAATATAGTCCTCGTCCCCACCTGATCTGTAAATACCCGTAACAAAAATATATTAATATTATAAACCTGAAATTGTTTACTGAAATATGTTTTAAAAAATGAAGTTAAATGAGATCTAATAGAAGCCTGTATGTCCATTTAACTCCAATGTCTTATCTAACTTGGTAGTGTATTATTATTATTTGTACAACATACAAAATTTGAATGTTATTCAATATTTGTAAAGATAAATTTATGAATCAAGTCTGTAGAGTAAAAAGAAATTATTATTCACATACATAAACATAAGAGTAAAAATATCTTTAAATTCTCAGCTACCTGTAGTATATTTGACCAAAAAATAATCTGAGACATACGTAATAAAAGGAAACGTATTATTCTTTACGAATATTTTCAAAAGAAATAAAGTTTTATAAAAATAAAAATCTGGTTTTAGAATAATCAAATTGGATTAAGAATCATCCTGTTGGATATTGCATTTTTGATTTGGCTTAAGGATATAGTTATACTGGATGAAAGTGTGATACCGACGACTGGTTAGACATTAAAGTGGGTATAGCGTGTTCCGTTGGTGGGATGCGTACAATCTTCCTGTTAGCTTGAATTATTAAATTCAATTTTTCGAGTACTAAAAGTGGTGAATTATTGAGCGACTTCGTCCGAATAGTCTTTGCGATTTCAAGTTTCATTTTCGCTGGATTGAACCGAGTGCTACGGTACATTTCTTCTACTTTTGCTTTTACATTCCCAGTTTTGTACCAATCTTGCTTGAAATATTGACCAAATAACTATAACTTCTTTAACCAATATTTTTGCATATTTTGGACATTAAAATAATTTTTATATTCATTTTTTAGCAATAATAAAAATATTCTAGTATGATATAGTCCTTTAAGCATATAAAATACTAGCCAATAGATTATAAGTAGAAGTATCACTAAAAAACGCAATCTTTGTTGTAATCTTCATGATAAAATTCATTTTTAATACTAGGAGTTGATTAAGTAATTTAATGCGCTATAGAGAAAAACTCCAACTCCGAATTAGCAGTAGACGTCAATTGACCAATGAGCACTGAAATTTAGTGGTATCAAGGCAGCTATGGTTCCCTGACAGACTTACCAATGGACTTATTTTCATTATAAATACTTTCATGAAGATAATCTACTAAAGCGAGATTTTTCGAGCCTACAGCTGCTACTCGACTTCTCGACTAGAAGTGATTACAGCAATGTCAAGCTTACCGGCCAAAAAGTGAGTACTTGGGTCGATGATCCGCTCCGAGTTCCGCTCTTCAAAGATTGAGTGGTACTTCTATCTCAATTCTCGTTAATGCAATATCATGATTTTACATTTCTCTCAAAAATTCGTGTTATGCTATTTTTTATTTTCCTTATTCATCTACAGTATGTTTATATTATCTTTCTCTTTTTTTATTTCTTCATATGTAAATTTTTTTTATTTAATTATATTTTACAATAATTACATTTGATTAAAGTACAAAGTATATCAATTAACATATTACAATTCTTGAAATTTCTAATATTCTATACGTGAATAACATATATTAAAATCAAGAAGTCGTAAGTTATAAACTATGCTTCAGGCCTGCAACTTTTATGTATCGCAGTGAATTAAGAACTAACTAAAATTCTATGGATGAGGGTATTACATTATCTCGGAGACGCAGGTATCTAGGCAGATATCTAGGTATGCCTAGGATCGGTCACACTGCCAGAGCGACCGGGCGGACGGGTAAATTATTTTATTGCCCGGCTACATTGGAACATTATGTGCCTCCGAAAATTTAAAGAACAGTTAGTCTACAGTATACTCGTATACTTATTTCAAACTGTTTATTATTATACATTTTATTAAAAATCTAATACCATACTAATTATAATTGATATGAGATCTGTGAAAAGCAGATTATGGAAAATGATTATTATAGAGAATTATTATTAAACAAAAGTGAGTATTCGATCCGTTGGTACCTACATGACGAGGTACGGGTTGTGTAGCTGCAATGCGGGTAGAGATGCGCAGTCGCTCCCTGGTCACTTCTCTCCCTCGATCGCTTATCCACCATTCCCTAACCCTTGTTTCTATCCCTTTTCATTTGGTCCCCGGAGCCTATGGCGATCTGCCGCTGCTGCGCAACTATGTTTATCGACTGCGCAATGCATAGACTGACCTGGCACTCATCCAGGTAAGCTTCGGTTTTCCCTGTCGCTCTATCGCCCCTTTGACATCCATCTGCGCCTGCCTACCTTCTAACTGTATCTGCTTAACAACAATTTTATCAATATAATAGTATTTGTAAATTTATATCAAATACCACGATGTCAATAATTTATGTATTTTCATAAATATAGACGATCTTTTTTTATTTTGCACATCATTGTTGCCATATTCTAAGCGCCAGTGGAGAGGTAATATTAGAAACTTATGAGTAATTGTAAAAATCATTTTAAGATGCTATTTACATACAACTATAGTTAGTTTTATTTAAAACCTAGTACCACAAAACCTATTATTTTAGTTGTGAGAGATGTATGTTTGAGATGGGAAAATGTTTAATTTAAATTTTTCGTAATTAAAAAACAGTTAATAATATAATCAATCATAAATTTTATTCTGTTTTAGAGAGTCTGCAAGAGTATTTTAGCAAGTATGGTGACATCACGGAAGTCTTGATCATGAAGGATCCTTCTACGCGACGATCAAGGTAAGAACATAATAAAAGTTGAATAATTCATTATAGAGGTAATATAATTGTAGTGATCCATCAAAGTAATATAATTTACAAAAGGTCTATATTCAAGTTAAAGTTAAATTATTATAAAATAAAAAAAAATTCAAAAATATGAATTATAATCATTTTATTTATATTGATGCAATAGTGTTTTAATTTCAACAGTATTCCTTATGCAAGTATACAGTAAGTGTGCGTATACATGCATGTGTTTGAGTTAGGTTTCATTTCATTTTAAGAACTTTTATTCTTAGTATTTTTTAAAAAGGTTTTCATAAATTTATACTTTACCGACTTCACATAAGAAGAAGGATGTCCGTATGTAAAAGATGATTTGTGAAAATATATTAAACGGAAAAATATGGGAAAACACAATACGAAATGAAAAATACGTATGTTATATGTAATTCACAGACATCTTTCTTTTTAATTTCAAATTTTTTAGTAAAAAAATTTGCTTAATACTTTTTAAAATTTGAGTCCCGCAGTCATTGATTTTATAGAGTATTAAGCTCGAATTTCGGCGATCTTCGTGTTGATCTCTAGACTCATCTAATTCTTATAACACCATTGAATGCTATGATGTGCTTTATTTATCACACACTAAAAGGCTCCATGGATAATCAGCACAGAAATGGAAGCATAAGTATAATAATGTTAAATAAGAAATATAAAATTTTAAGGCGTATTTACATTAATTCCTTTCTTTGTATTACAAATATTGATAATCAAAAAATATTATAAATACAAGCATTTACATTTTTTTCTAAAACATTTTCAAAAATGTAGTTAAGATAAATTAATCAGAAATCTGTAAACTTATATTATAATACATTAATGTTTCTAAATTTTTATATTTATTACTATTCTTTTCGTTATCTTATAACTTATTACATTATATACTTAAGGATATTTTTTAAGATTTTATAGTGGCTTCAAAAAAACTACGTTAGTTAATGAAAAACTGCGTTTTCTAATTAGTGTTTAATCTAAGCTATTAAGATAGCTTTTATACTAATGTGTTTACCAGTTACCATGCAGAGAAAATTATGTACTTTGCCCTATTCTTTCTACTTCTTTGTTTCAATAGAATTCAGTGGTACCATAATCTTCCTTCTTATGAGCTTGGAAAGTGAGAAAATATTCCGCGATTTACTTTGTGGAGTAGTAAAGCTCGTCGTATCTAATGATCCGTAAAAATGTCGATTACTTCTCGTGTGGCGCAAATGCAACGTTGCGAGAAACTTTGAAAGTTTTCCAATTTTATTTCAACTTGTTGAGAAATCCAAAAAGTCACGGAAACCCAATATACCAAATTATTTCACGCAAGAATTTTCCCTTAAAATACGTTACTGCTTTTGAATCAGTTGGAGCGTAACATATCCAGTAGCCCCAGGAAAGTTTTATATTTAAAGCGTTAATTTAATATTAACATTTTCCGAATAATTCTTTACTAAAAAGTGCGGTAAAAACATTCTTTTATTACTTACAATCTATAATTCTTAAATCTAATTTATATTTCAAGATAGACTTATCCAATGTATAATAAGATTATAGTAGTTGTACGATTAATGAAACATAAATATTCTTGATAAAAAAATTATTAATTGTAATTCTAGCAAGCTTTGAATAATTATTAACTAAAAAAAATTAAATTATGTTGTATATCTATATTTTTTCTATTTCCATTCCAAAAAAAACATAATGTGAAAAATATATTAATAAAAAAATAAATTCTAATAAAATTCTAAAAATAAAATCTAATCAAGAATCATTATGAATGTTACTTTTTTTCGTTTATATTAAATATATAAAAATATCGAAATTGATCTAAATAATGTTTAATAAAGCGATTATATTTATATAAGCAATAAATTTATATTGTTAATTATTTTTGCAAATGTTTTAAGAATATGGATAATAAAGATATGTTAAGTATTGCATTTATTTTTGGGTTTCATGATTTCATTCTTTGCTTCTATTATGTATAATTTTGTTTATAATATTTAAATATAAGTTAAAGTTATGTAATTTTACACAAATTATGTTAATTACAAATTCGAAAGTTTTTTTATGTATATGATGAGTTTTATCAGACTGTCATTGATTTGTCCGAAATTCAGGACAGATCTCTACAGGAGGTACCGAAGTACATTGCCAACGTGCATGCACGCGATACGGTTTAACTTGAGTGCATCAGCCAGTCGGTCTCGCCATCAATTCGCTTCTATGGACACACGGGCCTTTGAAAACATCCGCAGAGGGTCGAGGAATACTTATTCAGACAGCCGCTACAGAGCTAGAGAAGCGTGCGAGATGCAATTTCCGGAAGGAAGGAAGGATGAAAGACAGATAAAGAGAGGAGTGAGGAAGAGAGAAACAGATAACGAGAGAGAGAGAAAGAGAGAGAGAGAGAGAGTTAGAGTTGCAACTGGCATTGTAACGATGCCCTGAGGATCCTGCGCATGTAGCCTATCTCTGAGTCTTTCTCTTTTCAAAAGATGCGCTTGAAGGCACTTGAAAAAGGAGAGCGAGCACCTCGGTGGAAATCTTGGAGTAGACGGAGTCAGTTAAAGTCACTAACAAGAATGTACAATATGAATGTGGGCTCGTATGAAGACTTTAGCTATTATGGATTGTAGTATAATCAAATGATGAAGAAATGTAAACACGATATTAGATATTCCGGAAAAAATTTGTATTTTCAAAAGTTATTCATATAAATTTCGAATTTAAAACAATGATAGAAGCATCATTTAGATCGATAACCGTTTATATCTGGAATAGCCATAATCATGTTACTGTAGAATTTGTAAGATTTCTGGATGAAAAACTGAACTACGCAATTTTCAGAAAGATGTAATTATATGAATATAAAGTAAATAATAAAGTAATATTTTTGAAATACAGGTAATGTACTGCCGAAATGGACAAGTCGCGAGTGCATTCTACTGAATCAAGGATTCACGGGGGTAAGATTATCCAACTTGAAATTGCCAAGAAAGTAATCGATCAATCGATCTCTCATTAAAAAGTTGGGTTTCATTTCATTTCCAAAAAAAATATTCAAGCGATGAATGAGGCGAGACATTGATTTTTAAGTTTATCATATTCAAAACTGTAAATAAAAAATTGTAAATAGAATACAATGGCTTTTGAATTCTTGAAATCATAGAATCCTGTAAAAAGAAGGAAAGTTTAATTAGTGCTTGAATAATGTATGGAAGTATCAGTTTAATCACTCCGCCACTAGCAATTCCAATAATTTGGCAACTTAATGGTGAAGCATAGCACTGCGGGAACAGCCGCCCCATGAGAAATCACGATAATTCATGGTGTGTAAAGATCACACAATTTCGGTTGATCAGCGGTATACCCTGCTTAAAATGCTTAAAATTCTAAATGTATTTCTTAGCTCTATACTTTTGGATTATCCTCAATGTCATACATTGACTGCCTAAACATTGATATTTCTACTTAATCATTATTATGTATTGGTGTTATTATACAAATAAAATTATTCACTAAAATTAATTTGCTTACTTGATTTTAAAAAATCATGTATTAATTTATTTATAAATAAAATTCTAATAAGAATGCCTAGTGCAAATTGAAGATGTATTAATAAAGTATTTAACAATATCATATATGAGTCCAATAATAAAGCATAGTGCATCAACATTATTGCTCGCCGGAAAACGTGTGAGTTCGGGCGTGCCTCAAAGTACCTGTGTGTATGATAATTCACAGAATAAACTTAGACACTATTTACGTGCGCGATGAAAACTAGTTATTTTTCACTATTTTCGTAAACAAAATGCAAATTTAAAATAGAGATTTACTGTAATAATAAGAATAATGTAGTACCCACATACAAAAAATTTAATAATATATCATTTTCAATGTTAAATAATTAAAAATTGTTATTAATGACGTTTAAAAAATTAAAAGAAAATTTCAACAATAAAAATATTGTATAGAAAATTAAAATTATTCAAATAAAATAAAAAAATTAGCATCTTATTTTGTATATTCGTTTGTAATATAATTCTAAAGTGAATTGAAAATATTATGTATGATGTACTACTGTTTAATCACCTAAAAATACTGGTACGAGAATGAACACAAACTAAGAGAAAATTGATCATTGGGTGGGCAAAATACTTTGGAATAAACAGTCGTAGTCATAACAGTCACTTGTATCTCGCGTTTAAATATTTATTAGACTGCATTAGGGGTACATGAATTATCACTATGTATAGAAAAGCAACCGAATGGGATTCACTTCACTTCTTCCACCTTTTGACATTTCTCTTTTCTTATGTTCTTTTCCTTTTTCGGTTTTCTTGACTCCATACTCGATTATCATTCTCGCTTTTTGAATATCTAACCGAAGAGAGAGCAATTTTCATTCACCTATCCTTGCTTCTACCCTTACCTTTTTTAAATCTATTTATATTATTAGTTACTCTTAAGAAAATTATTTATATAAAATACAAGAGATTAAATGGGATCAAAAATAAAAAGGATGAATTATGAGATTTTTTAAAAATCGTTAAAAGAATAAATATGCAGAACTATATAGAAATATGTATAAAGTACTACGATGCGATATGCTAGTATAAATTTTTTATGATCTAAAAAATGAAAGTCAACGTCGAATCACACATCACCGTTAAATTGCCGAAGAAATCCTATCTTTATATTTTAACAATCTTTTTGGGATAAAATATGTTTTGTAATCATTTACATTTCAATTTTTTCAACTTTGTATGCAACTTTATTTTAGTTGTATACAAGTACTCTTTAAATATTTAGAGTGAATGTATTTTTTTCTAAATTTTCATTTCAAATTATTTCATAATATAATTTTCCTAACATTATAAATTAGCACAAAAGTGAAACTATATGCAACTCAAAAAATGCTATTAAATTGCAATAACGTTTAAATTTTTCATAACCCTTAATAATTGAAAATTATATGTACATTATACCGTAATATTTGATTTTCAATCATTCAATCTGGTACACTGTAAAGTTCGAGAAAGTATAGAAAGGCCATACTCATCGTCGGTTTTTTCGGAAACAACATTTCTAGACCCACTGAGCGATTAATTTCCGAGCACGTGATTTATAATAGAGGACCATCAATCATTCACTCGCTTAGGTGCATACATGGATATCACTAGGCATTTTGCCGCACGAGAGCTCGATAATTAATTTAAAGAAATTATTAATTGTGACATTTTTTGCATACCATGTAGCTTAATATAATTTCTCATCGATCGGCAAACGGTTCTAGTTATTTTCATAGAGATATATATTATATACTTACTATTACTTGTTAGCAAGTATTTTTCAGGGGAAAATAATGATTATTGAAAGCAATAAAAAAATATAAAACAAGATGTAAATAATTCAGCAAATTTGCAGTTTTTTGGTGCCTATAAAAATCATTTATATTTTGAATAAAAATAATATTTTCATAGTTAATTTAATTTAACTTAAAAATTACTTTTTTTATATCTTTTAAAATAATAAATAAATTAATAAAATGGTAATCATCTTCAAATAATAATATCCAATAACAATTAATACTTATTTATCTTATTTTCTTGCTTTCTTATTAATTCAAAATCTTTAATATGTTTTCTGATAGTACCACTACATCGAATTTAGATCATTTTATTTTATTTGGTTGGACCTACTCGTCAGCTAGAGCGACAATAACAATGACATAAAACGGAATGAATACCGTGACTACGTACAGTAGTGGTAGTACAGAAGCAGAGAGTGGTTAACTTTCAACAATCGATTTGAAACAACGGTGATGCGTATATACAAGTTGAATTATCCGTAGCTGAACCAACGAAACAATTGCTAATTGTTTTGGTTATAGGGTGAACAGCTATGAATTTAATTGTATTGATTTAAATAAAGTAATTTGCTGACGACTTTGATGACAAACGATAAAGTTTGATTGGATTAAATTTTTCAGTGATTATTTTTAGATAGTATATGCAAGTGCCTAATTTACTCCTTTGTAAACTATTTAGTTATGTAAAGATTAAATGTATAATAAAAATTACATTATAATTGTATACATGAATTACTTTAGCTTATATATTTAATAGTTTATTAAAAACTCTGACTGACTGCTATAATGCGTTGCATGACATAACCGAGTGCATAATTTTGAATAATATAAACGGTTTTCTGTGGGCTGAAAGCGAGAATCAATGAAATCGTATGCGATAATCATAATATGATCATAATTTCGATGAATTCTGAGATTGAAAACACCGATAAAAAAACTGTCAGAAAAATTTTGTATGATAAATTGAACATGAAGATAATCTGTGCGAACTTGGTCCAAAAAATTACATAAAATGGAAGTATTTAATTTCAAAAAAATACACATATGATTTTTGAAAAACCCCAAAAGATTGTTAGTGAATCAATTAGTTTGTTCATCAATAAAATATGAAATTATAAATTGCCTTCAAGCACGTTTTTCTTTAGGTAACATATTGTTTAGGTGACTCAAAATATACTTTATGAAGTATAATTTTTTCATAGAGTTGATATATCTTTCAAAACATCAGCTCAGTTTAGGTTAACTATGTTGTGTTTAATGTGATCTAAATGTAATGTTGAAAATGTTATTCGACAGAGCGTCGTTGAACACATACAGTGAGAGATACCTAGTAAATTTCTCTGATCTATAATAACTTTGCCGTTTTGATAAAAGCTAGTACCGATTTTCTGAATTTCAGACAATAATGGGTTTATGGGACTTTCGATACTTTCTACTCTATAATTGTTTAACTAATAGTTAGAGCAAAAGATACTACAATATTAACCACAAATTTTGGAATGGATAGCTAACTTTATTAAGAACGTCTCGTATCAACATTTTTATGATCCATTCAACGCCTTTCGAGAACATTGAAGTGAAAGTATTTATACCTCTATCTTAATGTAAGTGGTTAAACAACTTTACTTAAAAACTAATTTCAATATTATATTATTATTGAAATATAACTATATTCAACTGTGCAGTAATTATTATGCGTATCTACGACGTATTAAATATAATTTTAATGTAAATAAAATAGAAATAAATTAAACATTGCTAAATTTAAATTGATGCTGAAGTCATAATAATATATCATTTATAATATTGAATCCTTGCTTCATTTTTTACTCAAAGCCGCTGTGAATTTCTAAATAAAATAAATTCCTCCATGTTCTAAAATTATATATATTTAGGGGCGGAGACTCTGATTAATTTAAAAAGTAAGCCGTTATTTAATAGTCTATAAAAGAAATAAGAATAGAAATATCTTGCACCAGGTACTGCTGCTACCGCGTACGAAGAATTAGTTACTTGTAAAATTATTTGTCAACATATCTTTATTCACTTACAATTTTTTAAAGATAATTATTAAAACAAATGTTAGTGTTTCTCATCTTTGTTTCCTCACACTATTTCTTTCTGCACGTTCCGATATCGTTATGTCTGACCCTCTTCCTCATCACTTTCAATTAGTTGGTAATGACTAAGCAACACGGTGCCTACACCTCTAGCGCGCATTGCGCCATTGTCGAGTTTCCATGGGTGCGATCAGGTGCACAGTCGCTGGGTTATTAATTATTAAAGCTCTCTTCTCTTATCCTACTTCCTCGTATTACCTTAATTAAAAATTCAAATTCCGTCGAACAAAGTCACGCGCTCAAGGGTACGATGAATAGCTCTTCATTTCTGTCATCTTTACCCCTTTTACTCCCTTTCTACCAACTATGTTCGAGACTCTTCCCCATTTATGAAGTTGAAGAGCAGCACTGTTTGCAAACGACGTGGAAAGTTGTTTCATTTTTATTTCTATTACAGTCCCTTTAACTTTATCTGTCGATGTAGTTTCTCACTCGAGTTTTGCACCTATCTCATCTTTTTCATTTCTTCTCATTACATTCTTTCATCCGTGTATTCAAAATTTCTTTTGTCATATTTATCATTACTAATAGAAAACTGTAGATGTGTCTAAGTATCACGTATTAATAGTTAAATACTTAAAATATTAGTGAGTAAATAAAAAAAATTAAGTAAAAAATAAATTATTTAATTTATTCATAAGCTTCAAGAATTGAATTCTAATATTCTGTATTTTTTTATTTACTTAGCATCCTTTATTTTTTATGTATGTAACAAAATATACGGTAATATTCAATGATACTTTTATCAATCAACGGCTCTATTTAAAATTTAAAAATATTTTATGTAATATAATCAGTGCAACTCTTTATTTATTAATTTAATATATATTCTTAGGAATACTAAACAAAATTAAGAAATGCGTTAATAAAATTATATTTTTGTTATATTATGTTAATTTGTCATGTTTAATTCCAAGAAGCAAGTGAGGCATAGTAATGTATATCAGCCGTAGTGAGCAGTTCTACGTCGTTGGTCAAAGCTCTGGTATCGAATATGCTAATTTTGCTTCGATCGACTATTGCTGTAGACGTATCACTACTTGTTGCAAAATGATATGCACCTAAATAAGAATATATGCTTTTTACTGTTTCTGTCAATCCTCTATTTGTGATCCATCCTCTTTGGAGAAATATAAATAATGGTAAATATTAAATACTCTATTTTTTCATCTATCAAATTATTATTCTTTGTTTTCTATTATAATGAGATTGAATAGAACGCAGGATTTAATTCGAGTAAAACGTGTAATGATGAAAACAATTTAATTCATGGAGAATTAGCATATTAGACATAGGACTAATATAGAAGCACCACAAACCAGAAATAAAGATACCACATAAAAAATCATTCAAAAAAAATTATTGAAAATCAAATTAATGATGTTCTAAGGTATCTTTTTTAGGAGGATGTGTTAGTTAACTATATGTAGCAACTGTTCTAAAAAGACTTATAAAAAATAGTATAATGAGCAGAATAAGCCCATTTTTCAATGCCTACGACGTTGTAGGGCCGACGCCCATGAAGCTGGGGGCATGCTTTGCGTGCGGCTATCGACGCTCGGCAATCGGCGCGTCGAGATTCAAGTCAGACAATCAAGAGAGCTCAACTAAGAAAGACCGCGGCTAGTTTTATAAAAACGTTAGCCACATATAACGGCATATAACGCCTTGATCAAGGCCTAACACAGTAAAGTTGCTGTGCTACGCAAAGGGCAAGGCATTGCCTGCCGGAGTGATCATCTCTAACCCTCCCTGGACTACCCCGGCACGTAGGATCACTCAGCCTCACGCTCGCTCCTCAAAGACTCACAGCAGCGACGGGCGGATCATCTTCGATCGAAGACATCGGTTTAATAACCTGGGACGCACAAACCTCCAACTTCGTTGCGCTCGAACCGAGACGGCATCCGCCGAGCAGCCCGCAGGGAGCGCACAGCGAAGCTCCTCGTATCGTCGCAGTGTACGATGGTCTAAGCCGTGGGCTTGTTTTCCAAAGGACGTGGATACACCAGCCGCCGTTGGAATAATGTAAGAGAGAGAGAGACAGAGAGGGAAAGCATAAGCGACCGCGCGCGCGTTATAGGCTTAAATAGAATTAAGTGTAATAGACTGTAATGTATTGTAGTGACAACCTTTATTTAAATAAAATCTAGTTTTAAGTAAATCATAATTTCACTTTGATACGATATCCTTCGTCGCAGTTCAAATAACGTAAAAAATCGTATTATAATAGACTGGTATATATAATAGTAAATTCATTCAACTATAAATCTTTAGTAACTCGTTTCCTTTCACAGCTTCGGCATCCTATCGTTTATTCTTTTTCTAAAAAAGTGGTAGAAGAAAGTCGTTTTAATGTCTTTCTTATTTTTCACTAAATTTTATTAATTTATTGACTCAGAGCTTTGGTAGAATTTTCATTTGAATTTTCGTTAAAAAAGTCAATGTATTTTCTTTTATAATCAAAACTCGTTCTGAAAATATCAAATACAATTTATTGTTGATAAATAAGCATTATAAGGTTTAAAATAATTTTTAAATAACAATGGATTACTTTAGGAATTTATCTAGGAATATACTGTATTACAATGTAATAATTGGTTGTCTGTAAATAGCATTGTACATTATTAGTTATAATGCTAGAAATCCACTTTGTTCTTTGAAGGATTGAAAAGTAGTTTCTACATGACTTACATAATACCTCAGTCAAATTCGCTGTTTTTACTATACAGGTTAGATCATTTTCTCGCAAATAGCACATGCTGCTTCATCGTTAGTATAGTGCTGAGGACGCGTTCGTCTAGATTTGTAACGCGAAAAAGATGCCAGCCGTTTTGAGATACCATTTTTAGTATTAAATTTTAACTGTAGTTGAAGATTCCTCCTGTGGCTAAAAGTTCTCAATATGCTATAGCGTGTTTATGTATTTAATTCTAATCTCTCTCCATCCTCATCCATATAGCATCTGCAGTTTCGATAAGAATGCTTATACACCACAATATTAATTACAAATTATATTAATTATACTAATGTATTTTGGTCAATTATGGTACTAATACCTATCATGGTACTAATATTCACGAACAGTTATTAATTTTGATTCATGTATATCTTTATTTAATAACTACAGCATGCTTCTTAGTAAAAAATAATATTTTTTTTTTAAAATACATGTAAATATTCGGAAATTCTTAATATACAATTAGTTTAAATTTAAAAGAAACTGCTTGAGTTTAAGATAAAATTTGCTGTGTTAAATAATAAAACTACGAAGGGATTCCTATTTGTCTGTATAGCAGACTGTGCATTTGAACCTCACAGAAAATGGAAATCTTACTTCAAAAATTGAAAAAATGAAAAATGTTAAAAGTTATAGGCTTACAGGCTTATTGTAATCTATGCGGCATTATGCTTATCATACTTATTTTGTTATTGTTAAGCCTCACTCGATCACAAGATTTGATACGTTGTTTTAGTTCGTGCGAATTAAACGACGAATCCGTCGTTCGCTTCGTCGAGCCAGAGTGACGTGTGCGTTTTCGCGCTTCATCCATCCGTCGATCTACGTCATTCCGAGGAGATGATGGATCGACCATTTTTCGTAATTATGCATCGTCATCGATTCGTTTGCACTCATCTTATCTATATCTATGCAGCTCCATCAATAACCTGTGCACAGAACGCGTTACAACGATTAGTCGGTTGCACGCGGCTCGTTTGTCCCCAATAGCCTTGATCACTTAACTGTTTTCAAGTACATAGAAGAACTAAAACTAATATGAATTGTGGAAGTGGATTGACTGCAAAGTAGACTGACATATACTTGCTTAATTTCAATGGAAATTGTATTTCAAGATTTGTCTCTATACTTTTAGCAGAAAGTCAAAAAACTTTAAAGGATAATAACAGTTGATATTCGCACTTATATGCATAGATACTCTGCAAGGTAAAAAAACATGCGAGTAACAAAATCACATCTTTTCGAGGTTTCTATTACTGTACTTCTCCTTATAGGTCTTAATCAACTATATTTTTTCGTACGCTTTCCGTTAAACTAATTTTCAATCGATAATACTCGTATTTACTGATAGATTTTTTGTAATGACCATTTAAAATTCAGGAAAGGAATCAGGAAAATTTTTTTGTATTATAAAAAGTAAACACAAAATTTGACAAAATACAAAAGTTATTTCGATATTTCTTTAAGAATTCTTTAACTAAAGCTTAATATTGTAAAATAATAAATTATAAGCTCCTTTATGCAATATAGAATATAGGTATTTTATTTATGAGTTCAAAGAATACGTAGTTTTATTAAATTTACACCATTACTAAAAGAAAAAGTAAAACTACACCGTTAAACTTTCTTCAAGTAACTTACTTTGACTTGTTGCAAACTTTTTGAGTAACAAGTTAGTTTTAATCATTTATCTTTTTGTTTATGACCTGGAATTACTAATCAATAAGATGAGCTCAACAAGATGAACAAATTATAGAAAGTCTCTAACTGCATCTCTCGACGGCTAAGGTAATTATTCATGACACACGTACCGTACTTGAGAAGTTTGTAACTTACCAGATTTCAGCAATTACAGCTTCTCTCTAATTAGCGACAATAAAAATATAATTGGTTTAAAAATGTTGTAATTATCATGAAATTATGTTAATTAATTATAAGAGATTTGTGATAATACTGCACTATTCTAAAATATTTAAAATAGTACGTTGGCAAATGTTTGACAATGTTTCAGCAACCAGCAACGTAGACATAGTGAACTAATAATTAGAGATTAATGTTTGCACATAAAATAATAAAGTAATACTAATTGTAACTCTATCATGATAGCAGTTAGATAGGCTTTTCTGACCAGAGGACTAAATTTGACCAAAACCAGTCTCTAAAATCCACCTATATAAATTAGAATAAATTCTAGATGAAAACCCAACAACTTAATCCGTATTTATACTTGGTATGTGAATGAGAGAAATATTAATGAATCTGTTTGTTGTCTTTATTGAATGTTTTTACTGCTAAATTAAGTGTGTTGAATTAATAAATATAATTAATAATATTTATAAGTATGTACAATTAATAATTATTTACTGAAGATTTAGATACTTTTGATTTAGACCCCTTTTGTATCTCAAAAAGTATCGATTCTAATAAAAACTGAAGACAAAATTTATCGTACAACTAGTTGCAGAAGGAGGTGGATGAGGGTGAGGACGATTAATGATTAGGCTACGGTTGTTTATAACTTTGCGGGCGAGCACTTCAGCTTACAATTTCCGCGTGGTCGCAATAGACGGGTTTGTGGCGGAAGGGGTCGGCTCAGGATGGCTGTGGGTGGCTCAGGCTGCTTCCACAGAACCTCTCCAGCTTCCCCCGTTTTGCTAGAAGAAGTGTGTGTCGCCGTGAGCGAGATGGCGGGTCCAGCGAAGAATTCGCGGCCCTGAAAAGCTTTTCGAGGTTCTCCTTTTTGTGCGAGGTGGGTGATCGCCGTGCGCGAGATAGTGGCCCTTTTTGCCAGGTAGCGACAGGTGCTAGAGGCTAGGGTTCAGCGAACCTGGACCTGAGTGGGAGTGCGCCGATGGACTGATCGTGGCCCCACGAGTTAGGTTGGCGGGAACCGAATCGAGCTCGATTCGGTGGCGACTGATGCGCTTGCAATCGGCGGCCGATGCGACAGCTTGATTCTCGCAGAGCCAATGACGGAAGGGGGAAGCTCTTGTGCGTTCTGCTGGACCATCCTCGCCGGTCTCTTCCCCTCTCGTCCCTCAAGCGAATTAGGGAGAAAAGACGATCGGTCTCTTCTTCTGGCTGCGCGTACATAAAATTTTCAAATAGAAAGCTCAATTTTTAATTACGAATTCGAAAACAGCAGACATTATTACGCTTAAATGTAACCTTAATCATGATTTTAAAGTTGGCTAAAGGTCAAATTCTGGTAAAGTACATTAATCAAATGAGCCACACAACAAAAACTTTGTCAAAAGAATTTTTCTGGTTATATCTTATAGATACACGTATTACGATAACTTAAAGACAAATATTGAATTTTTTTCATTTTTGAAATCAAGGTCAAGGTAAATTTCTTGTGAAAAAGTTTATTCACGTAACATACAAGTATACTTTTGCATGTATAATATCGTCAATTAAATATTTGTCTTGCAACGTTAGTAAATACTATCATACAATAAATATGTATTCTTTAACATATATTCTATAGAAGTTTAGATTAAAATTGATATAAAATCGAATACAAAGAGGTTAGGTTTTTTCCATTGTAAATAAGAATTAATAGTAGGTGAAGATTTGTATATAGAAGAATTACAGAATGCGCGTTTTTAAACTAATTTTTTTAATCTCAAATTTAGATAGGTGGGGGTGCGAAATTCGAGGTGAAGTTTCTACCTACCATGCATAGCTTAAGTTATTTTATTTCGACTGTGTAAGTTGCACGCAATTCCTATTATCCACAATATTTGAGTACTCCAGGCAGCTTGAGCAAACTGCCCCCTCCTTCCGTCGTGCCGAGGTACTGATCCTGGTTACAGTGAGCTTTTGCGGCACGCCGTAACGTGTCTTGACCATTTTACGAGGAAAACGCGAAATACTCGAGCTAAATGCACGGTCGCACTCCAAGGGTTGAGCGGCTTGGCTCGGCTCGAGAAAGACTGTGCGCGGTTGCCGCTATGGCGCGGCCGCCCGAGCTTTATATTCTCGCTCGCCAGGGCGGATCGTTTATGGCCACTCCTCTCGGAAACGTCGCTTGCAGAAGCTAACGACTGCGTGGGCTCCCGGCACCCCTGTCAGGCCGTTTACACGCGAATCACCTCGAAGGCCTCGTAAGCGTGCCGTTTGTCCGCAGAAGGGCCGAAATGGGGCGAGAGGAATTCTCCTTTCCTCAGCCCAACCTTACCTATTGAAACCAGATATTTTGACTGAAAAGGGACAAGGTGTCAGATGGCGTCTGCAGTTGACCATTAATCTTTGGTCGAGGTGATCGCTGCGTAACAAGAATACAAATAAGAAAGTGCGTCGAGGGCAGCTTTTGCTTAAAAAAATATTTTACTTTTAAAAAATCAAAAATTCTAAATTTTTAAACTGCTATTTTTAAGTTAATCTGCTAATTGAAAATAGATTGAATACTAAGCATATAAATTTTCTTTGTTTGTATGTGAATTTTCCGTCAAAAATGTTTATAATTATTGGGTTTAAAAATAAACTATAAGTTTCATAAAAATTTGTCACTTGAATCGCAGAAAAACAGTATTCTGTTTATCGCTTACAAACAGTCATGCTTAATCTGTCTGAATATTTGTTTGCATAATACGATTAGTCTTGGCAATTTATTTATAAAATGAGAGTTGTTGACGTACTGTGCATCCGCGCTACAATGCAACGGTAGGTTCAATGGCAGAGTGATCAGCACGCTCAACTTTCAATTCGCGAAATCCAAGTTCAATCCAAAATCCCGGCACATTGTCTTTTTATTTTTTAGATGTTATCCCCTACATTCTACTTCGACAATGCAGCATAACTGTAGTAGTAATCTCCCCAGTGAAATACTTAAAGCATCTACAAACACAATACTAAAAAATAATCAAAGATAATAAACATATTTAATAGTCATAAGTTAAATTCAAATTCAAATTATACGTATAGAGCAGATTATTTAAACATATTTAAACGTAGTTCTATATCTTTTACTAACTATCCTTTCTAATAATTAGTAGTTTTGTTAATAAACTAACTTGTCAGAGTATTTTTAAAAAGTATAACACATTAAACACGTACAAAGTCTCTAGAATATTAATTTTTACAATTATATAAGTAAATTTTATTGATTTAGTTATTGTTCAGATTATGTATTAAACTAAAGGAAAGAATTACAAGCTGCAACCAGATCTGCCTCGCGCCTCAGAATAAGGAAAAATTGTAAATTATAAATTCACATATCCGTAAATTTCTAAAACAATTTCCAATTATCAATGGATCCGAGTAAAAAAAAAATATTTCTCGATTTTTGACACGAATCGATGCTCGAACTGTTGATTAGGTTAATTTGTTTAGATGTGCACTACGTTACCCATACTTAAGCGAGGAAAATATTACCTTAGTCGAGTACGATAGCGCCTTCTTTCGGGAGCCAATGTGACACGCGAGTTACTGGAATGCGGACAAGTCCATGGCACTGAGAAGCGCCTAAGTTTGTGAAGCGAATGTGTGCGAGAATGTGCGGTAAAGTACGGAGATCGAGCTCCGCAAACACCGATTTTCGACCGAAACGGTATCAACGACAAGACCGTGGGAGCGATCAACAGATCGGGCTTGTTGAGCCCGCAGAAACACCCATTGCCCGATCTCCTTCGGTAAGCTATGGGTACATCCTCATAACTCTGAATTTATAATCATCGTGATACGTATCCCTTCTCGAGTTATGAAGCCTAATCTTACCAAGAATATTTTTACTAAAAATTTCGGAATTCTCTGAATGAATTAAATTTTACTATATACAAGCATTTGAGTGAAAATTAAGGCACTGATTTCTGAAAAAAATTGCCTTTGTGCCTCATGGATCATTTTGTGACTAACAAGCTTACTAATAAGGATATAAGATACGTGTTGAAAATAGAACTTAAGGTTTTATTATTTTGTTTCAAGTAACAATATAAGTACGAATTAAAATAGAAAGCGAAGTAAAAATAAAATGACATAAAAGATATTTAGTCCTTAATTATTTTATATGTTATTTTGGTTATGCTTGAAGAAGAATAATTTATCACTTGAACATTTACTTAACTTATTAAAAACTAATGAATGTTTTACTGGATAAGAGCTAAATTTCACTTTATCGGATAGAGTGATAAGCGAAAGATTGAGGTTAATGGTTTCAAAAACGAGCTTTTGAACACAGGTAGTTTCTTTAATCTGCTAAAAATATCTTTAATGAATAAAATTCTACTAATAATTATAAATTAAAAAATTTTCCTAATATTTAGAGAATTATATTGTCGATAAAAATCGAAAGGTGAAATAAGATAGACAGAAATAGTTTTAAATTCTTGACGGATGGATCAGCTAGCGTATTGTAAAATGGCATTCTTCAGTCGTGTCACTGGATTATTGTACACATATAAGCGACTTGCCATCGCTCTAACCTTTAGCTTTGCTTGCGAGATCCCACAGACGTGTTACTATAGCAACAGACGCACAGGGCTGGAAGCATATTTCTCTCTTTCTTTCTCACTCGTTGCGTACCCTTCCAACAAGAGCTAGCAGAGCCGTCTGCAGCATCAAGTGATTCTTCTAGCCTAGCCCGCCCCCCTTATATTTCCGACTTCCCCTTTTTGTCCCTTCATCCTTTCGACCTCTTCACTCTCCTGCACTTTCTTCGTTCAGCTCTCTCTACTTACTCTATACTACTGCCCCTGCGTTAAATTTTGAGAAAGAAAGAGCAGTTGAGTACTGCCGCTCTGAATCGCTGGGCGTCTATTGCCTTTCACTGCTTCTTATCTGTACTAGCTGAGTCTGCGCCTTTTTTGTATGCGTCTATGGAAGAGCTCTTGTCATGCCAGACACCCTCGTATTCGTCAAAGTTGAGTTTCTGTAACAATATTATTAATTACTTTTGTAATAATCAGCTTGTAACTTGATGGAAAGTAAGATGATTTTTAAGTTGCATAAACTCAAAGCTTAAAATTTAACTTGAATAAAATAATTTGAATTTTTTCTTTCAAATTTTACAATTACGAAAAAAGTAAAATAAGCATATAATTATATTTTTACAATAAAAACAATTAGTAGACCGTAATAGAAGGAGGAGTACATCAAACAATACAACAATAAATAGCGAGTTTAATAATTTAATAAGAGTTTATTGCATATTCTGGCGCTGATAAATCGCAGTGTAAATTGCGCGTTACGGGTCAACTGCTACCTCTAGTCTGACTCGATCGGACTTTTCAGTTCGCAATACCAGACGCATCTTTTCCTTTCTTTAAGCATTTCATAATACCTAACACCATAATACCATACTAATATAATGTGCTATTGAATTATCTGCTTTGTAAATTATAGAAAAATATAAGTCGAAGAAGCGACAGTCCAGTTTAAAAAAGTATGATTATGGTAAATAAATCCCTCGGATTTAGTTTTAATAAACAGATGAAATTAAATTATATGAGTTTGAGAAATATATGTATACTGCTATGAAGAGTAAGATAATTCAGAATATATTATATTGATAATTTTAATTGAAAAAATAATTCATTATAAAATAATCTAGGTCTGTTTTAATGAAAGATCATAAGTAATATAAGGTATATGAGTAAGGGTAGTATTTGAAGATCTTAAATGCTTTCCCCAAAATGTTTAATATAGAAGAATTTAGTTTGTCATTTTGACATGACAAAAAACTTCCCACCATTTATATTATGTTCTATCTATTACTATCTTGTATATACTATGTACAGAATGAATCTTAAAAATAATTTAGATTATTCAAACAAGATATAGGTAATAGTAGATGCAATTAACAAACTGGAAATCGTTGACTGTCCACAAAGGAGAGATAAATGCGTAGGGTGCTTGCAATGATTGTAAACAGCATAATGCAAGAATTGGAGGGACGTCGATGTGAGGCTAAAATTAATTTCAACCCTTCCGGCGACTCTCTAAGCGAGAAATCCTTCTTCCCCCTCCATTTTCAAAGCAGAGAGTTCAGCTGCAGTGGACAGGATGCTCCGCTAAAGTTATGGATAATGATCAGTAACGGATGAATGGAGTACCTCTACAGATGGTAGAATGCTTAGTACATTGACGTTATATTTCAAATAGCGCGATTGTAATAATATGAGCTGTTGTTTCTTTAATTCTCACAGTAAAGGTATATAATTCTACATCTGCATCGAAGTATTCAAATACAAGTATTCAAATATATGCATTAAATATACATGTATATAATTTTTGTTTATCCCTTTAAAGCATATTCTTGAATATTTAAAAAAAATGTTATAATTAAATATTCCTTAATCTCTTCTTCTATCGAAAATAAATATTGATAGTTTACGGAATCTATCCCATATATGTATATGTATATATATATATATATACATATGCATCAGTATCGAATAATCAAACTGAAGTGAAAAAGGATTTTATTTTCAATAGACATAGTTAAAGCCAGCATAAGCAAAAAGTTACTTCTGAGTGAGAGTGGATAGTTGTATAAAAGGTAGAAAATCGTCGTAGACAGCACCAAAGTGGAGGGCAAAGCTGCAACTCGGCAAGATTACGATTTGCATAATGCGATTCAGGCACTCGCGTTTCGTCGGTCGTTGGGCTACACCGTGGTCGAGTAGAGAATCGAGATGAACAAGTCAATTACAATGAAATTCTATGGAGTGTGGCTCACATCTTGCTGTCTTCATATTACCCCTGTGCATTATAAATATTCAGTTGGGTTGCAAGGTTGGTTCGAAACCCGTGCGGCAGCTACTACTGCCCATTTCATTTCGTTTCTTTTAGTATAGTTTCAATTTTGGTACCCTTAAAAATTTTCTCAAGCGGAAATATACATATACATTACAACATTGAATACTCCAGCGTTCTTGCTCACGCTGTAGCTACCAGCTTTTAACGAAGATTACTTTTCAATACAATGATTCTTGTAAAGTTTTGTTTGACATTTGCTTATTTAGTTGGGCGGGTTGGTTTTGCTGCGGTATCAAAATTATTTTATTTTATCAGTATTAAATGTGTTCAAATGGTTGATGAATATGAAACACTTTAATAGGTTAATTAATAAACCATTATAATTTAAAATGCAAAAAATGCTAATTAAAATGTTAATTGTCCTTGCTATAACTATTTATAGCGTTATGTCTTATTACAACAAAAGTATAATATCATTAATTTATAATATACACATGGAAATCCATAAACACATGACATACTGTTTGATATTTTTTAAATTGATGATTTTTAATGCATAAATATTATCTTTATATATATAGTTGTACTATTATAAAAATAATGTAATCTATAAAAATCGATTAAAGAGAATTTATATTAATCCACCCATTTACTCTAGATAACAAAAAATAAAATGATTAAAAATTTTTTAATTTTGATCATAATTGATATAATAAAATATAGTTCTTCAGCGTAATTTATTATTTAAGAACGTTATAGAACATACGTTTGTACCACGTTACATTAAGCGCGCGAAACCCGATTAATTTCAGTCTCTCCGCTTCGACTCGCAATTTAACGATTGCGATCGCAAGCGTTTGGCGCGCACGTTAATAGATGCTTTCATTCTTAGCCTTGCTCACTCCTCACAGGAGCTCCCATACCTTCTTAGTGCATCCACGTCCGTTCATTACCTACCTATTCATGTTTTTTCATTGTGCGGATTCGCGATACTGGCCTTTGCGAGCTAACGTTGTTGCGTGTTATCACGCGGCATTTGTCCTCTATAAACTCTATGGTTTACTCTCTAAAAAATAGCGAATCAATGACTGTTTTTGCGAGTAACTTCTATTTTCATTGAAAAACGGTGAAGTACGCTGTAAAACATAAAAACCATTATGCTGTATTACAGTGAGGCCCAAAAAATGTAACTTTTTGCATATTTATTCGTCAAGATAAGATGTTTAAATTTATTCGTGTAGATGTATGAAACAAACTGATTTCATTTGAATGATCAGTCAATAAGTTTTTGTATAATTAAATTAAAATAACATAAGATCAGTTTAGTCTAATGCAGTACATAATTCTTTAGTTTAAGTTTAAGGGGTTTAGATTTACCGCGTCGAAAAAAATGCGTTTCATTATTCTGTAATATTGCATTATGAAAATTGTAAGCTAATAAAAATTATAAATTAAATAAGGTTATATAGAATATAAAAAAGATTTTTTTGTAATTAAATCATGATTTACTATGTAACTACTTAAAAATGCATCGTGATTAAATTTTTTTTATTTCATTGAATTTATAAATAATTGCGAGGTTAGTATATATTCTTACTTAAAATAATGGCTGATAAGGAAGGGTAATTTTTTTCACTTTTGAATCAGTGCAAGTACATATTATCTTACAGCGAATATACATTATTTTATAGTCGTTGTTCGCTGTTTTATAAAAGAGTAAAATTTATCATTGGATGATTTTTCTATGAATTACGAAGTGCACAATACGTTCATTATTATTATTCTCCAATATGTTACCATCATTCTTAACAGTTTTTTTACTTTATTAAAAAATATAAATTTTTAAGAATCATAGTATTTTTTATCTTTATTGCATAATTTTTATAATGTGCCTCAAAATTATTTGCACAAAAATTAGAAATAAATCAAACATCTGTAAAATTAGAAATTGTTTTCTAAAGATTATTATTTTTTCAGAATTACAAATATTATTTTTTATATATCTTCTTTTTATAATAACATCAAACCTTTATGAATATATTCTTAATAAGTTATTATGTATCTAATTAATTATAATAATGTAATAAATATTTAATGGATCATTATAAATTAAATTAAGTATGAACAAATCCTGCATTATTTTAATAATTAATAACATTGATATTAAACGTATGCACTTTAAGCTAAATATATAGAAAAAACATTGAAAAATTAAAGGGAATTTATAATACAGTGGATGTGGTACAAACAATAGCAATAGTTAAAAGTGAACATAGCCTCTCTATGTTAATTTCAGCAGCGGTGAGCCAGCCTCATCGTTATATGTGATGGACAATTCTGGTTGGGGCGGGTCGAGGTATGTTGAGTGCGTCAAGTAAAACAATAAACATCTCTCGTCATTGTAAAGCTGTCTTTCTGTGTGTATCTTTTCTTTTTATACTTTCATGTATACATATATATACATTTCATATAGAACATTTTTTATCAGTGTTTACATTTACATTCTTAAAGTTTATATTAATATTTTTCAATTTATACTTTAAATGTTCAACAATAAAATTTATTTGTTTCAAGTAATAGTTTTACCATTTTTCGAACAACACAAACAATACAATTTAGTATTGAGCCTGAAAGTAAAAATTATTCCGCCATTTACCATAGTATAAATATTAATCAAAATTGAAAATAAGATAATATTGCATTATAATATTCTTGTACTGGTAAAAATATAAAAAGTTTTTAATTTTGAGAATGATATATTAAGTATTAGATTTAATTGTAATAGAGTATATAAACTTAAGGGTTTTTATGAAGATTTAAACATTTTCTTCCTATAATCTAATATTATTTTTTAGAATATTAAATAGATTTCGTACTGAAAACTGTTATATCTGCTGATTAAAACATAAATGACTATGATTTAATAAAAAATCCAAAAAATATAAAATCTATTTATTCTCAATTTCTTATTATTTTTTTTAAACTATAGATCATCAAGATTAAGACTTATATATGATTACATTAAAATATTTTATACATTGTAGTGTACTCGTATCATAATGGACAAACTTTACATATAATTGTATGACTGATTTCATTGATATATGTGCAAAAATTTGTATTGTTATTTATATTTTTGAAGCGCATGCAAATTTTAAATAATTAATGTTTAAGGATCTAAATAACATTTTAATTATATAATTTGTCTTTTATATAATACACCTATGAAGAATATATTACATATTTTTTAATTACATACTTCTTATTAACTACATATAATCAGAATTTGCACAGTATTAATTGAAACATTTTTTCCACAAATAAGAATTATTATCATAATAAATTTTAAAAAATATCAATTTACAACAATGAATTCACCAATTACTCACAATTTCATTTAAAAAATTATAATTAATTAATATTACTTGTACATTCTAATTGAATAAAGAATCATAACGATTATCAACAAAATATTAGAGAAAACTTTATTCCACATTAATTTCAAATAATTTTGGGAAAGTTGAATGATATTTGTTGTTACAGATCTAACTCTACTAATGATATTTAAGGAGTAGCATTTTGGACCATTTAAAAAAATCCATTAATTAAATTACAGTATATTGATGATTAAAATTCATTTAGTTTAACTTATTACTCAATTAATTCAGTTTAAAACCAGTTGACAAAGAAAACTTAAAAAATGAATTTTAATTCTATATAGTATACTCGTATATGCATTAGACTTTAAAAAATTCAAAACTTTAAAATTATTCATCCCAAAAACAATGAAGAGATAGTTTTACACAATTTCACAGAGATTTAAAAAGTATTTATATCCATACTTGATGCACTACAAAATGTGTCTAAAACATCTTTTTCAACAGGCTTAAATATTTGACTTTGAATGGTTCAAAGTTTTATATGTAAAATTTGTCTCCATGAATTACTTTTTTAAATTTAACCTATGGTACGTAAAATGTATGGTATCCTGCAGATCATGATGAAACTGAACTTTTCAAGCATTCAACCTTTCATATTACAAGATGCAGAATGGAACAGTTCCTGCAGTGATATCGGTATTAGCATCACCACGCAACGTTATGAGGGGTGAGCCGCGTAACAAAAACTAAAAGATTAAACTTCTGATTTAAAATATCGGTTTAAATTGATATTACTCGACTATGTTCCTTTTTTGTAATAACTCCATTAATTAGTAATTAAAGTGTTGAGTCTTCTAAGCTCTTGTGAAAAATTCACTCGCACACATCTCTTTGGGTAGAGACAAGCAACGGGACGCGTGTCCCATCGTGCTTCGGGCGTGGTTACGAGCAGCACTTGCAAGTGCTGCCGTCTCGTCTATGTGAATGCGCGCGTGCCTCTTCTGTTAGTTCATAGGCCCATGTGGGGTCACGTTCTCGTACTGATACCCGACTCAGCGATTAAAAATGTTTACCAGAGGCATAACTAATTACCTTTCAGTGTAAGTTAGGTGCCCGTTGTTTCGTAGCATAGGAGTTCTTTCTCCCTATGTCTTGCGTATTTCTAGAAGTTAGTCGTGCAAATTCATGTTAAGTGTTCATTAACAAATTCGAATAAACCTTTAATGATAATAAAATTTTAATGTACAAATGCAATGACTATCGGATTGTAAGAAAGCTTAAGACAATAGGTTTATGAGGGCAGAGTTATAGAAACTC
Organism: Sycophaga agraensis; assembly: GCA_018906755.1. Lineage (NCBI taxonomy): Eukaryota > Metazoa > Arthropoda > Insecta > Hymenoptera > Pteromalidae > Sycophaga > Sycophaga agraensis. The sequence goes on from JACCIE010000013.1 coordinate 1,520,744, forward strand.
ACAAAACATTGGAAACGAAACCTTGCAATTTGGCGCTCGCTTTGCAGCCTCTGTTGGCGCTCGGATTGGAGCTGCGCAGGAGGCAAACTTACGTGAATACTCTCGCTTGAGTTCTTGCGGTAGCCGTATACATCTTAATATCTATGCTATCCATCTATGCCATCTATGCTAACATGCATGTGAAAAAAATTATAAGCATGCAGAAGTATTAAAATTGATATAAATTCGATTCAGAAAGCTGTAGTCCATAAAAAAGCGAAAATTATGCATAAAAATTAAACGCATAATAAAATAAAAAATTTTTTGATAGCGATATTTGTTTTAAACATGAAGAACAATGATAAAATCATTCTTGTTCATCTTATATAAGTATAAATATAAAGACAATATAATGTTATAAGACAATATAACACATATTAAACATCTGCTGATATACTCTAAATTCAATTTTATTTATTAACGTAACTTATGTTGTAAACGATTATATAAATCGTTTTTTAGGTACTGTAATAAATATCTAAAAACAAATATTCAATATTATGTATAATACTTCATCTAATATTCGGTCTCATAACCTAATCGGTTAATGTGATTCTCAACTTAAATAAAAAAAATAATCGGAAAAGATTAATTTATTAATTTATACATTGAATGAGGCAGGTAACTTTTAATACACTTCTTTAGTATTTTATTCTGTGTCTGACTATATCTATAGTTTTTCACTTAATTTTATAAATTAGACATTAGATTCATGATCGATTTAAAATTTTCTATTTATTCGTGAAATACTAATTATTAGCTCTATAGCATAAAAATATATAAAGTTATGTTAAGTATATAAAATAAAGCTATATGAAATTCAACAGTTAATATACATATACTTACTAATACACCTACAAGCTTTAGATACAGCCCATATTTTCTCACTTTCCATCTTGTACTGTGAACCGTTGCATAAATGATATAAGTATACATTTACGGCATAAATTGACGCGTGTGGTTTATGCTTTTTAATTCAAAGTAGATTTATAAAAATTATAAGTTATAATTTTTTTCATTGGCATGTATTCAAACTATGAGTCTGAATTTCTAATAATCTAAAATTCTTAAAGATTAAGTACACTTATTACGTATACTAATTAAATATCTATTAGAGCAGTATATTATCTATAAAAGTAATTTTTAAGTTTCAATAGTTAATTTGGTACACTATTCCAAATAATTTAATTAATATAAATAATTTCCCTTAAATTCCAAAAAAACATTATTATTAAAAAGGAAGTTAAAGAAAATATTATAATAAATTATTGAGCATACTTTGGTTTGTCTGCTAAGTATGAAGTATATATATAGCTTAACAATATAATCTACATATTAAATAGCTTCATTACATTCACAAATGTGTTTATTGATCAAATTAATTCTGGTAAGTGTATTGAAAATTTTACGCCGAATTGCAATATTGTCTTGAGAGGCTTTAAAATTAAGATAATAATTATAAAAAATTGAATGTACTCTATAAAATTACATTCGTTTTATGCTTATTCAGTATAATGAATTATATTGAATGTCGCTATAACATTAAATTAAATATTCTTTTGCTTAGGCGTCGATTCTAGATAACATTTCAGTTGCCTCTGTATGATGTAATTGCGCGAAAGTGGTCAATAGATTTTTTTAGAGTATGTATATAATCAATTATACATAATTATTGTATTTAGAAAGTTACTATACAAAAATTATTAAATTCATTGTTAGAAAAACCTTCACAATAATTAAATATTAATTTCTCGAGTTTCTTACCATTTTCAAGTCAGTAATGTCTAATCAGAAAGAACTTGTCAGTTTCTAAAGTACTGATAAGTTTGACTAGTGAAATTTTTTTTAGCTAGGTATGTTTTTGTTAATTAGATAAATACAACAGTAATAAACATGAGTTTGGGTTCAATAATTAACATTTTGAGGGTGGTTGTGAGTGCCTAAAACCATGAGCAAGATTAAATATTGTATTCGCTGGAGTTTTTCATAAAACTTGTGATGCTAAAAAATTGATGAAAATGCTGTAGTCAATATATGACATTTTAAAACTCTTATGAAATATTAAATTTGTAAGAGAATTAATATCAAGTGTAATAATATCAAGAATTTTACAATATTTATTTTGAATTTTATTTGAATAGTAAAAGTTATTCGACAAATCAAAGATAATACCGAGAAAAGGTATAAATTAATGTGATTAAATCGAGAAATGTTTAAGCGCGCTTTACGCTAATTCCTACTCGTATTACACTAAGAGAAATTATTTAGTAATTTTTAATATTTTTTAGCGAAATAATCACACTGTCATCAAATTAAAAAAATTATTAAACTTTTTACTAAAAATTGTTATTATTTTATTATTATATACTTTATTGTCGGATATTTTTTAATAGAAAGTTTGGTTATTTTATGATTTTACCAGCTTACGATTATTTTACTAAACAGCATGGTAAACAAGTATATTTTTTAATATTTTGTCAACTCATTCATATTCTGTTAATTAATATATTGTTATTTTATTTGTTATTTGATCATATTTAAATACGTGCGACGTAGTCATTAAAAATTATTTGACTTTAAATATTTTAGCAGTATTTCAGACTTGAGTCGGATTTGAATGAAAACATAAATTTATCAAAATTGTTTTTTTTCTTTTTCGTATGGAATTTGTAAACAATCTCTATTTCCTTCTTGATTATAATGTTCTTACTAGTTAATATTCTTATCTAGTTTGACGTTTTTATCTCATATGTATTATTACCTTATAGTCGTTTTCCCATCATGCTATATATATTTTTGTAAAATTCATCATAAGCTAAAAATCAATATATGCGTTTAAATTTAAAATGATATGATTTGTTTATATAAAGGAATCTCTTAGGGTTAATATTTTTGTGTATAGGATAATGATTACAGCAACAAGTATTCATACTGGTAAAGTTTTAATCCGAATTATATCAGATAAACTTCAGATTATTAGATATATGTCTAATTTTGAGGTACCATCAGTATGTATGATTGCATTATGTAATCTTTTCTTTTGATGCTAACTACGTATATGGAGTAAAATATATTTGATCAAATATATTTATAAATTAAACTTAAATATTTGATATCACTAAAATAATAATAGTAATAATAACAATAATTAATTAAGCAAATGTTACTTCTTTTTGGTCATAATATATATTCAATAATAATGAATTATTATTTTATGTATTAATTAATAACGCGTTAAAGAAAAGGAAAATAAGGTAAAATCTAGTTTAGAGAAGATACATAGATAGATAGTAGTTTATTTTGTAAATTTTTACAAAACTATTGCACAAATTAACACTTACAGCACGCAATCAGCTTAAATCAATTTAAATATAAATTATATCACGTATTTGTCATTATCACAGATATAGCGCAGTACATGGCAATAAACAAATAAATAATTAATAAGTCACATTATTCTCAGTTTACATTATCTATAAGTCAGCTACTCAAGATACACGCATACATCTAATTTAGGGCGCAAATCAAAACAAGATTATGAGGACGACTAACTAGAATCGACTGTGATATCTCGACTGCTCCATCACTAGCTCCCTAAAGCCAGAAATAAAGAAAGGATGCATTCCTTATGCAGGATAGCAGTCTGTTCCACAAATGAGCACCTTGAACAGAGAAAGATCTAATTCTCATCTCAGTGCGTATCCAAGGAACAGAAACCTCTTTAGGTTCACCCCTGACCATCCGATCGGATGCATCAGAAGAGAACAGATCAGCGAGGTACTCTGGCTTACGCAGTCGTAAAATCTTGTAGATCTGCAAGTACATAAAATATTCCTTCCAACCATCTACTCCTATCCAGCTCAATTGGATCCTGAAAGGGGTGATACGATCATCCCACTTAGCACCCGTCACATACCGCACACAAGAATTCTGTGAGCGTTATAGCCTTGTCCTTAATTCCAGTAACGCATCTAAGTAAATGGTAAAACAATAATTAAAATACGGAAAGACCAGTGAACGAACCAGTTTGGCACGAAGAGCCTCCGTGGTGTACTGACGGAAGAAACGTAATCTATATCAAATCTGGTTAATTCCTTTATAGATCAATTCAATATGTGGTCCCAGGTAAGACCTGCGTCTAGCAAAGCACCAAGGCTTTTTACAGTCTCAGACAAAGACACGACTGCTCCCTTCCAGAGTTCAATAGAATTGAACCCAGACAACTAAATATCGGAAAGGAATCTGCGAGTTTCAAAAAGAATCGCAGACGTCTTTCCAACATCTTAAGGAAATATGTAAGACCATCAAGAACGCACACGAGGCCCAGTCCGAAACTGCTCGCACCGCGGCTATTACGTGCCTGGCCCCTGCCTTAAGGTTATCTCTAGAAAAATTATGGTAAACCTGGAGGTCATCGGCATATAAAATATGTCTTACACCCATAAAATCAAGAGCAAGACTAAGGTCATTAATGTAAAAGCAGAACAGCAATGGTCCTAACGCAGAACCCTGAGTAACACCAAGCGTGGTGGAGAGCCAAGAAGATTTTATTACCCTATCCGAGATGACAAGTTGCTCTCTCCCAGACAGGTATGCCCAGATCCACGTCAGCTTCTCTCGCGAAAAGCCCATACGTTTCATACAGTTTAATAGACGAGTGGGACATATAGTGTCGAACGCCTTGCTAAAGTCAAACAGTAACAGTAACGTCACCTGTCTTTTATCCATAGCAGCGCATACGTCTTCAGTCAATCTTAATAGAGCAATCTCAGCCGTACTGTGCCGTCGATACCCAGTTTGGAGTGGGCCAAGGATGTTACGAGATATCAAATACTCCATAAACTGGTCATAAACAATTCTCTCAAGCACTTTTGAGAGAAAACAGAGCAGTAAAATTGGCTGAAAATCATCTGGTCCGGAAGTACACGAGCCTTCTTCCACACTTCTGGGAAGCATCCACTTTCAAGCGAGCTATTGTACAGGCGCACTAAAAACGAACCTATAACCGGAAGAGCCTTCACAACTACACTATGCGGAATGCCATCCTCACCAACTGCCTGCGATGTGAACTTAGATATTGACAGTACAATATCATTAATATTTATAGCTTTAAACCGAAAAACACCATCAACAGCAGACTTGAGCATGGCATGTATCCGATCGTCGTCGATGGTATTCGATACAGATACCAGCGCAAAGTGAGTGTTAAGCTCATCCGGCATGAACTTGAGACATGAGACATGCTCTGACTTGAGAGTGAGACATGCTCTCTTTAGACGACTGCTTGCATGATTTCCAATAACCCTCTTTTCCTACCTTCGAGCACCACAATTTTCTGAGAAATGTCTTGTACTTTTTCGATTTATTCGGACATCTTCCGAAAGAAAATCGTCGGCGCTACTTCTGCACCGAACCGATCTATAAAATGGGTCGCGTAGTCAATTGTGCGACAGCTCGTCACGAAGGGACCAGTCACACTGTCTACTGCTAAAACGACAAATTTGTTGACAACAATTTTTGAAGAGAAGTATTGATCAATCATTATCACGTTTTGGAAGTATTGATATCCACTTTCTTCCACCGAGAGGCGTACATTTTGCCATCTACTTTTCTTTCTTGGAAGAGTACCGATTTAAATATTTCTTAGTGTACTTATTTACTCCGTCCCTCAAGCAGAGTATTGACCATCCGCTTCCTTTCTAAAATTAACAACTTGTACTGTTTATCCACAAATTATTTGAAATGATTGAAATAACATGATACTGGGTACAATGTTTCAAATTTAAATGAAAATAAGAGAAAGTTTAACATAAATCAAACACATTGATATTCCTTAGAGATTAATGGTAAGATAATTTATTAAAAAATAACAAAAACTCTTCTATAAATTCTGAAAAACAAATGCTCAAATAAATAATTTTGATTGCGTAATGCTATTGAACTTAAATTATGAATTATTATTTACATTCAAAATATTATTACTCTAGTATATATTTATGAGGGTCAAAATTGACAATTAAATAGATGAATGACATATTGAACACATCTTTTATATATTTCTGTACATTAAGTTGCATCTTATATCTTTTTTTCTAATTTTAATTAACTTCTACACATGAGGAAACTCTTTCATATTAATGTAAAAATAAAACAGATCTACACCAATAAATACAGCGCATAATACACGCGACACCTATAGCCACATAGTATACATCAAACTATTTCATACAGAATTTTTTTGTATATAAGATTTTGTGATATAAAACTGTTATAAAAAGTTTATTGTCCTTAATATTATTATATTTTAAAATAATATTATAATAGACAGTAAATGTGAAAAACTATCACTCATTTTAATGCAATTAAATATTAATTTATAATTTCTATGTTCTATGTACAATTAAATACTAACCCATTTAATTATTAATTTTTGTTACAGGGGCTTCGGATTCATCACATTTGCAGATCCAACTAGTGTAGACAAAGTTTTGGCTCAAGGTATTCATGAATTAGACGGGAAAAAAGTAAGTTTATTGAGTTTAACTTAGTATGTAGTATATATAATTAAATACATATTCTAATGCATATTCTAAGAAATCGGTTAGATACAAAAGTTATTCAAATTATTTTTACTTGTTAAGTTTTTAAACATTTTCCTCAAGTTATTGCTTCAGGTTTAATTAGAGATAAAGATAGGTGATAAATTGTAATTAATGTTATCATATTATGTAAATCCAAAAGAGTTTAGTAAATAGCAAATAGAAGGGAAGATCCGATTCATGATGGACGTGTTCACGTGTAGATTCTAAGAATCACGGTAGCCATATAGATTGCAGATATATATTAAAATCAACTGAAGCAAGCGAGGACGTGTTAGGCTTAATTGTATTCAAGGAAAGTTACAAAAGTAAATAAATAATTCTATAGAATATTTTGATAATTACAATACGAATAATACTTTGTATTAATTGGAATAAATTGATTTTATTTTCAATTGCTCTCTAAAGCTTTGTCAATCCCTACAGATTTCTTCAATGAGTAACTTAGGCAATATTATAAATATATACAAATAATTAAAGAATATATTTTATTTCCTTGATACTTCTTTTCTTTGTTTTATTTATATCTATCCTATATATTTTTGAATTTGACTTAATTTATTCATATTTGATTCAATAAAAATGTGTATTATGCTTATAACTACTGTAAGAAAGGACATAACTCATAGAGCAAATAGAACATAGAATTGCAAGATACGCCTGCGCGTAAAATTCCGAGAGTTGCTGCATCTTGAAGTTACTAATGAGGCATAGTAGACACATTGGAAAAGGGCTCTTGACCCATCTTCTTCTTTCTGAACCTCACAGAATAGTGTTAAAAAGAAAGGACTGCTAACATTTCTTAAAGTCTTGTTTTTTATATAGTTAGATAGATATAGAAAAAGATATAATTAGATAGATAAATTGACAGATGCATTTGTCTTAGACATATATTTTGTGGTAAAGAAAATAAAATATTTAACAATAGCTAATATACTTAGAAAATAAAGTTTAAAAAAGGAAGAGGGGAAAAATATAGATAAGTGTAAAAAAATAAAATTTCAAAAAACATTATGATTCTTAAAAATATTAATATTTCTAAAAATATATTACAACTAATAACCATTGGGTCGTTGAATGTCTTAGATATCGGACAGTTATTAAAAAATCAAAGCATTGTGATGAAGGCGTCAAGAGGCTAATCGAAATGTCGCATTGAACCTATTCAGGGGAAGGAAAGGAAGGGATAAGGCCCAGGGATCCTCTTATGCTGGCGGAAAATAAATTTTAAATAATGACAAAGACAAAATCTGTAATTCAAAGATGTGGGTCAGGAAAAAGCAGTTTGTATCGCTTCTGTAAAGTATTCAAGTATTCTTTTTTGGAAATGAATTGAAGGAAGTTATCAATAGCAAGCAAATAGTGTAAGGTTTTTAGATAGTAGGGAAAATTCCTAATAGTAACGAGTGATCAACTATTCTCTATCATCTTAATGCAAACAAGCAGAGAGGTCAATTCCTCATAAATACGTTTGTGAGGTCTAATTGTGATACGTTTATGATAAGGAACAATATGGAGATAAAATTCTACGTGAGTTTTTACTTAGCTCAGGATCTAAATATTGCTCGATATGTCACATGCTTTATTTCGACAACTGAAGTCTTAATGTTTCCATTAAGCTTTTTGTCGTCATGTTCTTGATTAACTAAACATGTAATAATATAACAATAAACCATGCCAAGAGTACATGTTCGAACTTTTAAAAGAAACGCTTATATATACATATATATATATATATATATATATATATATATATAAACAAACAAAAGATTATTTATGCATCTAAGCCCTTTCATTTTTCATCTCGTTTTATCTTCTTCCTTCATACATTTCAACATAGATCTATATTCTCGGACGATCCATTTCTAGATTAAATATGCATAAAACTGCACTTTCGGTTTGAACCGAGAGCCTTCGCCATGATACGTATACATCTTCATCCTCACCCTCTGCACTGAATACTACGAGGTTTTATATTTTTTGCTCATGCGTGAGCAGATATCCTAAAATCTATAAACCAGGATTGTATTTAAAATACTTTAAAACTTATGTAATTCAAAACAAATTTATTTATATATTCATCAACACTGTATATGTGCTGTATTTACCTAGTGTCAATGACACCATATTAATTTCCGTATTGCTATGAGAAAGTTTAATTCATATGGGTAGACATGAAAGGTCCACCATTAATTTAAAAGATAATGTAAGGTAAACAGTACAATTATTGACATATCATATATGGGCTTTGCAGTAATGATGTGAATCGTGGTATCATTAAGTGCTATTCAGTTCTTTAGAAAACTGTTAGTATGAACTTAAGAACATATATATTCGCCTATTACTTCAAGTACTCATACAAGATATTTCAAGCTTTGTATTATTTATAAATTAAATTTATATAAAAAATGTATAAAAGTGATAAGATATTATTATTAGTAATTATAATATAATTATTAGTACTTATTTTAAAATTCATATTTTTTTATGCTTGTTATACTTTTATATTTAATAATTTTTTGTGTTTTAAATTAAAAAATAAAAATATTTGAAATTAATAAAAAATAAAACGAGATTGAAAAATGCATGTAATACGTACGTTTCATCTTTTAAAGCTTATAAATTCATTGATTGGATAAAGCTACAGTTTAGCATAAAAATTTTGATCATATACTTTAACATACTTTTACTAGGTTAAATTTAACTAATTTTTTTATAACGATTCTTAGAAAAATTTAAAGTACGAATACTAATAAATTTAATTACAGTAATAACTAAATTATTGCTTAAAATAATCTTTATCATAAATTATTTTTTATTATTACAGATAGATCCAAAAGTAGCTTTTCCGAGAAGATCACATCCAAAGGTAAGTAAATAAAATATTTGTATTATTTTAGTTTTGAAAACGTGTTTTCAGTTAAACACTTTGAAAATTAAATATAAGTTATAAACAGGTAATTAGATTAATATAGTAAAATATATCCTTTTCACTCTTTTATTAATATTTTAATACATAAACTTTGAAACTTGTATATAATAGCTAAAATTCCATATAGTCGATACTATATTTATTAAATAATCACTAACACGAAGAAAACTGCAGGTATCGATCTTCTTAATTTTTTTGGAACAGACTAATTAAAACTCACTGGTACTGTTTGGAATTTTGTAAAATCCTATGGATTTTATAACAATCTTGATGGGTTCATGGTGTTCAAAGGTTTTAAGATATAAATTATTATACTATTAATTATTTATCCCTCGTTCCGAATAAAGTACAATAATCTCTAGTATTTTTTACCTAGCAGCAACGATATTTTTATGGGTATAAAATCTCGTTAATTCATTGGTTTCTATTAAATTCAGAAAAAATAGTTTTTAATTTGCTGTCGCATTTTACAAGCCTTCATTTATATTTTCAAGCTGTATCTCACTCATATACTTCTTAAACGACAAGATATAAGATAGATTTACTTAATGCAAGTAAAAATGAAAGAGTACCTTAGATGTAATTTTAATACCGAGCTTTTTTTTCTCCCTCTGACCATCCTCCTCAACTGAAACAGTTTACACAGCTAAGTGACTCTATATTCTAAGTTGTATTCCTATCCTTACCCTGCGTGTCACCAAATCTGTAGCCTGTGTATTATGCCCTGTATGGTTTTTTTGTAAACTGTTTATAACGGTTTATAGGCATGCAGTGAGTTTTTTAGTGAAACAGAACTTTAGACCATAAATATATAAAAAAAATTAATAAATTTCTATGTTTAATTTCATTAATTATATAATAAAAAGTAAAGAATAAGGGTTACTTGGTGAAATAATTCTTTGCCTATACTTTACAATTCTATAAGGAAGATGTTAGCTGTAGAATAATATAAGTTATATTATTTTTTATTGATTAATTTAATAATAATAATGCTGTAAAGTTGTAATAAAAATTGATGATCATAATAGTTCTTCATTCATTTGTATGCTCTTAGTTTTCTATTTGTGTTTGCATTGTTTCCTGTAAATTTCCCTTTGTTAAGTTAGGTCGAGAGCCTTCAAAAAACTCGTATGTTACAATGCAAGTTTCGCACTCTCAAATGTGTCTTATAAGTGCAGCAGCATGAGCTAGGAGGAGCGTGTTTTATCCATCTATATTTAGAAAAGCAAGTCGTGAGAGATTCACGCAATGGTCCGTGCTAGTATCAGCAACATCATGCTTTCGCGACAAAGCCGTGAGCTTGCACAACGCTTAAAAACAATGAGTGAGCTTGCCATTCTCTCTCCTTATACACTTCCCTTCTCTGTGTTCTCGAACATATGCACCCTCACTCTTTCCTACTCTGGCTCGACCGTCTCTTAAAAGCTTTTCATCTTTTGCATGTGAGCTTTTTATCATGGGACTCACTGACAAGTTGCAAGAGCTTGGAGCCCAGAGACGAGACGAGAAGCATCGCTATGCAGCAGAAAGACAGCGTGAGAAGGGGTGAAAATCCCCTCTGCGCCGCGCGTGACGCCTATCTCTCTCTCTCTTATTCTCTATGTCTCTCTCTCTGTCTCCCTTCCTTCTCCTCCTCTCTACTTCCCTTATCCGAACCGCTCCTGCACATGTATGACGCAGAGGTACGTCACTCTGAATAGTCCCGCTAATTGCGCGTTTAATATTTCAGAGCCTTACCCTTGTAAGCATGTAAAAATATCCGCGATTTAGCTGAGAGGAGAGAGGCGGCGAGCAGCTAAGAAACTCTTTTTGGTCCCTATCCATGCCTTTTCTTTCGCGCCGAGACTTACCTTCTTCCTTCTACTTACTTTTTCTTTGCAGTCCTTCTCACTCTTTCCACTTTCACGCTCCTTCCTTTGAATATTTATTGATGCCTAAGCTACCTCACCAGTGCATCTACGCCTTCAAGATCGAAATTTTATTTTTTTATCGTAGACATGTAGTAACGCGAATATTTCTTTTACTTTTTAATTTCTCTCTAACTTTTGCAGAAATTTACTAATTAATTTCGTTAAACAAAAAATATTCTTTTGTGCAATTTTCTTATCTTTATTTAAAAATCACAGTTTGATAATAAAATAAACAAAGCACTGATAAAATTTGGATCATAATTCTCGTGCTAATTGCAAGATGTACAACTATTGTGATGGACCTTTAAATTGTGGGTATTCAAAGATAATTATAAAATAACCCCTATTCATACAATGCCGCAAGAGTTTGGTCAGTTTGAAAGAAGATAATGCTTATTTGCTCAAAGTTACGGAAGTCGTTTACTCTTCTGTAAATGAAAGAAATCGGGAGACTTCTTTTATATTATTTTTTATCTTTTTATGATTTAAATCCTATTGTTCGAAAAATATTTATTTCTCAAATTTTCCATTTTCTATAAATTTTGAACATATTTTTATTCAAAGTTAATTTTTTTATAACGATTTCAATATAATTTTGTAAGTATTTTCTTAAAACACTTACAAAATTTTTATAAGTATTTATATGTTTTATACCTTTTGTACTTTTTATAAGTATTTTAGGAAAATATGTATATTACACTATTATATGAATTCCGTTTATAGTTGTTGAATTTTTAATCTTATTTTTATTGTACTAATTCTGATTTTTATTTCTTTTTTTTCTATAATTTCTAAAATAATCAACCCTTTCCCGACATGTGTCGGCTTTGTAATCGAGAAATCCTCATACTCTTGGGCTTTCAGTCGCAGTATTCCTGCCGCGCACTCGTGCGGCTAGATCGCAATGTCCAGATAAAAGAGAGCTTTAACGTATCCTGTTTTACCATTAGAGCAATGGTTTGGCATTTCAAATTCTTCTCCTTTATTTCAGAACCGATTAACTTTAAATGTAGATAGCGAGCCTAAAATTCATGAATCTATCTCCTTACAGTATTATCGCAGGTGATGACTTCTGGTGGTTATGTTAAAACCTGAGTTACATAGCTCACGTATAAAAATAAAATATCACTTATTAAAAAGTAAAAAATTATAGAAAAAATAATTATGTTTAAATAAATTCATATTTTTGTCATAATAAGTTTATTGTTTACATTTAGCTTCTCTCTTTTAATATATGTTATTCTGAAATTCATAATGTTTTAACATCGGTGCAAATTATCATGATTAGTAAAAGAATTTGTTCTTAACAAGTAATAATTATAACTTACATCATAAAAAGAAAAGTCAGCTCTTATGGATTTGAGCCATAGCAGCACACATCTCCTAATACGATTGCCGGCTTGGCTTCGAACAGAAGTGTTAATATCGTTAAATCGATAAAAATAGCAACGTGTAATAGTTAAACTAAGGTGTAGCTAAAGAAATATCTATAGCTTTAAAATAAATTAAATGCCATATTTATGCATAAATTACAAATAGAGTAAATGTTACTAAAATTTCAACATAATTCAATTTAATCATATTTTTCTTTTGAAAACGCTGAATATTTTTACTTTATAAAAATACGTTTTTCAAAGTTCCAATTTTCTTAGTCCGTATAAAAGTAGGTGACCGCAGCCTGCTAGAATAAGATTCAAGATACTTTGCTACTTAATTTGTTAAGTAATTAGAAAACTTGATTGCATATTTATTACATTGATAATCAAAATTTAATAGTACTTTATAGTCTAATATTTTAGATAAAAAATTACACATTTTTTGGTACAATTTTTGTTTCTTTTTTCAAAATAAATAGTTTTTTATGGTAGATTTTACTTCATTATAAAAATAATTCTTTTAATATGAATATTTGTAATCTGTAACAGTCATTTATAAACTAATTTAATTGAAAGAATTCCAATTAATAAAAACACTTGTTAGCTTAATATTTATTTATTATTCGAGATATATCTTTGATCGATCGGTATGCATTTACAATAATATCGATTCATAAATTTCTTAAGCGAGTCACGTAATTTAATTCTAGCTAATCCTTATACTAAACAGCAATACCTTGTATTCACGCATACTCTTCATGATCTCGGTGAAAATTCTCATTTTTGGAATTGATCTCACCTCAAGCTTGGTCTATGAAGACGAAAATCCCTTGCCCGTGCATAGTACTGCTCCAATTCTTTTACTTATTTATCCAACAGTGTAGACTTATTTGGCTCCAAGGCTTGCCTTCGGAATAGGGTGATGAATTATATTTATTATGTGGCAGATCCAGCAAGCTGTTTTCTTATATCAACAGACGACCGCTCAGTTATAGAATCCTTAAATATTATACTACTCCATGATTTATTTAACATCATAGGTAGAAGGACTGTGATCTAGTCGTTATGTTTCGGACTTTGATTTTAAGTAAGCATAACTCGGCGTGCATAAGCCCCGCTCCTAAGCCACATAGCATCGTCAATACATTAACGCAGGCAGCAAAATTTTCCATTACAAAGCTTATATATGTACAATAATAAAAGGCACTGACCTCTTTGTCACTATACCACCAAATGTATCATTGCGATGTTGTCGGTTCGTTGTCGTATCTCCAACTCATGATGTAGGCCCGTAATAACTGATTAATAATTAATATGTATAAAAGCTAACTTAATAGAAAAAAATTTTAATCTATGATTTGAATGAGTTTCAACAAACAATGTAACCATCGAGAATGATGCTTTGTAACTGTTAACTATCTAAACAAACAATATGTCATTCAAAATGTAAAAGCATTTCTATTTTTTTATTTCTATAATACAGACAATAGCATTTTTATCTAAAACACAAGAGTTAATCTTCATATAACTTTTATAATTATACTAAAACTTTGTTTTAAGAATTTTTTCATTTTGAACCTTTCATAACGATTTATTTTTATACGAAATTTGAAATAAAACTTTAGATACAAGACAGTCAAACTATTTAATTTTAACTTTAACTTTTTAATATTAAAGGAAAATTAAAAAACAATATTAAAGTTAATGTATATAATTATTTGAGAGCAATTAATTATTAAATTCAACTAATAGAAATGTTTTTTTGAATTCTATGAAAAGTTTTAAAACATAATAATTTTTTATCTAAGAATTGATTTTATTTCTGCTTGAGAAATTGGTTGCACGACTGTTTTGTCATAGATTTATTACACCGCTAAATTTATTCACAGTACATGTTACCGTATCTGCTTACTATTCTACCACTGCCCTAATCCCTCCCTTCTTGGCTCATCTTATTTTCTTTCTTCTTCTACCACATGCTAGGCTAAATCCTAAGTAGCACGTGAATAAATACTTGTATTTAACAGATAGATAGGTTACAAAGTATTTTGGCAAACTTATTCGCCTGGTTCACGCAATGTGCCTTACATGATTGAGAATAATTTGTTAATGGCATTCCAACAAAACTTATATTATAAGTTTAATTTAATTTCTTGGTTACAAATTGTTCGGAGTATTCAAGTAAGTTAATGAAATTGTAAATTTAAGAATGAAACAATCTCTTATACGATCTTTTATTACACATGAAATAAAAAAATCATTTATTAATTTTAATCATAAGGCAAAGTAAGGCACTAAGTATATTAATGTATAACGATTAGCAATTTATTGGATAGTCATAATTACAGTCAGTTTTCTGTTAAACAACAGTAATATAAGTTTCGTAAGTATTTTGCGTCTTGGATGAATCTTACGTTTCCTTGAGTGTGCAGTAACAGAATGTTAACTATTTCCTTATGAATCTGCATTTAAATGCAATCCCCCCGTCTTGCAGATGAGCGATCTTCACAATATTTATATGAAGTAGTTCACGTGTGGATCAGTTTCTACCCCAAACACCCTTTAACCTCAAACCAAATTAATGGCCTCATGACAGTTCAGATAAGAAAATGGATATGAAAAACGATTCGTTGAAGAAATTGTAACTATTTTTACATTTATTCACTTCATTTTCGCAATTCTTGTCTTTAATTTATAATCTTCTTTCTTGTAACAATATCTCTTAATATTTAACGAATCAAAAAATAATAAACGATGCATCTAGATTTGCAAAACTAATAATAGTGACAATAATAAAATGCAAGTGCCCATACGTTGAGCGACTAAAAAATAAAAAATGCATAACTTAGAATATTTCATCGTAGATATGTCTAGTTAAATATATCTGGTTAACGTATTTTTATAGATAGAAATTAATTTTAGAAACATAGAATTTAAAATATTGAGCTACAGATTTATATATAAAAATCTTTCGTGAGCATTGTTAAATATACTTGCTTTTATATTTCTCACTGGTCCAAATGTGACTTATTTCATCACGTTTTTCTTGGGGTATTATTTTGAATTTCGACAAAAATTACGTTCTATATGTTAGTAAATGCTATTTAATTATAGAATTTTATATTCGAGTATTAACTTATTAATTGAAAGAGAAGTGTAAGTTGAAAATGATAGTATCTTGCCAGCGTCTCTCCAAAAGTCTTTTCTCTTATTGATCTGGGTGCGCGAATGTAGAGACCTACGTGCGCGCGGTCTTGACGTCACTTGAAAATCATATATTGCGCACATCACGACTAAAAAATATTCTTACATATTATTGTATACAGCAAGTGCAAGCATAAAAAAATTATTAGAATAATTTTTATATGTAGTCTATTCTTCAATTCACTTTAAAAATATCAAATCGCAAGATTTTTATGTTTACAGGCATAATATAAATATAAATTTATAACTGAAATAACAGTAAAAACTCTAAAAATAATTCTAACATGTGAATTGATATTCTGAAATAAATAAATAAAAATAAGATAATAGTAATAATGTATCTTATATTAGATGTATAAGTTGTGTATTAATAGTAATTGCCAAATATTTTACATTTTTCTTATAATTACAGTACAATTTATTTTTCTTAGACTTATTTTTTAGTCTGAAAATTTTACAAACCAATTTTATTTCAAGCAAAATATTATTTATAAGTACACATTTATCCGCAAATTCTACAGTACCATTATAGATATAAACCTATATTACATGTACAAAAGTGTGTCATCGGTCGTCTTTTTTTCATAATTTCTATATATTTATATTCTCGTGAGTGATGGACAAGCTCGCTCGAGATCTACGTGGTAATATCAGAAAGTGTATCTTGGATGCATCTTGCGAAGCAGCTACGAAGAAGGATATCAATGTCGGGAGATTTAAGGAGGCGTGCAGCAACCACAGAAGCGTGCAGGTGTGGTACACTCATTTCTACTCAAGTTACTTGGAGTTGACGATGCTAGATCCATTGTTAGGGATACCTTGGAATGAGTGCAGTGTACACTTATTCGCTCGTTTTGCCTGTTAGTGGTCAGTGTCAATTGCAAACAGTCAGCTCGCATTGCATCAACGCGAGATGTTCATGCAGGAAATACGCCCTTCGACTTTGAAAGCACAGACAAAGTCTCAAAAAAATTTTTAATATGTCTTTTAAAAATATAAAGAAGAGAAAATAATCTTTTTTTAAATTTTTTTTAAATTGGATTTGAAGAAAAGAATTAAAATGAATACATACATGAATTCATAATTTTTCTAAAAATTATTATCAATTTATGAACCTATATAATAAAATACGTAAATGAGATGCAAAACATTAATTTCTAAAGATTGAAAGGTTAATTTTTTACCGCTTAAAAATGTCGATTTATGGATATTCTTAATGACATTCTTATGACATTCTTATGATAGAATTGCTAAGACAGTGGTCGATTGAAAAGAATTATAAAAGCAAAAATTACACTTTCAGATTCTAGCAAGTATCCGAGGCTAGTTGAAACTTTGAGTTCATTCTCGATTTAATAATCCTGCGTTCCCGTTGTACGTGTTGCTCCATTCGAGTCGTGTTGCATCTATCTCTATACTTCGATATAGTCAAAGCAGGAGACAGACAATGTATGCAAGCTGGACTTCGGCATTTTGCCAGAGGTCAAACTGCACTCACTATCCTACCTCTACTATCACTCGCTATATCTACCTTTTCCTTCATCGCTCGATCTCTTTCCCTGCTACCTACTTTCTAACATGGCAGTAATTACTTATGTGGTTTAGTCTTGGATCCCTACTATTTTGAGAAATCCAATGGTACAGCTTGTAAGAATGTTCCTATTTTTATCACATCTATACAGTACCATTATTACTACTTTTTAAAACGAAAGTTTTAAAAACTACTTATCTTACAGTATTCTACTATAAATTTCAAATGTTTATATACCACGCGAAATGGATTGCCTTTAGAATCTTATTGATTCGATTCATATGTATTAATTAGTATCATTTTGTAATAAATAATTTTATGCATTTAAACTTTCTAAAACTAATTAGATAGCCAGTATAATATTTAAAGTACATACTCTCGCAAAACTCTACCTCTAAATCAAGGTAAGGACGTGTTAACGATCTAATCAACTCCACGTTTGACTCTTCTTCTAAGTACGCAAATGCACGTCTGCGTATACCTCTTAAAATAGTATCAAATTTCTACTCAAAGCCTAAGTAAAACTAAAAAATCAGAATTGATTTGCTGAACTTTGAAACCGTCAAAGCTACTTTGCGAAGAAAATATATAAGATATATTTTAAAAAGAGTAATTTTAAGAAACATCATATAATATCTATATATTTAATAATATTTAGATATTTCAAGAAATGAGGTTATCCTATATCAGATAAGTATTTCAAAATGATTGAAAAAGAAAGGATAAAATCAATTTGAAATTTGTTCAAACAGAACACTGTTTAATAATGAAAACGTTAGTATTTGAGTGAACCGAATAATCAGTCAAATAATTAAAATAAAATAGTACCCCGTAATGGTATTACAGCTTTTCAAAATATCTCAAGCCGTTTTAATGTACAAAAGTTTTTCTATTAATTTCTTTCGAATCTGTCCGTCGACAAAAAGCATATTATTGTCAAATCAATTTGAATAAAGAAAAACGTAAAAAATACTATATTGCATATGTATGCAATATAGCACTACCCTTCATCTTGCTCTTGAAATTTTTTTCGACTAGATTGTGAGAAAGAAAATAAAAGAAAATGAGACAAGTCAAGAGAGAAAAGAGGGAGAAGCCATTAAGCAACGGAAACGCGCGTCAATTAGAAGAGAGCCATAAGAGTAAGTGGAAGGTGGAGGAAAAGCAAGAGAAGGGATAGAGAAAAAAGTCTCTCAGCGCCTAACCAGGGGCTGAATCTCTTATTAACATCATTAATCATCTGGATAATGTGAGATGCTCACCACGTCTCAAAGCTCTGTTACCAAAAACTAAAGAAGGGTGAAAAAAATTTGTGTCATCCTTGTCGACTGCAGATTGCTTTCATTTAATATTTACATTCTTCTCTTTCTATGATTCACATTTTTAAGAATCATACTGTTTCTATTATGTACCAATTTAAATTCAGCTATAAATATATTCTTTATATTTGCAAACTATTTGTATACTGAAAATAATGTACATTGAATAATTTTTACGATATGTGCATAGGATTTATGCATTAATACAAATATAACAATTATAAAAGTTTTCTTTTATTGTGCATGTTTTTAATTCTTTACTACAATATTTTACGAGTAGGAGCTCTGCTATACTTTAATTAGCACACTGAAAATATATTTCATAATTCGATTAACTTTAATACAAAAACTTGTTTATTGTTTCATGCATACTTTATATTCATTCATTATATTTATTTGTCTAGAATATATTGAACTATTTGAGCTCTACGTCAATGTTTTTGACGCAAACGAAGATATAATCATTTCCAAAATAGCATCGTGCAGATACAAAAATTAATATTCGTTATAATAATTCGATAAGTTATTTTATATTATTATGTCCATTGCAATAATTGAATTTAGTGTTTTTTACTTATTTATATGTAAATGCACTATCTCTTCAAGCTTATATTATTGCAGACACGGTTAGAGTTCGAGGATGAAGACATTTTAGTAATAGAAGGAACACACGGTGTCGTTTTCCCGCCAAGTTCATTCAGAGTTTTGTCTCCCTGGAGCCAAGCCAAGAATTGCATATACTTGCTCTTTTCTACGATCTAGCAAGCTGTTGTTCTCTTTATCTCTCCCTTCCTTCCATTCTCTTTCCCTCTCTCTTTCTCTTATTTACCTTCCTTTCTTTGAGTCTTTACTATAGTTAAAATATGAGAGCGAAAACAAATAGAAAAGGAAAGAGCTGTAACTAGATAATGAAATTGTAGGCGTCGTATCCCTAATAGCTGAACACGTCTGGAGCAATGGTGGCCGTGCTAGGTGCTCTAATAAAGCTGGGTCATGGTCCCATTCCGCAATATTTTTCTGACCGATTGTGCGCAACATTACTCAGGAATAAATGTGACAGGTAAATCCGCCAAGAGTTATTGGTCACATTATTCCCTGTGAATTCTCGCGCTTTTCCACTTCCTTTGGAGCTATATGTGTAATTTTTGCATGCTTTTCCGACTTATTAAACATTATCGACACCGGATAAGTTCTTTGAATGAGAAAAATATCTACCTGATTGTAAAAATGATGGCATTAATGATGAATGCATGAATAAATAATTTAATACTTAAATTTTTATTATCACTTAACTATACATCGATATATACTACTATTAATGTTCAAAAGTGAAATTCTTAAATGAAATGTTTACATAAGTGGTCAAATTAATAATAATAAGAGAACTAAAATAAATCTATTCATGGAATAAATCTATTTAAAATTTGTCAATAAAATGGTCAAATTGATGTTACATACTTAGTATTTACATGCTTTGCTGGCTGACTAAATATTGAACTTTTCTACTTGTATTCTAATATGTGTATTGTTATGAACCTTTGAATTAGCTATAAAATGTTCAAAGATTTATTTTGTTTAACAGTATAATATAATATGAAAATTCTTAAATATTAATAAAATTTTGTTACTTATTACTAAAAAATAGCATCATTGATGGACCTCTTCAACTTATATGATTTTAGTATTATAAAATTTAACTTAAATGCAGTTTTTTAAAGGTATGAATTAGATTAATAATTTTTAGAAATGAATGATCAGAAGTAACCATAATTATAATTTAAGAGCAAAATACTGGATAACTGCTAACTATAATTTATAGATTTTTTAGTAATTAATAAATTATAACTCAGATCAATGCGTATATTTTATTTAACACAATATAAGATTTATATTCAGAATATAATTCAATTTAGAGACATGTATGAATATGTAAAATAAAAAAACCATAATATTACCAATTTCAAAATGACGCTTTGAGTGAGATTTTACTCGACTATCATGTGAATAACTCAGGATTAGAATATTCATGTAAATAAAGTTTTGTTGCAATTACAATGGAGAGTATACTTGACCGGGTATTATTATTCATAGCTTTTGATCAGTGATACTATTTGAGTTGATGAAAGTTCAACCGATTTGATGCGATAGCTATGCACGTAATATTGTTACATAAATTCAACATATGTTGGTTGCAGCATATTGAATCCTTGCAACAATCTTGAGAATAATCTTTAGAGCTAGGAGCACATAATAGGAATACTGTATTTAAGCGAAATGGTTTGGTAACAGAGTGTAGCTGTAGGGTACGAAAAGAAAGCTATTTTTGTCAATAGTATAACGATCAAAGGATGGGTCTTTGCTGACCAAATAAATAATTCTTAAGGGATAAATTGAAGGTAAAGAAGGGGCGTATAGAAAAGTTGGTAGGTTAAGGAGGACATGAAGGGCTGGCTGTACATTGTGGAAGATCGGATCGAAAGGGTTGGCCTCGGCTGGCCTCGGCTTTCAATCCCTGCAGGAGCTGCGGCAACTCGGCAATTGTATTCGACTGGCGTGGGCCGTTGGAGTGCACGTAGCGGCACGCTACTCGACTATTCCATCGCTTTGAGCCTTCCCGGCTCCTCTGCTCCTCTGCTCCTCTGCTCCTCTGGTCGGCCCGGTCGCTCGATGCCGAGCCGACGGGGTTAGCTCGGCGACGCAGGCGGGTTATAAGGGTGCCGCTGTCGCGATGCCACCCTCGCCTATATGCGGCGCCTAGGCCGAGGCCGGGGCGCCTGCGCGGCAACCTCGCAGAGCGCGGAGCCGCGGTAGGGGCTGGGCGCACTATCTCGGGCGGAGGGGCGGGCGGGCGCCCGGGGGGTGCGGACGCGCGGACGGCGGGGCGGGGCGGGGCGAGGTGGGGCGGAAGGCCGGGGCCGGGGCCGGGACCGGGGCCGGGGCCGGGGCAGGGGAGGGGTCTGGTGCGCGCGAGCAGCGGCCCTCCTGGCTCTGGCTCGCGCCCCGCTGCGCCCGCCGCGCCCCGCCGCCCCGCCCCCACCCCGGGGCCCTGGCGAGCCCCTCCACCCCGTCGACGGTGGCTGCGGCTGCGGCGGCAGAGCTCCACTGCCCGGGACTCCACGGTCGCCCCATTCCGTTCTCGGCGTCACAGCGTACAGCATCGCGTGTGCATTGGCTCGTGCCCTGCGCGCCGCCGCCGCCGCCGCCGCCGCCGCCGCCACCGCCGCCGCCACCGCCGCCACCGCCGCCACCGTCGCCTCCTCCTCCTCCTCCTCCGCGTCGCCATCCCGTGCCGTTCTACGCGCGCTCATCCTGCGAGGGTGAGCGAGAGGCAAGAGAGGAAGCAGCACCGAGAGGCCAGAGGGTGAGGGCGGGAGGGAGCGAGCGAGAGCCTCGCACTCGTCCGCTTGGCAATCAGCGCACTCACACGCACGGCCGTGTGACCTACACCACTGGGTGCGCGTATGCAGATTCTATCTGCTGAGCCCGTCGCCCCTGCCAAGGCACCTACTCGCCCTTCCGTCTCTCTCCCTCGGGGATTTGCCCGCTCCAGGCCCGCTGCTCCGTCGGCTCATCCGTCTCCCTCTCTCCCGCTCTCGCTCCCTGCAAGCCTCTTGATCGAGGGGGAGCAGTCGAGGGTGCAGCGCAGTTTCGCACATCGCCGAGTACGCAGTTGTCGCGGGACCTGTGCCGTGCATATAGTGAGCCCAATTCCGTGCTAATTGGTCATCCCAACATCTGTGCAATTCAAAAATAAAGTGAAAAGCCCAGCCAAGGGGATTTGTCAAAGAAGTCGAGTGCCAGAATCCGACGGCCCCACATTTCCAGTACCGTTTGCAGCGGCACTATCTCCAAGCACTGATCCCACAAGAGTGTACAAAACGGCGGTCACAACGTACATCACACCGCTCGTCACACCAGAAAAGGTACTAGCCTTTGATTTTTCCTCCTGATCTCCTGTCTTCAAACCGGAAGTAAAACTACACTACGTTTTATTTTCTTAAGCCTTTATGCTAGAGGAAGAATCTTCAATGTACCGCACAAACTCTATGCGCCAAACAAAGTCTGATTTCTTACTATTACGGAATGGGAATTTAACTGACAGCAGATGCTCTTGTACATACGATCCCGCACATGCATGTATATATTCATACCATCTAATGTTGTAATGTCTATTCTGAAACAAAGTTCTTAAATGACGATCATCACTTCTTAAACGTACGAATTTCATTATACAGATGGTGAATGCTAGTGACAGGATAGGGACGGTATAACTAGATGCATCTATAAGAATTTCAATTTAATTACGTCACTTACAAATTAATATTTCATTGGCTCAATCAAAAGACGCGTACTAAATGCAACGGTTTCACGCAGCGTCGTAAAAATCGTTTCATATGCGACTATTTGCTAATTCACAAAGACAGAGAGAGAGAGAGAGAGAGCGAGAGAGAGAAAGTGAGTAAGAGCCTCGAATTCGGCATACATACATGCACATATTCGTGTACGACTGTGCAGTTATTTGACCACGATTTAATAAAGCAATTGTTTTGATACAACTTTATAAGGAATACTTGAAAACCTGTATGATATAAAGAAATAGGTGTCAAAGACAAATTTATTTTTCAAGTTTAACAAATACAGATATGCAGCAGAAATTAATTGATCTAATTATTTCACGATTTTCAAACTGTTAAATACAAACTATAGCTATAATAATCATGTAAAATAGAGTCTAAAATCCATATGGATGTGGGTAGAATAATTTCTAAATAAATCTCTATAAATCTACGGCCGTTAATTGCGGTAACTGATATCTACGAAAAGTGAAATAACCGAGGACCTATTAAATACGAATGTACGTGGCAAGTGTGATTTTCTAGGAGCTTGCCATCACGGTCTCTTTTTATTTTCGTCTCATCCGCCCGAGTACTTTACGATAATTGTATCCAGCTTCTTTTTCCTCTTCCTTTCTCTTCTCAAGCACAAGAGTAGAAAGTGACAGAGTAACTTTTTACAGTTGCTAAGGCAGCTGGTCTTTAAATTTGCAAAACAGTTAAAAGTGCTAACATTTAGAATTCTCCAAACTTACACATCTTTCGCTCTCTCTCTCTCTCTCTCTCTCTCTCTCTCTAGTTTCTTTGCTCCTATTCTTTTTTTTCCTTATACTAATTCTTTTGCTTTCATTTTCAATTTTTTGCTGAGTAAATCGTACCTTACCCTCTAATACTACCTCGATACCCTTTCACTGTTGAATGAAAATTTGTTTACGTTACATTTTCTTCTGTATAATACTTTGTACAAATAAAAGTGCAAGAAAACAAAAGATTACAATTTTAAATATGATTATAAATTTTCAAAAATATGAACGAATTTTTTAACTGTACAAATATGATTAATTATTAGTTTATGCTAAATTGTGATCATAAGTATGTAGATCTTTTTAACATTAAAATTGATTTGATTCAAAAAAAGTTATTCCATTAAATTAAACTGTATATTGCGTCTGATAAGAAGATTCAAACTTACTATTGAAAAGAAGGATACAGGTCATAAAGATCAAGGTCCCTTTAAATGGGTTCCGTTTTAAATCTATTAGTGTTACATAAATAATTAAAGTAATTAATTAACTGGAGCATGAATGTTATCAATTAAAATAATTATAAATTATATTAAATGCATAATTATGACGTAAAACAGTTTCTAATTTCAATTAATACTATTTTCGTAGAAAGCTAGACAAATAAATAATTGTGTATAAAGCACTTTTCAAACCGGTACAGAGGTTCAAATTCACAAGTGTCATTTTATCTCTATTTGAAATAAATTTGATATCATTATTTAATTAGTCTCCTTTTTTAAAGGTTAGTGTACAATATAAAACTGTACTTCTAATTTTGAAGAGCGTATTAGCACGTACTGTGTTATGAGAATTCGCAAGTAAACAAGAGTAAAATCTTTAATGATAGTGTTGTACTGCGCAAAAAAACGAAAAAATTGTCTGTAATGCATCTGTAATTTGTAAGTATCAATACAGCAATATTCAAATTCTACATCGTCTGACTAAATATAGCCTTTTTCTACTGACGTGCTGAAGACTTGAATATTACACCAATGTTCTATGTATCACTCATGCAAAGCCGTCAAATTTTTTATATATAACGTTTACTGCAGAGCGAGATGGCGAAAAATAACTTGGCGGATAGAAATTGAATAATAATACACAATTTTAAAGAAATTATTATGGAATTGAAATTTTTATTTTAACTGCCTTTTTAATAATCGGTACCCCACCAAAGGCTTAGAAATAAAAAGTCCCTTATACAATAACCGTAAACGCCCTTATTACATTTTCATACCCGCTCGGCACCCCTCCTTGGCACTATTACCCTCCCAATTTTGCAACATTACGTGCCTTTTCTTTTTTAATGATCTGCTCCATCGGTTTGCTACTACTAGACGTGAAATAATAGAATCACCTGCATGGATCACCGACCATATTCGATAACCTGCTCCATCGCTTCATGGATCTCTAGGGGGGACCGAAAAGCCCCAACTTTCCGCAAGAAATCACACTACCTTAAATCCATATTCTCGCGTACGCAATAAATTCCGACTTAGCTGTGAAAAATCGCGCGCTACTGCCATGTGCCTTCGCTGGATTTAATTTTTAGATTTTACAATTCTTAGATTTATAATACCACATTCGCTTGCAATGCAATTCGCAAAAATTCTTTGATATCAGCAGGTCATTGCACTTTAAATGTTGCTCATAGATATTTCGTGAATACCTTCGAGCTCTCTGTTTAGTTTACTAAATCTCGCGCCTTATACGTAAACAATGACTTGCTTAATTATTTATTAGAATACCACATCTAAAGTATAATAAGAGTAGTCACATGATTATGCTATCGTGATATTATAATATAAATACAAATAATAATTGGAAGAACGTGTAAATGATACTGCCGAACTAACCCTAAACAATTTATCTCCTAATACTTTCCTATAAATTTCGATTGATAAATAAATTTTCATTTGTTATTGTTTTAGCTCTTGTTTCATCATTATTACCAACTTATAATTTATAAATGTAATGTAATGAAAAAAGTAATACTATAAATAGCTGCTTATAGCATATGTATTTTTGTTTTTAAAAATACGTAATTCATGAGTCACCGCAGAATACATTTTTGATTAGTGCTTATTCATTGCTCATCTATTTCTGCACAAAAAATATCATGCATCTGTGCAGATTTTATAATTAATTATTAATAATTAAAAGTCGAAATTGAAAGAAAACAAATCATAAAAATGGCACAAAAACGTGGATGCAATTTTAATAATCCTATTGAAAGCGCAGGCTCAGTACTGCAAATACATGGGGGTATCGATTCTAACGCAATTCATTCAGTATACATATACGACTCTTTATCATGAATATTTATATTTTTAAATTAAAATGTACCCGAGTATGATTTTTTATCACGCTATATAAATTCCCAGCTTTTAAAGATCGTTTCTCTTTGATAATATGATAGAAAGCTTGTCATCATTCAGAGATTAGTAAATGCTGCTTAAGCTTTCGCAAAATCCATATTTAAAATTTTGACTTTACATTTATTACTGATTTGCATAGATTGTATAAGCATTTTCTTTATGACATAATAAAAATCATTGAGTTGAAAATTTTGTTTGTTTTATCATCTATTATCCAATTTATCTTTCATTGCTTGTCCGAGCTTTAAAAAGGTATTTGCATTATTTTATTAATTATTAATTATTATTATTTTATTAAAAAGTTAAAAATTAATTATTTTTGGTCATTGTGTTCGTCAATTTTCAGCGATCATACATAGAGTATTCTATATAACCTATCAAGAACAATAGCTCCTTAGGATGCTATTCCTAAACAATTATAATTTTAATTCATGTACATATAAACAAAATAATCTATAAAAGTATTAATAAATGATAATGATTTAATAATTTACATCAAAATCAATAGCGTATACCAAATATATTCTATGTATAAATTAATTAATTTAGTTGTTTTTTAGAATTTAATACAACACTTCTTTTCACGTAGATTGGTGACCATGAACATTGATATTTTATCCTTTCAATTTTCAGAACCACCTCTTCTAAACCCTTTTCCTTCTCTTATCAATTTCTTTCCATGGCTTCTACCATTTTTCTCGAATTTTTATTATCATTCATTGTTTGTTAGGATTTTCCTATTTATAGCACCATTGTTGTCTTCATATTTCTTCCATTTGTAATTTTTTCATTTGGAAAAGAATAAGAAAAAAAACAAAAATAATATATTCTGAGTCCAAAATTATAGGAACAGCAGTAATAACAAATCACTAAATTATTTAGAGAAAATTTAAGATATAAATCAATTCAACTTAAATGCTATATTGTCATTTTTAGTTTTTATGAATTATAACAAATTTTACTTGATAAAATAAGAACCAATAGAAAGATACGGATAGATTTTTAAATCTATCTGATCTATATTAAAATTCTGTATGCCATTCAGAACACAAAAATATTTTCATTTTACAATTTATTGATTTTTCGTGAAGTTAGTTATAATCGAAAATAAGAGAATAATATATAACTGGAAACGAATAACATATTTTGACCAAGGTATATTCAAGTCAAAAATTCATTCATTTTATGATCAAATTCAAAATATTAGATTTTCTACACCTGCTGTGAAATGTTACGATTTCAGTACCCGTTATGTCAGATAATCTTTTAAATAATCTAAGTACAACATAATATAGTAATATACTTGTAAATAAATTATATATCTGCAGAACTGATTAGTTGTTTTTATAAAATTCTTGTAATAATAACTTCTTAAATATTGATTTATTTTTGTTTGTTGCAGATGGTGACAAGGACAAAGAAAATTTTTGTCGGCGGCTTATCAGCGCCGACTACGCTGGAGGACGTTAAAAACTACTTTGAGCAATTCGGTCCGGTAAGTGTGCATAAATTATATTGAATATCTATTACTTTTATTATTACATAAATTTTATACTTATTAATTAAGAGTTAAATCACTAATAACCGAAATAATTATTGCTATCGACCTCATAAAATATATTTAATTGTCGTATTATACGAAACAGTATATAAAAAATTAAATCAATTAATTACATCAGGTATAAGCATTACAAATAAATTAGAAAAAATGTTACTAATAGTATTTTTCAATCAATAAAGTAATTGAACATAAAGTCAATTACATAACAAGGATACACTTTAATTCAAGAACGTTATTAAAAAAATTATATTTTAATAATAAGCCTGCGCTTATTTTAATTCATATTTATGCTTTCATCTCGATTTGCATAACAATAACATAGAATCAATTGCGAAATGCCTTACGTGATTAAAAAATAATAATATTCATTTTTAGTTATTATTTGGTAAAACGGCAAGGAAAACATCTACGAATCAGTTGCCCTGTAATAAAGATTAACTGTAAGAGTACTACATCTCTACTTAGTTGTGATGTAGCAACGAGCATAATGTTTTTTTTTCTAGTACCTTAATAGAAATTACATTTTTGCACACTTAATATGCACTCTTCGAGGTATAGATCAATATCTCAAATGTAAATAATTGAGAGTAGTTTACACTTATTTTCTACTCATATTACACATATCTGTAACAAGAAATATATTGTTATCAGAAACTCGAACTTTTTATATATACATTAAAAAGTATAGTTGAATAAGGTTAAAATGCTTAGAAAGTAGTAACAAACAATTTACCAGCCCAAAATGATATAAAAATACTACCATAACCTTAAAATCATAAAAATCCATTAATTGGTTCAAGCTGAAATATACATCAAAGTCAAAAATCTGTACAATAGATAATTTGCTATAATTTGATTTTATCAAACGATCATTATTTGTAATTATAATATGAATTTTAAATAATATTTCACTTATCTAATATCTTTGGTAATCTAATAGAATCATATCAGAATTATGTTAATATAGATGTTTTGGATATTTACTAAGCATTTGGTAATAATTCGCGCTGTAGGTTAAATGTATCAGGTGATCAGTTAATTTTTATTTGAAAGTATTGTTTTTATAATGAGTGTAGCTGTTGAAGATCAATCGATAAAGAGATTTTAAATAATTAAATGCAGAAATTGATTGAGTTTTTAGTTCTAAGTTACTCTTGATTATGAGTGGAGGAAATAGTGGACCAATAAGTGGGAGGTGCTGTATCAAACTTTTGTGTAATGATGACAATGCGGTCATGTGATAGGTCGTTTTGGTGAAGGAGCACAGGTGTTAAAGCTAATATCGTCATCCACCTGTTGACCCTGATCATCATCTCGATGTTCACTGCTCCGAAAAATGCCTAATACAGGTTATATGTTGGGCTGTTTATATTTGCTCCTACTTCTAACTCACCAAACTACCATAAAGCTATTGCTAAATACAAGATCGAATTCGGATTATAGCGTTTCAATTTCCGCATAAATACAAGGCCCCTGCATGGTATAAAAAACCTGTTATTGTTGATCGTTTATTTTGGGATGATGATTTTTATGCAGTTGCCAAAATTGAAACAATATGCACAAAGTATATTCAATACTAACTTGCAGCACAACTTGCATGCTACAACAGTACGACTAGTACCAACTCGCATTAATGAAAATCTTAGCCTGACATCATCTGCTAAGTGTAAATTCAGCATAAACATAAAGTGCATACAATACTTTTTACTTTTTATACTTTCTTAGCATAACTCTGAAGAGATTCTTGACCTCCTTATAGTAATTTATGACCGAGAAGTTAGTGTATTAAGGTTACTATGTGCTGCAACATGAAACTGATGAGCTGCGTGTTCTGTATCTCCGTGACATTCGAAACTACTGCAGTAAACATTTCTACTACATTTTATATTTTAACTCGGTACCTTTTTAACCCAATCCAATGAACTCAGTTGCCATTGAGGATGATTTCATTTGTGGAAGGAATTCCAGTACTTCTTAATCCGTTTTTTGATAAAAGGACAAAATACCTCCACATTGGTATTTATATAAGTGTAAAATTTTTTACCCGTTCAAAATCTAAAACAACAGTTTGTGTAAAAGTCAAGGTAAAGATTACCGTCAGTTGGTTTCCTATGTACATTACAACTTTCATCACCAACATTTTATATTAACCCTCTTGGTTATAGATGCAATTGCCTTGCGGTGAAAATACGGTGCTCGTACATGCAGTTATACGACTAATTAGTATTTACACACATTTACTTTTTGCCTATTCTGGGTGTTCAAGACATATCTCACGTTCAATTAGCGTTTTTGAAGAATTGAAGGCAGGAATGGTTACGAACCACAGTAATAATCTAAAACAGTCGGTAGTAACATAAAACAGCGCTTGCGTTACTTTTGAAAATTGCAAAATTGTATAATATTAACATTTAATATTATGTAACATTAAAATACTTTGGATTCTCCTTACTCAATTTATAAAGGGCCTGTGTCTATATCAATAACATATTAGTATATATATAGTATAAATCGCTATTTGATCCTTCACAGTTATAACTAATTTAACAACCTACAATACAACCAATTAATGAATCTATCTCTCTTTCAAAAAAAAATATAAATTTTATTTGAAAGTCTGGAATAATTTCTACCAACATTAATCCCATAATGTGTATATAATTCCTATTTTTTATTTTTACGTTTTAATGGCATTTGTGCTTAACGTTAGCATACGCACATTTCATACTTTCGTTTCATGCATACATCTAGCGAACGATTTGTTTGCACGAGCCTCACCCTCGTCACACTTTGCTCACTTGTAACTACGTCACATCCTGTTGGTAATTGAAAATGTTATCTCTTACCAGAGTACCGGCAAATCTTCCCGAAGCATTTCCAACTAAGTATATTCTACATCTAGAACGCCTTAGTAATTAACACCCTCGTTAATATTCTACGATGAACGTGAATAAGTTCTCTAGGAAACTTAGCAAAGCTTATGATAAGAAAAATTACCTACCTCCTAATATTCATGTACTGCATAGTTCTATTTTGTACTTTCTTTCTACACGAATTTACGCACTTAAGCGATTATAGACCTTAGATACTTTTTTTCAAATTAAACTAAATTGCATATTTCTTTATCATTTGTGCTACTCTAGCTAAAATTACTGTACAAATAAAAGGATTATAAGCTGGGTATTGCGCTCTGCCATTGCTCTGTCTTATATTTTGCATCGTCGCGGATGATATCACCACGTTGTGTCATAGACTAATTTCACTGATAACAGCAAATTACGTGTGCTATTCTACAGAAAGAAAAAATTAATCGCATAAATTCTTGTATCTAAACTATATAGTACCTTGTAAATACAGTTTTGTATACATAACAAATAAAATTATTACTATCTTGACATTAATCAAACAGTTTACTATCTAACTCGGAGAGTAAAGGAATGCTAAGCACCGCCCCTTTTGCAATGTTAGAGCACCGCTTAGCGACCGTAAAGAAATCAATACTTCAGACAGAACTCCAAAAGTCATTTCCTTTCTCTTTCTTCTTTCATTTAATCGATGTTTAAAATCTTGCACTCTTACCAAATCTGTGAATATTTTAACTAATTCAATTTTAGTTACTTTGGCTATGTCAAAGTGACTGATGATTATCGTTTAGAATGGCATGATTAGCTGTATTTAATCTATTATTTAATAGTTATTCACTATTGAAAACAAATTTTTAAGTATTAACTTTTATAGGTGTATATAAAATAGTGAATAAACTAATTTGAGAATAAAATTATTTAAATAATTTTTATATTAATCGGTAAACTAATGGGCTTAATCTTGAAAGACATAAGAATAGCACATGAGAAATCGATTTTCATCAGTATAGTTCTGCTTGAGACAGTGACTAATGGAGCCCACCTTTCAGTAAACTGTCAAAGCAAGCTACGCTCTCGACTTTCTTATATGTTGTTGAACTTTAGTCCTCTAACTGCCATGCTTCTTTTTTATTTTCTCGCATACTTCATACTATTGAACACTATAAATTATAGAAGAATTAATATCATTCTTTATTTTCAAGAGAAGTTGTGAAATGTAGAATAACAAAAAAAACAATTATTCACTTATCTGCTTATGCAAAGTCATTTGTCTTACTCTGACCGAACTTTTCTACTTAAAACTTAAAGCCAGCTGTAAGAAACTTCTTCTAACTCGATAATAACGCAATTCAATTAAAAAATCTTAAAATCTTCTGTAGTTAATAGATGTTCCAGTATTAAGCTTACATAATAATGTTTAATATATATGTTTAAGAAAATCATATCAAAGTATATGGATAGTTTAAAAATCTAAAAATAATAGTTTAAAAAATCTAAAGGTTTTATTTAATAAGCAACGACTTTTTACTAAACACGGAACATATTTAAAAATTCGACAAATCATAAATCTGACGAATATTTTATGTAGTAAATAGATTGTCATTTTTTCTTAAAGAATTTCTGTAAGTATTAGGTGAACTGGGATCTTCTTTCAAACGATATTAGAATTTCTGTATATAATGTAAAAATATTCTGTATAACTTCAATGTCATTCCACAAGCATTTATTGTTTAAGTAGTAGGAAGTCGACGCGACAGTAAGAAGGGTTGCTTGCCACATCAATATGCAGTAGACTTGTTATGAAAGAAAAGCTGCTTGAAGTTTTGTAACAATATTCAAATTATCTTACAACAAAAAATTTAAAAAATCTATCTCCATTAGAAATAAATTTAATAAATATAATAATATAGTAAATATTTATTTATATTAACCTGATAAATAATTAGTTAACCTAAATGGGTTGATAAGCAACCATTCATAATTTTTTTATTCAACGACTTCGATTTGTTTAGCAACCATTTATACCAGATATAACAGTAGCTAATAAAATAAAAAGCTATGAAATTCATAATTCTAAAAATTATTAGATTCGATCAAGCATTTATCAATCGATTGTTTATTGTGTGACGAAGTTATATTGTAGGAATTGTAATTTAAAATACAAATACGCTACAGGAAGATGAAGACCAGGGAAAATAAAAGCGAGTAAATATGCACAGTTACTTGTCCAGACTAGTCTCTTCGCAAACATCAGAAATAATGGTATTAAGAAGCCTCTGTAAAGCTGAGCTAATTGTAGCCCCTTAACTGAAGGCGAGTTTACCGAACCTCAACATTGGCAGGTGAAACATCACGCACATCTTGCGACTAATTTATTTTATATTGACAGACTTGGTGGTACTTATATGAAGGGCTCATCAACTTTCTTTATTATTTTCATTTTAATTCATTTTTGCTTACACTTTATTACTGTGTTTGATTGTTAAAAACTGTTGCTACAAATAAAAAAGATCTGTAAAAGAATGTTTAAATATTTAAAATAAATTTATTTTAACTAGAGTAGTTTTTATTACTGCATAATGAATTAAAAAATATACTTTACCAGAAATTTATTCATGAATTTGAATCGTTCTTTGATTAAATATGTGTGGATAAAATGGTATTACAAATTATTGATTCTTACATGAATTGTATGTACAAAAAATATCGCTCAACGATTTGCGCATGAGTGAACTTGTGATTGGATGTGCAGATTGCGAATAAAAGTAAATGGAAAAGAAGCGAAACGTGGCGTGTCTTGGCGAGTACCAGCAATAAATCATAGAAAGGATCAATTTCAATCCTATGGTTCGCTCGATACGAGCACATTCCACTCGACGGAATGCTAGATAGAAGAAGAAATGAAATAGAGTGAAGGTTCAAATTGCTATATGTAAAAAGTTTTAGTCTACTAAAAGAAAGTGTTGCAGTTTCAAATATTTTTTACAAAATAAAAAAAATAGAGTATAATTGTAATAATAATAAGTAAACATTGTTAAATATGACTAGAATGTTTAAATTATAAAAATTAAAAATATCCAAACAATAAAACTCAAATATCGTTGTGAACCCTGCGATGACGTATCAGGAACAGAGTACCGCATTGGCATTTAGTGGTTCTGGATTCGATCCTTAATCTCATCCGATTGACACAAGAATTTAAATATTGAAATAAAATATCGCAAAGTAGAACTAAGGGTTTAACTATTTTTAATATCTATAATATATATCTCTGTCTTCTTCCTGCTCGATTAGTTGCACGGATAGTTGATAGTTACAGCGAAACGATATATGCAAAATGGCAAGAACGTAAAGGAATGAAACCATACGGTTTTTACTTTTGTTCCTTCTGGGAAATTTCATTAATTAAACGTCTTTAGCGTCACTGTCCGAGAGAGTGAAATCACTCTTCCTCAGTTCCATATCCATTATCAACGCGGTTTCCGCGCAGCACATAAATTAACCTACTCATCATTGTTGCCACGCCAAGCAACGGGGTTGGAGACACTCAACAGTCAGCTGCCAACTCCAGAACCAACTCCGCTTAGTGTTTCAGTTTCTGTTAGTCAGGGATGAGGGGATGGGCTCGTCATCGGAGAGAGATCTGTCGGTGTACCGACCAGGGTGTGCATGTGACCACTATACACTGGTATAAAACTCTATCGCTCCCTCTCTCACACCTATCGTTTTCTCTATTACTCACTGACTCCAACACACAGCTTCGCGAGTGGCGAGGACAGGGCGACGTAATTGGACGTAGCGTAGCCCTATTTCCTCTAGATCTCAGGGACTGTACCGAAACACTCATGAGCTCTCGAAAATCGGCAGATCGAGGGCCGATTACAATTAATTGTCTTCTCTCCTTAATTATACGCCATAACTATACTGCTACAGTTAGTACATTCCAAACCGAGTAAAGAGCTCAGTAATGTGATGACCACGGCAAGGTAATCATTCCATTTACAAGCTGCAAGCAAAACTTTCGGATAAATATTGCATAAAATTAAATATATCGATATATACATATTTTTGTTTTGAAATGTATATAATTATTAGTTTAATTAATCAGTATATTTACCTCCAGTGCACGTATTTTATATACGTGTTTTAGAAAATACAAAAAATAGTTTAATTACGAATGATGCTAGTCAGGCTTAAATTTAATGAAAATAAAACAAAAATTATCAATGACAGAGGCAAGTTTTTATAGTTTGCGTGCTAATCAAATGAAAGCTTAAATTAATACAATTATTTAACTGACAAACTCAACCGTGAAACTGATTCTAATTTGATTATTTATCAATAATATTCTATAAAGTATTTTTAAATTATATAGTGGAATAAATCATAGAAAATCTCTCTTTTGTAAGAGAAAAAATAAAAAACAAGGTATCCAACCGAAAAATTTGTAGGATATTTGTAGGATTTGATTTTAAAAATGTTATTGTCGTATTTTATTTACTAGCAATATAATATTACTATTTTTTTACTAATATTTTTATACATTTTTTGTAGTGAAACGATTATTCTATCTACATACTTGAAATTTTTTTAATTTTTTCACATTTGTATGATATTAATGCTAATTATGTTGTTTTATATGCATTTCAGATTGAAGATGCCATGCTAATGTTCGACAAGCAAACTAACAGGCACAGAGGTAAGTTTTTTTATCACTTTTATATATTGCATAAATATACTCCTTTTATACACATTTTCGTTTGAAAAATTATTTTATAAACAAAATAGTAAAATATTTTGATATAACTTTAACTTTTATAATGTTTATACTTTTAATTATTATTTAATTATATAAATAATTTAATTAAAGTTTTGTTATAAGATAATGAAAATCCCATAATACTTCTTAATTCCTGGAAACAAAAAGGAAGTCTTATGTAACGGCGTATCACTGTTGTGTGCTTTTGAATACTTTCAGAACTCTGGGTAGACAATGCCTATTTATCAAAAAAATTTATAAGTATCACAATATCGTTTTTACTCTATATTAAGAGTTTACACGATAATTGATATAAAAAAACTTGG
This sequence comes from Sycophaga agraensis, assembly GCA_018906755.1. Classification (NCBI taxonomy): domain Eukaryota; kingdom Metazoa; phylum Arthropoda; class Insecta; order Hymenoptera; family Pteromalidae; genus Sycophaga; species Sycophaga agraensis. The sequence goes on from JACCIE010000013.1 coordinate 1,556,661, forward strand.
GAAAAAATATTTTCTACATGCATAAATTTTCAAACAAAATGCAATCCTTGATATTTTCAAGGATATTATACTTATTTATTACCTATATTTTTAGTAGATGTGATATTGTTTTTATTCAAGCATTTAAATTGTTATTAGAAAGTTTTGTAATTTCTGAAATTTAGTCAGTTGCTACTAGTTTACTAAAGAGCATAATAAAAATTACTACAACATTTCTGTGGCGATAGACAATGCATTATTTTGTATATTTATACGTAAGCAGACTACTTTAATTTTCCATATTCTTTTTACTTAAATTATAACTTTTTTGTGGGTAAATTCCTTAAGTATGTAATTATATCTGCATGATTGAGCAGTATACATTAAAGTTAAGCACTGACCATTTGAAATATATTTGGTCTGTAAATGCCCGGTGTCAATATATGGTACTGTAATTTTGGAAATTATGATTCCTTTATGCAGATAAAGTATTACCGAACAAAAGAGGGCTAAGTTATTATTAATAAATGTTACATATCGTTAACATTAATATCTACATTTCGTTGAAAATATAAATGTAACATCAATTTTATGAAGAGTGAATTTTACAAGCAAATGCATAAAAACAATGTAATTATTTTTGCTACTTCCTGAGGAAAATCATGGTATTGGAACAGAAAAAGTATGTTTAATCGTTCGAATCGAATACAACTGAATCAGTTCGCCACCGTAGCAATTTCTAAATAGGAATCAATACGTTCCAACAACGACCTCCGCGTGAATGACGGACACGCGATGGACATCGCGTGATATGATGTAATCGCACCGCATGTATCCCACTGCGCTACTGATTAATATTTCAGTGCTTAAGCCGCTCACCCTACCATTGTTGCATTACGAGTAACGCGTAATGGTTCTCGATGTTATTTCGGGGCTGAATGTTAATTGCCTCATTCAATATGAAGAATTTCTACATCGACATGCGAAAGATTAATTGAAATTTTAGTATTTAATGTAAATCTTTTTGAATTTCTTTTTAACTGTATTCAGTGAATAAAAGGGATTAATTGAATGGTTCAATAGACGTACATACTATAATTTAGAGTATTACAACAGAAATACAAAGCTAGATAAACATAAAAGAATATAAACTTCAAAATTTTAAATTTCGTGAAGAGAAGGAAATATATTGGTTTTACTAAAATTTTTATCTTCTAAATTGTAGGTAATTAACTCTCTGTCGTGTAAAAATGGCAGAGATGTGAAGTTAAAAAGATTATTTCTTAGCCAAAATGAAAATTGCTCTTAGTACCTGTGAATCAATCTAGCTTTATCAAATACACACGTTTTTTACTCAGCATATCATAAATCTGGATTTTTGATTATAATTTTATTGAAATATCTTTCATTCGAGATTATGCTCATGCAGCTCATGAGCATTCTATATACTTACGTAGTCTATTTTTATGGCTTACTGTTATAATGATTCAAAGTTGTAACGCAGCAACGCTACAATGATTAAGCAATTTGACTAATTATTGTTCAGAGATTATTTAGTTTACTGTTTATTAAATAGTTTAAAATAATTTGCAGAGGCACCATATGTAGCTTTAAAGATCAGCTTGATCTCATATAAAATTCATGAAAATTTTACCTTACTCTGCAAATATATTAATAATGCAAGAAATAAAAAATAATATAACTGACTATTTTACTTTTTTTGAACATACTATTTTGTTATATGGAGTTGAAATTACAAAAAAAAAGAATTTCTGTAGATAATTCGAATGTACATCGCCAATGAAACAATTGTTTTCCTTCAAACGTCAAATTTCGATTGAATGGATATTCTCGTTTATTTTCCAATATATTTTCCGATAATAGTACTAATATTTAGTAGCAATAAATATTAAGAATTACCTTGTAATTAAATATGTTACATACTGTGAAAACTTTCATTGAATCAAAATATAGAAAAGGATCATTAAAATGTAAAGAGTATACGGATCTAATCTAGCAGTTATCTAAAACTTTATTATTTTAATTATTAATTATTAATGTTTTCATCAATTTTCAAAGAATAACGGAATAGAGGTAAAAGAATCTTTTTTTCATAAACTAGTACTATTTTTTCCCTTACTGCACACCATTTAGAAAAGAATGTTATAAACACTGCATTATTTGTGACGTATAATTTGAACATATATTTGTTTTTAAACAAGTTAATGTCTTTTTACTTTTTATTTAATTTAAATTGCAAAAATTATTGAAATTTTATAATTAAAACAAAAATGTACGTGTTAAATAACTACAATTTAACCTCTTCTAGAATAGAATCCATCAGTTGATTTTACCTAAATTTAAAATTTTCGTATATTTCTAGATCACAATACTCTAGGTCTCATTCAACTACATGTTTATTAAAAATTTCTAAAAAAGAATGTTAGGTGTACAATATTAAATATTTTTAACTAAATAATACTATCTAAAATAATAATAGTCTAAAGAATCATTAAGATTTATAAAAAAATTCTAATATTTATGTAAAAAGCAGCTAAACCACATACTAAAGTATTTTTTAGTTTTAAAATAAATATCTTATGTTTATAGTTTTTATTATCTTACCATTTAAAACATGAATATAAATAAAAATGATAACAGACAGCGCAGTCATAACCCTGTTAAATAAGATTAGCTTGCAAGTATAGAAAAATCGATACCATTGAGTAAAAAAGAGAAGCGAAATGAGGTGGAGATTACGATAATGGGGCGGAAGTAAGGTGTGGCTGAAATCTCGATAGGAGTAGGCATAAAAAATGAAAGCTTAGATAAGAAAGGGAGAAAGTAATCGAAGACATACAAAATAACAGTGGAATGACTCCGACTTTTTCTCGCCCATGTGAACTGTAATCTAAATAAGGTACACAGTTAGCTTCCAAAAGAAAATTGACATTTTTTCGAGAAGAATCTAAAAAAGTACTTTACAAAAAAACCCTTAATTATAAAATTTTATAATACATAAAACATCATTTTTTTGAAAGTTATTGCTTCCGAAATTCTATTCTTGTAAGAAATGCACAACAATGAAAAGTTTGTAAGAATGAATATCGAAATAAAATATTATTTCATAAATAATTACCATAGAAAATACGTCACGGATAATTTTGCAATATTATATTATGCTTTCGATTATGATACATTTATTAGCATACTATGGCATGAATGTTGGGTTTAATGTGTCTATGATAATAAACGTTTTACGTGATACCTATTATTCCGTGACCATAAATTTACAACATAGTAATAATCCTATTTAAACAAATTTGAAAACAGAATATGTTATGAGGTAGAGGTTGTATTATTAATATTATTTTTATTACAAATAATTTTAGTAATAAATAACTTATTTATTAAAATTTCATGAATACACATGCATATATGTATAAATAAAAAACAATTAAAATAAAAAGTTAAAATAAATTAAACTAATTATCTACTGGCCTATCCTCCAGTACAGTTCAAAAATCTTAACTCATATATAACGCACTATAATTGTAGTAACTTACTCTAAATAAGGTACCATCGCATTTTGGTTTGACAAGTAGTTCATCCCTTTTTTATATCATTAAATGGTCTCAAACTGAACATTAGTAAACCAAAGCTACACTACTAAATATCTAGAACTTTGATGCAGCATTGAATTAAAAGTAATTTCAGTTAGAAATACTTTATAATGTGATGCTTTTGCATGTTACAAAATTATTAAGTCTTGGTCTCTAGATAAATTCTTTTTTGAACAAAAAAAGCGTATTCGAGCCATCGCTCAAAAAGTTCATGCAGTGTTTCATAATCTATATAACATTAAATGGTCATATCTACACCACTTTTCCCTGATTATTTAGTACTAAGATTTTATACGGTATTTGCGTCACCTGGGCCGGTGATTTTTGCCTCGTATTACAGCAAACCTTCGTATAGTTTGTTACTAATTATATAATATAAATGCAATTGCTAATTTTCTAAGCTTATAAGTATGTCACCAGTTATTAGAATGAATAAACATAATTCATGGACATAAATATAATGTAAAATCATAAGCATAAAATGGTTACTAAACACAAAACTAAGCACGCTATTATGTTGTATAGCATGTAATATATCGTAACGCTAGCATTTATAAGATGAAATAATCAAGCGCAAACCTTTTATTCAAAACAAACATTTTTATTATACGCTCGCATTATTTTCGCTACATAATAAGCTCATAATAAGAAGTCAGTTGCGCAGTATCTGCGGCACTTCTAGTGTTGGAGAGGGCTTCATCCCTGTCATTAAAGCTCAATCTTGGCAAGGCACCTGCAATTATTTTTTGAACATGTAGATTTATATCTCATATTGTGTCCATCGTGTTCAATTACATTAAACTCTGAAAGGGAGTAATTGTACCCTTGTCTCGCACTATAAAGAGTCTCACTGTTATGATAGACATGGATTTAATTTGGAAACTACATATAAAAAAAGCATATAAGAAAATTAATCAAATATTACATAATTTACGGTTTTTCTATCAGTAGAGTGTACTCTGCTTTTTTTTATAAGCATCGATTAAGTTGAGTAGACAGTTGGAGGGAATGTTTTATATATTTACAAATTTATAAGATCTTGCAACTTTTCGAGCCACCTCACTGATCTTTTCTCATTTAACATACATGATAAACCTGTGACGGGTAACCATAATAAACTTGCTGTTCCTCAGATGCGCATCGAATCTTAAATAAAATCTTTTTTTATTTAAAGAATAATATGGGGAATATTCTACCACTTACAATTATGATTAAATGTTTTATCTTTAATATTATCTGATGATAATCCTGATATTTTGGTAACTCAATAGTTTCTAGACTGCTGGTGGTTAGCAATAAGACAACTTCAAAGCGTCCTTTTCCTTGAAAAATTTCCTCAGAATTTTCGTACAGTCAAATTAAGAGCATCAAATAATTGTTTATAGTATTATGAGTTGAAAAATAATAAAGTGGTGTCAAAATTACTAAAACAAATCTAAATTCTGCATATATTTTCAGCAGCTTAATTCATGCTTTTCGCATGAGTTACTTTGGATTGAGAATAAAAATTCTATTCTATTCCTCACATCGATAGTTGCGAGACGGATATATGACATCTCATAGAATTAATAGCTTTAGAGGTAAACTACTCTTTGTCATTCTTTTTCATAAGAACAGTACATCGTAGTTGATTCCTTCAACCATGCGTGCGGTGATCGTTATAGTCACGTTCTGTATCGGATAGTAATAGTATAATCACTATCTTAAACTTTAATTTAATAATAATATATTCAACTTTTCGCTTATTCATTTAATGATCTCTACTTTTATCTATATTTTATAATCATTAATATTGATTCACTTTGATATCATTGAATTTTATGGGATTATTAATTGATCGTCCATGCATATTGAGAAATAATTTAATTTTCTAAAATTAAATAATAGATTATAGCTTTCATTAAATAGCTGAAACTGCCTTTTCATTATAACATAAATGAAATATCAAATTATTTGGTATTGTAAATTTTTAATGTGATCATTCCTATATCAATAGCCTGGAGCGATTAGTAGATAGTAATAAAATGCTACGATATATAATTCATTAAATTATGTTATTTATTGAAAAACGTTTGTTTTAATATTTTGTTAAGTGAATTTTTTATATAATAGGAGTATTTATTCAAAATTCTATTAGAAAAAAAGTTTTTTACTAAGATTATTTACGCGTATAATCATAGTCATCTCATGAAAATATAAATTTTGCAACATAATAACCTTCCATTGAAAACAATTCTTTTAATAATATTTTAGCGATGAAGCCCAACATTTCAATTTCTATTGGATATAATTAAACACAGTGTGAGAATCATACATATTGTAAAAAAATTCCAACGACCAAGCAATTTTATGGATTTTTTGCCTACAGCATAACTATTGGAAGCTTCCATTCCTCCCTAGTGGGAAACGTAATCAGTCGACATGTCGCTCTAACGAACGAGTGCCGTTAATTATCGACTGACTCGGTGGAAAGTTGAGGGACAATTCGAGAGAGTGAGAAAGTAGCCATCCATATTGTGGAAAGAAGAAAAATAGAGAAATAAAGATAGAAATAGAAAGGGAGACTAGAGGGAACCTGCCAACTTCAAACTACGCGCCGCCAGTTACGATCACTGATTGATTGGCTAGTGCTTGCTCACTATGTAAAATAATTGCTCAATAAAACATTGTTTGAATTTCTAATGTCTTTGAATTTTCACATTTCATTGAACCTATTGAAAAAGCTATAAATTACACATGCATATGTAAATAAGCAACAATACTCATAAAAGAAAAGTCTCTTTTAGACAGATACTCGTAGTCTACTTTTAGAAGGGAACAAGATTTCAAACTCAAGTGTAGGATTCTTCCTTTCGGGCAATAACAATCTCTTTCTCCTTGCAAATATCCAAGTACGTAATATGAACCCTTTATCTAACCAGCTAATACTTGTGATCCAGGGACTATACCCAAGGACTAAATTTAGGACCTAAACCAAATTTAATTAAGGCAGCTTAATTCATTTGAATATAGTAGAAAGACAGATGAGATCTTCAAACAGGAAAATATTTCTTTTCCTATCTCAGTGTGCATCCACAGGGCAGTGAGTTTAGGGACATCTCTAACAGATCTACTCACAACACTTCGCTTATTAGTTGTGCGTTATAGTCGTCATTGAGTCGCTGCCAAGACGATACGTACCGAGAGTCGAACCGACAAGAAGCATTGTGAACCACCATATTATAAAAAACTATGACGTTGAAATCGAAGACGTATGAAGAAGTGATGAGAAAGAAGTGACCAGAGAAGGAGTAGCTACGACGAGAGCTTTCGTAAAAAGCTATGATAAGACGAGAAGAAGCAGACGAGAGCAGACGAGGTCAAGAGCTGAATAAGAAAGGCCAATAACGAAAGGTAACTGGATTGGGCGACCTCACCGATCAGTGACTAATGCTAATATATATTAATCACCTTAAGATACAACCGGCCTGGTTAGTGCTTCCATCCCACTTTACTAATAATAACGGTCCAACCAACCTAGTCCAGGAGGTTAAGACAGGTATAAGTGGGATACTGAGCTGGAGCATCCTTCTTGCGGTTCGTTGATTGCTCGCGTGCGAACCCGATGCAATGAGCGTACGGCCATAGCGGCCATTTTGAAAGGGCGATTCTCAGCTCGGAAGCAGTCGGAGATCCGGTTGAGTCTAGCAAAAGTAATCGATAGGACGCAATGCAATGGGTAACATTAGCATTTAAAATATAACTTTTGTAATTAGTTGGTAGGTAATAAATCAACATAATTTTATTATGATTTTTTTCTTTTGGTCCTTCATACACTGCTATTTCAATCATAGCGGCTCGTATGAATGACTTTCCTTGCGCACTCCCACCGAGACGAACAGTATTTTCCTTCGAGGAGTATACAGTGATAGTCAGGGCAGTTAGCGTCTATAAATAAATTTAGTAAGCACACCAGTGCAACTATTCCGAAATGGAAGGGCTTCCTTCCTACCTGAAAAAGCGTAAATATACTAATCTCAATTATAAAGCTAATATTTAAAAAAATGCAATCCGTCATATTCGTCATATATTTATATTTATTTTAAGTTTTTAATTATGTAATTTGTTTCTTTGTACAATTTGAGGTTCATTTATTGTTTGATAATTGTATAGTAAATATCATTGATGGATGAAATTCGCTAATTTTTTTTTATTTTTAGGTTTTGGTTTCGTGACATTTCAAAGCGAAGACGTTGTGGACAAAGTATGTGAAATTCATTTTCACGAGATAAACAATAAAATGGTAAGTTATAGCATGTTCATTAATTTTTGCACATTAATAAATCCTTGATAGAAAGTTATTTAGAATTTATTGAATTTTATGCAGAAATATCCCAAGAAATAATCAGAATTTTATTCTTGAAATGAAAGTAACTGATTAAACTATAGCAAAAATTTAGAACCTGTATAGTTATAAAGAGGTTGAAAACGTGACAAACCTATCGATACCATAGTGATGAATTACAGAATTGATTTCCAAAAGTTCAAAATAGGAAAATACCTATATACGTTGCCCTATAATTACTGATTTTGATCCATATCACAGGACAGCTGGAAAAATTTCAAGGAACTTTTTTCCGAAAAGCTAAAATCTCTGATGCCTCCCAACAGAACTATAGGCGATTAAAAACCAAAAATAAAATGGTGAATCGTAAGGCCATACACACTGCACGTGCGCTTTTAGTTATTAGTATTACTGCTGACTTATAGAAGTATGAAGGAAGGAGCTGTAGGACACCGCTCGTCTCACGGGGCGGTCAGTTAGCTCACTCCAACTCACTTCCCTCGCGGAAACTTATCTTCCTTGTCTAGAGCAACACATGTAGGCCAGCAGGCGGGGTCAAGCCGTTGTTTTGTTTTGAAACCCCGTCTATCTCGCCCGGGGTATTCCTTCCTATTGACTCCTTATCTCTCTCTTATATATCCAGCGTCACTCGAAAGTCTGGCTTTTTGGCTGTGGTAATCGTTTTTTAAGCTTTTAGTCACCTATATCTCTGTGGAGAAATACCGGAGAGCTAAGGTCCTTAGTCAAAAATCGCATGAAATTTTTTCAGAATTCTTGTGGTATAACTGGATATCAGTAATTGTAGGTCCACTGTACATATATATTAATATAAATGCTATCGATTGTTACTGTATAGATACAAATTGTACATAAACTAGTAAGCGTTTTCTGAGGTACAATATTTGAATAATTATATTAAATCAATTTGTTAATGATACATCGGTTTTTTAATTTATTGTATAGTAAATAGGTACTAAAAGATATTATATTTTTTGTGTACAGAAATAGTTGTACGGAAAAAGATCGATTACCTAATTTACTAGTTTTTGTAGCAAATCTGACTTTATATACCAATCTAAATGATAAGTGATATCATGACTGTTTTATAAAGATGCTTCCTTGAGAAGAACGTTAAACAGTATTTTGAACAAAGTTCTTTGTAAATTTCCGAAGTAACTTACTAATTGTACAGAAAATATATAATATTTCTAGTAAATTAAATGGTTTTCTAGTTAAAATTTTTATTTTATAATAAACCCATATGTATTTGTAAATATTTAATTATTTTAATGATAGCAAATAAGTTTCCTCGGTCAAAATTTATTACCGTAAAGAATACATTTTTGTTAATTTTTATTCAAATGCTTTTAAACTCTATTCCTTTGAGGATTCGTAACATATTCTTATATATCTATTCATAAATAACTAGCTTTGCCATCGTTGTAAGTGCTCGTCTTTGATTTCAACCGCACTCCCTTTATATAGTACTGCGCACTAGCACGCGAACGGAGACAGTACGTTGTTACGGGTAGGAGTAGTTTGGGGTCTCAAGTATCACGCGCATATAATTGGGATCAACCATGATCGTCTGTATACGTATATTGAACTTGTGAGTGAAACATGCATAGACAGAGGCTACCCTAAATGCCTCAAAGTCAATGTTTCATCGCCATTCCAAGTAATGCCTCGTACGGAATAGAAACCAAACAATTAACGAACTACAGCATAAACTAAAACATTGTTGGTAGTAACGTGAAACGACTCGCGCGGTAAAAGAGAGACTTTGTCCCCGGCAAGCGCCTGTACTTGTGATATTATTTTTAATCAAGTTGTAAAAGGACAATGGGCATTACTATGCTTCCACTTGGGAAGCGAGGTGGCTTTAAATAAATAAACGTTGAGCCCGAAAGCCATTGGTATTCTGCTCTGATTTCAGGTTGAGTGTAAGAAGGCCCAGCCGAAGGAGGTGATGCTGCCGTCAAATATGGCGAAGACACGGGCCGCCGGCCGAGGTGCTTACGGTGAGTTGGTGATGGTCGCCCAGCCCCCCAGCGCAGTCAGCTCGAACGCCGCGACCTACCGTTACGCGCCGTACCCCCTGCCCTCGACGGCGGCAGCCGCGGCAGCGGCCCACGCGGCCGCGGCGGCTGCGGCTGCCACCGTCGGGCCGCACCACCACTCGACGACGGCCGCGGCCGCGCACGCGCACGCCCTTCTCGGGCCGGGCCTCGTGAGCGCGGCCCAGCAACCGGTGCCCGTCTCCTCGAGCAGTGCCGCCGCGGCTGCAGCCGCCGCAGCCGCCGCAAGCTACCAGTATGCAGCGGCCGCAGCGGCCGCGGCCGTCAATGCCCCGGGGGCCGCCGCCGCCGCCCAGGCCGTCTTCGACGTCAAACGCGCCCTTGCCTCGGCGGCGGCGGCTGCCGCGTACAGACCCCACCCTGCCCCGCGAGCCCCCAGTCTCACTTATTCCATGAGCGATCTCCTGGGAGTACAAAGCTTGGATGGCCACGTTGGTGCTGTTTACCATCCCCTCGGCCCAACCATTGGCCTATGACCGTCGACTATACTCACGCCCTTCTCGAGACCTCAGTAGATTTTAGCTAAGTCATCTGTAAGAGCAATCACTAGTTGTTTTTTCCACTTAATCTGCTTAAATATATTCCATCAATTTTCTAGTATCTTCCTAACAATATTCATCTAATCGTTTATGTATATTGCTTATGCACATAGGCGACTGAATGAATCTCCAACTTCCATTGTTTAGTGAACTATTTTTTAAGAACCTTTTAAAACGCATAGTTATGAGGCTTAGCAAGAATTTGGAAGCCCATTGTGTCGTTGTTGATAATTAATTGACAGATTTTCAATATTATAAACATAAGAGGTAATAATAAGGTATTCTCATTATTAGCCTGCAGTTGAAATAGCTGTAATAAAAAATATATAATAATTAAAAATCAAGTTTGGCGTGGACTTTCATTTAAATCAATCAATGAATTTTGCTCCGTAAAGGCTTAAAACATAGATGTTTAACGTGCCAACTTTGTCTTCAATGAATAAAAATTCTTTTTTTTTTAATTAATATTAATCTAATTTTTTTACACTTTAAAGTTAAAATTGATAGAAATTTTACGTTTTAAGTTTTTAAAGATGAAAATTCATATAAATCAGCTTTAATAACAGTACTCGCCAAGGTCAGAATTTTTAAAAAAATTTAAACTACAGAACAATGAGTCCACAGATTTCTGATAATTCACATGTTCTAAAGAATTTTTATATTTTATTTATGTATTTTTCGCCTCTTTACGCCTCTTAAAGATATAGTTCATATATTATACCTTATAAAAAAACAATGGAATTCAAATGGTTAAATGCTAATGTATTTAAGCAGAACACAAAAAGTATTAATGAATATGATCACGAGTTATATCGAATGAATATTATTGTCTTAAGAAAAGTCTTAAACATTTAAAAAATTCAAAACTTAGAACTACAGAATATATCTTTAAATTTTAACGTATAAATTAAATTACTTTGAAACAGGTTAGACAGTGAAAGGAAAGTACGATATAAATGGATTAACTCATTTTATAATATTATATCATTAAACTTACTTTGCATTATTTTAAAATAGTACAAAAAAGATTATATGTAGATTATAAATGAATACCAATAAGGTAATCAAAATAGTCTTGGCAGTTAAAAATTTTAAAAACCAAACTGAAAGTTAATTCTAGAGATATCATTTTTAATGATAAATCTATAGAAATTGTGAAATAATGTGCTTAATATATGTGTATTATAGTAGTTATTATAAATTAATTAATTAAAAAGTTAAAAACGATGAAAAAATTATTATAAAAACATTTTTACATGTGAAACAGTGCAATTGGATGTAGTTAGTGATTATTTGAAATTACAATGAAAGTGACAATTAAAAATCATTTTCTAAAATAAGACTGTATTCAGTTCAGAAGAACTGTGGACTACTAACAAAAAGTTTTAGAAAATAATGGGAGGTTCATGTATACATTGAAAAATGATTAGATTAATTAATAGTTACCGATGAGGCCTCATTTTTGGTATCCGAATCAAAGAATTAAAATATAAATTACATGAAAATAAACATTTTAAAAGACTGGTAGTGAAATTCTACGTTAAATTCATATGATAGAACAATATTAGTATTTAGTATGAAAAGGTTCTTGCAGTCAACGTTTAAAAAATGAAAAATAATTAAACATTATTATGGACGAATATAATCATAATTAATTCTGTGAAAGATTAAAAATTTAAGATTTATGTAAAACATTCAAAGATAGGTTAGATGTATATTTTTTCTTAAATAGTCAGATCCAATATTAGAATATTTTATAAATGTTTATAGTACAAATATTATTAAAGTCACAAAATAATCAATATTTGAGTTTCTAAAGGTATAATTATATATAGCAGTATTATTATATTAAAAAAGTCTTACTATGATATCAAATTTGGAAAGTAAGCTGTACTGTTGTCAATTTTCGATAATCATAGTAAGCGGATCCAAAAGAATACAATACCATATGAAATAGCTAATAGTTTTATAGATGATAAATAGTTGAAGAATAATTTTATTAGTCGTTAATATAAAGGTACAATCGATGATAAAATAATGTAGTATTTTAAATCATAATTTCATGCAAATGTAATTTTAATAAAAAGTAGTATTCGCCTCGCATATATATTTTTCTAAAGTTTTCCTCGGCATTTAAACGCAAATAACATTTACGTAGTAATATTCTAATATGACTGATTGTTATAAGAGTTTTTGATTTTTATGTGTCGAGAATATTTCGAGCGAATTCAAATGTAAGGTATTCTTAATAAATATCTATACAAATGAATCATCGTATGAATTTATAAAAAATTTGATTATACGAGTTAGATATAATATGTAAGTATTTTATGAATTTAAATTTGAAATGTTGATGTTTATTTAGTTTTTGAAAGTCAAAATTAAGAAAATGTATAACATTTTTGATATACAAGATTAACACTTGGATTAACCATTTTGTATAAAGTCATAAATATTTCATAACATATGCAGTAAAAATTTCTATAAAAAATCGTTCACAAATTTAATTTTTAATTAGATAAATATTATTTATAAATTAATGATTATTTTGCTGTGTTTAAATAATTTCTTAGTAATATAATCAAAATGGAAAATGGTAGTAGGTAGGCAGACAATTATAGTCAGTTAAGAAATTATAAAACTTACCAGATATTGCTATTCTTATACAAAATTATCATCTATTTAATAAACCAATAAAATGGCCAAGTCAAGCTTATACTTCATAATTGTGATAATGTGAAATATACATGAATAAAAGTGAATTTTTTAAAATAATTAAAATATCACTTAGTATAATTTATTAAATTCTATTATAAAATTTTTATTGATCATGGTCGATACTAAGACCAAAACTTAGACGTTAAGGATCATATCTCTAGAATTTATCAATTAGAAACCAAATTTGGAATGTATTTCAATATACCAAAGTAGAAAAATAAGATAGATTATCTTGAAATTATATATTATTAGATTTTTCTCTTAATTAGGTATATATTTTTTAATTTGATAACGTCATGAAAAGTACGTTAAATCAAAGATTTTAAAGGCAATCTTCATAATCGCAATACCAATGACGTATGCCACATATTCTTTTTGATTTTTAACTTTTTTATTTTTTATTATATTAGAATGTAATAATCTAGTTTAAAAATTTGAGTATTTTATAACCTAGAGCTATGACACTTTACGCTGAGCTTCACGCCCTTGGTACATAAAAATTTTCATATTTATACTCTGGTTTCATGTTCTATAATGCTTTAGTAATCTATGCTCAGTAAGCCAGTATATTTAGTAATGGCTACAGGTAGTAGGTATATGATATTTAATTAAGTTTTTAATAGCATCATATGTATGTATCGTAATATATACATATTTTATCAAGCAGTATGTAAACAGTTTCTTGGCATCGCATAGACTACAGTTACTCATTGGCAGAGTAATATAGTCCAGTTTTCATAACAGCTTCCATACTGATGTTTCTTCCAGAGTAATGTTTTAGAAATCTACAGAAAGGAGAAATGCGCAAAATTAAAAAATATTGCTCCACAAGTAGCTCGCATAAAACTTGTGAGGTATCAAATATAAAATAAACCAATATTAAACTACCATTATGGTAGCTAAAGCAATTGTCGTATAATTTGGCCATTTTCAAAAAAAGGACAACCACATCAATTAAATTAAAGAATTTATCAGTAATATAAAAAGAGCATAATTTTATTAATTTTTTTCAGTTTTATTAATTAATATATTTATTTACTATCTACAATTATAATTATTTGCACAGTACAATAGATTCGAAGATAGTATGGCTCGATTTTTTTAATTTCTAAATAAAAGGTTAATATGTTCTTTTTACTTATTTAATTTTATTAAAATAGTACAGTAATGCAATAAAATGAAAAGTCAAGTATAACATTATATTTGAGATAGAGAATAGTCTCGAGAGGGGCAGTGTCGTTTATCGATAATATGAAGAATTTTATAGAAATAAAATAGCCAAAAACGCATATTCTTTTTGTGCGTCTATTCCGAAATTGTGTATTGAAAAATCAAGGTGATGTGCGAGGGCAAGCGACAAACTGAGGCGAATGAGTGAGTGGCACAGGGGATAATGCCTCCTTGTTCATAGTGTCTCTTTTGGGATATTTTCACTAATACTTATGTGTTTAACTTCATGAAATTTCATAATATCAAAATGGAAATGTGAAATAAAAATGGGTTAATAAACAGTAGTATATTATACTATTATCAATATATATATAAAAAATTATATAACCATAAATTGATGAACATCCACGCATAATGTACTGAAAGTATTTACACGTATAATTACGTGTACATATGTACGTACAGAAGTTATAAATATGCTTATACTTATAAATATGTGTATATTTAAATAAGTATAAGCTCTAGTCGATATAAATATTCATACACACGTATACATGTATTTGTATGATGAAAAGGAAAAATATCGTTTTATACGTGCTTCATCCGTAATTAAGTATTTGATAATACTCATATATTTTATGAAAGTAATATTATTATATTATTATACATCATTACTAGATTTTTGTAATAGTTCTACATCGAAATACTTAGGTTAAGTACTTTTATTTATGTACAGTTAAAAGTTTTACCTGATCGCAAAACATTGCTGAAAACGCTCAGAGGACAATTTCTTATAGAAACTAAATTAATTTTTATTTTTTAATTATATAAATAATCGACATATATACAAACGTAGGTATGTAGAACTAGTTTGATATTGTTACATTTATGATGAAACTTTTGTATCCTGTATTAAATAGATTGTAGAATTTTAGTAGATTATAATACCATCAACGTTCTCAAATTTAATTGGTTACACATTTAGTAGGTTAAAAATTCAAAATTTGAAAGAGAATATAAAAAATCTATTAAAAAATATTAATTATTTATATATTGTAAGCTTATTATAAATCAGAATTATGTACATTAGTTTTAACAGTCTGTGTGTTACAGAAAATTTAAGATAATTTTTCTTTGAGCGTTAAATGCAATTACACAAACATATTAGTGTTAAATTTTGTATTGTCGACAAATCTAGGTTGTCTAGACATAAATTAGTTAGAATTAAAGTCTAATTTATTTGCAGTAAAATGTTCCTAAACAACATCGAGAAATTTAGAAAGTATACAGGTATAGATTTTGAGGAGTCCTCTTAATAAATTTAGATTTATAGAACTGTCTTAGGTATTTCTCGTTTGGAAGAATTTTTAATAGTACTAGTAACGATTATTAAAAGTTAAATATGAAAATTAAAAAATTATTGGTCCAAAGAAAGTATAACGTGATATATACAATTTGATCTTCTATATAACATAATTTGCACTGTCTTAAATATCTGAGAACTGGATAACCATTATAATTGCTTAAACATTAAAGCTTAAATCAAAAACTATTTTGAGATTTTAGAATTTGCTAATTACAAATCTGTTATTAGATTTTTCACATTGCATCCGCCATTTTCCATTTTTAAATTGGCTTTTACCTCGAATCCCGAAATCTCTGAATTATATATGTTCATCGAATATTA
This sequence comes from Sycophaga agraensis, assembly GCA_018906755.1. Classification (NCBI taxonomy): domain Eukaryota; kingdom Metazoa; phylum Arthropoda; class Insecta; order Hymenoptera; family Pteromalidae; genus Sycophaga; species Sycophaga agraensis. Next base: position 1,572,779 of record JACCIE010000013.1, read on the forward strand.
TGAGTTCTTGCAATTTAATTAAAAATAATTCCATCGTTTATTTGTAATAAGCTTATTTTACTCCTAAAATATTTAAAAAAATATAGATATTTTTAAATATATATAGAAAACAATTTATAACTATTTTTACTAAAAATATTTGAGTCTACTTAGTATAATTTATTAAATAATTGTTTTATTTTTAAAAATATATTGTTTTTAATCATATAAGTTATGGGCTCAAAGTACCATAAATTATAATAAAATGTAAACATAATTTGAGTTACTTAACTCTACCACTATTTGGACTTTAGGGAAAAATGAATTTGTGTACCTACATCGTTAGACGAATAAGTAGAAATGTACGGCACGTGGTCAGCCACATGTTGACTTAGATGTACTTACTAATTCAAGACTTCTTCCAGAAATATTGATAGAGTTAAAAATTTGGCTAACTTTATATTTATAATTTATGGTTCATTATATAATTTTCATATATTTTTAAAAGAAGACTAAATTCGATACACCGTTTATATCTTGCAGAAATGTATAAATTAACCCCTGTAATTAGTTTTCATATTTATTTTGTCTGCCAAAAATTGTCGTTACTATTGTAAAAATAATGAGTGCTTAAAATTCTTCCAAATATTAATGCATTACAGGAGCAATTACTTATGAATCTATACATATATCTATATATACATTCCTATTACTTCAAATCTTCATTAAATAGATATATAAATGCATATTATTACATATCATTATCATTAATATTTATTATTAATATTATACCTCAAAAGAGTGTAGACTAAAATATATATGATTCTGTATGGGAACTTTATTCATAGATACTTATATCTGTCCAACATTTTACTTTATAGTATTTGATACATTGAGTTTAAAAGCATCATATCTTTATAACAATGCGAGATATATGTATTAGAAAAAGTTCATAGTTTGCCCGAGAGGCATCAGACTATCAGTTTCGTAAGTAGAATTTAATCATCATGTTTTTTTATTATATAAAATTTATGAAACATTTATTTCACTTTACTCAAGTTTCAACATTGGGCCGGATTTTGATTTAATTTATGTTATTGAAGATATTATTTAAATGCTCGTGAAAAATGTCTTCGCCCGCTATATCTGGCCAAACTTATTTTTGTAAGTACATAAATCGCGATGTACGATATTTTAATAACTTAGAAAGCAACTGAATCAAAACAATTCAATAAAATTAACAATTTAATAATAAATTATCATCATCTTGTATAATTTTTCAGTATACAAAATATTAGTTATTTATACTTTACTATTAAAATAAACTATTTGTAATTAAACTGTTATTAATAACTATACTTACCAAATAATACGGAATGAGTATTGATTTTTTAGGTTGACTGATTTTTGTAGAAAAAAATGTAATTTATTAAAATAAAGATTAATTAATTTAAGGAACTGAAGATTATTTGACAATAATATCGTAAACATAATAATATTATATTTAATTTTTCAGTTTCTTGTTTTTTATTTTTTAAATTGTTTAAGCTAATTTAAATTAGTTGTTTAATGATAACTCAATCATAAATTTAAAATAATTAAGAAATGATTTTATAAAAAATTATTTATGTTTAAATAAACTTTTTTGATCTTAGAAAATTAAATTTACTTAAGCTTTATTCTTTTAATTTTATTGAATAAATAGTACTAACAAAAATAGATATAAATATAAATATCACTTTTATATTCTAATTTTCTTGTGACAAAAATAAATGCTATTGTAACGCCTAAAGTCAAGCCTAAACATATTTCTGTACGTTATTTTAAAACGACCTCGCTCATTTTAAATTTTCTGAATTAAAATTTAAAATAGAGAAAAAGACTTTAATAAATTAATATGAATGCCTGACAAAAGAAAAGTATGACATCACGCAACCCTTCGGTATTGTACAAATATGCGGGCAACCGCAAGTCTCCACGAGTAAGGGGTAAGTGCGTATGAAAGAGCTATACAATCAAAGAGTTATAAGTCTCAGCTCTTCCATCTCAAAAGAAGCTTGGAAGTTCTCTACCGAAGAAATTGAAGCATGATTATCCAACATATTTTTAAAACTTAAAGTAATAAACTAAACAATAACTCCAACAACGACATGTTCATAGGACTGACTTGTCATTGGATGAGTATGAAAATACTTAAAAAAATTAAAAGTAAATTGAGCACATACATTTAAAAAATTATGCAATATTGTAAGCTAGCATAATCATAAAAATAAAGAAGAATAAAATATAATTAAAACAAAAAACGAAACTGGAGTGTTATTTATTGCCAGTTCTATTCGTACTCTAACATTCATATGTACAGACAAAGGATAAAACCGAAAACTGATGTTGTGTGCTTGACGTAATCGAAAACCAGCCCGGTAGAAACTTTAGGTACGGAATCACTAATACTATTAATATGTATCAGTGTATCTCATTGATTATAGAATAATATAAATGCTGAATACTCGTAACAGTTGCGTGTGCGCACCGCGCAAGTGGTGCGTAAATACTATAGAATAGTTAATGAATCAGTAGTGTAGATTGTGGTCGGTGTTTACTTATATCAATATTGTATCGTCAATATATAAAAAACTAATGTATATGTTGTAGTAAGATTGGCACATTTTCCTAATTAAATGCAATATCACATTATATTATTTATATTATTGAGATATGACTATATTTAAAAACCTTTTAAAAATTGGTTCATTACATTAAAGTTTTATAAATTAATATCAAAACAGTATCGGGTTTGAAATACTTAAAAGCTTGATAAATCTTGCAAAAAAAGCATTTATTGCTGATAATTAAAATTATTGCTTTCAAAAAATTTATATAAATAATGATATGTAAAATTAGGAAATTTGCCGATTATAGTTAATATATAAGCTGTATTAGAAAGCATAGAATATTATTCCTAACTGATAATTATATGATTAACTAATATACCTTAACGGCTATAATAACCATAGAAAAATAGGAAGGTTTCTTTTGTCGTAGATTGAATATATTTTATATATAAACGGTTGCGCGTAGTCATTTAGTTATACAGAATTAGTGAACAGAAATTAGTACCTTATAAAAAAATTAGTGAATACACTAGTCGAGCGATATAGTCAGAATCTTAGTTGTGTGGTCTTTAAATTAGTGTCAAATTATGAAATTTCATGGATGCATATTTTATTCTTTTTCTCTTTCTATATATATATATCTACTTCTCTGTTTTGTCATATTATGATTTACTATTTCTTCTTTATATTTTTTTATAATATCACATTATTTCTAACCTAGTTGCTTTTATAATCCACATGAATTTTCTTCACTGGTATCTTATATTATCGATTTATAATTTTAATGAATATTTATCAAAAATATTTACACTTCATACGCTTTATAAAAAGATATCGGCACAACAAAATGTTATCAAACAATGTTAAAAATAATTTCTAAACAATTTATACAGTAAAAAATATTATTGAGCATTCAAACAAGTAATATCTAATATTGCATTGTAATTATGATTAATCATTTTGAAATTTATTTTCTCTTTTAGATTTCATGTGGTCCCTGGGAGCATTACCAGATGGTAAGTAACTATAGTTTAATAACTATTAATAAAGGAGGATGATAAATTTGAAAAATTGGCCATTATGGAGATCGTTTGAAACGTATATTGCTGTTAAATGTTCTGAAAACTATGCATTAAGAAAAATATTTAATTCTTACAACATATAACCGTCGGTCGTGGAATATATGAAATCTTAATATTTATTGAAATTGAGAAACCTGAAAAACCATTTTCTACATTGTCTTTTTTTGAGGTTTCCAAATTTGAATGCGAATGCGTAACCATTCTTAAAGTTATTTCTTACACAAGGCTTCTTTGCACTATTTTTATTAAAAATGAATAGTTTAATAATATAAATTGTTTATTAATATAAAAAGTGTAATAAAAATGATACAAAGAATTCTATTGTAGCAAGAAATAAAATTCTATTGATTATTTCATCAAATCGACAATAGCGCTTTAAATGAAAAATACTTGAAAGTTTAATCTGCAAACGAATCATATATATGCACAGCAGGACCGACTATTTTCCATATTATAATTAGATATCAGTAGAGTGCATAGTATAAGTACTGGATACTATGTAGATGCTCTTATATTGAATCTTCTTAAATTTTACAAATTAAGTGAAAACGATTTTATCGTAATCATTGCTTTCAAGATATTCCTTTTTATATTACATATCCTATTTTGATCATTGCAAATTTATAATTATTTTCACTGCATACAATTGACAGTAGTATAGATTTCATACGATCTCTAAAATAACCGATTTTTCTTGTTTATCTGCATCTATTATTAAGACTTTTACAAGCAATATACATATACTATTCTTACAGAAAAAATTAATATAAATATTCCATAAATAAAGTAAAATTTTTTAAATTATAGGGTTAATTTTAATTTAATTCTTCAGGCTTAAAGTTACAGGCTATTAATAAATATTAGTTTTATTTGTTAATTCTATTATAAAAATTCTGGCAGAAACTAAACTAGGTTTTTTAGTCGAGCAATTAGAATTCGCTAAAACCGGCTAGTTAGAAACCGACTTCAACTGGATTCAAGACAGATTTTGAAATATCACGCATAAGTTTATCTAGTTGATTATCTTTTTATTTTTACCATAAAAAATGCAATAAATATTACGTTCGGAAACCAGATTTCCACTTAAAACTCATGCACAATATGAATTCGTTACAAAAATATACATGTTACAAATGTTGTGCGAACCTCTCCTAATAAGATAATATTGTAAGGTGATATTTTTAATAGAATGAAATTTATAAGAAATTTTATATAACTTTTTTGTTAAAAATATATAACTACTGAAACTTTTTTCTACTACACTACTATATTTTAACTAATGTTATAAAATATTAGAATATATAATTAAAATAAATCACAATTAAAGTTATTTTTCAGGACTAAATAATGTGCAAGAAGCTTAAAGAAGCTCTTGGTACTTAATTCAAATAAGATATAATGTTACATTCATAAATATTTACATCGATTAAAATTTTCATTGAATCTCTTTCATAAATTTTTTGGAAATATTATTGTTTTATCGAAAACCCTAAGTCTTTGAAAAAATACAATATTTACATATCTTTTTTCTATTGTAGAGAAGATTTCATAGATTTCACGTAATAAATAGATTATTTATTTACATGGATATATTTAATATTTTCTATTTTTGGTAATATTACTCAGTAATAATTATCTTTTGAACAACAAATTTTTGAAAATTGTAAAAATTAATTTCAAAATATATTTTATAGACATTGTTATATATGTACAAAAATAGTTATGTTATAATTAATTTATTTATTTATTATAGTTAATAAATGCATTAGTGCAGTCGTATATATTATGTATGATTTATTTATAAATATGAAATTTTTAAAAAAATGTATTTAATAATTTTTTTTAATATGTGTCAAGTTACTGCTAAATTAAATAAATTGAAAACTTTGACTGTAATAAAGTTTTTTTCACACTCATAAAATATAACAGACTTTTTTCCGGTATATGGCTTTCAGAAGTATTACCTAAAGATCTTGATACTTATTATAATGCAGAAAATTGTACGCTGTTCACAGGTTTTCCAGCAGCATACGCGGCATATGCGGCTGGTCGTAGCTACTCTGGATACCCAAGCTTCGGACTGCCTTATCCAACAGGTAACCATCTTAGCCTTAATCACCTCAATCAACTGAATCACCATAATACTGCGGTAGCACATGCTCATCATATCACTACCCAAGCGCCCCTTAACCTAAACCTAACTCACATACAAGCTTCTACTCAGAACCACAATCCTACCCATGCAACTCCTACAGCACTCTTCTATCATCCCAACTTGGACCTTTACAATGCCATGCCTCTGTGAACTAACTCCATTCTATCGGTTCGTTATAATGATACGTTGCATTTTTTGAATAAGAAATAATGGTCACGCAGCTACCTATTTTATATTATTGCCCCAACATTCATCTGTTGATAAATATAATTAAGCCAAGTATAAGATTCCATCTAGATTTATTTCGAGTCTGGATAATAAAAGACAATGCATTTTTAGAGAAAAATACAATCCAATAAAAAACTATATTTTTTATTTTCAAGATTGTAATTTGACAAGATAGAACTTAATTTAGCTATAAAGTAAATATGAAATAAATATAAACAGCATAAGCCTTGAAAGAATATTTGATACTTTTTCTAGATGTGTATGTTAAATAGTTTTTTTAAATGGCTTAAAAAGTAGAGTCAAAGCTAATATGCGGATATTTTCTAAATTTTTATGATTACAGTCATTCTTTTTAGACATTAATCTGTTTTATCCAAAAATACAATCCCTCAATATTGCAATAAATACTCTAGATTGAAACCTATGTATATATCTTAGACCCTGTATATAATTTAGAAAAATTTAATAACATTTCAAGAAACAGGATCTATTATTTAAAAATCACCTTTAAAATCAATTATGTAACGGGTGGTAAAAATTGTTCAGTAAAAAGTATTCTATGCTACTTTCAAAAATTTATGCCACGTAATCTAAAATCTAATTATATATATGTTGCTAAGTCAGATTTGAACAAAAAATTATGTGTAAAAAACGATTTTGTAATTGAAAACTTATTGTTATTTACATTTCGAGGGACCTGATTATACCACAAGACACAAATTGAACAGATTCAAAATTGATTGTCTGCAACTCTTCAGCGAAATAAATATATTTACAACAATCGTTTTTATAAAAATTATCAAATATCCGAACCAAGTATGATTAAAATAATATAAAATGCGTATTTTTTCATGATGGTCGGTGTGTTAGAGAATTGAACCAATAATCTTAAACAAATAAAGTTCGAAAAATCAATGACATCAAAGGTGTAATGCGTCAGACTGTTGCCTTTAAATAGAATGTATATATTTCAATATATGCAATCAAAAATTATTTCATTATTCAATTAATTTATTTTAATTATATGATCTTAGGTTAAAAATAATAAAAGTATTGCAGAATTCAAAATGAAAAACAATAATGAATATTATACTAAAAGAAGCTTGAGGTAAACTTTACCCATTGTTATTTACAATTACTACTTCATTTTTATATTCATGCAGTTATTGGCACTTTCAAAATAAAGGATTATAAAGTATTAAGTTTATAAAGCTTGACAGTTCGCGATAAAAATATATTAACGTGTTTCGCTATAAAATTTAAAGGATTCATGAACAATTTACTATCATTTCTATTTCATAACTTTACTTAACGAAATAGGTTGTTATCAAATTGTAACAGTAACGTTTTTTGATTTAGTGATAAGATATATTACGCATAATTTTTGTAAAAACTTATAAACATTTATAAACATAAGCATAGCAGTTTTTAATACATTTATCTGGACAATGGTTTATTGTGAGTGAAAACTATATCTTATACGTATTTATCAATTGGAACACTTTAAATATGCTCGATCGCTTTTGTTTTTTGAAATCAGAGCTTTCGTCTTCAGGTAAGAATTATATACATGGAAAACTACAAAACGATTTCTGGTTTACTCATCCAGAGGTGAAATTGGATAAATTAATTTTTTTCTTCAAAGCAATGTAATTGGTTTAAGTCGTTTAAGAAATATGTAAAAAATAAAATAAAATAAATTTATAAAAGCACTGGTATTGCTTCATGTTAATATTAGTGCTTGTACATATAAAGAAAATATTAAAAAAATTGACGAATATGATTTATATGAATTTAGCTATAATACTTAATTAAACTTATCTATACTGTAGAATGATTGTAAAATTATGTTAAATAGTAATAAAGGCGATCTATATAATAAATAATCAATATATTATATAAATAAATATAAATATATAAATATCGCAAATTGTATAGCTGCACAATGATTATACGCGAGAAGCTCAAAACAATAAAAAAATAAGGCAGAAACAATTAATACATTCTTTATATGATACCTTAAAATTTATTTTTTTAATTATACAGTTGCTCATTATTTAATAAATATTATTAAGAAAAAGATTATTACAAAACTTGTTTTTATGTTCTGAATCTACTAATAATAAAATTATTTTAATACATGAAGTCAAAAAAATATTTTTTAATAATAAGTTATGAAAATAAAGTCAAAATTATTTAAAAATTAGGTTATAAAAAAATATCACACGTTTCTATAAAATACTGTTTTTTATAAAATTGTTGAAAAAAATTATAAAAAGAGTTATTTAATATTTCTTGAAAGATAACTGGGGCAGATACTATCCAGTATATGCATGCATTTCAAAGTAGTACTAAAGAGATTACTAAAATCAGTCAAAAATTTAAAAAATGTAAGCTTAATTACTAAGTTATTGGAATAAGTAAATTACTGTATTGTTTTTAAAAACTTTCATTCGTATTTTTAAAAATTTTTATTATAGAAAGGACAGCACAGAACTGTATAAATTTCATAAAACATCAAAAGAGTACATTAAATATATAAAGACCTATATGATTCGGAAATAATATAGAATCTTATTCCTGTTTCTTTTTTAGATGTGTTTTCTTTCATATAAAATATATTCTATTGATAATAAAACATGCTATTTTTATGTGGTAATACGGTAGCAACTGAGATAGTAAAAATAGAATGTACAATATTGAATTCATATTTATTATTTATTTCCATCCACTCTTCTCTTTGTGTCTGTGATACCCTGTACTTTATTTTCTTTTTTGTTTAAGTCAAAGAGAGGAATTCGTTTTTTTAAGCGAGTATACGATAAATCTATATTCTGATTGCGGAACTTTGATTTATTTCACGAGTCGTCAGGTTCAAAGGAAAGTTTTCATTTGGCGGCTGCGTTGCAATGGCTAGGAGAACTGGTTGATCGCTATAAATTCCTTTTTAATTCGATTGCGCATATTTTAAAAAGTAACCGAAATAAATTTTCTGAATCTAATTTTCTTTGAGTTAGATGTTTCATTAGATGGCCATTTTTGTTTATATCTCTTGTATATATTTTTTCTTTATTTAATATTATTTTTATAAATTTCTGAAAGTTTATACGTGTTACAACTGAGCTACATACAAATACAGAGTCTACATACTATGTAAAAAATGAAATTTTATATTACATAATGGATGCCAGTGCTTTAGAATATTTTATAATATAACTATACAAATTTGATTTATACTTCTGAGTGTGTATCGTGGAAGGATTAGGCAGTAAGATTTTGATACAACAATGGATCTTTCCATTGTTAAATAAATATTTAAAAAACCTAAAATAGAATATTTACTGTCTTATTTTAAAAATTATGATTCAAATCAAAATATGTACAGTGATTCTTAATACAAAAATATGACAGTAAGTCATAGGATCCTTTATTTAATTTTAAAACTAAAGAGTATTTTTCAATTTTACCCTAGATAAAAGTGAAATATTATTATGGTTTGAAAATTATTAGGAAACACGTTTATAATATCAAAGATAATCTTCTCAGTTATTTAAAAAAATCTAGTAATGCCAACCATGTAGCTATTTTTTTATAATGCTTGTTTCCACCATAATTTTTGAATAATAAAACAAAGTACTCATAAAAAAATTTCAGATAATTTAGTTATGATAGATGAATCATATTTAATAAGAATGTAATAAAGTTAATTTTTACGATTATACTAATTTTATTCGATTATGATCAGGATGAGAATAAGTAATAATATTTATTTTCTAGATTAATAACAATTATTCTTGTAAAATAAATAATATTATATTTTAGTTGAATGCATGTTTGTGCTAGAATAAGAAAAGAATTTTGGCAAACACCAACAACTGTATATTGTTTAAAAATATTTTGTAAAACGCCGTATTTATGTATCAATTTAGAGAGCATCGAATTTATACGATGGCACCTATAACGAATAAAACAAACAGGCAGATTTACTTATTATATAAAGAGAATTGCAAATGCTAACAGTTTGTATACTACACCATGATTTTATAGAATGATTTTAGCAATAATTTTATTTGGTAATGTTTTATACATAAAGAAATAGATAAAACAATGCGATCATCGAACATTTTTAATAGCTTTCTTAGGCAATTGATATCTTTTAATAGTTACATATAATAAGTTATATTTAATAAGTGATCAATGAATGTAATTTACATTACATAATTTTTTTGAAAATTTAATAAATTTAAATGTTTACATGTATTAACTACACCACTGCATTAAAAACTCTATTTTACTGATACTTATTAAGTTTATTCAAACTGTTAGAGATAACTGAAGAAATCAAATAAAGTTCATAAACAAGTCAAAAATTATATTAAATAAGTATAATTTATATCCTGTAAAAAGTTTTTTGTAATATAATGCAAACCATAATTCTATAATAGAAAAATATACTATTTAATTGGTTTAGATTCTGAATTGTAAAATCATAAATATAAGTGTGAATACATACAGTACAATATAAATTTTATTAAAATATAATGATATTTATATATATATATATATATATATATACATATATATATACATATATTTAAAAAAATTACAAGGATATAAAGATACTATCACTCATTACAATTAAATAATTAACTTTAAATTATTTTTAATTTAAATAATATTATTATTTTTGCATTTATTAAACCTAAATTTTACATTATTTTTAAATTAAACGCTACTACTAGAGTATTAAATAATGAAAAACTTTAAATAAAAAAGAAGAAAAATGAACACATAATTGACGAAGGAAATTTATTTCTTGCAAGTATGAATTTAATTTTTGTACATGCTTATTTATCTATTGAAAGTTCAGGTAAATTTTATTACTCATCAAACAAGAAGTACACTACATAACTAATAATCATAAAATTCGACTTTGTGAGAGGTACACTCTGACCGGAAGTTGAAAACATGTTCACAGACGCATGGCTGGCTAACTCTGTGGTCCTTCGTCAAGCAAAGCGTCGCCTGCCTCTACCTCCCTTCCATTAGGTAAACCAACAAATATACCGAGTAACGAGAAGTTGGAAGGATGGCTATATATGAATGACTATTGATGACTAATAGTCTCATTCATCTAATAATTACCAAAATCGAAAAGTTATTTAAAAAAAGCTTAATAAGGCTTTAAATAAGGCTCAAAAACTGCGTATGCGCGCCAGTAATTATAACTAATTTTTTAATGGTGAGGAAAAATATTTTTTAAATGTAGGTTAAATCATTTTTGTTAAACTTGTTTAACATATAATTTGGAAATAAAAAATTATTATATTTTTTAAATATTATAATTTTAATAGAAATAACAGAACCTATGAATAAATTTAATAAAGATGACATTTAGACATTAGCAATTATCTTTTAGTTAACATACGGTAGTATATATAACTTATAGTTGAAATGTATTATTCGTTAGAATCGGCTTAAAAGAAGTTGTGCATTTAAAAACATTTTGCACAAAGTATTGATTAATATTTCGACAGCTTTTAAACTGTATAACTTTAAGACAAAAATCATATCTGAAAAATATCAACGAATTTATAAGGATTATTTGATTTTCCTCATAACATAAATATACGTAACAAATAAGCGTTTACACGTTTAATAGATAATTTAAAATGAGTTACATAACTAAGTAGTTGAATAAGTTTATAATTTCACATACCTAATCTAATAGTTCAAATGAATTATATATACTTATATAATTAACCAATAGCAAATTGCCAATAACCATATTAAAGTGTAGTAATTTTTTGAAATCATGAAAAAAATTTGCAGAATTATTTTCAATCTTCCACTATTATTAAAGTAATATTAACGAACTATAGAAATAAAAATTAATATATACTTATCGGGAAATCTAAACTGATGCAATTAGTACTGTCTAGAAATAGTAAAAAACGATTCCTATAGATAACTTCTTTGTGCAGAGAGATTCATATGAAACTATTTAGTAGCTAACGTTAAATATTACGTTACAAGTAAACGAGTTTAATAAATAATAAGGTAAATAGTAATTATTTAATTTGATGCTATCATTGAAGATTCAGAGATTTGTAGAGAGAAATATGCGCTAATAATATTTACGTATTAAAAAAAATATTTCATTTTGTTTCATCAAATCAATAATATAAGCAAGAATTACTTTTTATATTATATATATCAGATTTTAAATTTAAAAATAGAAAATTCAAAGTAAATACTTTATACATGGAAATAATTTAATGTAGTAATATTTTTACTAGATGCTATTACTGAAAAAATTCTGTTTCATTACGAGAGTATTTTCCGTCCTTATTTGACGGCTTTAAAATACAATACTCATTTTAAAATGCCTGCCGTTTACTACCATTCCCTTACGTTTTATGACTCTGTTTACACTAGGATCTCTAAAGTACACGGAAGTTTCTATTATAGACAGTGTAGTTAAAAAACAAGTTAAACATAAAAAATGAGTAGTGTAATATTATATGTAACCTCTATATAATAACAAAAACTTTTTATCCAAAGAATTTGCATATTAATCTTTATAGTCATTATAGGAAATAGATATTCGAAATATTATACACTGATAGCGCCGCTGGCTTGTAAATCTATCCAGCGGTATTTGGAATTTTAAATTAAGTCACAGCAAATGTGCAATCTATTTCGTCCGCCGACATTTTTCTGCAACTATTTTTATTTCATGGAAAAAATTTTTTAAATAATCATTGTTATTTATGGAGCTGCCAGAAATCAAATATTTCTATCTATATTAAATTGCATTTTTTAATTTTAATGAAATAACCGGGTTAAAAAAATACGCAAATCGTATACGTAAGCCAGTAACGAGTGAACGGTGGGTGACCCTCAAAAATTAATATCCATGACAATATTGAACTCAACACCATAATAATGTAATCAAAAACGTTTTAATCCTCAAAAATATAAGTTGATTATAAAAATTAAGAAACTAGCAAATATTCATCGGCAAAGCGACACTTGTTGTGGTATAGATACGCTCGTTTAAGTTATCTTTACGTTTTTGAAAATCTATAATTTTCGGTTCTATTGCTAAATATATGAGTCTCGGAAATATTTTTGAAATTAAATAAGTTTCACAATTGTCTCGCTATAAAGTTCTTAAGATAATGATATTTTAACTCACTTAATACCGATTGGTTAGTTATTTGTATTACCACGTGTTTTACACATTAGGAATTATTGCAAAAACTGTGATTCGACTTCTGTTAATCGACGGATAATGCTAAAGGTATGAAAGTAAAAAGGCGCGTTATACGTGATAGAAAAGCGTAACTAATTTGCAGTCAAAGAGGTCGATAAATGATATAATGAATAGAATAAAAGCTTTAGGACGAAACGCGTCCGTCCGGGCGATTAATATTTAATTGAAAGTGCTTGTGGTGGGATGTATTGCGAGGGTGCGGAAGCGGGACAAATATGGATTGAGAAATCAATATAATTTGTACTGGTTTACAATGAGCATAATGTTTGCTGATCACTTGTGAGTATTTTGCGACATAAGAGATAATGTTAAAAATTACTTCTAGGATGAGCAAAAAAGGGAACGAATGTATGCTAGAATGGATTTAAGAGAAAAATGAAAATTGGAATGTGGGAGAAGCCATTTGTCCTGAGCTTCAATTTGTTATTATATACGATGCTTAATAATATTATAATATTTTTATGTGTACCTATAATTCGTTCGCGTTACCTTCGTCATTATATTATTGTTAAAACTTTAATTAACAATTACAGTTAAAAATAATTTTATATAATTTAATAAAACTTTTTTGTAATTTGTTATAGAAATCAATATTTACTTCAAAACAAATTTAAAAAATCTAATATTTATATATCGCGAAATTATTTGAAACTGTTATTTTTCATGTTATGAAGTGAACGCCACCGAATTATGGTCAAAGTGTTGCTATTCGTAAGATGTTGTTATAACGCTGTGATTTGCGTACTGGATCTATCTACAATTGTGGAATTTACGGTATCTTGTGTCGATCGATGTACACCACCAAGTGATGTCTTACTTTTGTTTTAACGCATTACAATCATAGTATGAATATTTATCGAAAAAAATCCTTTAATATAATTCTGAATAAACTTATTGCTTTCATGAAATTTTCTCATAATGCATTTCCTAAAATTACCATCATGTTGTTTGTACTATCAATCGATCGAGATTAATGAGGGAATTGTAAAAAGTGTTTTCATAAGACGACGAAAAACAAACAGATCCTGCAGGCGAAAGTTTTGTAAAACAAATTGCTGCTATGCTGTAAGTCCTCCATAAAAATTAAATATGGATTAAAAAACAAGTCGTGAAGTATAATATTATACACACACACATATATATATATACATATATATATATATATATATTAATTATTGTGCTGCATACGTTCGTGCTATATGAATGCAAGTTAATAAACAAAAGTCCTTAATATATCAATTAATGATTTTAAGAATTATAAATAATTGAATGTCTGTAATGAATAAAAGATATCACGAAACAAAACAAAATTGTCACAACAGTAGTAAATAATTTTTTATGTAACATAATTCTTTCTAAGGAGTTAACCTCTTCACACCTTCCTTGAAAATGATTATTTATTATTTTCTTGTATTCTAAAGTACATTATTTAGAGAATTGAGATTAATAAAATGAAAAAATAAGTTTATATAAATTTTAACGTATTATTATGTATCAAATTTACTTAGATTTTCTTGCAACTTATTAAAATATCTTGACTTCAGAAAAAATTATTTAAAAATACTACATAATTTTTAACAAATATTTTATATTGACCGTTGTTAGTGACCAAATAGATTACTATAGAAAGTAGTAATCAATGGGATACTTACATGATTAATAATATTTTGAGTTCCAGATTTAATTTAATCTAGCGATATAAAACGTGGCAAAAACGCAAATTTGTATAGATTGTAATAAACTTTTTAGTTGCACGCGTTATTGTCTCTCTTTATATATTACTCACAACGATTATAACTTATAAATCTATTGAGCAAAGTATTCTATCATCATTGTATGAACAAGGCACAAATCAATAACTTTGGTACAATACACATGTCCGACCACACCATGACATTACTACTTAATGAAACCAAATTAAAAATTATATATCTTTTATATGATAAAGTATATATATTGAATAAAAGTAGACTTAAATCTAAAACTCACTTTGAAAATAAAAATAGAATATTAAAGAATTGTATAAAATAGGTATTTTTATATTAAATACAAGAGTTAAAACCGAGAACATTAAAAAATGCGTGGCTTTAGCATAGTACGAACGACATAAATTCTTCCTTCTTAGGGTTTTCACTTTCTTATTATATCATATATTGTTGTTTAGCTCCCATCACATACCTTGCTTAACATACGAATGATAAAAAATATAAAACATATCCTTTTATCTTCTGCGCTTTTTCATCCACTTGTTATAAAACTCAAAATCATCTATCTGTTACCTTCTATTTGTAGTTTTGAACATACTTATTGTCAAAATTTATTAAATTGTTGCAAAGTTTGTGATAACGAAATTGTCACTAACGTTAATTTTGTAATTAATTCAATTCAGTATATATATATGACCACTTATACAAATTCCCCACTGTACTATAAATAAATATAACAATAAATATATTATTGCTGAAAAATTAAAAAAAAAATTTTTTACTTTAAACTGTAGTTTAAATCAATTAATGAGTTTTCATTATTTACAAATTTTTACATTGTCTTATTTGTTTTAATTTATAATGAACAAAACAGTACAAGTTATCAAATCATAAAATTTGTTATTTATTAGAAATTATGTAATAAATTATTAGCCTTAGAAATTGATATCAAATAATTTATAAACTTAAAATTAGTTTATCGATTTAGCTAAAATTAACCTTTAATTGGTTCGAACCATAAACTAAGCCAAGTCAAAATAAAGAAAAATAATACACTGCAATGCAATCAGTTACTGATCCGTAGTAGCTCATCAGCTCATTCAACTACGTTATTTATTGTTCTTTATAAAAATTCTGTTATGTAGTAATAATATATATCTTGTTATAAATATTTTAGTACAATTGATGGATTAATATAATCTCTTGCTAAGTAAATTAAACTAAATCTTAGAAGCTAAAGGTCTATCGCTACTTAATCGGTGTAAATTAAATTAATACATGATAATATTCTACATGTAATTACAAATAATATTTCAAATCAGTCTGACATTTAGTAATTATAGATATATGTATAACCTAAATTTTAATGAATAATGCAAATCCATGTGATAATAAAACTCATTTTGTATTGTCTAATAATTATTTTTATTATTTATAAGATCTATAAATTCGAATATATTATTTTTTAAACTACTACAAATATTCAATTCATTGTACAGATGAATTTTTACTAAATAAATAATTAAGTGGTTCTATTAAATAAGTAATACAATTATCGCAGAGTATGATAGGCTGATAATGTATGTTGGGATAGGAGCGGTCCTATACCGCACAATGGGACCAAGGGTGGGCCGAATGTCTGTCAGCCCCAACGGGGTTTGTACCGGTAAGCCTTAAACCCAAAATATTGCCTTGTAATATCACATTCCCTGCTGATCATATCAATTGGCGATTTTCAAATCGCAGTAGAAGTAGTAGTATCTGCATCCAATTTAATACGACTATCCAACAAATCCATGTTTCAATTTCATATGTATTATATATAGGTGGTGGCGCATGTATTATTAGTTATAACATGTTGTTTTAATATCACAATGCCTAATATTTATTTTAATATCATTATACATTAATTAGATACACTATATCATCTAATTTACAAAAATCCCTTTTTACAAAAAAAATTTTTTATTTTATTTATTTTTTTGGCTGTTTTTGTTAAGAACCTATAGTATACTCTCGGTATGGTCGTATTCAATAAAACAATATATGAACCAGCCGTTTTCATCTTCATAACAAAATTAAAATATACAATAAAGCGAGCAATAAATTAGATGAATATAGATTAAGGTACATTCTTAGTTAATCCACACTTATAAGACAATAATAGACTAAAAGAATTTTTTGAGCAAAAGATTATATATAAGTGAAAAACTTAAAAGGTTAATGTTTCGTTTGCAAAATATTTCATATAAAAAATTATACTTTTAAACTTATCATAAAATAATTCTAAGTTTTATTAATGTACGTAAAAGTGATGAATTAAGTAAAAAAACTTACCAAATTTTAATTTGTAATGTCTTAATTTAATTAAAAAAATAAAAATGATAACAATTACTAGATACACTCATATGAATACATAAATTCGATTTTTTAACTCATTATAATGAACTGCAATAAGAAAATAAATGATAATTCAAAGAGTTTAATTATTTAAATAATAGAACAGAGAATAATACAAATTAAACTAAAACAAAAAAGTGCTAAATTCCAAATATTAAATTGAAATAAAGTGATATCAACAATAACGTAATTCATAATTCAACATATAAAACAAGAATTGTTACTAAATTACAAAAGTTTAACTAATTTCAATAATTAGTTATAAATATAAATATTTAAAAAATTATTAATTGAATGAAATAATGGGTCGCTGTACAAAAGCTGATGAGATTAAATTTATGAAGTAGCTCACAGGGTTTAAATACTTATATTTTAAGAACTTTCGGAATACAATTTATCAAGCAATTCTAAAAATATCTATAAACAATAAAAGAAGAAGCAGCTTTTCTTTTTTTTGGAGCCATTCCCTTTTGCAGTCAAATGTTTTGATAGTATTATGAATTCTATGGTGTAAGTGAGTTTGTAATTTTCGTTTTTTGTTATTGATCCACACTGTTATTATATTTTATTTTACTAAAACTATACCAACAGAGCATTATAAAGATTTTCATTTAATAAAATTTTTGACAAACGCAGTAAATAAGTGATCAGCTTCTTCATAACTAAATATTAATTCAATATACAACCAATAAGTCTTTTAGACAAGTTTTTAGCCTCATTTACCTCTCTGAATTTAATTTTATGGTTCGTTAATACCCTTTGGCGGACTTTATATTAGTTTTAAACATTCCAAACGTTTATTATTTAAAATTCATCTAACGTCTCTTTATTATCTTTCTTACGAAAATATTACATTTGAAGACAAATATTTATTTCATAATTTTATTCAATTTTTTTCATTTTCACTGCAAAAGTACTCTTATGAATTCATTCAAATGATTATCAGTTATCAACTTTACGCCTAAAATGTCTGAAATATGATGGGCTATTATATTTGAAGTACAGTTTGAATTTAAAGTTCTCGATGGAATCTGATTGAATTCAATGAAATTTTTATTTTCCACCTATAGCAGGCTATAATATTGAATTTATAAGGTGCTTATAATCTTCTTTCAGCGTAGTTGATATCAAAAACAGAGAACGCTGGTTTTATTAAACTTGAATGAAACTGAATGAAATGCATCCCAATTTTCATTCCCAGTTTTAAAGTCTCGATTATAATTTCGCTCATAATTAATTTTTAAAATAATATCGCTTTATAGGGCTATAGTTTTTCATCTATATTGTTTTATTATTTATATTATTTTACTGTTGTTTTTTTATCGTCAAAGTATACGCATGTTATCTTAAAGTCGTTTAAGGTTAATCATTTTGAACTTCAGTTGTCAAAAATCACCTGCAAAACTCTTGGTTTGAATTGATCATTCTTATAATCGAATGCTCAATTGATTAGTCACATAAGGCTTGCACGGGCAGATCCATGCGTAGACGCACATATATTAGCTGATATAAACCTAATCCCTATAAATAAAGAAATAATTAATTAATAAATAACTACCTATATTTGTCGTATCGAAATCGAAACTTCGTAGACCTGTCAAGTAGCACTTCGTGTGTCGATTAAGTAGCGTTGAAGTCTCGACGTGATTGTGACCATTACGGCTCTATGCAAGCACTCTATTTCAAAGCTATACGACAAAACTGAACTCTAAAACGAACAAAAACTCGCGCATCCCTAGCAACACAATAATAAATATAAATAATAAAAAATGTTAGTGACAATAATCTGTATAACAAGAATTCTCCAAAATTAAAATATAGAATACACTAAGCCTTCTCAATACTTGCTGGCAGCAGTTTTTGAAGTTATGAAATATATTTATAAATAATAAAAACTGTTTATAGCCAATTGACAGGATCGTTAGATAGTACAGGTCCTATGATCTATAAATGCTTATATATAATGAAATGATTCACATGAAATGATTTTTTATGGAATATTTAGAATGCCAGCTTTGTTTACAAATTAGTACATGCTTATCTTTGCTCAATATTCATATAATTTAAATTAGAAATATAGAAATTATCACTGAGTTTTGAGCATAACAATAATATATTGCTAGTAATTCAAAAACATCCTTCAAATCTACAATCATTTTAATTATCTATAATTTCAATAAATGTATCTATTTAAATCAATATAATGCGCTGATATAAAAAGGGACATTTTATCAATTGTATTGTACTAACGTTAAACGATTGCCTAGCTCATACTTAAACTTATAAACCTTTTGTAACTAATACACCTTTATTTTTTTAACCACCATAAGTGTCAATTAGTGTCAGTTTTAAATATTTCATAATAATTTTGATAGCTAAATTCGTAAACTTAAGATGATACACAAATAATATTACTAGCATTTATTCATATCTTTTGAAAATATAAACGCTAATTGTAATATATTTTAATAAACTTCTCAAAATCTCAAATTATAAGAAAATTATGTCTAGAATGGAAAACAATAATGTTTATATTTGACGAACTTATTTTACACAAACTTTGATCAATAATAATTGTAACTTAAAATGATTAAATTAAATATTTTACATACTAAATATAAAATTTAAATAGCCAACTGATATTTCTACTATATTTGGTATATAATTAAATACATCTAAAATGAATAATTATTTACGAATTTTTAAGCAATTAAGAAAATCTCACTTCGCAAAATTAAGATTAATACATTTTTAATTATTTATGAAAAGAGTATATAAATTCCTCAAATTATAAGAATTCCTGCGTTCTATAATCTATTATAAGTTTCGACCATATTTTACGTTAAAATTACATGTTTCAAAATAATTATTCGTTTAAAAAATTTTATGATTTAATTGTTATTTTGAAAAATAATTGATTAATTGTCATTTAGTGAAACTTCAATTTTACGAATTAGATTTGTATTATACAGCAATTTATCGAGGATTTTCTTTCTGTTGGTAACTTTTTTGACATCTCACCCAATTTTCTAAAAAAATAAGAGCAAGAAAATATAATTATTTAAAAAGAATGTTTACCTTGAAATTTGTAAACAAGGAGAAACGTACTTTATTGGAAAAATTTAGGCTGAAAATGATGATGAAGACTACCTTGTGAAGAAGCTGTATCATCTAGGGGCGAGTAATTTATTATATACATAAACCTACTGTCTCTTAGAAACGCCGTCAAAAACATGCTATTTATTTATCTACTCATAGAGCATAGTGTTTTATCCACGGGACGATTTAATGAGATATATCATATGTACTAGAAGTTTAGTTCTTTATTTTAATTATATATTGTAACTTACTTTTGTTTTTAATTCAATAATAATTATAGTTTGCAACATCAGTGTCTAGGTATTCAGTTTATTCATATATTAGTAAAATTCACGCCAGAATGAAAAAAGTTTAAAGTTAAAATTAAACGTGATAATTTGTTCGTGCTAGACTAGGTTTATATTTTTATTGGGTTTCATTTAAAATATTCCCACTAAAATGTTTACAAATATAAAATAAATATAGAATAAACATTAGATCTTCTCCTTACGACAACTGTTGATTTACCCCAACATTTAATTTGTATCTCGGAATCGTCCTGTGGTGATATGAAAACTTGTAGTTCAGTGTAGAGACCTAATATTATTATTGTAAATTTTTAAGATTAAATAGTCCTTATTTTCATGTAATTAGAACGTGTCGGTAGCATATATACAATATATTTTAAAATCTGTAATCTACGTGTTGCTACTTGACTAATTTTAGTACAATCAGACATAAAATTTAGCCAAAAGTTTCTTATTCTATTATATAGTTATATATAAAGCGTAAAATATGTACTAACATCTTAAATAATAAATAGGATTATAATATATACAAAGCTTTCAATTTATTAGGTGAAAGAATCAAAAAGTAAAATTTAATTTTACTAATATGTGTTATAAAAATCAAATATTTTACTGTAAATAAATTATTTTCTTTGTGGTATTTCATATACATGATTATTGCATGAAATTTTGCGTCTTTGTTACAAAAAGTACTGTATTGATATTTAATCCTATTTTGTGTTTTGTAGATAATAATAAAAACAAAAATAAGCATAAGTAACAACATCAAATTAGCAGCGACGCTAGCAGTACAAGTAACAACGTCAAATTTTCTAAACAAATTTGCAAAACTGCGTTAACAATATTGTAGAATTTATAGAAAATTTAGATCTATATAGATTAATGTTATTTATTGTAGAATAGTTAACAAATTAATATAATGTAGATTATATTATATTTAAAATAAGTATAATATGCATTATTCTTATCAATATCGTGTTTATGATTTCAAATCCCAATTATACATATATGACATCCAATATACACAAAAACTTAGCAATTTTCATTATTATGAAAACTATAGTTTATTAATTTATTTCATTAATAATCATTATATGCCCTCATAGAAAGACCAAAAATGTTTTATGATAAAACTTATTAGTTAACAATGTTCGTGAATTTACACTTAGTCATATAATTATTAGATGAGAAGGTACATGTTACATACAGAAAAATTAACGTGTAGCATAGAGCTTTTAATTGAGATAATAATAGAGATCTTGCACGTAATACATATCTATACATCATTATTTAATCATCAGATTAGTAAAAAAAATAAAAGGTTATCAAGATTCGTGTTTTTATATAGTTTTTGACAGATAAATAAAATTTTGTTGAAAGCCTATATTGAAACATACTGTTTATATTTACTATAATATATAATTTACTCTAGTATATTTACTATATTAGAAATTTTTTTTTTCAAACAAATTTTTTTTTCAAAAAAAATTTATAGTGCAAATAAACTAATATAAACATAACTATCTTGGCAATCTTATTTTATCACTAGCTATTAATACTAAAAATGAAATACGGTATGAAAACCCTCTGTTACATAATAATGTCGATAAATACATTACAGCTATCCAACAGAGTAAGTTGAGAATATGTTACGAGAAATTGATTTATTTGTTTCTATTTAACTTTAGTAATACTTAAATTAAAAAATTATTTGAATATTTAAAAAAAATATCAATATTGAAAGAACAAATACAAAATAATATTATGAAAATATTGTTTTTATTTTAATTCAATATAAACGTCCAATGTGTTGTCCGCCTGCGCTGATTAAATTTCGCAATATAATATAAACTACATAAATATATATATATATATATGTATTAAATGTATTAAAGTACGTCATTTTTTAATCACCCATATACATGTGTACTAATGTGACTTTTCAAAGACAATTTTCTTGAGTTTTAAATGGCCAACTTTGATGTAAAATTTCTAAATCTTCTACTTTTATTTTTAAAGAATTTACAGAGTATATTTTTAATACTATATTAATGGATAAACAAATACAGATTTTATAAAAGTTTAATAAGGTAGTAAGATATTAATAAAAATTGTAATATACATATAAGCATATCATCTCTTCGTATGAGAAAAAATCTCTTCTTTTCTAGTACACCTGCAATGATCGCTACCTCTACAGTAAATTTCCGAACCAATTATCTACGAATTTTGACTAATCGCATCTAATTTATTAATATTTTTTAGAATTAGTCTACCTTCCTGAATAATTTACCAATAGAAAAATGAAAAATAGTTTTATATTCGCTCTTATATATAGTACTAAAGATATACGACGCAAATGGAAAAGCATTGTATTAAAAATATTTGCAATAATTATTAATAAACGTTTAATTAGTAATATTTAGCCTTATTTAGAAGCATTTTGTAATTTTTCACACTAATAATTATATAGAAAATTGAGTGAGCAAATAAAAAACAAAGAGTGAAAAGTCAATAAATATATTCATTCAGGATCATTGGATCCTAAGGAATATATTTCCAAAAATTTTTCAAATAATTTTAAATATATTTAAATAATTCATTTTTGAGACTATTCTACATTCTTAAAGATGAAGGTTGAGAAATTGCATATAAACTAGGTCTTACTTGGCAGGATTTCACCTATATTCCCGACCTTATCTGGTTCTTCGATCGCGTTTACGTCAGTTGCAAGTGGATACATGGATCGCAAAATGCGCGCTCTCAAAATAGATGAACTCTTGACCTACATTTAGGGGTTAACTTCTTCGCTTCCTTCTTACCATTATGTGAATTGGCATAAAAATATCAAAGATAATCCTATGTATCCATGTATCTACCTGTGTATATCGACCAATAATTTAAATACACATGCGCGCATATCCGGAAATGAAGTTACATTATACTATATTTACACAATGTATACACTACATTTCTGTACCAATCGAGATGCTATTTTCAGACGTATTTTAACCTTTAACTATATTACTTGCATGACCTAGGACATCTAACAAAGCTATTATTTAATCTTTATTCAGTTCAACCAATTACATATTTTATGGAGATAGGTTGGTTTAGTGGTAAACTAGATGTGATTTTTTTAAGACTATAAATGACAATTTTTACTTTTAAAATGGTGCGACTTTAACTACGTTTAATACCTCACTAAATAAAACATTAAGTTAAGCTTAAAAATAATTCATCGAATTAATATCCAAATTTTTTTGCTAATCTAACTTTAGCATTAATTAAAATAGAAATATGTTGAAAATGAAGTGCAGTATACGTCTTTGTAAAATGGTGTTTGAACATAACAATTGAAAATAATACAAAGATTACGTTTATTAATAATTGTTAATATCACAGATTACATATTATAAATTGTAGATTCAAAAATTATTGTAATAAAATACATTTTAAGCTAAATCCTCAATTACTATCATTTAGTGAATCTAAAGAAGATTAATTTTGAAATCTATTTAGTTTATACAATTGAAATCAAAAACTATTTTTAACATAAAAAGAAGGTTATGGAATTTTTTTAATTTATATAAGAATTGTAATTTATAAATAAAATTTCATACTGAAATTATAGATTATATATATTTTTTGAAAATAAATTCATTTACACCTTGCTGTGTATATTATTAATATAGAAATATGTTATAGAAATTTTATTTAATAATTTTAATTGAAATTTTATTAAATAGTAATTATTATAATAAGAATTACGAATTCACTTGACGATTTTTCTATTCCTAAATAAAAGTAATGTACATATTCTCAAATGTTACTAAATACATAGTTTCGAGTATTACCCCAAGGTTACTATAAAATGCACACAAAAAGTTATTTAATTCGATCCAAAATGTTTTATTATAAATCAACATAACTTGATATTAGTCTAATAATATTTGTAAAAATCATATTCGGATAAAAACTTCTACATATGCCTATCTACAACACATTGGACGTATTATTATATTTTTCATTACATTATCCGAATTTTTCATTTTAACATTCGTCTTATTTTGGATAACAATGTATTTATTACTAATTTTAATAAAAAATAAAATAGCTTTAGACAAACTTAGATATGAGCGAATGAGAGATATATACTAAGAAAGAAAAATGAGGTCAAGTAAAACCAAATTGGAGAACAATTATGATTAGAGTTTTGTGTTTCAGTGGATCTTACCAATGGACAACTCACCCCGAATAACAACACACCCTTACTTACCCAAGCTCTTTCTGGTAAGTACAAAATTAACTTAACATGATTTATAATTCAATTATTATTCAATTACTAATATAATGTATTAAACTAAACTAAATATAATAAATTTTTATGTTTATCGAGGTAACGTAAACAAAAATATTACCGTTTAAAATTTTAATTTATTAATAATCCATTATATATAAATATAATACTCATATATTTATTTAATAATTGTCATACTTATTACAATAATAGATAATTATTTATTATAACTAAAAGGTACGCATAATGAATAAAATGGATATATAAATTATCGTTATTTACACCTGTTCTATTGAATTTACGTCACTTTCCTATTTACTAATGACATTTTGCGACGGCATTCGTCTATGTGCACTTTCCTCTTCCTAATATGATTCTTGGTGCATTTTAATATTCAAATGATGAGTAAGTTTTGAAAATTGTGTCCAAAGTCTCACAGGTAGATAATAATCGCTTTAGTGATCGCATTACTTTCGGATAGCTGAGCATTGAAGGCTGTAGATATATAAGTGAGTTGATCAGTGTAAATCCGCAGTGGTAATTAGAACCATAAAAATATTAATTTTACATGGTTTCAACGAAACAAGAAAGTAACGGACATATATTAATATATGTCCATCATATTACAGAGAAAATATGTACGAGATATTTTATACATACTATACAATTATATCATAGTCTAAATTCAAAGAGTAAAAGAAATCAAAGGTATACTGAATAAAAAGAATTCTTTATTCTGATTTAAATTTATATCAAAAGCTTTATAAAAATTTGTAAACTTTGATTGCAATGAAACTGTAGATTGTCAAAATTAAAGAAACCATAATAGTCGTTGGTCGAAGGAGGACGCGATTATCCACAGAAAATGTTGGCTGATCGAGGGGGGATCGATCAATCCTAGATCCATATTAATGTCGGTAGCGGTTTTCAGTTTACGGACTTTCCGTGGGACATTCTCAAACAAAGAGAGGGCGGTCAGTCCTCAGTCGCATGGTGAATGATAGTGGGGGGGACCAGCACTCCGGGCTATCATCATGTGACACATTACATAAGAATTGTTCTGAAATAATAGTAAAATTAACTGTATTATTTTATAAAAAGCATTAGACTGTTTTTCATTGTCAAAAAATTTCTGTAAAATTTATTATTCACGAAAACTGTTATATTTTTTTTTAATAATGTTTATGAAGTATCTTATAGACTAAACAAATAATAATTCTTAGATTACAACTGTTACCATCATCTTTGACAATCGTTTAAGTTTTGCTAAAATTGTTATGCTAATTGTTACTGTATTCATTGTTCTTTAATTTATTCTTGTTCTTATATTTCTTGCAGTAGATAATACAACAGTAGATATTTTCAACAGTATTGTTGAAAATAATAACAAAACTTGAAGCAAGATTTATTTCTGAGCACAGTCTGTATCATAGTTTCAAATAGACGATGAAATACAATTTCATAATGTCTAGGTTGACACAAATTGATGCTTTTTTAAAATTTTTATAACGAGGGAAACCGTAAGAGCAATAAGCTTTAAAAGTAATTGGATTTTACAGTGATGAACAACTACCAGGCAGCAGCACAGGCCGGCTTCCCGCCAGCGTCGCCACACGGAGCCGGTGGCCATGGCGGTCCACAAGGTCGCTCCTTCCCTGCAGCTAATTCGCCCGGTCCTATCGACATGTATAGTTCAAGTGCCGCTGCCGTGGCTGCCGCAGCCGCGGCAGACTCTGCAGTTGCCAGTTACGTCCAAGCAGCCGCGAGCCCACAGCCACCCACAACTGCATTTCCCGCGATCGCCGTATCGCGCGCTCCACTCAACTACAGTCCTGTAAGTTTACCCTTCATACATAAATTCCATTATGATCGTTTTGTTTAAACAGTGCTTGGTTCTTAGGAAACAGTCTAATACATACAAAAATGTAGTTATAAACTAAGAACAATCTTGATTTCGATATTAATAACTTACTTTTTCACAGATTTATATTATTTATAATAATATAAATATACAAAAAATAGGAAAAGACTTGATTAGTACATTATTACATTATTTACAAATATAATGCTAGTACTATTAACTAGACGAATCACAGACGTAACTGTAATTCTCGTATAATTCTTTGATACGTGTAAATTCTTGTGTATTGTTTAATTGCTTCTGATTCTTAAATTGTAATCTAACTTAGCATAACGATCTAAATATGTTAACAGAAAAATTGTAAGGATATTTTTATAGATACAGTTCATTGGAAGTTTATTTACTAATTTTGATTTTTGTATATATTAAACTTATATACTGAAACATTATTAAAATATTTTTATACGTACGCAATAGTTATCCTTGTAATGTTCTTATGAAATAATTAATTATATTTGTTATAATCTAACAAATGATAACTTCCAGAACTAAATATAATATAATATAATCTTACTAAATAAATAATCTTATTAAAAATAGGAAAATGTTATACAATGAATAAGTTATACGACGGTTTCTAAGTTTAATTCGTTAAATCTCGTTTAACGTGTGGCCATTTACCTGAAATTTGGAAAAGCGTGCATATAGCAGTCTTAGCTTTAAATACAATTCATCATATGTATAAAATAATTTTAGGCATACTGACTGCTCTGTTTTCGTTTAAAAATTTTTGAAAGAATCTTTTACGAATTATGAAATGAACAAGGAAATGAACAAGTGTAATACCGATTCTTGTCAAATTTATTAAAGGACCCGTGATACGGCTATTTAGTTTTTAAAGCAGAACCGGAAAAATACTATTATATCTAGTAAAGGTAATTTAAATGACTCACAAGACTAAGCTAAGCAGCTATAAATTCTAGACCAACTCAAGGTGTTTTTTCTCAACAGCAAGATCTTAATTGTGACGAAATATTTAGAGTACATTGGTGCATTTTGCACTATTTTAAAATTTCTAAGAGGTAATACATTTGTAATACTAGATAATCAGTGATTGTAGCCCTTAGACCTTTCACGTTTAAATACATGAGATATTCCTTCCAATTGTCGAAAGAGAATGAACTCAGCGGTGTACTAGTTAATTTTTTTTACAAATTAAGATGATTTCCAAGTGCGATACTAACATTTTTAACTAGTAGACAGAAAAACGTCTTTATTCTGCTCAAAAATAATTAAATTAAACTCAAACAAAGATAATATTCCTTATACTTTAATAAACAATACAAAAAAATAATATTCATCTACTTTAAGTGAAGTATACACGAATTGCATGAATTAATCATAAACGATCTTTTCTAATAAGATCTTTTGAAAGAAAGTATAACAATGTAATAGTTATGAAATCGTTTACGGTTCCGACCCCGCTGATGTGATTTGATAACCCAATGATGTTTCAACTATCAAATTTCTGAGAGCAAAAGACTATACTACTCACATAACTTGTCACAGTACTTAATTAATTAATCTTTAAATTTACAGTCATATAATTCAGTTTTTTAACCTAAAAATATTGAAAATTCAAATCCATTTTGTTAGAATATCTTTCTTTCTATTTATTTGAATAAAATATGTATTAAAAAAATTATTCTTATGAAGTATTTAATTTCTGTTTTAGGGCCCTCTGATACCAGCGGCATTTACAAACGGCTACCATTGAGATGTTCGAAGTTCTAATGCTTGGTGAGTTTCCTATTATCTGCATATTTCATTTTATATACAAATAATTAACGTTAATAATTACAGTTAAAGTTGCAAATTATAAAGTTTACAAAAAAATATTGGAATAAAAATTAAAATATAGGATATAACAAAAATAACGACACCTTTGAATAACATTCGAAAATTATATTCTCCGAGAAAAAAGTTTATATCAAATTTTTCGAATTTTTTCAAGGATTTGATTACCTTGAGTTTAAACCAAGATTGATTTTGGATATTAATTTCCCTATTTAAAATTAAAAAAAATACAAAAAATGCATTAAACTATTAAAAGTTAAGATCTTTCCATTTCTACAATGAGAAGTATGATAAGGGGTTGTATTGTAGAAGGCAAAAGTTGACTTTCAAATAACAATCCCAAATAATTTTTAAGCCAATTTAAACATTTTTATTTTTTAGACTAAAACCTACGTACTTTTATTTTAATTAATCTTGGAAAGTTATTTAATGACATTGTTTTTTTTAACAAAATAATATTAGTTTAAGGCTATCTCGAAAGTATAAAATTCACAGTTTTTGATGCAAGATATACAAATACAAAATTTCATATTATATGGAAAGTTATTTTCAAAAATAGCTTAACTACAAAAAATGTCTATACTTATTTCGTTTTAATATATAAATTTCTTAATATAACTAATCTTAATCCCAAATTTTTATATTTCCAAATTTATAATTACAAAAAAAAGTAATACATGGAGTTATCTTCTATTTAAGGAAATTGTTACACTTATTCTCTATTTGCACTATAGATACATGCAACAAGAAATATATGATTATTAGATATTTGTAATCTATATGTGTACTCGAATTAGGTTAACCCGGAATTTGTAAGCTTTTTGGTTTTTTACAAATAAATTTATCAAAATTTTAACTTTTACGTGTTCTGCAGCTTGAAACAATAATGAATTTTTATGATTTGAAACTTAAATAAATATATCTCTACATTATTTGTAATTAATGAATTGTTTAATATTAATTTTTAAATCAAAAAGAATTGTTTTTTTTTTATTTTTTTTTAATTTCTTTTTTTTCTATTTTTAATTTTAAATCGTAATGAAGAGAATGTTAACACATATCAAAATACTGTTTCATATATATTTCAGAAAAAAATTTGATATTTCTAATATTAATATATTTTTAGTGTAAATATTTATAGTTCAAGTAGAATTAGTATAAACCCCTCTTAAAAACATAAAACAATTTTTGAATAATTAATTATATTGTGTAGATATTTATTTCCAATGATGCAAAAAGTTTAACTTAATAAATTAATTAAAAATTGTATATCACATGATTCCCACTGTTTTACAGGAAGGATGAGAGAGGCCAATCGACGTGAAAGGAGTCAATCGCGATTAATTAACAATTTATACATTGGAAGGAGCCAAAGCAGGATTAGGTTTTGAATTCAAAGTATATTGAGATTCTTAGAGTATATAAGCAAGGCAAGACGAGGTTCCACTAAAGGCTTATGTATAAACAGACAAAAAATTGATCCGTCAATAAAAGAGTCACCAAAGTCGAAATGATTGAAAGAAGGGAATTACGGTTTAGTTTTTTTGTGGTTAATAAGGTACAAGAGCGTAAAATCGGACAACCAGAAGAAAATATTTACTTCCTCATTAGTGATGACGTTCTAAAGGTCAAATTCAAATCGTGTACGGGTAATTCTGAAGAAGAATGATGAAATGAAGAAAATGCAAAGTAGAGATAATAGAAAGTGCAGAAAAATTAATTTAAAGCTGAAAAGGAATATACACAATCGCAGGTAATTGCAAATGGAGAATGATTTGCAGAAAACGACTAGTAAATTTAACGTTACTAATAATGATCAAATTGCACGCACTAACTCACAGACATCGATTGTATCTTATACAACTCTCGAACGAAGTGCTAACGAGTAAAGTCAAAAAGGGAAAGAATCTCCGCTGCGACCGAAGGTGCGAATTGCACTAACTGCGATAGCCCGTTCACAGAAATTAATAAAAATTAATGATAATACTAATAATATAATAAAATAATTAATAATAAGAATTATAAATACTAAATGCTAAATAATAGATAAGCGGCTTATTACGACAAGTGTGAATATACATTAAAAGGAGAGATAGGAAGAAGATGATTTTTGAATATATAAGAATACACCAACAAACCCAAAATTATAACGTAACAAAAATAATCGTTGAATATATTTCATAAATAATGTATGATCTTAAAGATTAAGTAGAAGATAAAGAAGACAGATTCAAGTACATTGGAATAAAATAAAACGATGCAGCAATTATTAAATTACACTATAATATCACAATCTAGATAAAGACCATTTAAAAAATTGTGATTACAAGAATTGGGAAAGGACATTATTCTTAGACATACATATGCACACACATGCACATGCATATACACACGTGAGCACCCGTACACGTATTTACATACCAACTCATCTTTACACACATAATGAGCGTGTACAAGTTGTGTATCATTACATACAGTCGCATGCACGTAGTCGCACGAACATTTACTAAAGCGCGCGTGCGCAAGTTCGTAGCCAAGAAAATAGAATATTGTGAGATTAGAATTTTGTGCGATTAATGAACTCCACTAAACAACTCCAAAAAATATATAATTGTATTCATATGCATGTGTGTGAATATATATACGTCTATTTGGAGATGTTTAGATGGTTATCAGAAAGACATAAGATCTAAATATGATGAAAAATAAGTCATAGTATGTATTGAGTTTTCGACTACTGAATTCATTTTTTGCCTGAGAGCAATCATTGGTTTTGATCCAAAACAAAGTAAATTATACAAAAAATAAATTATCGGAATCCTGAGTTAAATAAGAAATACCTTCTTGTAATGAAAATTAAAAGACGTCGAATTAAGACAATTATCCAATAACTATTTCGTAAAAATAATTCAGATCGTAACAAAAATATTTTGAAAACCATAATGAGCGTCTGTGCAATAACCACAATGAAACCATAATGAAATTGTTCAAAAAATCATTTAAGCATACAACCAATACATACACGCACATGAATGATTATTATCACTATTTTATTATTGTCATTACTGTGCGACTATTTTTATTTATTTTTAATGCCATTGTCAGAGGTATTATTAGTAAAGTTATTATAATTATTTTACCTTTTTCTGTTAATGCAAGGATTACTGTTAAGAATATGTGATTTCACAAAAAACAATGTGTAAGTTAATCTTACCAACAATACAATACGTATTCCTAATTATAATAATCAAGGCATAACTCTTAAGATCGTTTAGATCGAATGATGTAAGAAAGAAGTTGTAGAAAGAGAAAGAATGTACACAGTACACAAAAATAGTCATACCGTCAATCCCAGTTTTCAAGTAATTTCTATTTACGTAGCAAATGAGAATGGGAATACATATTTATTCATAAAAAGTTAGTAGCTTTGGATTTACAAAAAGTTTTAGGCTGTAGTTTGTAATCCAATTTTTTACTTCATGATGGAAATGCGTCAAGCGTAATATTCGTCATGTTTGGCGGCTATTCAGGGTTTGGAGACAAGATTTTTAGTAAGTTATGTATTTTATTGACAAGGGTAAAGGAAAGACTGGGCATGGGAGAATGGTTGAACGTGTTTCGTTATAATGTGATGACTATTTATTACTGTTTTTATTGACTTTTACTATGATTATAATATATAGCCTAACAAAAAAATTGTTGGGCTGTGTAATAAATATTGATGGTCTGTAATGAAGAAACAAATGTGAGAGATTATTAAGATTCATTCTACAATAAGAAAAAAGTGTATGCTGATTATTGTATGGTTATATTATATTCAACGACAGGGTAACAATTTTGGGACGTGTGTCTCGTTGAATGATAGCCCTTTTGTTTTCTGGATGCGGGCATGCGTACATGCGTAAAAGAAACCGGTTATGCGATAAATAAGTCAATTTTCTATAAAAAGGTAGCAATATATTTGAGAAATCCAGCACCAAAATATAAGCTTAATTAAAAAAAAAGAAAAACGAAGAAAAAAAACAAGGATAAGATAATGGAAGTAATTTCATTATATTGTAATGGCTAAGATGTTTCATTACACCCTCGATTATAAAAAAATAAAAAAGCGTACTTGCAAAGCGCAATATTGTGTCTTTTGCTTACTAAGAAGATACACCAATGCCGGCAAAGTTAAATATCATAGAATGAAAAAATTATAAAATATTGTGCGAGATTTTACGGCAAATGAATTTTTCAATTCTATGTCAAGTTGAAATACAATGGTGACTAGTTCGCTAAGTCCCAGTGCTAACAATAAAAAATTGTAAAAAATTATATCCATCGGACCAAATATGGTATCCAGCAATGTTTCTAGTAGCGTTAAAATTATTTACTAGTGAAGCAGACATGTGCGCGCGAATATTTCGTGTATAATGAGACTGCTCGCTTATGCGAAGCTACGAAGTAGTTAAAAAATAAATTATTAACATGAAAAATCAAAGATTTTTATTTAAACGATTGTCAAACTATTTTATTTTTAATTTTAAAAAATATTAGAAAAATATGCTTGAAATTAGAAAACAAAAGGAATTTATCATGGTTGGCCTATCGACACTTAAATTTCAATTAGACCTGAATTCAAATACAATTAAGATAGTCATATATCTTCCCATTTTACAAAAATAGATATATAGTCACCGGAAAGTACATCAATTTTCAAAATATCTAGGCAGAGCAATGGAACATATTGTTTTTAGTTATTATGAAACTGCGTGTATAAAGCAACTGAGGATAAAACACCAGCTTAATGAAAAAATCTACAATAACAAAATATACAGTTTATAAGCGCATAGTATAGCCGATCCGTTAAAGGATGAAAAAAAGGAAGAAATAGAATGAAAATTATTTAATGAAGTATAAAATGCAATGAAAATGACTCAGTTAATGTTTAAGATTGATTCAGCATAGGTCTAAAAATTAGCAAGGAATATTGAAAATGAGCATCGAGTGTCCACGAGTTTCCGATCTTTTTATATCCAAATATAATATACCTAAATGTCAATCAATGAAAATCCGTGTTATTACTCCAAACATTTTCTGATTATAAGAGTGTATATTACACGGTGAAGTATGAAGTAATTTATTACTTTAATCATGTAAAATATGAGATATTGTAAAAAAGATCGTTTGAGACAGGGACATTCCTTGCGCAAAGTACAAGAAAAGTCTTCATTCAGAGAGTCGTCCAAGATCATTCCGAAAATAAATAAAACCATATATGTATATATATATGTGTATAAATTATATGTATTAATTGACAGACAAGTGATGATGATCAATTATATAATTGTAGGAGTGTAACAAAACAGCAACGACATCTAACGGAGGAAATTTGAAGACAAGACCAAGCAGGATGCTAATTTGTGATTTTGATGGAAAGGGAGAAAAGAAAAACAACTACATAAAACGAGTACGGCTAAGTCCACGCGTTTATAAATAAATAAAAACTAAAAAAATATGGAAATATTACGTCTAATAACCTATCTGGTATATATAAATATACGAGATAATATATATATATATATAGATATATACATATATACATATATATAATACAACCATATACATATATAAATATAATGAATGATAAGGAAGTAAAAAAGATATATTATTAATATCTAAGACGAATAAAAAATAAATAAATAACAATTACGAAGATGAAAGAGAATATTGAAAAACTGTTTTATGCATTTGTATATAATTATTGATGTTTTAAAGCTAATATACTATTGTATTGTAATCATGGATCACAAATATATACACACACACAAGAGAAGAAGACGTAAACGGAAGAAAGGGAGAAAGGCACAAGGAATCGTAAGAAACACGTGCAGGAGTAGTTCAGCGGCGGGCAGATCTCCATTTTACTGTTTTTTACGATAAGTAAACAAGAGTAATAAATCCTAAATTTTAAAATAATTATTATTCAGGATAATACCAGAAGAAAGGGATGATATCTGCCGCCCGCTATCGAATTCCCTTTCCTTGTAAAATGATACGTAATATATGTGTATATATATATATATATAAACACATGTATGTATATATACATATATATGTATGTATATACAGCACTATAAATATTAAACATGCATAAATAAAAAGTCCAGTATATAATTACTGCATATGTAACAAAAAATT
Organism: Sycophaga agraensis; assembly: GCA_018906755.1. Classification (NCBI taxonomy): domain Eukaryota; kingdom Metazoa; phylum Arthropoda; class Insecta; order Hymenoptera; family Pteromalidae; genus Sycophaga; species Sycophaga agraensis. The sequence continues at coordinate 1,607,807 of JACCIE010000013.1, forward strand.
AATTACAATTTAAATGAATTCACTGGTGATTGATCAAACAAAAAGTAACAAGAAAATAAAGAAGACGGATATATTAAATAATTAATTTTGAAATTTTTATAATTTTTTTGTCATTCGCTGTTGCAAATAGAAGACATCAATTGGAAGAATGACATATATTATGAAATATAAAAAAATACGAACAACTGAAATCAGAATTACATGAAAACAAATAATAAAATCAATCGATAGTTTATATTTAGAGAATTGTTACAAAGGAAATCAAGATACTTGTGTGCAAAGCGAATAAGCGTCCTTAGTTCATTATGATTATTACGTACACTTTACTTTTGTCAAGTATGATGTAAGTAAAAAAAATATTTGTAATTTATAATAAATAAAAAAGAGAACTCAAGGGGCAATAAATATATCATTTTTAGCGTCATAGTGATTTTGAAAAATATTGAAAAAGTTTATATTTCCTGCACAGATGCAATTCTAATGTTTTTAACCTATATAAAAGTAAGAAAAAAATTCGTTGCAGTCCGATTAATAAATGACTTCATGTCATGAATGGAAGAAGTATAAAAAAGCAATATTATTAGCAAAATATCGGAAAAAGCTGTAACGATATTAATCTTGCGTACCCACAAGCAGTCAATATTAACAGAGTTCGATCTGTGCAGGACTGTTTTTTTAAATAATAAAACAGAACTAAAATGATGAAAGAAAAAATGCAAAGATGGATAAAAACTACTTAAATATACATATACATACATATATGTATGTATGTGTCTGCATGCATATATATATACATATAGAATAAAAAAGCATTTATATGCTTTTAAAAACTCTATAATTTAAAAATGCCGGAAAACCAGAATATTTGCATGAAAAGAAAAATTTCCTTGCAAATTTCTGAAAATCTGGTGAATTAGAATGGAATATATATAGCTATTTGAAGTTTCTAAATATTACAAAAAAGTTTTACCAATTTAATTTATTTCTTGTACAAGCGTGCTTGAGGAACCTTCGGCACTTTCTGTACCTTTAGGAGAATTTAAAATTTTGTTTTTCAGTAAGAGTAAATCAATATGTAAACCAAAATACGCCATTATACAGTATAATCTTTGATTCATAAAATGAATACCGTTATGAATGATTTTCTCTCTGCCAAATTAGCTGTGAAAAGATAAAAATCTGTAAATGTGACGTCCGAAGGCTCCTATGATTGGATAATGTTTAAATGAATACAGATTATTATGGAAGTATTTGAAAGTCGGTACAATAATAGCTTAAAATATCATTTTATCGTAGATACTTCCTGTGAAAGAAATCTATGCTGAGCAAAACTAAAGAAATGGAAATGCGTGAATAACAAATACAATAAATTAAGAGATAAGAGCTAGATGTCTTGCCTCTTGAGTTGAATCCGGGCCGCGTGAACTAATACATACATACATGCATGCATATATGCATGTATATCATATATATATATATATATTGTATATATATTTTATATACATATGTATGTGCATAAAAGTGTACCTTCGCATCATCAATCTAACGACGTCGATCGCTCTCAAAAAAAATTTTATTGCGTATACACTCCTTGAATCGAGTCCTATGTAATATTTCTAGAAAACGTCTAGTTTAGTTAAAAAGTAAACGAAGAAATAGAAGCAAACTGTAAGTCTTCTAAGTTAAGTGAACAATGCGACGTGTCATGTGAGATATATTGCGTTTTTAATTATATGTTAATTCGACGAATGTAAGACTGGATACAGAAAAGTGAATATGTTAGAAATGGATGAGTCGAATAAACACGATAATATCAAAGCGAAAAAATTTTAATTAAATAATCAATTAATAACAAGTGAGAAAAGAAAGAGCAAGCGAGATAGAAAAATGAAATAAATTATAAAACCGAAAGAAGTCGGAGGAGCGTAGATAGATAGGTACTTTTTGACAATTTGCGGGTGCGTCATCGATGAGAATTTTCCGTATTCTGTTATTTTTATTTAATCTTTCCACTCTTAAGATGCATTAAAATATTAACATGTCTGCGAGAAATATTATTATATTTTATTATAGTTATTATAACTATTACTAATGTAATTATTAAGGTTTTTAATAATGAGTATTTTTTGTTTTATTTCTGTTGTTTATTACTATTATTTTTAATTTAATTTAGCATTATTTATAGACACTGATTTTTATCATAATTTTAATTATTCTTATGATAACTAGTGCTTACATATTTTTATTATACCATTAGATAATAATTGTTTAGGTCGATTATTATATACCTCGTCATAGTTCAACTATGCTTAAGTAAAAATTATTTGATATTCGATGACTATACTTATGCATATACAATAATATAAGTATTGTACATATGCTGAGCTTACGTGCTAGATAGTTTTTATGCTTTTGTTACTTTTATTACTCCTCAATACTTTTTCATAACAAATTATTGCGAATGAAATAGTGACATTGATAGGTTTCTTTTATTAATGTGTACTATTCAGTATTATTTATTTTTTCTGAATTTTCAAAATGTTTGCTTATTGTGATCAAAAAATAGTAATCCATAGCAGTAGGGATCTTCTGTAGAGGTCTTATCAATACAATTTAAAGCAAATATTTATTTGATATGCCAGGTTGGTGTAAAAAATCGATGCACGTAAATCTTAGCATAATGTTATGCAATATGTAAATATAACTATGTTAATGCTAAATGCTTGTATAAGGATGGAGGGAGAAAGATAGATAGATAGGTAGAGCAATAATGAATAGTCAAAACAAAATAAAAAATGCAAAAAGGTGATTTAATTTTCACTTTTCAAATATAGATAAAACATCGAGTTGACGTGATTTTTTAAAACATGTACCGGTGATGTTAATGCGTTTAAAATATCATTAATAAAATTTTAATTTATATTTTTGGTTATTTTTGTTTTTATGTACACATTTGATAATAACAAAGCAGTAAATTAACAGTAATAAAAATAAAACAAAAACGCAAATAGTACTGCAGCGTTAAGTTTCAATTTTAATACGTGAAGATACGCCAAGTAAAAAATGTGTAAACCTCGAAAAAAGAGTACAATTTTTACTGAGAAATGACTCGATAATAATTGAAAAAATTAATCAGGGCCTTTTAATGTTCAGGATAAACCAGAAGGAATGAAAGACACAAGTCTATTTTGTATTTCAATCATATTTACTTAACTCGATGCCAAGATATATTCAAAATATCTACTTTGCTTCATCTTTACTACATGTTTAGATGAATTTCCATACTTTAATTACGATTTTACAATCGAACTACTAACTGAACTTTGTTACGCGTTCTATATAGTTACGTTGATATGTCTATAATAGGGAATATAAGCCAAAAATTATTTATATTCTGCTCATTGTACGAAAAGTAACTATTTAACCTAGTGCATTGAGTTAAAAAGGTAATATACTTAATACACGTAAGAAACTCCTATATTATACATATACACTACGAAAAACCAATTTCTTCCAATTAAACTGAATTTTTTAACAAAACCTTGTATAATGTATTTCGACTCGGATCAGTTGGTGTAAGCTAAAAAGTGAAAGAGTCGATGAAAATTGTTCAATGCATGTGCGTATCTAAACCAAAGCAATACTTGTTAAATGTATAATTTTTATTTTTTTATGCAGTCGATCATTTGTCATTTTCGATTGCATGTAGCTAATTCTAACGATGTCAGTTATTGCATTTCAAATGAGAAAATGAACAATTTAAAAGCCTAATATAAACTTAATAGTCAATTAAATGAAATAAAAATAAATAAAAATATACCAACGGTCAATGAAAAGAAAATGATGAACGGGCGTTGAAAATGTCAATCTGGTTTAAAACATAGCCTTATTAATTGTTTGGTTTGATGATATTAGTAAAGTTATAGTTAAGAATATTAAAAATAATTCTTTAACGGAATTTTAGTTCCTTTATATTTTTGTTGTTAACATATCAAATCGATCTCTAAGATCTAAAATTATTTGTATCTTAAATATGTTACAATCTGGTATTGATATATGTAATGTAAATTAAATTTTTCTTGCATGTCAAGTTTACTGATTACTTATTAAACTGTACAGAAACGTTTCACAAGATAAGTCGCATGTTCTTCTTTATTTGAACGTAGATTCAAAAGATAGATCTACATACGTAAATTTGGCATTTGTTAAGTTTTTCAAAATAAATAAAGATGAATACTGTTTACTGAACTAATAAATTAATGTAATATTGAAAAGATATGTTATAGCAGTGTTCTAAAATCAAGAATTAGAACATTAAGTTACCACTATAAAAAACAAATTCGATATTTAAGTTTTATTTGTTAAAATTATTTATGCAATAATAATTTGGAATTGTTCAAATATACTTGATAAATATTAACTAGATTTGGTTTCTCTGAAAAAGTATTATTTTATTATAAACTTCATAAATTGTCTAAATACTGAGCTACCTAACATCATTTGCAGGTATATTGTGTTAAAAGAACTAGAAATACATGTAGTTCTATTTTTTCAGTGGATTATATAATATAAAAAATTTATGAGGTATTCATGAAGTAAATAGGTAAACAAAATAATTTAATTTATTAAGGGACAGTATTCTTCATACATTATCGTTTTAACAAACAAGAACGAAAAATCTGAATTGTTGACTAGTAAACAAACTTAAGATTGATAGGAAGATAAAAAATATTACGATTGGGATATGCTCGATAGTAAAGCATAGCGAGGATACTTGCAATATAAAAAGCAATAAATAGACCGCTCTTAATTCCGTTGTATACTAAATGATTACACGAATGCTTAAATGAGATTAACTGAACTTAAACAAGAAGAGAATAAGAAAATACCAATTTTACATCTTCTTACTAACTTTAATGATACAAAAGTATAGTGACATATTAATGAACCACACAATTATGTGTATTGCGATTAATGAAAATAATGAAATATATATATGAAATGAAAATAAACAGCAAATTTAACAAGTAAAGCAGAAGGTAATCTATATCTAAGTACGTAAAGTTTCAATTTTACACTACTGATAATAATGACGTAGATATAAGCGAGTATATAAGATATAATGATGATTTATAATAATAATAATGCTGTACAGAATATTTACGAAGAGGCCTGCCTTTTACAAGATTATCGTGAGTTGAACGACGACAAAAAAAGCTTTATCTGACATCGCAATTATACTGTTACTTGATCGAGATGTTTTTCTTTCTATTGTTCACAACTGTACTTTAAAATATGTAGCATATGACAACGTAAAATATGAATAAATCGCGATGATAAAAATGACAAGCAAGAAAAAGAATCCCCACCATTTCTAAATTAACACAAATAAAACACTTATAATTCTCATACTAAATACAAATATTTTACATGTATTAGATCAAACAACATTGAACGAAAAATAGATGTATGATAAAAAGATGAGACTTAATGTTATTTTCTATGAACGTCGTTTTGTATCGGTACACGTTATTCATTTTAAATCTAGGCCAGACTAGCAGTGGGTGTTTTGTAAAATATTCAAAAATATACAAATACAAAACAGAATTAGAAGCGTGACGATTATTCTTATTTGAGGCGTATAAGAACGTTAAGATTTAAGATAAGACTGTAGAAAATAGCAAAAAAACTTAATAATCGCAAGCACAATATAAGATTGTCGAGCCAAGTTGTTTTTCAAACTCAAATTATTTCGATTTTCCTCGAGGAATCTCGGCACGAACGATGTGACGTGTATAATTGCAAAAGTGTAAAAGGATAAAAGGGAGAGAGATAGAATTGAAGTAGGAAGAGAGAAACGGACATTACGAATGTAGGCGAAACTAAGTGATCGAATGGGAAAGAACGAGAGTGAATGAAAATGAAAATGTATGTGAGGAAGAGATCAAAAGCGTTAACAAAATGTTAAGCAGAGCCCAGAGAGAATATTATAAAATATTTAAAAACGAGAAGTTTGATGTTAAGTTAGTCGAAAGTGAAGCGGGCCGTAAGTTTATTTAATTGTGTATGTGTATACAAACAAAAAAATAATATAATATTGCGATTATAAATATAATACTAATACAACAAATAACAATATTATACCACTTGTAAATATAAATATATTATAATACAATGATTATAACTATATGATTTATTATACATACTATAAAAATAAAAATATATATTTAATGAATTCATATTATTATGTTATTATTATTGTTTTAACTAATATTATGATTATGATATAATTATTATATTATTATCGTGATAACGACGACACGACGACGACGACGACGATGATGATGATGATGAATATTATTCTAATTATGATATTATTAATATGTAAGAAAAGGTTCACAACGTGCCGTGTGTATGTGGGAATAAAATATATAATATAATGGACATTGTTCAATTCAACCTGATAAGGCTTTATTTCTTTTACCTTTCAAAATCCAAATATATTGTGATATACAATTAATATATTAACATTAAAATTATATTTTATATTATAAGTATATTTTAGAATATAGAATCATATGATAATTAAATAAAATTTTTTGATTAATTCAATAATAAACTAATAAATAAGAGCTGAAAAAATCAATAATATAGAGATTTTGTGCGTCTAGATATACAGTTATAATCTTAATGTAAATGTAACTTACTATACATTACAACTACTATTAACTAACAGATTATTACAAACAAGCAATATTTAAACTTTTGATTCATAATTAAGTAGCATTATCATTTTCATAAAAAATTATCTATTATTATTAATTTTAAAAAATAATACATCAGCTACCTGCGCGTCTCTGTGAGGTTATCATATTAATATAAAATGATTCTAAATCTCGTTCTAAAGTTAAATATCAGAATTTTTGTTCGTGGATGCACCACCAGGTGCGCCTATATTGATGCAAAGCTCAATGATGACTTCGTAATCTTCATCAATTAATAATAGATTTACAATCGTGAGATATAAAGTTAAAATACAATTGAATAAATAATGGGCAGTTATGTATTTTGAGTTGAATCCAAAGGACCTTCTTTTTTATTTTGTATGTTAAATTTTATGTGATTACGAATGCCTGCGTTTCAAAGATTTATAGAAATAAAATCGTATATTTATAAAGAGTATTCTGTTTAAATAAATTCATGGAATTTACAATGGTATCAACCATAAATAAAGAATTTCATAATTTTTATAAAAGTATTCAGAATGTATTCTTTATAATATAATGTATATAATTTAATTTATAAATATAAAAATGATTTTCCTTGCGATATCAAGATGTTATTTTAAAATTAAGAATTCCTCGTTAATACTAAATTCTATAAATGATATTATCAAATATGAAAATGTCGTTAAAAATTCGTTATGAACTTATTAATGGTTCAAAGGCATGTCGGGTTAAGTTTCTTTTACGCTTACACATTATATGTTTAATATTTTTATGTTCTTATATTTATGCTTTAGCGAGTTTTTAGATACATTTTTAGGTAATTTTGTAACTCAATCTGTATCATCTTGGTATAGTGTATATATGCGTAAAGGAAATATTACAAAATATTAACACTTTAGTAGACTATTTAAATTATTTATACTTTATTTATTTTATATGAGCAGGTCTACTTGTTAAAACTTTTAGGTCGGATTTCGCGCGATAGCCACTTCTAGTCGCGTCTACACTTCGGTTGGTAACAAAGTTACCTGCATACGTTATAGTATTTAACAGAAATTAGATTTAAAATTAAAATTAGATTAAATTTCTAATTAGAAATTTACTTCATGTAATTTCAGCTAGCTTTATAGAGAAAAGTAGCTTTTTATCATCTTTTTATTAGGTTTAACATAAAATTAATGTTTTCCTCATTCTTCAATTCTGATATACTAACAGTAATTTAATATTGACATAATGTACCTAAGTTACGTTAGAAAATCATTTATAATTAATTTCATTAAATATTATTTTAAGATGAAAATTTGAAATATTTTAAATTTATCCTTTCAATCAATAATTTATTTTAATTTATTTAGAATTAATCACTGTTCATTGAAAATTACTGTACAAATATTAAAAGAAGAATTTAATAAATGAAATAAGTTGAAACGGAATAGATCATAAATTAATAATATATTTCGAAAAATTTTTGTAGGGCGCCATCTGACAGCAAATCTTTTTCTGGAGTAAGACTGAGTCACTGAGAGTCAGGCGGATGGTGAGTCCATAATCCATATTCCATATTTTGTGGCGGATGGCAAATGGCAATTGACAAACAGGTTACACCAGGTTACTTACACTTATATACAGGCAAGGGGTAGGGGTCACGGCACGCACGGGCCCATTGAAACTTTGAAAGATCTGTAAGCGTCTATACATTTGTTGATTATACCAGATTATACCTGATTATACTTTGATGAATGATGCTCATCCCTGCAGTCTGATCACCGATGTGGTCTGATGCTCGCATCGTCGAATTGCTTGCTCAGTTGTATTGAATTATCTTACTATTGGAAGAGTCCGTTTATTACTGTATTAAATTAAATAATTTATAAAATCAAAAATTAAAAGTGTACGTTTGATGCATTCTGTAATTTAATCATTGCACGGTTGATTAACCCGTGATAGTGGAATTCGTTTCAGTTTTAAGGGCGCGGTGATTATAAATTGCTTGATTTTGAATGATCACGAAGAAGTTATATTAAACTACAAGCGGTTTTGTTTATATAATCGGAAATACGAGATTGAAAACAAAGAAGGAAATGGATATAATCGAAGCTACTTAAACATTTTTCTGGTAAAATCATGTTTGCAGCTTGTTCTTAAGGATTTATGGATTAAATGTTGAATCTACCTATTAAAAAGATTGATATTCCCATAACATTGTTATCATCATCACTATTCAAGGAAATTGATTTGGATTCAAGTGAAATTGATTTTACTGAAGCTCACTTCTTCAAGTCCTGTACCATGTCTGGTAATCAAACTGGGATAAAATGTCCTTCCGAATATGTCAAGTTAAATATTGGTGGATCTTTATATTATACCACAATAAGTACTCTTAGGAAACATGATACTATGTTACGGGCTATGTTTAGTGGTCGAATGGAAGTTTTTACAGACTCGGAAGGTAATTATAATTTATTTTCATTGCATGCATATGTTTAAAGATTTTTGAGATTATGTTTTAATGTTTTTTGGACCATACTAAATTGATGTTTTTAATCAGGTTGGATATTAATAGATCGTTGTGGTAAACATTTTGCAACTATATTAAATTTTTTGAGGGATGGAGCAGTGGCTCTACCTGAAAGTACAAAAGAAATGGCTGAACTTCTTGCTGAGGCAAAATATTATTGCATTAGTGAATTAGCTGAATCTTGTGAACAAGCACTGGAAAAAAAAGAACGAGAAACAGATCCTATTTGTAGGGTACCATTAATAACTTCACAGAGAGAAGAACAAGTCTTAATAGGCAGTACAACAAAACCTGTAGTTAAGCTACTAGTTAATCGTCACAACAATAAATACTCTTATACAAGGTTAGTTTTCAAATAGAAAATAAATTTGTAAATAAAAAAATTGATTTAAAAACTATTAACCTATCATCTTTTTTAGTACATCTGATGACAATTTATTAAAAAATATTGAATTGTTTGACAAAATGTCTCTTCGATTCAGTGATAGAGTTTTATTTATTAAAGATGTTATTGGATCTAGTGAAATTTGTTGTTGGACATTTTATGGACATAGTCGGAAAGTAGCTGAAGTTTGTTGTCATTCTATAGTTTATACAACAGATAGAAAACACACAAAGGTAAGTATAGGACTGATGAACTTGTAGGTTATTAATTTATTTTTAAGTTATCAATTTTTATTCTTTTGTGAATATTAAAAATTTGCTTACAAAAATAAAATATCTCTTATTTATTTGTAGGTTGAATTTCCAGAAGCACGCATTTATGAAGAAACTTTAAATATTCTACTGTATGAAAATCGAAATGGTCCTGATCAGGAGCTTATGCAAGCAACTTCCTCAAGAGGTGCTGTCAGTGGAGCACCTGCTTGCACATCAGATGAAGAGGAGAGTGAACGTTCAGGTCTTGCACGACTTCGATCAAATAAGCAGAACACTAACTGACCCATCTTTTTTTCCACTTCTCATCCAGCCATACGCAGTGTAGTGCGCTCTCTTAAAACTCGAACCAGCATTATATAGCTTGTTCTACAAATAATTTTGACAAACAATTCTAATTGTTTTCCTATTTATTTCCAAACTAAATTCAATCATTTTATTGATAGAAACAATGAAGCATAATTATTGAAGTTCATTTTATTGTTTTATTTACTGTTCACAAGTACATAAATGTTTGAAAACCAATAATTTAATGTACTTTTCAACCTAAGCTCAAAGAACAGTAATATTGTTTACTTGTTACTAAAATTATAAAATAGTTGTTTACGAATAAAATTACTATAATAGATGAATGTAATGTCGAAATAATTTAAAAAATTTGCTTAAGTTTTAAATTTTACTACCATATGAGGATATTAACCCATTTCTTCTCAAGCGAACATATTCTTATAGTCAATACTTGAAATTTGGACATCTTCACACAACCATATTTAATTTTTGGTGAAAAATTTTTCAAATCTAACCTTAACGCAGGTTTTTTTTACTTAACAATATGTCTTTCTCTAATATTATTTTGTTAGTTTTAGGGATTTTTGAAACAAAAAACCAATGGACTATAGAATGTTGGCTTGAGAAGAAATGAGTTACTTTAGTACTATTAAGCACCATTAAACAAAATAAGTTATTAACATCTTAAACTTCGAATATAACATAAATCCTAGCGGATCATTTTATATAAATCTCAGGGTACCAATTTACGATTTTTTTGAAAAAACTATAAAAGTTGAATATTTTTAATATAACTGCATACATCTGAACTAAAAATATATACGCATATATTACTTGAAAATATGTCTTATATTATATACATTTTTAGATGAATTAAGCATCATTAAAAAGAAATTTATATTTAGTGCCAAAACTTTTAATCGTAAACGTAACAAAAATTAGAACTGTTATTTTATACAATGATATTAAAATTATTGTAATTTTCTTTTAATTAGAAATAGATTTACATTGTATATATGAATTAAGTGCATACATGCAAGAATGATTTTATAATTAAATCTTACATAAATGAAAAAAAATAATACACTTTCACTTTTAGTGAAATAAGTTTAAATATGAATTCTTAAAGATAACAACGATATTCAAATGCGGCTCAAATCGTATTAAAAATATTAAAAAATTTTAAACATTACATTTAACTAGCATTTTAACATTGTTTACCTTATATGCACAACTTTTCTTTTGTAAAGATATAATTTGCAGAAGTTACGTAATTGTAAGGATAGTAGGCTTAACATAAAAAATTATTTTATTAATTTTAGATGTATAATGCATATGATTTGTTTTCTTCTTTATATTAATGCACTATTGACTGAAACTTATGTATTGAAAATATTTATTGCAAACTATTTAAATTTATTGTAATTTTCTTTATATTATTTCCATAAATAATAACAGTCGAAATAATTTAGTTATTAAAATTAAATATTAATATATGAGACACATCTTACATTAAGCATTGAGCATCCACTGTTGCAGATATTTAGAGTATTGTAAGTCTATTGTTGCTGTAATAAGTGTGTAACATTTTATTATAAGCTCATAGTTTCATATTATCATAAATTCAAAGTTGCTATGTATAAAAAACAATAAAAATGAATAATACAATAGACATAAGTATTAGATTATCTTATGTTAGCTAATTCAATTATATGCGTACTAAAAAAGTGTTTGATGTATGTTAAAGATTTCGTCGACGAATAGTTTTAACTAATTACTGAATAATATATTATTATATGTCTAGCAATTATTAATGGCATTCAGTGATAAAAATACTGTGAAGTGAAAATAGAACGAACATCAATTATATTTTAGTTATTCTGATCTTATCAGAGTAAATAAATATATAATTAAAAAAATATGATAGCTTGATTTATGTGTTAGAAAAATATTAAAATTTAGTTTTACATGATATAAATGATATCATTAATGGTATTGTAATAAGGCCTATACGAGAAATAAAGAAAAAAGTTTTAAGTGCCAAAGCATAACATGTTACAAACTAAATTATACAAATGACTTTTTAAACAACTTGATTATAATTTAAAATATAAATTTAATTAATACTATAATAATTTATATTGATATATTGTAAATTGTCTGGGTTGTCTATTCTAATAAATAAAAGAGTAGATTTTATTTGCTATTGAGTAGTTGGTATTTTATTACACATTAGAAATTTTAGGGTTAAAACAAAGGTATTTAACGTTTATCTGATCTGAGATAAAGCAGATTAAGAATAATATTTAATTTACCTTTATCAAACGCATCTAAACTTTCGTAATTAGTTTATGTAAGTATCTTACATAAACTAATAACTACGTAAGTAGTTTCGTAAGTATTTTTTGGCAATTGCTATATGTATTGTTTAGTTTACTTAAGTGAATGAATTTCATTCTAACTATTAAACAATTTATCATTATTTTATTTTTGAAACAATTAAATATGCTTAAAAACGGGTTGAAGCAATGTGATGCTGGGCATTTATTATAAGTATTAAGTGTTTATATAAATAAATTCTATTTGCCATTGATTACTTTTTATTCAAGAAGCTAATTTTAATGGAACAAATATAATTTTTTTGTATATTAGGTTCGGATAAAAAGGAAAGAGGACACAAATTAATTTTCAATATTTTTATTTCACCATCTCTTTATTATTGGGTGGATAACAACGAATGAGCCTGCAGTTATCAGCTACGTAATGAAATACAGATTTAGTATTAAAAAGTAATAAATGTAACCATTTTTCAATTGATCTGATATTCTATCACCGAGTCGTTTTAAATACAGAATAGCCAAAATATTGATTTTACACGCTGTGAATTTAAATATTCTTTATACTTAAAGAAAAATCAAATAATGTATTATCAAAATGCTGCTTTTAAAGCAATACACTAGATATAGTTATTTAATCAAATCAGAAATATAATTATTTACAAATCAATTTCATTTTTCACTTATATTTTATACAAAAGTATTTGTAAGAGAATTATGTACTGCAAATTTGTCTATAGGGTATTTTCGTGAAATTTTTTTTAATTAATAAATCGTGCTTAAAAATACCAGATTAATGGACGGCTATACGCATAAAAGCGGACAAATAAAAATTATATCATTTTAAAGTATTTAGATATTAATCAAATTGAATTAAATCAATTTATTATAACCAATAATTGCAGTCTTTTATCTCATTACAAATTATGTGTTGTTAATTGATTTATTTTAGAAATATTAAAAACATTTCTTTTGTTCAAAATATAATCAGACGATTTCGAGAATGAATCATTATACAATTGTTTAGAATAATATCTTATGAAACTTTCATAAGATACATTTTAAATACTATTTAAAGTCCAGGAATAAAAAAGGCACTGAAGAAATAGCCTTTTGAGTAAAAATGTTTTTACTACAAAGAGCATTTGAACTATATTTCAATTGTGCACACTTTTGCATATATTTATTTGATTTTCATCTAGAAAAGTCAATGTTTTAAAAAATTTTAACAGTTAAACATGAAAGATACATAAAAATAAAACCTCAATAGATAAAAAAATTGCAAATTAATCATTTCAAAAAGAAAGAAAAATAAAACAATTTTGAATTATGGTGAAAAGAATATTGGATCACATGTTACGAGTCATAAGACTTTGCTAATCAGGCATAATGAAATCTATATTAAAGGACGTGAGTGCCTCTTCATGATGTAATTTTCAGAGCCAGATCCAAGTGGGCGCGACACTCTCGAATCTAAAGATCTCAGGTTGGCCAAGATGAGAATTGTTTGGGAAGGTGTTGGCCCAATTAAAAGCCGTAGCTCCAGTGTGCCGTGGAGGGCCTGCGCGTGCTTCGAAAGATTCAAGGCCACTATGATCAAAGAGGAAGAGTTTAGAGTCGATGACACCTACGGGCCGCGCAATCGCAGCCACATCACCCCGATAAGCCAGTTGTTGATCCACATAGAACTCCTCGCTGCTCTCATCCGAGGTCGATGTTCCAAGCTCTCCTTCGTCGGTGTGTATTGCTGTGTAGCCAGAAATCGTTAAATTAATGATTGACAAGCTAGGAGAGGGTTTGATTGTTTACCTCTGGTTTCGCCTCGCATGAGATCTCGTAGTCTATCGACACTCGTTGCATTCGCTTGGAACAGGGTCAGCTGTTCGGCCCTCGCGACGGCTTTGTCTCGTTCGCCACCAACGAGCTCGCGGATGGTAGAGCTGAAAGGAGCCCCCGTGCACCCCATGAATCCCTTGGCACGAAACTCGCTTGTCCAATCGACATGTTGTGTGAATCCAGGAATCTGCTCAACAAGACTAATAACGCCACTGCGGGGTTCCGCGCAGACCCACTGTCGATTGGAAGTACCACTGTTCTGACGGTCTAATAGTCGCGACCAGCTTAATCCATCGCTCGACAATCGATTCGCTGCCATTATTCTGCCTGCGGACATCACCTACATGAAAACAAATTAGAATTATCATCATAGATCTTTACTATTTAGTAATTCCAACTAGTCATCCATTTGTAGCTTATAAGCTATTAGTTCGATGTAAGTTTTCCTTATATTTATAATTAAAACATTGTTTTGCTTTGGAATTCATCATATACGTCAAACTGATTAATACATTATAATAATCAATAATTGCGTCGTGTAATTTAGTTAATCAAATGGTACGTATGGCAAATTGTTTCTAACAAAAAATGGAGCCTCTGATTAAGGAATATAATATAATCTACATGCATTATTCTTTTTCCTATTAATTTAATTCATTTTTAATGACTTTACCCTATCTTTAGCTTGTATACGATTCCATAGGCTACGATTGTCGATAATAAGTGGTGTGCCTGTCACAAGGAGTTCTCTATCCTTTCCAGATATCAAGTAATTTTCATCCTGCGACGAGAGTGCACCTGGGTACGAAGTCATAACGATGGAATGCCCTGGAACTTCATCAGACATGGTCTCTGGAGATACGTGATACGAAAATTTATACCTCTTGATTAATCTCAGCATTCTAGCATATCTGCAATTGAACATTATAGATTTTCAATTCTATTTAATAAAATTGACAGTGAACATTTTGTTGAGAAAAACTTACGGTGCGGCGGTGTTATGCGCCAAGGCTAGGAGAGGCTCGTTGTTCTCCCTTTTAATGGCTTTAAGCACAATCATACCATCCAAAGTTATTTGATGGTCCGAGCCATTGTTCGCTCGTTCAAGATCCGGCAAATCTGAAGCCATTGCAAGCCAAAGAAAATCTTCTGGATCTATTTCCACGTCTTGCCGACTGCGTTGTACCGCAAACCTCCAGCCCTCTGCTAGCCCGTCTAGTTGTATATAATACAAGTGAACCTATTGTAACGAGAATTAAATATATTAGACATTATCATTGTTTTTATTTTATTTACATTGTTTATTTAACATCTAATCATGAAGTTTTATTGTACCTTGTATTCTGAGTCCACTAAGCATGCAAGAAAACAGATTATTCTAGATTAATAATTTGTAGAAAATATATGTATTTTAGGATGAATTATGGTAAAATATAAAGGTTCTTAAGCATTGTTAAAGTAGTAATTTTGCTAGATTTTATTATTAATGTGTTTGTAGTAACGATTAATTTAACGATAAAAATTAATTTGTGATATGACTGCCAGATCAAATCATACGTTCGCAGTAAGCATTCGAATCGTTTAATGTATCTTTTGGTTAATGACTAATCGCAATAGAATGGGTTATAAATTATTGTATTGTATTTCTGAGACAAAAGAATGAATTTACCATATGCCAGAATGAATCCGTAAACCTCAAGGTGGCCGCATTCTCACGCGCGTTTTCGGTATTCTCCCGCAGGTAACGTCGCATCTTACGGCATAGTGAAGCCCTCGGGGCGCAGGCAGCTCGTACGGTATTGTACCAATGATGGTGTATAAGCTGCCAAGTAAGGCTACCCTCGAGCAACCCTGCCGCATATGCCTGCACATCGTCTGGATATTCTGATGATGTCTCGATCTCCAAAATGGACCAGCTGTCAGTATTAGAAATAGTGTTTCATTTAAAATTAGTATTTATTTTCTAAAATTTTCCGCTAAGAGTGGAAAAAATAGACTTCAAACAGTGTCTCATAATTATTTTGATATAATTACCCGGTTTCAAGGATGCCTGTCTTGTAGTAGGCACGCGCTACGCCCAGGGACAATGATGTCAAATCGTTACCCTGTCCCCAAAAGTCAATTCGATATCCGGCTCTGCGCTTCCACCAGACAGTCGCTGAGTACGTGCCATCGTTCTCAACGCTAATGTAAAAATAAAAATATGCAAAATATTAAGTATACCGATGAGTGCATACATCATAATATTATAACTATCACTACATTCTTGACGTAAGTCAACGATGCAACTGTTTCATACCTTCATACGTATTTCATAATATGATGGATATTTTTTTTTTGATAGCGTTTTAGTAACGCATAAACAGTTATTTATTCTATTTGTATATTGTATAATATTAATCTTACTTAAATATTCTTTTGTTTTTCATTTGAATTGTACAGTAAATGCAAGTGTATATACCTAATGTTGAAATGCATATATTTAAATTCATAAAATGTGTATTCTGCTTTAGATAAAATGTGCCAGATGTAATTTAACAAAAAAATAAAGACTATAAAGTATGATTCTTAGTACCTTAGCTTTAATAATGCTTATCATCTGGCATTCGTAGCAAGTATAGTATTAGGTTAATCACAAAAATAATATGAAATAAAATCAAAACCGCTTTGTCTTTACAACTCACTTAATTTACTATTTGCTTAATTTAATTACTACACTATAAACTTAATTTTTTTAATACTACTCTACTATATACACAATAATCAAATCACATGAAAATTAAATAAAAAAACAGAGATTTTATATTTATAAATCAGATTATTAAGCTTATATTTATAGATCATCGAATTCAATCATCTTCACTATTATTTCAAATAGTTGACAATAAAAGAGAATATGAATTATATTTTAAGGATCATCCTATTCAGAAAATTATACTCTTCCAAGAATAACAGTGATTCAGAATAAGAATAGACATTACAGCTGTGATTATAAAACCTACATACAGTTATCTATAAATAAAATGAATAAACGAATGAAAGGAGGTGCGAGAGGATGAACTCAAGACTTTATTAGTCTTATCGACCACCTAATAAGAGAGTGAAAGGGATTAAAGTTTAAGCTGCATGCATACATGCAAATCAGACGCAGCTTGGAGAACAAAAGGATGTTCAATCCTATCTTTAATAAATTCGCTTGCTTTCATAAAGTGATAACAAAGCACATGATATCGTACGTTATTCGACTTTTTGTAACACCAGTTGCTAGTCTGTATGCGACTTGCAAGAGAGCGTCGAAAGCTATACAGTTGAGCGATCGGTATGCATACGCAAGCACACTCGTGAGTTGGGGTCGCATCGAGCTGGGGGGGAAGGGGGCATTGCGGGTGGTCGGGTCCGACATGCCGATCATTGGACACCCTGCAGGTTCATTACGGCCGCGTGCTATCTCCACAGTTCGCGTGCGAGCCACGCGGCCGCTAGAACACCTCTTCCCATTTCGCTCATCATCTTACTTCCATACACACATAATCCTCATTTGCAGACAGATATGTGCAACAAACGCACAACACGAACAAGTACAACTGCACTCGCAGAAAATAAATAGCAATCTTGAATGTTGTATGCAAATAAAATAATAAATGAAATACAGTATAGAGTGTCAAATTAGAATAATATGAACACTGTATAAATGTAAACATTCTATCTAATAATTATAATAAAACACTGATAAATATATAGAAGGATATTATCATATTTCCGAATAAATTCACACATCACAAATTCACAAATCCTATAGCTCGTCTCTCGATGAGGGAAGTATAGACATAAAGTAGTATATCACTGCCTCGGGCACTGCATTTTTTATAACCATATAGCAAATTGTAAAAAAATCGTCAGATTTATGAGTATCGGCAACAGAACAGAAATAATACTTCTTGAAAATGATAATTTGAAATCTAAGCAAAAAATGGTATAATTTACAGCAGGATTTATTTTGTAAAATGTTTCACGGTAGATTGCAAACGAATTTATTTAATTTTCGTATTATTATTTCAGTTTTAGATAGTATATAAGTAGTTTTTACTATTTAATTGAACTAAATATATACAGACAAAATCAAAGTAGCACATACATCCAGCAAGCTGTATCAGTGTAAGCGAGTGAAAAATATTTCTTGTGTTTTGCATGCACTTACCGTCCAAACTCGCCTAAGATGACAGCGCCGATGCCAAGAAGGGCAACGGCGACGAGGATGTAGGTGGAGATGCGAGTTTGCAGCCACGAGGCGCCCACGACCTTCAGCATGGCTCATCGGTAAGGTACCACCCTTGATGGTTTCAAATTAAACACAAAAAACGCACCCTCGTTTTCTCAACCCATCGATTACAGACAACAACGCCCAGGCTGCGGCTTCTGCTAATTAGAAGCTGCTATCACTCTCGGATGTCTGTAAGTATAAAAAAATTATATATGTATATATTTATAATGTTATATAAAATTAATCATAAAATGGTACATTTACGTTTATAAAAGTCGCTACAAATGTGGGTTTCAAATAATTAAAGGAATTCAAGCTTTAAATATTGCTAAAGATTATGTGTTACTCAATTAGTGTAGATTCTTATCTTTATTGCAAATGATTAACAAACGCTTGAATTTGATAATTAAATTCTGCCTTACATAATAGTTTATCAACTATAAGAATCTTATCATTTACAACTTTTACATATAAGTCTTCAAAAGAACTCCAGGAATTTGATGGTTTCACTTAGTACAGTTCCGAGTAACAAAGATTTCGTTTGCTGATTTCTTACAACCGATGATTCCTTTCCGAATTTTGTATGCTTATTAAAAAGCTATTTTATATACTAAAAATATTTAGTTCTTTTTATTTTTATAAACATTCTTATTAAAAATACAGTAGAATATAAAATTAATAATAAAGCTAAATAATAAACAGCTAACGATATGATAGCACATAAAAATATTTTTTGCTCTTTTATTAATTTGTTCTTTTATATAAGTTTTTGATATTTAAATTTTGTAAATAAAATTAATATTTTCATTCGCATTATTTTTGATTTTTCAATTCAAAGTCAAGCTGAAATTGAATAACGAAATATTATATACTATGTTTATCCGGATTTGTGTCATAGACGATTATCTTTATGGTATAACTTTCTAACTAGTCTTAATAATCATTGTGTACATAATTATGCATACTATATGTATGAACATACAAATTAATTTATATGATTTTAGAAGTTTACATACTTGAATAGTTTAACGAAGAAATGTGTGCATAAAAAGCTTAAAGAGATATCTAAATATGATTTCTTATGTCAACGACTCTCTTATAACAGAATATTTTTTTATAAAAGATCCACTTTTACATAGTTTCATCATTCTAAATGGTTATAATGTGACTTGAAGAACGTATAATTTCATCATATCAACTACGACAATGTGAGATGCAACAATGGCTAGTCGTAGTGATTCGTTTGAGAAAACACTAGTTCTGTATAGAGGGTATAGATTATAAATAAATTTATACATGTTGATCCAATATCCGCTTGCGCAAACGATCAATAGCTTCTATTTTAAACAAATTAACGTTGTTCCTTTTATACTGCCATAATGCTCTAAATATTTATTAATCAAATTACATAATGACGACTTAAAAATAGAAAAAGAATGTTATACTAAACAGTAATGCACATTATAACAGATGATTTTTATATTTAAATCTGTTGGTTTATTTAAAACATTCAAAGACAAACTCTTTTAAAATATATTAATCACATTCTTAAATATCGCCACGTATTATTCTTAAATATTATTTATCGAATTAATTGTTGCTTAGATTAGTATTTAATATATTTATTAATAAATATGCTCTGATTAAAAATATATACTGATGTAATTAAAATTTGTGTTTAATGCTTAAAGTATATTTGCGGCAAACTATAGTTGTTATATTAAGTATTTCAATCTTATTAAATTGAAATCGTAATCAACAATTTTTAATTTTAATAGAGATATATACTATCA
The DNA here is from genome assembly GCA_018906755.1 of Sycophaga agraensis. Classification (NCBI taxonomy): domain Eukaryota; kingdom Metazoa; phylum Arthropoda; class Insecta; order Hymenoptera; family Pteromalidae; genus Sycophaga; species Sycophaga agraensis. The sequence continues at coordinate 1,628,224 of JACCIE010000013.1, forward strand.
TTATATTCAAATAAGTGTTTCTTAATCTAACTCATGAATATACATATAGGTACATGTATAAAAGAAACGGATTAATAAACTGTAAAATTTTGATTATTCTGGGTATTATAAGCTACGATAATAGTATTGCACTAGTGTGCATCCATCCATAATTTCGATGGTTTCTACTAGTATACTTATTGAAATTATCTGCCGGGTATACCAATGAGAACTGAAAATGCCTTTGAAGATAGTCTAAGAAAGCTAGAGTCATTAATATCGACTGAGTGGTCACACCTTCGCGTCATTGATGATAAGAGGTACGTGTCGGGACTCGCGTAAATGACGCAAGATCGTAGTGACTCTGTGCTGAATATAGTGAACCAGTAATATATATAACTTAATTTCTTGTAAGTAATTCGTAGTATCAGCAATAATGGTGGTGACGCGTTATATTTTCCTAATGCAATGAAGAGTCTACGTTTTACTCGGGTGCTAACATTAAAACACTAAAATGATTCATCGCGTTTCTAGAAACCGCGTTATATTGAAGCTTAAAAATTTAAATTTCAATTTCAAAGTGTATCAATGATTTTGTAGGAGATGCCTCATTTGTGAATATGCTGCAGATAATGATTCTTTTGCTGGAAGATTTTTTATCATTAACTACTGCTCGTGTGAAAATTATGCAACAGCTTGTAGACGTTGGTGCTTATTTAGTTTGTCAGAAATGCGCAGCTTCGATTTGTCTGCGTCTAACAATTCAACTGTAAGCGCAACTCACTACTGCACGCGGCGGCTTATCTATCATTGTACATTATTCACATGGTTAAACACATTGATTCATTTTTCCACCACCTATTGCAGAAATGTAAGTCATTATAGTGTAATAGAGTTAGATTTTCACTTGGCAACTGGAATCAGTTTTCATTAAATAAGCCATTGTGCATGATATCACTTGTGCAAATTAAAGGTTTCTTATCTATGCAAAGAGAATAATTTTTTCGAGCCAAAAGTATGAATTTGAGATGCGAAACGTCGATTTGGCGCGCGCATTGCATTGTGCATATATTGCTTTGTTGACGTCCATGTGATTATACTAAGGCAATTAGACTTACGCTAAATGCCTGAATAGTGTATATTGAGACTTACGTACGAGATATATAAATTCCGTCCAAACATGTGCAAGCAATTAAATTTTTTTTACACTCTTACGTAATTTTAACAACATTCTATTTGGATACGAGTGCATTTTTGTTCCTATCACGTATAAGATGCGATTGCATTAAACATTCAAATTAACGCTCTTTTTTTTCTTCACTCGAAGACACGTTGGTGCGAGTCTCTCCGAGTTTCCTTGAAACGCTTCCAGTCGAAAATTGAGCCGTCGCGGGGCCTTATCGGCATAGCTTGGCCCCGCGCACGACCGCGAGCGACGCCAATGCGCATTAAATGCAAAAGCCGCAAAACGACTCGCGTGGGCCAGAGCGATTGCCGAGGCGATTCACGTGATCGTTGGCTTCCTGCACTGGCCGCCACGCGCCGAGCCACGCGCCCGTTCCTTCGGGCCTCCGTAGAGTCGCGGGCGTAACGCGCTCTCGTTATCGGGCGAGCATCTCGCGCCCACGCTAACGGAGCCAACCGCGGGAAGCGCTGGAGGCGCTCGCTTGCCGGCGATATTTCCGGAAAAAGAAAAAGGAAAAAAAAAAAAAGGGGGAGGATAAGCGAGCCCGCGGCTGTCCCCCCCGTTTTTTTTTTTTTTTTTTCAGCCAGCTCGTCTTCGTGCCGATTAAATTGTCCCGCGCGCGTGCGCGCGTGCGCGACTAGTCCCACAGCCTGCTATTTATAATACCGGCCAATGAGCCGCGATAACGCTCCGACACGATACGTGTTTAGTCTTTTTTTTTCCACTAAATATTTAGGCGGAGCCGCTGCGCTGACAGGCCGAGCCTGACAATTATTACTGTTTCGACGTCGGCTAGCTCCTTTGATTCGCTATCGCTCCGGTCCACGTTTATGGCTTCTCGATCTCGAATTACCAGATAAGGAAGTACCATATAAAACTACCTTAGCCGTTTTTCTAGCGCTTTGGCGGTCCGTTTAATAAAACCGATACATGCGTGCAGTCGCAAAAATGCGTGAATTTCTAGGATCGTTGTTTACTGGTTAAACATCAATTGGATCTGATCGCTCTGCTACCGTTTTTTCTTCTGCATTGAAGCAGTTAGCAAGATACGTATACCACTGCGCGATTCCTCAGTTTATTCCTTGATAAATTGTTTGGCTTCGAAGAGCTTTGGTTGAAAACGAAAGAGAAATTTTAGACAATGAAACCAACTTTTCCATTACGCAGAGCAATGGATTCCTTCGTTTGTACACCCTATTTGACAAGAGATTAACGGCAATGGAAGTGGTACAAGTTGTAACGTGCAGCACTTCCTGGAATCGTTATTACAACTGGATTAATACAATCTGTTTTTTTTTCATCTACATTTCATCATTTTTTTTTTCATCTCGTGCGTCTAAAGTTTATTAACGGCTTACTCTAAAAGTATTTTGGCAACGATTGAAATGCGACTGATATTTCTTTAAATGAAACGACTGAATCATTCTTTTCAAAGGAGAGCGCTCGAAAAGCGTCAAACGTAAAAATAAGCGCGCGTGAATCTATGCTCCAAAACGCGTAAAAGCAGGTGAGAAAACAAAAGAAAGTTAAACATCATTAGTACGAAGAAAGAGCTGTTTAATGTTTATGAACAATGGAAAGAACGAACGAAGAAACGATAAGGAGAACGCGATATTGTGCGGGTGAGGTTGATTTGTTGAGTTACCGATCCAAAATTAAATAATAAAGGTGGGTGGGTCGAGAGTCGGTGGGGCGTCAGCGGCTCGTCTCGGCGACGACGAGCGCGCCCAGGGATCTCGCGTCTCGTCGGGGAAAATCGCGATCGGTTATCGCGGGGGGGAGGGCGGGGCCGGGCCGGGCCCCGCGATCGGCCACCGGGGAAAAGCGGAAGCGGTCCCGATGGCGCAATGGCGCGCTCGGGGAAAGGGCTCGCGACGGGCGAATCGCAAGGGGGCGCGGGGACCCACGTGCGGCGGCCTCGTCCCGGGGCCGCTCGTTACACAATGCCGCGGCGCAAGGTACCTTGGGCCTGAGCTCCGATCTCGCTGCTCCGCTGACGCTGTTGGGCCGAAAAGAGTCGGAGGGCTCGCATAGAGATTACATTCCTCACGGTGAATGGGGTCGGCTGCCTGCCGCGTCTTCGGACCCAGTTGCTCCGACGCTGAGGTCCGGGCACACGACCGCTCGCTCGGATGGCACTGCCGACACTGCCGCCGCCGCGTGCCGCGCACTGGTGGGCCGCCGCCGCCGCCTCCCGCCCGCTGCCGCCGAGCCCGCCGCGGCCGTCGCTGTCTGTCGCTCCCATGCTGCGAGTCCCGCCGGCCGCCGGGCTCGCCTCCTCCTCTACGTGATTCAGCGGGCGACGGGCGACGGGAGACGGGGGGCCGACCAGCCCGACCGCCGACAGAGCTTCAGCCCCTCGCCCCGCTCTCTCCTCCCTTTCGTTATCCATTGCTTTAGCAGCTGACCGCCTCTCCTCCTTCGTTTCCCTCGTCTGCACTCTGCAGCAGTCGGCTCGCTCCGCGCGCATTAGCCCCTCGTAAACCTTGTACGTTTTGCTGGACTCCTACCGCGGCTATGCCAATACGCAACCAAACTCGATTCGACTCGATTTCTCGCTCCCTCTCTCTCTCTCTCTCTCTCTCTCTCTTTCTCCTGTACTTAGTCTTCCTTTTATATCCCTCCCTTGTCGCGCCCTTCCTCCTTCTCGCTATCTTTACTTCGCACTCGGCGTATAGTTCAAACTTTCTACAGGCTTCTTATATTTTGCCCGCATTGCGCCACTTTGCGCTACGGGCAATTCGCAAGTTCCTCTTTACCGGCCGAGTTTTTCTAATTTATGCATATTAGAGGAAACGTGCGAGATCGAGAAGCCCGTTTCGTACAATAAACTTAGTTGGAATGCTTAATTCTTGGACCACGAAAGTATCAAATTGAGCATATTCCTCTCTTTCACACGAAACTTATCTGTTTCCTGGAATATCATATCGTCACGAGTTCGGATTAATTCGAAGATGAAAATTCAATGAATGAAATCATTGAACCAAGTGTATAATGAGCTCGTATATGTTTAGTATAATCAAACGATGTCATCGTGTAACTTATTAATATCACTAAATACTCAATTCTAAAAGAAATAAGTCTGGTATTATAATCTTAAAATACTAATTTACGGGAAGTGTGAATCCCTCAATATTTGATGACATATAATTCATATTAAATATGAAATGTACGACTAAAGTATATTTACCATTGAAAAAATAAAATCATCTTATATTGTCTTTATAAATAACTATATATCGGATTACAAACAATATTCGTTTATCTTTCTTTATCAAGCTCTAATAAAATTAAAATTCATAATTATGTTTCTAACTTGCTATAAGTATTATTTTAAAAAACCGCTATTGCTTTGAGTAAAGTTATCAGAGTATGGATCTCGCTGTGGATAAATAATACACAAGTGTTCAAAAGACCTCGTTATAGAAATAATTACACAAATTACTATAAACTTGTATTAAACTGCACCAAATTAGCTGTGTATTAATTCAAATAACGATAACGATCAATTCTTTATCATAATTACTAATTTATTAATATGAGTTATTTCTCATTGCCCTATAATAAAATGTTCTTGTATATAAAATTGCAATCTTAGATTATATTGTAATTTTTCTTGTATTGCAGTTTCAATGTAGATCATTTACTTATGTGTAAAAAGTGTAAAATAGTAAATTTAGTTTTTCATATTGTTTATATTTACATATTATATTTACAACGTAATTGGCAAAATTAACAATCCATATAGAGTATGCTAGAATAATCTGTTAAGAAATCTACAATTCTATATTATCTGATTAGAGATCTCGATTTATATATCTTCATTTTTATTTTATCAACCCGTAATGATTAGAGAAATAGAAGCTTAAGTGGCGATTAATATGAAGTGAAGGCAAAGAAGTTTCTTTAGTTATCTGCAGTCTTAAAATTTTCAATCAACCTCAATCTAGGGTCATTACGCCTCTGGGCCTATACTTCATTTTAAACTTGTCTCGATTCGATCTCCTAACTATCGCAGACTATCATATATATCTATACAGTTATATGTAAATTCTTGAGGAATAAATCTTTACTCTCTATTTTACAAAGTAATATTACTTTCAATTATCCATTTTTTTAATTATTATGTGTGTATATGTATATATTTGTAAATATTATATTGATAAACTCTAATTATATGACAGTTTATGAAAGAAATAACAATTGTTTAATTGATAATTTAATTTGATTATTAATTTTGATAAGATAAAAGTGGTACATAAGTTTGATTTGCTGATGATTTGATTTTCTTGATTGTATTGATGATAATATTACTGTAGTAAAATTTATTTTCAAGCAAATAGCAAAAAATGCATAGTTAAATGTGATCTATTACAAATCTGTATATTAATTTTTCAATATTTTGGTGTAAACTGCAGCATGTTCATTTAAAATGAAGAGTTACTCGAACAGTATTTATATTTTTTAATAGATTTCAAAAAAATAACAAATAACAGTTATAACAAATAAATAATAAAATAAAATAAAAAAGCTAGGTCGAAAGATTGTTTTTTCAGTTGACATAAATTTATATATATGTACCGACAAGAATAATAAAAAGCTCGAGAAACATGTTTGTACGTGTCAACTCAAAAAATGTACTTATGCAATTAAAGAAAGACAAATTAACTGCTATGGTTTACAACTTTACACTGATATAATATATTAAAATTTAAAGAAGATATGAATTTGGCAGTATTAGCAATCTGTTGATACGAAATATACTAGAATGACCAATAAATTCATAGGACACGCCCTTGAGCTACGTACTTTTATCATCGTCGTCTCTCAATATAAGTTCGTTGGAATTTCTTGATTGCGGTTCATTGCTGAACCTCGCGCCTCTTCAGGAATGCAATATGACCATTCTTCGCCCTGCCTTTCATGGATGTGCATTCCTTTATGAGGATCGAAGTTGACGCCAGTTCCTTTAGATGCGTCTTTGCAGAAAAGCTCCGACCATAAATACATTTTAAGTGGATTAAAGAGCGGAATTATTAAAGAAATATTCATTAGTAGAAATACGATTATTTATAAAAAATGTTTTCGTCTTTATAAAGCTGGCTAGATAGAATGCAAAATTTTTATAAAAAGCATACACGAAAAAAAAAATAAAATGTGGAATCGCATGAAAATAAGGTGCAAATGAAAAAGTTATTTTTGAATACAAGTATTGCAGTCGAGGAGAATAAACTTCCTATTTATAAAATGTAAATAAATCTTGATAAATTATGAATCGCTACTTAAAGAAAATACTTGGATTAAGTGCAAGCCAGGATTAAATGCAAGCATTTCAGGATTACAGTCAATTAATTTACGAATCAGAAAATTATTCGGGCTCCTTGGGTTCATTCTTGAGGAAAAGACGAGAGGGTAAGTGTATTGCTGAGCATAAGGGGAGACTGAGGTGCGGAGCGTGCGCGCCTCGATTCTCTCTAGAATCGAGAACCTGTGGAGCTTCCGGCGCTTGATCTCCTTCATAGTCCAACTCGAGCATCTCTCTTTGCGAGACGTTCAAATCCTCGAGGACCATCAAGACAAGAAATGAAGCTGCTGCTGGTGCATCTCGCTCTTATTACTCAGGCCTTTCTCACGATTTGGGGAAAGCGCCAGGTTGAATCTCCACCTGTTCACTGGGTACCACTTGGCTCCGAAGCTAGCATTCATTGGAGGTAAAGTTATTCCTCTTTTCGAGTACATTATACGAATACCCAGTTTCGTTACTTATTTCTATTCTTATGACTATCGTTTAATTTTTACACAATAAATTGTCTGCCAGAAAAGGTTTAAAATTATGTTTGTGATTTTGTAAGTTACAATTAGTTACTACACATGCAGGTAATAGAAATAATAAGATTAATATTGATGTCAATTAAATACTTATAAAATTGATACGTTTTTCATTGTATATAGAGTTGATTTGGTAGCAGAAAAAATAATCGCCGAGGTACATTATACTGCTCAAGAATTTTCGTGGTTTGCAGTAGGGTTTGCAGACTATGGTGAATTTAAACCAGCAGATTATTGTATTTTATGGGTCGATTGGCATCGCGAGACTCACCTTCAAGTAAATTCCTATTACTGCTTAATAATTTTCAATTTGATGTAGTTTAATATCAAAGCTGATTTAATAATACTACTCGATATCTAATATGCGCATGAGTTTTAAAATTATTTTAATAAAGTAAAAATATGGTAATTCCTTGTAAGGATGCCTGGAGTGATGTTGATGGTAAATTGAATCTTGATGATCAACAAGATTGCCAAAATTTCGATTGGAAAAAACACGGAAATGTGACAAAGTTTACCTTTACTAGAAAATTTGATACTTGTGATAAACACGATTATATAATCGAGGTAATATTTAATATATAAAATTGCTTTATACACTTCATTCGTACATGAAGTTGAGAGAGACAGTATTTCTTTTAGAGAGGTACTACTCACTTAGTATGGCTAAAAGGCAGTGGACCATTAACTTCATTGGCTGGATTGCGCGTAGCAGGATGCCCAATATTCGGGCATGTCAAGAACTGAACTGCTTAGGGTTCATCACCCAAGATCGACATTTCCTATAGATGCATGGAACCATGATATTACATCCGATCGTGTGCAAGTCCCAAATGTAGAGACGACCTACTGGTGCCGTGTTCAAAAGTTGCCGTCTTCTTTAAAACGAAAGTAAATACGTAATTCGCAATCTCGTTCGCAATACCGTGTAGCAGTTTTTATACAAGATAATTTTTTAATTTTTTAAATAACAGACATCATATTCTACAATTTGGACCTTCAATTCAACAAGGCAATGAACATTTGGTTCATCATATGGAAGTTTTTCACTGCTCCGGACCAGTAGATTTAGATATACCTTTATACAATGGACCTTGCGATTCACCTAATCGTCCTGAAAAAACTCAAGTATAATATATTACAAAATTATAAATTTCGCACATCTTGTATATACAGAATTTTTTTATAAGTTTAATGTTAAACAAATTAAAATTTCTGTTTAGGTTTGTAAAAAGGTACTAGCGGCATGGGCAATGGGTGCGGATGCTTTCATTTACCCTACAGAGGCTGGTTTACCGATTGGCGGTGAAAATTTTAATCGCCATGTGATGTTAGAAGTGCACTATAATAACCCTGAACTTCAAAGTGGAAACGTAGATTCATCCGGAATACGTTTCACATTAACTAAAAATTTAAGAAAGTACGATGCAGGTGTGATTGAGCTTGGACTTGAGTACACGGACAAGATGGCTATTCCTCCTGCGCAGGTAAGTATATATCTAATTATTAACGTTTTTGAATTTTATATTTCCTTAACAATATTTGTATAAAAAAATATGTAAATAAATATAAATAAAATTTGCAAAATATCTTATGAGTTCCACGTTAAAAACTTGTTCCACATCTAATTTATCGTTTTTAATATTGCAGGAGTCTTTCATGTTATCCGGTCATTGTATCTCTGAGTGCACAGGCGTTGGGCTTCCGCAGAGTGGCATACATATCTTTGGATCGCAACTCCATACACATCTTACTGGAAGGCGAGTTATTACTCGGCACATTAGAGATGGAGAGGAACTTCCACCCCTGAATTATGATAATCATTATTCTACACATTTTCAAGAGATTCGATTATTACCCAAACCTGTTACTATTTTACCAGTATGTCATTTTTAGTGTTACAATCTAATTATAGTTATTAACTTATTCTCCATTTATTATTTTCAGGGCGATTCTTTAATCACAACTTGTACTTTTGAAACATTAGATAGGAAAAATATTACACTTGGTGGATTTGCAATTTCAGATGAAATGTGCGTAAACTATGTTCATTACTATCCAAATACACGTCTTGAGGTAAACAATTTTTGCAAGTTTATAAAAATCATAAAATCTTATGAAATAATTATTAATTTTGAATGGCGAATTCATTTAATAACAGGTTTGTAAGAGTGCCATCAGCAGTGACGCATTGCGGACGTATTTCCGATATTTGAGAGAATGGGAGAGTCAAGAAACGAGTAATGAAAAGGGAATTTCGGACAATTATAAAAGTATCGAATGGACAAAGGTTCGCGTTGCAGCACTTCATGATTTATATGAAGTAGCACCGTTAGGTAAATGAACAAAAAATGTTGTCGAAAAAATGATTATATAACAATAACATTTAAATAATTTAATATCTATACATAAAAAACATTGTAACTTCTAAGTATTAAAAAATATTGTGCAGGCATGCAGTGCAATGGTTCAGATGGATCTCGATTGCCTGGTTTGTGGGATAATATAGCAGCTACTCCAGTTCGCTTACCTCTTGCTCCGGAAGCTAGGAATTGTCCCTAATCAAAATTTCTTTTATTTATGTCTCAAACTGTTCATGAATAATAAAAAATATGTAGAGGCATTACTTAATGTTGTGCAAGATTTAAACAAATTCAAAGAAGAAATATATATCATGTAAAAATATTAATAAATAAAATAAAAAAATTATATTGGAAATAAAGTATTTTGGAGAATATCGATAATGCGACATCAACTGACGAATAACTGGTTGTATTTTTAAAAAAGTACAAAAAGATTAGGAGAGTTTAATGCGGATTAATTTAAAGATCATTACTGTATAGATATTGTATAAAAGTTCATAAACTATCTGTATCTTTAGTGTATTCTGAATATTGTTTTTTTCATCTCTTCCTTTTGTCAAAGTACATTAAATAGTTTCGCTAGCGTTGCACATAAGTTAAATTTCGGTCTCACGTGAGATTAGTAACAAATAATTCAAATTTTGTTTTCGCAGAATAATTATAATTATAATTGTTAATATTACAATATATATATATTTATAATATAATCTAATACAATGTAATAATAATGGTCGATCAACTTTACACACCGTATAATAATGTACAAAAGAGGGCCTTATTTTTTAGCTACGCAATAAAAAAGAATTTTTTTTATATTGTTTAACAACAGAAGTCTTTACGCGCACAATCGTTAACCATTCATTGAAAATTATCGATTTACTTACATGACTGAAGCTGCGAGTCTTCATTTTTGATTAGAAATTAGGTAAAAGAAAATTCTTATATTGCAAAACTAAAAAAGAATACTTTATGTTGTATTTACGATGTAATACATAGTACAGGCAGTTCATTGCGCATTCATACACACTCCGAATACAAAACATACATACACGTGTGTTCTTACGCAGTGCAAACTATTCATTTATTGACCATTCAAAAAACTATAATTTACTTCAAATCACAAGTTCGAGATTTAATCTCAATTTTCTTTAGATATCTTATTTATTTTATAATTAAAAATTTTATTATTTATTTCTAAACAAGCATTCATATTTCTAAATTCTACAAGTCAATAGATGCACAGCTCACACAATATGCGTAAAAAGGTTACTTAGCTTGGAAAACGTTCATCCTACAGCTTTTTTAAATTTATAATATACCAACGAACTTTTATCTCATTTTTGTTCTATCCTCGATTAGGATACTGTCGAAATTGCTAATGATTTGTACTGCCGAATTTATCCTCGGAAGTTAGCGTGATTCTCTACATCCAATGTCACAAACAAAGATCAGAAATCAGCTTTCTCTTTGGCGTCACCATTAATATTTAGAACATGCAGTTACTTTTTGTTAATTTCAAACTTAAAATTAAACTGTTTAAATTTATGATAAATTGAATCAACCTAATATAAATAATATCTCTCTGTTTTAAGAAAATATTAGTATTTCAAATAATAATTCATAAATTCATTATGCAAGTCGTAATTATATAAAAAAATATGATTATCTTAGAATTAACAAAAAATAACCACAATTGTTCATAAAAACCCTGCTCCATCGCCATTTAACTGAGTGACCAGAATTCACATTACGTTTCTGCATTGTCACATATACATTGTCGTTTACAAGCGATTCAGAAAAGCAGGAATTCGTTTTAAGAGAATCAGATGCTCCGTAGACGAACGGAATTGATAACGCTATAATCTTTTTAATTAAAAGTAGAATCATAAAAAAATGTATAAAAAGGTATATTTCTAAGCATACTAATAATTACGATTCAGTTAGTTTCAAAAGTTATAATTTATATTATATTTTGAATGAGTAGTTTTAAGTTTTCAATTTATATATAATTCTTTTGATTATTTAAAGAATTGTAAGTCAAATTTAAAAATTTCTTGTAATAAGAAATTATACAATTCTTGGATCAATGTCTGTCAAAAATATTCTAATTTGCGAAGATTAGTTAGCTTTTGTTTATAGGAACAAGTTCATGTGATCCTTCTTTTAATTTTTATTAATTTTTAATTTTCGTATAAAAAGCTTAATTTTCTGATGTCTATTTTTTAAATATACATGTTGTATAACCGCGAAGTATAAAATATATCACTTTATGAATGAGTGCGAGTTTCGTCCACGCAATATCTTACTCATCGAGCAATCCTTTCATGACACATTAATTCGGGTCAAGCTGCTAAAGTATCTGCGCAGATTATAAGAAAATACACATTATACGTAAATTCGCAGATTTTCCCGGACTCCGAAAAGTAGAGAAAATAGATACGGGCACCCATTGTTGCTTCAAAATAGACAATTTTATTTGCACGAACCATATTTTTGCTAACAGTGTTAATTTTATCAATTTGTTTAACATGACAATATTATGTCTTTAAAAATACCTTGTTTTAATACTTACGTGACATAATATCACGCCAGTCTAATAGACAATCCTGTCTATTTACTATCAATACTTTTAATATTACGTATTTTTAAAGACCAAATATGAACACAAAATATTCATAATCGGAATATAAAGTATTGGGTGCAATTTAATTTCTAAAATGATTAATTTTATTACCTAAATTGAGTTTAATGCATAATTATACATTTAATTCAATTCTCTTTTTCATCTAAGAAATATTAATTTATATTTAAAATAATTATTAAAATAATAGTTTGAGAATCCTTAAGAATAAAATTGACATTTTTGATTTACAAAATCAAAAATATTCGAAGTACACATTTCTAAAACGAAACGAAACCGATTAAGCAAGTACGTATGATACGGGTAAAAAATATACTCTACTCCGAAGCAACGTTGGGTTCTCCCATTTTAGTATTCGATAATCGTTGCTCGAAATACATATTCTTTTTAAAAACATTATTATTACGCGTGTCGACTAGAGTGATGATTGATTGTTCTGATGCAACTGCATTTGCAAAAAACAGTAGAGTATTCCAGCTTGCGCCATGACATCCACAGTACCAGCAGCTAATGGATCGCGATTCTTAGGATCTGTGCGATTGCTAGTTCCTGGTCGAAGCAACGTTGGACCGAAAACAGTAGCGAGGTTATGCAGGGACATTTTATTTTGAGTTTCATGCTTGTTGACACGTATGAGATGTGCAAGAAGGAAGTCAATGACAGCCTTGTTGACTTGGGGAAGACTGTCATAAACGCGACGTAAGGCACCACCCCTTGAAAGTTCGCCAGACTGAAAGGCGTCGAGGAAGGCTGGGTAAAGAGCATCGGTGAACAAAGCTTCAGGCATTTCGCGCAGATATAATTTCAATACACCGGTCACAGAATGAACATCCACCTTTAAATTTCAGAGAAATAATTGCATTAAATTAACTGCTCTTGTCATTATCAAAACGTTATATTATTAAAATAATTATTTTACTTCTTTTAATAACTGTTCAGCTTCGTACGAGTTACTTTCAAACGATTTCCGCAATTTTGCAACATCAGAAGCAGAGCCTGAAACTCGATAAAGTCCTACTTCTGCCATTCCTCTCTTTTCAACTTCACGTACACAAGCTGTTATGATGAAAGGTACATCACGTTTTTCTCGTCTAAAAATAAATGACTTATTTTAATTTTGAAATTAATTTCTAATTAATTATTTTTCTTAACTCGTGATTTAGATTAATATTACAGTTAATTAGTTCATATGTTATGATATGTTCATACGTTCAAAATGGTTTTAGTTAAAATCAAAGTAAATACGTACTTGCAAACTTGTTGTATTTTTGCTCCAAAAAGACCTTGAGGTTTAGCTGAAGGTACTCTACGCAAAGTAACTTCGCTTGGAATAAATTTAAGAGAAACATCTAAGCTGGCAGGGCCTAAATTTAACGTTCTTTTTACTTGATCTCCAAGGAGCCATGATCGACTTAAACGCTGAGCACATTTTCCTCTCAATACAGCCCGTGAGCCACATTCCTCATAAAGCAGAATTCTAACATTCTGACTCCCTTCCAACTCTACTACGAAAGTTTGCCCTTGATGAAAGTAATAAAATTCGAAAATTAATGTTTAATCTGGATTGTTACATTTTATTTTATAGATTTTTTTATTTATTTGGAACATACCCCAAGTTGGTGCTTGGCCTCTAGCTATATGACTTTTTGCTCTTTTAAAGTAATGTCCATAGCTGTCTACTTCTATAACTATGTATAGATCACCAGATCTATCCAAACCAGGAGGTGTCAGTCCAATTAACGTTAGTTGCAAGTCGCCCAATAATAAACTTTCATCTCGACCAGATCGCAACAAATAACTACCCATATCTGTTTGTAAATATGTTCGACAGGCTGCTATCCAAGCTTTGAGATCATACATGTTGAGTGGTATTTGTCCAGGTACCTGTCCACCCTAATTTTTAACATTAATTTTTTAATAATTTAAATAATATACTCGAAATTACTAATAATTACAAAATAAGAAAGTTCCTTTTAAAATATGAATAAGTGTATATAAATTAAAAATTAATATACCTGTTGTAATGCTTCAATAGCTTCAATCCATTGAGATCTCTCGAATTCACTTGACAGGAAAAATGTATAAGAATTCTGAATACGATTTTGATTTTTCTGACCAACTTTAAGAATTAAATTTGGAGATGCTAAAACCAATTGGGCTTCTAATTCTGCCAATTTTTTTCGATTTTTTTCCGAACCTCTACCACCTAGTCGCATTCTTTTATCATCGCTCTTTTCTTCCCACAATATTTGATCTCTAACAGTACAAGCTTGAGATCTAAATAACACGAGAATAAATTATGAAAATAGTTATACTAATGTATATTTTAATATTTAAAATGAACATCGACATTTGTTAATATGAATTCAATTAAAATTAAATTGTTTATACCTAAGTACCACAACATTTGCTGGACTGTTTTCTCGTGGCTCAATACCATCTTCCATTACAATAACTTCAGACATTGGAATAAACCACTTTAATTCGAATGTATATTTGTCTTTTCCGGAAGCCTTGTATTTGGCACAAGAAATAACATCATTAAAAAGAAATAAGTGCCTTAATTTTCTATGACCATCAGATAGTTCCACAACAAATGAGTTTTTAACAAGTCTTCTTTGAGTTCGATCGTGATTCTGTAAATTGATTTCACAGCCATGTTTATAAACAACACGAAACAATTTTTTAAAGCTAGTATCTTTGACTTTTATTGAATTAATGTATTGAATTATTAAATTAATTTTTTACCTTAAATAAAGATTTCGATTGAATTAATGTAAAATCGTCGAGAAAATTACGTGTCATAGCTAGTGCATCTGAAAGAGGAGCATGATCAGCATGACATTGTGGTGTATGTTTCAGCAAATCCTAAATATAAAACAAGTACACGATTAACATCATTTTACAGAATTTTATTGCTGATAAAAAATAGATAGTTACATGTAACACTAAAGCATTTTTTTGAACTCTAGCTACAGGCTTATGTAAAAGATCCTCAAGAGATAGTCCCGGTCCTTTTGGGTTACCCCGTAGTCGTATATCTCTTGTTATTTCAGCAAATTGAGAAGATTGGGAAGAACAACGTCGTACAGTCTCTGTGGCTCGAGCATAATTCTGAAGAAATGCTCCATAATCTTTAATTTTACTTGCCATAATCTAAAATAAGTACAAAGTATATAATAATCTAAAAAGTACTTTTGAGAATTCATTTATTAATTTATACACATGTGTCTCACTTTAAATTGTTCACCAATCGCAGTTTTATTATCCCAAGAATCGAGTTTTTTTCGTAAATCATCTAAAAATTCTTGATGTAGCCTATGCAAATCAGGGATTTTATAAAATATTGTATTGAAATCTTCTTGGGAGATCACAGGTTGTGATGTATTTACTGTTGCATTTATAGCCTTCATATACTATCAAAACATTAATTAAAATTTTTAAAATGTTACTTGCATGTAATAATTTATAAATTTAATTAATTTGTATTAACCTAAATTATTAAAGCTTTTATAAAAGAAAAATACCTGTATCATG
Source organism: Sycophaga agraensis (assembly GCA_018906755.1). Classification (NCBI taxonomy): domain Eukaryota; kingdom Metazoa; phylum Arthropoda; class Insecta; order Hymenoptera; family Pteromalidae; genus Sycophaga; species Sycophaga agraensis. The sequence goes on from JACCIE010000013.1 coordinate 1,643,759, forward strand.
ACATCTAAACATTCAACATAAATAGCTTCACTTTCAACAACTGAATTAATAATACACTTGACCATTGAATTTCGATCATCATCTTGATTTTTGCCTTTTTCTTGTCGACGAGGAGTTGTAGGTGTTGGTGATTCTAAACTACCTTCACTTAAACTTAAAGGTTCTGCATCACTGCTTCCTGTTTCATTATCAGTACTTAAAGTTCGTAAAAGAATGGGTGGTGCAGTATTCTCTTCATCCTCACTGTCCATTGCTGCTCGATGTCTACAAAATTATTTATATTATCAAAATTAATTGGTAAGGCTTTTTTTGATAATTAGAAAGTTTGTTAATTAATTTTATTTTTTACAACTAGTAAAGAGATTAGTAATTTCCAAGTAAAAAGACTTTTGTCTTTAAATTTCATTACTTACTGAATAAAATAATCAATGTTAACATAATTGCTTTGATTTCCTGGTGAATCTGGAAGTGAGGGTGGCCGTCGTAACTGTACCTTGCCTCCATTATTACCAACTGCAGGTGCATGAGCTTCAATATAAACATATTCTCCCGTTTGATCCAAGGCTACAGAATCATAATATGGTTCTTCCTCTGATGCTTCTCCATCACCATCTTCATCATCTTCAAGAGCTTTTTCAGAATTTTTTTCATCTTCTTCTTTCACAGAATCTTCGTTCTTATCTTTTTTTGAATTACCCGTAACTTGGATAACAGTAACATAATTACTTGGCACATCTGGATCACTGTTTCTTCTACATTCAGGCACTTTTTCAGGACTTCTAGGTATTTCACTTTTTGGCCTTCTGCTTGAACTTAATGTGGAACTCAATTCATTAACACATTTATCTTGTAATTTACTAAGATCTTCCCGTGCAGGAAGAGGAGGGGCATAATCTTCAGCTTCTTCAGATTGAGACGTTGATTCTGACACAGATTTTTCCTGTGATTGTAAACTTTGTAGACTTGGTGATTCAACTGCAGGTGTCTTAGCTTCTATTATTGTTGATGCATTAGCTAATTTATGTCTTTCAACATCTGCTAGAAGTCGTTCCAAATATTCAACATAAAATTCTTCTTTTTCAAGCTCTTCCCTGAGTGCAGAGACCTTCAACATATTGAACTTATATTAGAAAACTTATAATACATTACCAAAATGAGGTAATTATAAAATCTATATATTGTTAACACTGTTTATTAAAGTAAAGATTCTATCAACTTGAATAATTGTGTAACCAATACCATCCAAAAAAAAATATATTAATAGAACATCTCTTAGACTTTAAAGAATCTGTTTAATATATTGTACAGCTATCTTGTCTTAAAAATATTACACGAAACGTGGTATTAGGAGTTTACATAAGGTAAACAAAATTTTTTTAATCAATATAAGTATTAAACAATGTTTTTAATATTCATAACAAGTAATGTCAATTACATCTTCAACTATGTCATTCATAAACAGTGCCACCACCCAATTAAAGCTTATATCAAATGTGATGAATCATCAACACAAGCAACCCATAAAAATCAACATGTTCTACCTCTTAGTTACAATGAGTATAATGTTCATTTTAATTAATACTCAAATAATGTAATAGTAGTACATAATAAATTATTTTATTAAATTCTATAATTTATCAATGTCAAATTAAGCATATCAATATTGTCATTTGTTAATTTCAATTAAAAAATAATTTTATAAAACTGTAGGTATTGTAATGTAAGCTTTGATTAATAGTACCTTAAGTTTATGTTTGACCAGATTAGCTCTTACATCTTCTTCCCATGCAGGTGGTAAAGCACTGTCTGGAAATCTTTCCACCCAGACTCGTTGAAAATCCCCGAAAACACTCATCCCTATTGAATAATTCACAAAACTACATTCATTAAATTGCATAAGATAGTATTTCACTACTTGTTAATTTCTATTAAAAAAACTAATAACAGACTGATTGTCTATAAATATATGGAATCTTTTCATGAAATTCCTTATTTTCATCAAAATATAAGTTTCACAAGAACCAGACAAGTGTTCAAAAACTCTTTCGCAATGCATCTGTAATACATAATAGTCCCTGAAGTGAATTCTCCAAAATGCACAAATGTCACATTGATGAAAGATTCATTGAAAGTAAAAAAGCAAGTAACAACTCAAGAGTAGATATGTATGAAAGATATTAAATAGAAAAGTCCAAAGTAAGAAAAAAGAAATAGAAAGTGGAAGGAAGGGGAATATAATAAAGAATCTCCCAGCACCTGTACACACCACTTGTTTTTTTTTGTTCGCTCTCTTGCTCTTAGATATTTTCTCCTCGATCTTTCTCTCTCCCACGACGAGAAACGCCCGTCGCTTCTTATACGACTTTGCTCATGGCACTCGTCGCCGACGTCTCGTCTCCTCACACTCCACGATCGCCTTCTTCGTTGCGCATACAAACTGCTTCCTTCTTCCTCGAGTCGACAGTCGACACTCGACGATCACTCGCGATGACTACCGCCCCTTTATCCAGCTTTATCTCCCACACGCACTGTGCTTTTATTTTTTGTTTTTATACGCGAATGTGCGTTTCGTGAGCGCCTGAACACACACACGAGTTGGCGCACAGGGGCGCGCACGGCTGCTCTTTTCCTGCCGCCCTCTCTTTCTTTTGCAATACAGTATACTGGTCGTGGCAGAATTCACGCTTGCTCACGCCTGCTTATGAGATTTCTTTTATTGCTGTTACATATCACTGCACCTGTACTTGTTCTTTTTTCTTGAGGTTCGTTAGCGCAGTATATAGGACGAAGCGGCACGCGCGCCTACCTAGTATATGTGTGTTATACCGATGCACCGAAGCGGACGAGGATGTAAACGCATAAATACACACGCAAGGAAAGTCAACAGAGCGAGTTCAGCGAGCGTCATAATACGATCGCTGTCATCTTGACTGAATCTCACTAAATGCAAGTGAATGCGAGTGTCCGACTATACCCATGCATATAATCTATAGCTCAGCTTCAGCCTTCAGTTCTCTTTTGCTTTTCTCCCTCCACACCTTTCTTAACTTTTTTTCTTTTTTTAATCGTGCACATACATCGTAAGTATACTCTCTCTTGCTCTCTCTATGCATACACGATGCGCTGTGTTAGTAACACCGCTCACCAAACATCGATGTCAGAGCCAGTCAGAGCCCCACTGGCTCTCAAGAAGCGCGTAATTTAAATTTACAATTCTAATTAAATTAATTTTTCAAAATAAATTACTGTTGATGCTAATATTTCGGTCAGATATAAATCAAAAAATTATAATAATAAAAAAATTACTAAATTATATTTTAAAAATTTTTAATTTATGTTATTGAAAGATTTAATAATTACAATAATATCAGTTGTTTATTTCTTAGTCATTATTCAAATAACTATAATGTGAATGGCTATCTTATGCAATATCAATTGACTTTCAGGCAGTTGTTATTTAACGATGTGTCTAAACAATACTTTGGAGACTTTCTTTCTATATACATAAAAGATTTTGTTAACGGACTGTGTGTATGCGTATAAAAACTGGGAGAAGAATAATTTATAAGATATCATGCTGATCATCTGGGGGTAAAATGAAATACCTAAAAATATTATTTTAAACTTAAATAGCTGTTACTCATACTTTCGAATGCGAGTGTATCCAATTGCACGCAATACTAAATTACATACTAAAATGTGTTAACTAAATTATATATAACACTTTTTGCCTGATCCGCTGGCCAGGTAGAGGCCTTTCCACCTTTTCCGCGCGGTTACCGACTCGCCGAATTTTTCTCGGGCGCCAGGCAAGTCCCGGCCGGCTAACTCAGTGTGAGGCTCCTTTGCAGGAGAAACACCGCTGATGGTGGCTGAAAGACGCCGCACCGAACGATAGTATATGTGGGAGGGCGGCTCAATAAAGAATAACCAATACTATTTTCGTTTGATAATGAATTTGCGCTCTTTATTTTTCTTAGAAGCTAAGTGACATGTTGTTTTTCCGGCTCACTTGTAGGCCCCTGAACGCCAACGCCCTACTGGGCTCCTACCTCACAGAGCGACTTCCGCGCTCTGCATCGCCAGCGCCGATCACGCGCCCCGATTTTTTGATTTTAATTTAAAAAATCATTAATATTTTTACATTTTTAACTGTTTTGACTGTACTGACTGTAGTCAGTCTTATTCAATTTTACTTATGTAGTACTAACGAGGAATCAATGTAAACTGTTTTTAATTAAACTCTAAAGGAATTCAAAATTAAAAAAATGAGTCTATAGCGTATCCAACATTCAATAATTTTTGGATAAGTAAGAGCTTATAGCGGATAAATAAAACCAAATTAATAAAATAAAAATTAATTTTTTTTAAGGCAATTTTATTTGAATAGATAATAGATTTACATATTATTATAATTATGTATAATTTATTTTAAAATATTTTCCATGCATAACCATCATAAGAAGATTTTTTAAACTATGATTATACTAATATATAAATTGTAGTAGATTGATAACTGGTAATGTAGAAAACTGCATATCGATCTCTGTATATATATTTTATAAGAGTACCGCCAATATTTAAAATATTTTTTTTCATAATACCCATGTACTTAATAAAAACAATGATTTCGCAGATGATAAATTAATCATCAGGAGTATAAAAAATAATTATTGTTTAATTTTAATAAAATTTATGAAAAAATACAATTATTAAAAATAAAATTTAAAATATACATGTATCATTATTGTAACTCATAATAACAGCCTAACGTATATTTTTATGTACATGGATATAGCACTTAAAATTTATAATCATTTATTGTATCTAATGGTTGACATTTATTCAAATATGGCATTGCGACATTCATCAATGTTGAATAATTATATGCTTTTGTAGACCAATTAGAAAACATTTGCATTAGAATCATTATTTACTGTAAATTCATCATGATATATAATATAATATGGAGTTACTGAAAAAAAAGTAAAAGAGGAAAAGAGAAGGAACAGAGCAAGAGATTGGGGTAGTACCTAAAGGAAAAGCAGCAAAGTGCAAAAGACACTTGTCGACTCGACAAGCAGCACTATAGAGTCATTGCAGACTTGGCGCCGCCCACACCACACCGCCGTCTGCTATTACCGGCGCGGTTTGGATTAAGCACTCGAAAAAAGGCTTTCACGAACTTAAAGGCGAAATAAGGTGCGTGTTGCCTTTATTCCCAGTTGCATTCAGACTGGAAAAGGGTTAAAAGTAGGTGTCCCTGTAATACCGGGGTCGCCAAAGTGAAGCTCAAAGGCGCGACTCGATGCGAGAATAAGAATATTACAGAAATTAAAAAAAAATTTATATTCAATTTTAAGGCCTTTTAGCGCCAGTGCGATAGAACTGTAAATAAAGATATTCTTTGAATACGATTTTTATTCACATACTTACATGTAAACAAATATATATCCACTAAAGTAAGAGAAATTGTCGATATTAAAGTTTTAAGTAATTCGTTAGGTTCATTGATAGATACCGCAGTGACATAAATTTCAATACTAATTTTTATAGAAAATGGATTTCGCTCCTTATTCTGTACGTACACACGTGCCATGTGTATCCGGTTATTCATAGCAGTGCAGCGGTGTATTTATAACAAATAATACATGATAAAGAAGCTTGTTGCATCATCAGGGCGAAATTGTACACTCGTCGATATTGGATTTCGAGTCGTCGAAATCGATTTGTTTCGAAGTGGGGAATTTAAATAATTCGAGAAGCAAGTCTGTAAATGTAAACTAGCTGCTTCGAGATCGATACCTCAGGCGACTTGTCGAAACGTCTCACGTTCCGCGCAAAAGACTAAAGAGATGAGGCTAAGTGTGTTTTCCGCGGGAGCTTCCATGGCGAGCGCGCGGGGCCGGGGCATAGGAGCCCGGGGTCTGTGCGGTGAGAAAAAGCGAGAAGGCGCATAAAAAATTGCGGGGGACGAGGAGAGCGACGAGAGAGGAGAGTGCAGGAGCGCGCGCATAGTGAAATAAAGAGAAGAATTGCGCACGCGCGCCTGCCCTGCAATTTATGCTAACGCGCGGCTGGGCGTAATTCGCCTAGCCGCTATTGCGCCCCGCGCACAGCGATCGCGAGCAAGTAACGAGAATAACGAGGATATTCTTTTTCCGACTTTCGGATGAGAGGCAAGACCTGCCTTGCATAACTTTTCCAAGGTCTTTCCCTTTTTTTTTTCACAGTAGGCTGCTACTGCGTTATACACGTCGGCGTGGACGTGTGCGCGATATCCCTTGAGATATTCAATTTTATATTCCTTCTCGCCTCTTTGTCAAGCTGGCTAATATTCGTCGCATTAACGCTCTTCCAATGTGTACAGAGCCAAGAACAATCAAATCAGATCTCGACGTTTTATGGAGCAATTATTTGAAGTATATAAAAAATAAATTTTATGTTAATTTACAAAGGGGGAGCCCTTTGAAAATTTACATATAAAGGGAGCGTTTTTTGCATTTTTCGCCTGTATGTGTGGGCACGCATTACATTCTTTGTAGGCCTGGATGCGAGAGTTTGAATCACTTCGTGGAAATAATTGTACGTGCTTGTGTGCAGAACAATGCGTTAGCTTTCACATCTACGTTACAGTGAAAAATTCGCTATATATTTCCCGCAATTATGCAACAATATGCTAGGTCCTTTGTACATTTTTGGGAAGTTATTTTTTCCTTGTATTTGATCACATTTCAAATGTTTTTTGATTGTCTTAAAATACAGCCCTATTGTACAAATGCCATAAAAACTCGTGCTTTTAATAATCGTAATAAGATGAATATATTCTTTAGAAAGTATCCCGTTGGGCAAATAAAACTATAATGGCCCAACTTTTAATAAAAAAGAGTAGTAGAAAAACAGAATGATAAGATATACATTCAAATATATGAAGTAACCATCTTTACCAATCAATCTAATACATAAAGATAATAATTGTACAATTTCAACAAAGAAGACATTTATAATTTACTTAATACATAAATTCATAAATTACATAAATAATACAATGTATGCAAACTCAAGAGGTTTACCGATGTGCTCTCTCTAAATCCATTCACTAAATTCGATAGAAGAGATCAAGTCCTTATAACTCGCTTCTTCGTGTAAAGCATACAGAATTAACGTAGGAATATTTATTAAATATATGTATATAAAATGTATGTAATATGTGTATATTAAATGTATGGCTTGCACTGAAACTCCAAAAAATTCAAGATTAAAAAAAGTACCTTGGAAAAATTCTTCACTGTATAAAATAGTATGTAAATGTAGTATAATTCATTGACACGTGAATTGTCAGTGGGAATGATTGAAATCAAATAAATTGAAAAAAGGGCTGTATAAAAAAGATAAATATAAGAATCGATTCAAAGAAGAACAATTGGTTTGTTTGCTTCAGAGGTCGACAGAATAACTTTATTGAAAAACAGGTGACATTACAAATGTTAGGCTTACTGCAAAATAATAGAACGCGCACGATATGAGATATAGCCAAGCAGCTTTTCCGAAAATGTTGAGTAATTTGGTAATAGCTCGTGGGCAAAGAAGCAGGGGAGCCGGAGCGACTGCGTGCAAACCAAGAGCTGCGTGTGTTTAGCGGTGAAGTGCAGTTTGCAGTAGGCGTTTGCATACGGCGCCCACCTTTGAAAAGATAGAGAGGGGGCGAGGGGTCGGAGTCGCGGACGGCCGAGGGTAGCGGGGCCAAGGGGGCCGGCTGCAACGGAGGAACGGAGGAACGAGTAAGGCCGAGGGTGGAAACACGAAAGATGTAGCAGCAGCGTAAGCGCGAAGATGAAGAAGCAATTATTCTAATGGAGGCTTTGGGAGGATTGTGGCCGAGACAAGTGAGGTAATCCATGAATAATACCGGGCGCTCCCTACGCTCGCGCGTTGTGTTCATGCCCTCATCCTCGCGCCTCCCACCCACCCCCCGTCCCCCTTTCCGACGTTCTCCTGGCTTCGCCGCGAGGCTCACCGCGCTATACGAACCTGCTAATATTATGCTAAACTCGCATAATCCTTAAATGCTAGCCCCGCTGAGGTGTCTCTCGCGTCTCTGAATAACGGCCCGACGCCGCACCGCGCACCGAGACGTCGACGTCGCCGACGGTACGCCTATATATATATATACGTACACTGCGCCCGCGGCCCCGCTTTCCCGTACTCGGCCCCCGCGTCCGCGTGTGCGTATTGAAAGCAAGCGTTTTGAGTTTCGATGTCGCGGCCCGGGTGCCATCTCCCCTCCTTCGCCGACCCTCTTCAGCCCCACGCACTCTACTCAAAGCCGCTTCAAGCTCATTTGCGAGCTCCTTTATTGTATTGTACGGTAAGATGAGGGTGTAAGATGAAGATCGGCCGCCAAATGAAGACTACACGTGAGTAATAGCGTCGTCTCTACGGCAAATTATTCGACGATCGTGATTCTAGCGGTCCTTTACAGTGATACTTATCTCACCGATTTGTGTGTTTAAACAATCTAATTAGTTACTTAACTTTTTAATTTTATCAGTTGACACGGCATTTTTTTCAAAAATTCACCAGTAGAAATCGACCTTGACTCCATAAACTAGTTTAAATTTTGAAGAAATGAAAAACATCGTTTATTTACTTGAAGTAATTTGTTAATGTTAAATTTAAATCTTTTCCTTATAAACAAGTGAATTGACAACAGTTAATCCAACTATATTGAAACAATTGAAGATTATGTTGGTAAAATACAATTTTGAATTTACGCGGGCTTTGGTGCGGCGACGCATCTTTTAGTTCGGACTAACGTCCGCTGGGTGGTGAACCTCTGATTTAGCCACTCCCTTAGTTGAAAAAGTATCTGGAAGTGGATATAAGAGAGTGAGAACCGTGCCAAAGCATACTTACCTGGCGTAGAGGTTACCGTGATCAAAAAGGCGGTTCCTCCAGGGCGAGGCTCTTCCATTGCACCACGGTTGAGCTGACCCTTGCGAATATCCCTAATGTGGATATCTCGGACGTATAATTTTTGTTAGTCGGGACTGCGTTCGCGCTATCCCGGACATTAATTAATATAAACATAATTTTCATTTAAAAATGTTTTCGTAAATTTTATTGATTTATACAATTAGTATCTAATATTATTGTTCTTTGGGCAGTTTTAAAAAACGTTTAATTGTTTATTCACGTAATGGTATTACTTTTTGTTTTAATTGATTCATTTTATAATGTACCTTATATCTCTTTATTTTATGAAAAAATATTTACTCTTATCTACAGCATAATAATAATAAAATAAGAAGAGATTAGGTGTAAAAATAAATAGAGATAAACTCAAAATTCAATATATAGTTAAATCAATAAAAAAGTTGCGGAACACAGCACTTGAATTTGTTATTGAAAATATTAAACCTACAAATAATACTTACAAAATAACATTTGCAAGTTACTTACAATCTCTCTTTTTCAATAAGTGTATAACTGTTTGAAGTTATTATATATTATGAATTCTGAACAGCAAGTTATAGTTAAATATTAGTTATTATAATATTCAATAGAATAACGTTATAACATTGTGTAGCAGTATACCGTAAATTATAGCATTATAAAATATCAACAAAATATTATACTAAATTACAAGATAGAAATGAAGATTATGCCATTAGAAACTGCGAAGTTTTTTAATAGATTGTGATAGGAAAAATTACAAAATATTTATAATTAACCGAAATCCGTCCTATTTTTCCGTACCAACTACCCGACATGCTCTTGTACACGCGATTAAAGTATCATCGGTAGCAAGCTTAACGTAAGAAATTGCTACTACCAGCGATGAAAAACGTTTCCGCCTAACATTATATATAGTTTAAATAGAAAGGGTTCCCGAGCAAAATAATTGCGTCAAATATTGAAAGGTCAGAAAATAATATTACAAAAGACAGAGTAAATAAAATATATAAATATATGAAGTATTTAGAACGTACTAGAATCTGATTGGGAAAATCGAGGGAAATTAAAAACAAGGTTAAATAATTAATCAATAATTTAAAATTCAACTAATTGTAATTTATTCAAAAGGGATTAATTACATCTTTTACAATAAAAGCAATGTTTGATCACTTCAACCCTCCCTTAATTCAATACATAGTCTATCATATCACTTTCTTCGTTTCTCGATCTTGACTTGATGTCACCTGCAGGCTGAAACAAAAGATACCCAAACAAACAGCAAATATCGACTTGATGCTCAAAATGAACTTACAAAAGCAATTCAGGATTCAAAATATTGCGATTTTTATTAAAAATATTTTGAAAACATTTATCATCTCTATCATTCTCCACGGGAAGTTCGTTAGCGGCATGTGAAATCCATGAATAATTAAATAAAAGAGAGAGATAATTCAAAATAATTAAAACACTCACCAGGTAATGTTCAAACCAGTTAAATTCAATAAGTAATATTTTTCCTTTTTGTTAAATGCCCACACACCTTCAAGTCTAATTACTAAAAATTTTTTCAACTCCAGTCAGCAATCGAGGAATCTATCCTCGGACATCTTTCTCAATTAGCGGAACCTCATTGTAATTGTAACCTCATATATTATAAATTTTTGTGATTTTTCTTATGTTACAACATTTAGTAAGCAAATATCATTTTTTATAAATAAATTCACGTTAGAATGAGAGTTGGTATTGTAATCTTATCAGATGTACAAATTTATCAAAATCATGGTTTTTGTCGAGTTTTGTTCTAATTTAAACAAGTTTTGTTCAATTTTTAAGTACTCAGCTTAAATAATGTAATCTTAGGTTATTAAATTTTTAGTATAAATATCAAAGTTTCTACTTTTTATTTTTCATATAATGAAAAAATACACAAAAAATACATATTTCAAACTCTGTTCATTGTTCATTAGAAGTATAAAGTGTGCTGTACAATTTCATTTACTTTTAAAATGTCCTTTCCATTTCGAGCATTCTGTATACGAGTGAGTCGAACATGAATTGCTTGTTTTGTTTCATCAAGCTTGTATGCTCGCTTGTTACAACAATATTTTACATATGGATGTAATTTCTGTTCGTTGTATTCGCAAGTATTTTTTAAATTAAAATTTATTTAACAGTAATTGCAGAATAAATGCGGCGATTAAGATACTTTTTAACTGTACATGAATATTAAGACGAGAACTTTACCACAACTTTATTCTCAATTAATAGCTTTAAAAACTTGTTAACAATATAACTTCCTTGATAACTTAATTTGTCTGAATATATTCATGTGCAAGAATAAAAAGAAAAATAGGGTGTATATCAGTTTTAGAGAAAAGCAACATAAGCTGTGTCTAAATGCGTCAAAAATATAAAAAATTTTGGAAAATTTTCCAAAACAAAAATTTAATTTAGACTAATTTGTTTATCAAAGTAGTTATTTCAAACAAATTTGATCGAATATGTCATGTAATAATTAATATTTTAAAAATCTTTGAATCATTCTAGATATACGTGCACATATAGTAATCTTTAAGAAATTTACATAATAAAATTTATTAGACCTAATATTTAGAACTTTTATTGGCGTTCAATTAATTTGAAAATTTGTTTTTCGACTTTCGATTTCTAATGTGATTTTAACTTAATATTAAATATTTATTTTTGCTTCTTTTGATATCGTTTGTTATCGTACGTGCATTAATGTTCATAAGCCCATTAATGTAGTTAGACGTACATACAGTTGCAGATATTGGATTATCGCCCAGCAGGTAATTGTAGACGTGTTATCTAGATAGTAGTAAAGCAATTGAGTAAATAATATATGCAAGGAATTATATGCTTACATGATACAATGTGTTCTTTAATAGAAACTTTTAAATAATTTTAGATGAAGCCTAATGAACTAGTATGTGCATAAGGACATTTTACTAGATTAGCATCACTGGGACACGTAACAGTGCTTTTCTAACATGCCCTAGTTTGCTGTAGAAGACGAGATACAAAGAGAGACCACTTCTGAATTGAAATCTGCAAGCGTTGTATCGTTCTTCTTTTATACGACTTACACAGTACTCGAACAGTACATCGAGGAGTAATCTTTTGATCACTTTGAAGAAGGAGACAAAGTCTTGATTGGACTCTTGATGGGTGCGAGCTAGGCCAAAACCTGCGATATATCATTTATGGAGATGATACAAAGAAGCGACTAACCGGACTGAAAGGGAGGTCGACATAGATGGCGGGTCGCAGGTAATCCGCGGTGTCTGGCGACGCGCAGTGCGTCCCTCTCGAGCCCCAAGGAAAGACTCGGCGGATGACCGTAGGCGAATGGGGGGGCCGCGAGTCCTCCCGCGGGCAAAGCCCGAGGCAAAGGAAACGCTTGGCGGTCGGAAGTGGGTGGCTAATGAATGGCGGGTAACTAGGCCTCGGGAGGAGGGCCGCAGACGGGCAATTGCGGGGGCGCGCGGGGTGAAAAAGGGAAGAGGGCGACACAGGCGGCCTGCGTCCGGCCCGCGGGCGGATAGGCCGGATCGTTGCTCTATAGACTTGACTAATATTGCTAAGTGCTCCGCGAGGCGGTTGGCGCCCGCGCCTACGCCGGGCTTTGATGCGATGAGGGCCTTTGGCGGGTACGTGTGCCGGCGCGCGGCTCCATTTTTTTTCCGCCCGGCCCGGGCGGCCCGGGCGCATTTTCTCGGGAGGATCGCGGCCCGCCCGGTTTTGTCTCGCACGCGCGGGCCGCGCGCCTCGGCAGACGCGGAGCCCCACTTCTAGTGATTACTTCCGATTTCCAGGGCCGCCGCAGCGCCGGGGCTTTTTTTCCCGATAGACAAATTGTACTCGGGCCGCGGTACATCTCGTCCTCTTTATTTCCTCCGTCTCGGGCCATCCCCCCCCCCGGCCTTCTCTTTTTTTTTTCCCCTTGCGCCCGGGGCACGCGTGCCCCCCTTTTCTTATGTGTTCGCTGCCAAGTTGCGCGATCGCCGGCTCTTGGCAGGCTCCTCCACCCTGCGACGTCCTCATAATGGCGATTGCGCACTTTTCATCGGGGAGGGAAGGAAGTCTCCCCCAAGAGCCTCCTCGGCGCTTTAAGAGTCGCTTACGGCTCGTCATTAAGCCGCGAGGGTCCGCGCAATGTTTCTGTGGCCGAGAGAGACAGCCGCCTCGCGGAGGCTGGAGCTTGGCCGCGCCCAATTCCGCGAACCGCTGCCGGACCCGCCGTCCCCGCGGGTAAAACCTCGGGGCCGAGTGGCCGCGGATGGCGAGATCGAGGCGCGGCGTACGGTAATACGCCCGCGGGATCGCGATATTTCGCGCACATGAACCGGCCCGTAACGCCGGGCAGTTACGACTCGAGGCCGCTCCTCTCCCCTACAATCGGGGATCGCGAGAGGCATTTCTCGGGGAGATGCCTCGAGATTATTTATACGCCCGCGTCCTCCGCCGCGCGTATATAGGTACAATAACGATAAAAGAAGGAATGAAAGAAAAAGGGGGGGGGGAAGGGGGAGTTCCGGCCGCCCCGGCCTACCCCCACCCCCCGACCCACCCCGGAGCGCTGACTCGCGTCCGCTATATCTTGTGAGTTTTCGCCCTCGTCGCCACCGCTACTCCCGTTGTTACTTATCTCGCTGCGCGATCCCGGCCCCGTTATTCTTTTCTTTTTTCTCCGCAGGGTCGTGTAGCTGGGCGCAACCCGGGGGCCGGGTGCCAGAGGAAGAAACAAACAGCTCGAGCTCGTCTTGCCTCAAAGCGCCGAAGACGTCCCCCGGGAGCGATTCAATCTTTCCCGGCGTAAAATAACATCGCCCCCGGCTCCGTTTGAGGTCATGCTTGCTCGATTCCTGTTTTATGACGAATTGCCACTTTCCTCTCTGTGTTTCCCAAGATGGACCTGCCACCTACAGAGCCGCGCTGAAAAACTCGCCCTCGATAATCTTTCCCGCCGGTAAATGATTTTCCGCGGGCGCTCCTCGGCTCCAGCTGTCCCTTGGCCACGGCCGAAACACCGGCCTCCTCCTCGCTCCCATGCATTTATAATCCGCTTTCCACTCGACTTGCCAATATCCAATAAAACGCGCCACCCTTAATGTCACTTTCGTTGATATACTATATGGAGAAAGTCAAACGCGATCTCGAGCTAAGTTTTAAACAGTCAAGAAGGAGGAAATGCCCGAAAGCTTCTAATCAGCATCAGTGTCTATCTTAAAAACAGTCCGAAAATGCTATTCAATGAGATACGACCGAGGATACGACTTGCATAATGTAGGTGCTCCAGAGTCCCCGTATACATAAGCGGATGTACATTAACCGTTTGACTTTCCAAATTTAAGTGCACGGTATTTTAGGCGAATGTACGTTAGGTATATATTTAAACAGGACAATGGGGATCATTCGCAAAGTTTTACATGGCAACGTTTGTATCAAAGTGTATGCTTAGAAGCAATTTTGAAGGCGTTAACCCAGTTTCGTCACCCAGTTTCGTTATAAATTGAAATTCGCTTTAATGCGAGTAGTATAAAATGGGCGGGCAAGTAAGTAAGTAGTGGGATGGAATGAAAAAAGTAAATCGCCGCAAATCCCTACATTATACATCGGCGAGCCGCGTAATTTGAAATTTAAGGTTATGTTTGTCCGTAAGTCTCCGGAGATTCTTGGCTCGAGATATTATAAAGGAGGGCCCGCGTCCAACTTTCCTCGCGGACTCGGCGGTCGAGGTTATTGCGAATAATAGTCGAAGCCGCGGCTTATTGGCTACTCAAGAGTCTCGGGCTTGTTTACCGATACTCTCTACTTGTGCCGAACGCCGGTGAAAAAGCCCGCGAGGAGTGGGGGCGAGCGGCGAGCGGCGAGCGGCGGCGGCGGCGGCGGCTCAGTCTCCCCTTGCAGGCCCACTCCACGTAAAAGATATTGGCCAGGGAACTTTTTTCTCCCCCCCACCCTCGTCCACATTATGATCTTAGTTGCCGGGGATTTTTCGGAGGATCGCCGCCAAGAGGTCTAAGAGGCCCGATCGATTTGAAATTAAAATGACGCGTTCTCGAGGCTTGTTCCTCCTGGCGGGCCAACTCTCTATATAATGTATATCCCGGGGCTTTTTGAGCAGGCGAGTCTTGGCAACTCCGGCCCTTGCAACCCTTGCGCACGGCACCCGCTGAATAATAATTAGGGAAACGCGGTCGAAATTTCGTGCCGGGGAAAATTACAGGCGCCTCTCCGATTCGCGCAGAGGAGCTGCCGGGGCGCAAGTCGGCCGCGGGGAGGGGCGGGCCCGATTAGCCGGATGACTTGATTGCTGATTAGCCACACGACACCGTTAATTAGCTGGCCGGAAATACAAGGGAGCAGCAGAGGTGGCCTCGCGGCCGGCCGCCTCGAGGGCGTCACGCGAGACCCGAGTATGCGCCTCGGCTCGGGCGTCTTGCCCGATCGGTAATTACTGCACGGGGCCTAGTCGCCCGCCTCGCGAGATAATGCTATCTTCCGATCGCGGCGCGGAGCGACAACCGACTTCCCCCCCCGCCGCCCGACTCCCGCGCCCGCGTTCCGGGGATGCGCTTTACAAGTTACCCGCGAGGAGATGCGCGCCCTCGATTAGCGATGAATAATCCCCGGGCTGAATATCGCTTAAAAGCTGTATTCCGCGGCGCTACCGATTTCCCCGCTCTTTAATTAATTCGCTTTATCGCTCTGCTACATTTATATTATACAATGCCTCGGAGAAGCCGCAAATCAGAATAAAAGAGCAACATTCTTAAAGCTCAAGCTCGACTTCTGTAACCGATCTGTAATAATTTAATTCGCTGCGTAGAAAAGCCGACGGCATTATTTATCCGATAATGTAAATTTTTCTCTTGTACGTGGAAAAATGTTATTATGCTCATGCGCATGAATGTATAAGTCGCCTCGTCTGTAGTACCGAGTGCGATAAAACGTTAAGACTTTAATGAAGCCGTCAAGACGTCATGAATTTTCGTTCACACGAATCGTGATTTAAGCATGTTTACACGAGTTGTAGTAACTTTCGCGTTCGCTCTGTGAACTTGCCCGAGTTTTGTAACGTGCTATTATTCACTTTAAGTAAAAGTATTAGAATGGCTTTATATTAGGTTAGTTAGTTATTCACGCTACGAAATGCCCAATTTTTTTATAATATTACATTAAAGTGTATTAATAAATAATCATAATATGCTTATTACACTGCGATATTAGAAAAAGTTACATTTAAATTACTTTTATAAACGTATCGCAATGTGAAAGACTATAAAAAAAAATTTATAACGGCTAGTTAATACTTTTATTTTACACAATCGATATACAGACTTTTTTCTACATGTAATCGTTGTAAGAAATTATTTCAATTAACGTTATTATTGTAAATTAAAGTAAGTAAATAAGTAGTAAGTAAGTAAGTATTAAGTATTAGGTAAATTATTTTAAGTTGCAGTTTTTGTTGAAACTCGGAAGTTGGGATTTGAGCTCGCGGGACTTCTAGACGATATTGCCTTTGACATTGCCAGTAGACTACAGATCACTTTGCAAAAATGATATGCTTTTGAAAGCATATACAACTAGATAAAAAGTCTATAAGAAGGAAATAGATCATAACATTCCATTTATTACAAACTTAGTTTTGCTATTGCTTGTACTGCAATAGAATGTGCATGTCATTAAAGTTTGTTGTAATTTACATTATTTATCTCGAACTGGTACGTTTATATAATTCTCTGTACAAAATATTGAATTTTTTATGAAGCTTGTAAGGGAATGGCGCCCCAAAATTAAGGTTTTTTTTTTAACAGTGGAAGCGTTAAAGGACACTAGCTGACAAACTGGTAGATGGGGCACGAGAAACCTGGGAAAAGCAAGAATGTTAGGGATTTAGATAGGCGGCAGCGCAGTCGGAATCCGGGCCGTACAGAGCCGGGGAAAAAGATTGAATTCTAAGACTCTTAAAATTTAGTCGGGGAAACTAACGGGGCGAGGAAGTGGCGGCCCCGGGCGAGCGAATGGAATAAAGTGTCGGCAAAGGGTCAGGGCCCCTCGACGGCGTCCTGGGCGCTTGGCCCTCGCGGCCCCGATCCTCCCTTCGATCTCGGGCCGGCGCGCTTATGGCCGCCGCGGCCTAGAGCAAAGTTTTAATTATATTCCCCGGCCGAAGACGGGCGACGTAAGCGATGCCCGGGCTGGCCTGAAATAAAACAGAGCATCCCCGGGAAGACGGAGCGACGCCGCGGCGAGTCCTTGGCGAAAATGAAATTTGTTCACCGGGCGCTTTACTCCCGGGGCCGAGTTACCCTCTCCCTCGCTCCGCCGGGCTTCTTTGCAGGATGTATTGAGGGCACGCGGCGGCCGTCGATATTAATCTCCCGGGCTCTAGGCGGACGGAATTCCAAAAAGGGTCTCGCAAGCCAGCAGACGACGCGCCTCCGGCGAACTTTGCCCCGGGCGCGCCCGGATAATCGTTCAAGGCCCACTGCTCCTATATACCCTGTCCATGGTTTTCTTTCGAGCAAGACCCGCGGCCCTTTCATCAATTGGGTCTAACTTCGGGGCCGCAATAAGGTAGATTTATTCAAGTTTATCCACTATAATACCTCTTGGAAATTACTTATGATACGATCGAGCGTCCGCGGGTAGAGTTTCGCCGCGTTATCGGACGGGGCCGCATCTCTAGAAAGCGGAAAGTTAATTTGAAGATCGGACGCTAATGAAACTGGTAAAACGCCACTTTGTGCATTTAAAAAATGCACAATGCTAGCTTTATCATTGTTCGAGTGTAGTTACTCGGTCCTAGTTACGCATTAACACGTTTACATATTTCATTATTGAATTATCACAAAATATGCATTTATAGCCGGATAATATTAATGCCAAAACCAAGGTTTAATTTGATAGGAGTCTCTTAATTAATTTCTGTATTCTCTTAAGGGCAGGGAGTTACAGATAATCGATATGGCCAAGCGAATCTCCCGGAGTAAAGAGCAGAAAACCAATAAACCGGTTTTCCCGAGGGCGAGTAAATATTTTACAGTGAATTAGCTGTCGCTGAAAGCGAAAGCTTGCACAAGTAGGAGAGTAATAGGAGCAGCGAAAAGATCAGCGCGGCGTCTCGTAATCCTCAATTGGCGAGCCTCGTTCTCTTGTCCAATTGCACTCGCTCCCCGTGCTTGTCGCGTTTTATTATATAAGGCTAAAGAGGAGAAAGGACGCGCTTGCGGAGCGACGGGGCGGCGGCGGTGGCTGGCGGGGGGGGGGCGACTGCCGGGGAGGAGGTCTGCAGCCGGCGGAACGGGCGCCCGCGCGCGCGCGCGCTGAGTCGTCAATCGAATTTCAAGAGGGGGGGGGGGGTTGGCTGGCTCGGGGGGCCTTCTTTCTCCTTTTGGGTGCGAGTCCCGCGGTCAGAAAGCCGGAGTCTGGAGCAGCCAAATGAATAGGAAAAGAGGGTGGGCCGTCTGCGAGTGAGACACGGAAGGGGCGGGCGAGGAACACGGGGAGGCCCGCGAGTCTCGGTATTGGGGGGCCGCTCCCACCACCTCGGCCCCCCGCCCCTCGAGCAACTATACGCGCTAATATGCAAATTTCATCGGGCAATTTATTCGGGCCCGCTCCGCGGGAGCAATTCCGGCTCGGGCTCTTTTCCTTTCTTTCTTTTCGCCGCCGAGGAGCGAGGCTAACGAGGTTAGCGTTAGAGCTAAAAAGAGTACACGTGACTTATATCTCTTTAAAAATTTGAATTTCTATGCGCTAAGTACAATTGCTCCCGGGCGGCCGCGCGCGCGCGCGCCACGGCTTTCGGCCCCCGACCCCCGCCCCCGCGCGTCCACGCGTCCCTGCCTCGCGCCCCCGCCGCATCGGCTGCTCCCGTAACCTGAACAGCCTATCCAGACAACTCTTGGACACCATTTCGACCTTTCGCTCCTCTTTTTTTTTTCTCTCAAACTTTCTCTCCGGTAATTAATTTAACGATTTGCGAGCAGCAACAGCCGGAGAACCGGAGCTCTGCCCACCTAGGCGTAACCCCAAAATCCTTTGTGTATTTTATATCAGTTTCGAAAAAGTTTGCTGCTTCGTCTGCGAGGCTAATGCTCGCGGCGCGAGTGCATATCAAAAGATTTTCGAGTATGAGCTTTTCAAAGCCCGCGGAGATTCCAGAATTTGCATAATCCGAATTTCCGGACGCGCTTCCTCCCGCGGTTAAACAAAGTTCGTCTAATAATCTCTTAGCGTCGGGAGATCTGTACAATGACGAGTTTGCTGGTGTCAGGGAAATAAAAAAAAATCAGGAGATATAATGAAAAAATTGTAATTACTCGCCCTTGCGTCCGGGCTTTGAAGCGTTTTGCCTGGCCTAACTGGCATTGCGCACTTTAACAAAATTAACCATTAACGCGGTTGATTGATCGTCCAACTAAATGAAATTACGGTTAGACAAAGGCCGTATCACGCTACTAAGGTGAGCGCATTATCTTTAGATTAGCGAATTAGCGGAGGCCGCGCCGCGGGGGGCTTATGCAACCAAACCTGAAATACAAACGCGAATTTAGAAAAGGTCCCATTTAAGAGGCGACGAGGCCGTTTCTTTTTCGCAAGATATCCAACGGTGCAATTTCAATCCGGTAACACAAGGCGGGAAGGAGCCGCGAGGAAGCGCAGACGGGAGTAGGCGCGCAATTAGAAAGCGGGGAATAATGAAAATGAAGCCCGTGGACGGGACGGCCTCGCCGGGGCGTAAATAAGAAGCGGCTCGCGGGAAGGCGTTTGGCCGCGGGCGCCTCCCCGGCTCCCGTGTCCCCGGCAATAATATCTTAATTGCCGGGGAGCCGGCCCGGGCGACCGGGGCGCCGCTTACGAGGGGATTCCCCGAATTCCCCGGTGGGCGTCCCGGGCGAATCGATGGGCCTTCGGGCCGGCCGAGCGCCGCAGGTGCGCCAAGGGCCCGGTCTCGGGGAATTAAAGCGCCGCGGGCGGCGAAGGCAGCCCGGAGCCCGCGGGAGCCCCGGCATTTCCGCGCGGCGCTCGTTTGTCATGCAAATGCGCGCCGCGGCGGCCAAACGCGGAATGGTAATTCGAGAGGCTGCGGCCCGGCGCGAGATAAAAATGATGAAAAGGAGAGATTTGGGCGGGTGGCGCGGCCCCCCTTTCTAATTTATCCGGGGGCCGCGGCCCGGCGGCTTTATGCGCGCCGCGAGGGGCCAAAGTGCACCGGCAATATCCATTAACGAAGGGCGAATGCTCGGGCGCCGCCGCAGGGAGGCCGCGGCCGGCCCACCGCGAATTCGCGAATTACCGAGTGCCGCGCGCGACCGGACCTCGCCCCGCCCCGCTCCTCCTTGCCCTGGGGCTTGGCCCTTCGAGCGCCCGGTCGACCATTCAATTGTATTCATTTTTTGGAGGGGGCACTCGCGCTCCCCCCGCTTTTTCATCGGTTGCGGATCGCTCGCTACCCGTCCGCCGATACATTCCCCGCTTTTTCCAACCCGTCACTTTAACCCCGGTATTCCTTTTGAATCTTCGCGTCGATTAATATTCAACAATCTCGAGCTTCCGATACAGAAATTACATATTTCTTTTCTTTTTCTTCTGTTTTACTATCCAACGATATCCTTGTACAGCCCTGCAGTTTTTATCGTGTCGAGCAATTGTATATAACCTGAACACGTAACGGTTCTCTTTGTACTTTTGCGTTCTCAAAATATCCACTAGTGCATCTTATTTCTAATGGCATCAATTTGCAGTATATTCGAGTTCTAACGGCATTTATTGCTTTTATGAGGCACACTTCAAATCAACACATTATCACAAATCATATGCATTATATCTCGTATAATTATTTCCGCAGTGGTTGAGAATACATAATCTTGTATCTATAGCTATCGAGTGGAATATTAGTCAATAACTGCTAATATTGGTTTTATTAAAACTATCTCGGCATGCATTTTGTATAATTTTTTGCTACTCAATGAAACTTGGGCGGCAGAAAGCGTTATAAATTAAAAGAACAGTTATCCGATTTTCTTAGAATTAGTTTAATATATAACATATGTCTATCATGTAGTAAGACATATGAAATTCCTTAATATTAGAGAGTGACGAAAATAATCATGAAATAATTTAAATTTAAAATAAATTTATATAACTAATTTCAAGCAATTAATTCAATTCAAGCTGTTTAATTCAAATGCATGTTTCTTAGAATAGTGTACGTGATATCTGTATATTTTTAGGCCAGAATAACACGTATCGTTTGTATTTTTCTGTGAGATGAACTTCAAAACATGATCTGTATTACCGAAGACGACATTATTGAGAAAATGTACAAGTATACAACGTTACACAATACAATATTTCGAAATTTCACATGGTTACTATTATATTTGTTGATTTATATAGTACATTTATAAGCAAGGAGATTATGTTCCAGCTTAATAAAAAGAAAATTTCGAATATTTGTAGAAACAGAGACCGCTATGGATTTTCTTAGAATAAATAAAAATTTCAAACATATGCCACGTCTAGATAACAATTATCTTGTTTTACATTCCTAAAGTTATAATTGAAACTTTTTACTGCATAATATGAATTCACCACGTAATCTTTGTCTCCGTAGAATGCGAAATAAAAAAGAGTGTAGATTGAAACAAGTAAAAGAACGAGGTGTAACTGCGGAGCCCTTTTTCCTCTTCCAATTTCGTAGATTTGCATCGGCGCTCTAATAAAAAAATATGGCACAGCGCACGGCGACGAATGACGAAACGGGCGAGCGTAAAAACTGGGCGACAGAACTGCACTGATTCTCTAAATTCATCATGTCTCCGACGCGCATATCGCCCTACCATCGTACTTTAAAAAGCACAATGTTTCTTACAATTCTTCTAGGTTATCCTCAGCTCACGTTTCATTATTTTCTCACACAATTTTCGCTAATTTTGAGGCTGCGCTCCGTTTTTAAGATTACTCAAACTTTGGTAGAAAATTAACGAGTTCAACTCGCCACTTTTTTAGTTTATTTTATGAGATCTCTTGCTTAATATATTTGATCAAAAGTCAGAAACCTGCTAAATAGTAATAGATATGCTATGTGTACGAACTTCAGTGTATAATAACGCGTGCAGAAAATATGTGTATATTTTGATGTCTGCTTTAAAATATATGATACTAAAAACAGAACTATACAGCATATCAAATCGTACAAGTTTTTGGATCAGTAAAACGAAGTATTCAGTTATATTTTATACAAATAATCTTTTACATATTATAAATATTCTTATTTTTAGGTTAGGTGACTACTAGAGGTACTGTGCCTCATAAAATCAAAAATGTAACTCTACTGAAACTATACGGATGAATATCCAAATGGATTATCCACATGTATTCCTATGTGGATATTCAATCGGATTCACTGGGCTCCATGTTAATCCATCATGCAGCTGTACGTAATTTTTTAAAATATTTTTAAAAAAATTTTAAAATTAAATAATTTAAAAAATTAAAAATCTTTTTTAAAAAACTTCTAAAAAAGCACAGGATTCTCATAGAATCCATTCAAAATTCCTGTGAAATCTATATAGAATCCAATAAATTTAGTTGGATATCTCCATCCATATATTCTCAAAAGGAGTAATTGTAATACTAATCAAGACTGAATGATTTACAACAAAGCATGTAAATAAGAACTAGAAATGTAAAAACTGAATGATGAAAAGTAAGAAGTTTCAAACATCAAATTTTAGAAATTACATGAAATTATGAAAATTGCTTATGTTCGATTATAATGCTCGATAATAAATTCTGGATTTATTCTATTTTTATTCATACGATTTCGTAGTTATGAATAGGATGGACTTATTTTTCTTATAATGCTGTAGTTCTAGTGCGAACTCAAGTAGACCGAGCTACCCGCAGTCTATAAAAAAGTATACCTAAAAGCAGGAGACACTTCTGTGCACGAGGTGCATCCTAAAGTATCGTTAATTTGCGGTGTCTCGTGGCGTGGTATATAGGCATTTTCAGTTTCCCTGAAAGCCCATCATAGTGAGTAATTATGCGCTTTAGGACGTTTAATTTCCCTGACAGACATAAACGCGTTTAGTGCATGTGCTTGCACATATGAGGTGGAATATTGCCCGGTAACGTGTATAAATTAACTTATACATTTTGAGAGGTTAAAAACCAGAGTGTTTATCTGAATCAGCGCAGGACTTTAAGATTTATGCGACAAATTTTTCGGAATCACCGGCGATTCGTCCGAGGATAAGTGTCAAAAGTTACAACATGAAAGTGAAAAGTAATTTTCAATTTTTTTAATTTACACTTTTAATTGCGACTGCAGGAATCAAATTGCGATTTTGATGTAATTCGAAACTGAATGTTAGTGGACCTTTTAATAAAATATTGATTGACGATTGAAATGTAATTCTTGTATAAGTTAAAACAAAAGTCAACGCATAACCCTAATTCCGCGTCCTTTAAGCTTTAGAAGCATGCCGAGAAAAAAAATTAATTTTTCCGCCCCCGAGTGGAAAAACAAGATAAAGCGCAAAAATAATTTAGGTTTTTATAAGCAATTTCTCTATATTATCATACGAGATGGACAAACATTAAAAAATATCGCTAGTGAATTTTGTTCCCGGAGGAGTGCGCTATATTTCTTAATGCTGGATGCTTTTACCGGTTCTGTTCAAGTCATATTTTGGATTGAGCGACAAGAAGTTTTTTTAACAACGAGGATCGAACGGTAGAGATTGCGTCAGTAGAGCCATAAATTAACAGGGTATGAATATCTATTTATAATAAAAAAAGGAGACGTTAAAAAAACATGTCGATAAACGATGCAGAATAATATGGTTATGAATATTCATGCCAAGTGCCACGTCAATCGAACGATCCGCTTGCACATCATTGTTCGCATGTAGTGAGTAAAAAGCCAGCCGCGCCTCCTGCATGCGCGTATTAATTTTTAATATAATATATCGGGGCTGCGGAGCGCGGGCGGACGAAAAACAGGGTTTTCCTTGCCCTGGGAGTAAAAAAATGTTTAATAAATAACTTTGAAAGATGATCGAGCGGAAAGTGGCTGGGGCGGCGGGTTATTTTCCCGCGGAATTCGCAATCGAAGGGCGGCGCCCGGTCATTAACAGGCAAATCGCCGAGGGGCCCGCGCGGACAGGCCGAGCAGAAGAGGCAGACCGACAAGCGGGCGTTTACAGCCGGCCCCGGGACGCGGAGGAACGCGCGAGGAGGCCTCGGAGGCGGGAGTCTGGGCGGCATAAGAAGGGAACGCGGGGGGTGGCGGCGGGGGGAAAGAAAAGGGCTGCCCGGGCGCAGGGGCGGTGCACGCACGGCTCGAGCGGCCCCGAGCCGGGCGAAATAGAGCGAGGGAGAGAGGGCATATCTGCAGATGCGCTCGTAAAAGGCATCGAGCCATAAAACGGTTAGTTCAGCGGGGCCCCGGGGCGCTCCCTCGAGAACAGAGGGGAGACCTTCGAGACGGCTATCAACCATTCCTTACATGGTCTAATTCCTTCCGGCGCGATACCCGGGGCCCTCCCCCGCAGGAGGCCGCGCCGGGGATGTAAGTGCACCGCGCAGCTGCGGGCCGCGCCGGCCCCGCTGAAAGCTTAGGTAAAATACTCGGCGGGCTAAGTGTCCCATCTTCCGCGGGCCCTTCCTCCCCCGGTGTACTTTTCAATTTGGCCCTCGGCGCCTCGAGCGGGGCGGACGCGCGGGGCTTGTCGTCCTCTTTCCGGCCCGCCGGCCACTACTCTTTTTTATTACGCTAAGGCGCTTGCGGCCGGGGAGCCCCGGCGCCGGGCTAAGTGACGACGGCCCGCGTTTAGTCGGCCGCCGGCGTTATCGTCCCCGGTGCCCCGGCGCTCCTTCAATTCATTTCAGCCCCCGAGCCCAGCGCCCCTCGCCATTTCCGCGGGGAGCCTCCTAGGCTTTCTTCGCGGCCTCCCCGTGCACTGGCGAAAATCCGGGCTCTCTGGGCCGGTGCGGAAAGTGCGGGAGGGGGTCTAACGGAAAAAATCTAATTGGCGCGATAAAGCTGTGCCGGGAGGGGGCCGCTGGCGCGGCGCTGATATGAAAAAGTTTTGGAATTTCGAGAGAGAGAGGGGGAGGGAGGGCGACCGGCGGGATTCGGCCGGCGTAAAAAACAAGAGGGCGTTGCGAAAATCGAAGGAAGATATTGGAATATCATTTCTCGGGCACTCTTACAGTATCGGTTTTTAATTTAGCGATCGCGGCCCCCCGGCGATATATATACCAATCGGCCTGCAACAATGGGGGAAAGGGGCCAATTGCAGGCGCGCATACGCCCCGCGTTTCTCGCTCCCTTTTATCGAATTTATTTTACGCAGGTTTGCATAACCGCCCAATGAATTTCTATACTTATTTCCATAATAAGTTCGGCCTGGCGCGCGATCGCGCGCTCGTGAAACAAAAGCCCCCAGGACTGGCGGAGGGCCGCGCAACAAAATTAAAATTCCATATTTGCCGGGGCTACGAGATAATTTGCCGCTTTTCGAGGGTAACGAACGGCGTGCTCCTTTAATCTCCGGCGGATCGTTATAACTTTATCGACCGGGCGATATATATATATATATCGATATCGATCGCTCGGCCGGCGCGCGACTCCGCGAGGGATCGCTCCCCGCGGGAAAAAGGTCCGGCCGGGCGAACCGGCGCCCCGGCGGAATCGCCGTCGGGCCCGTCTCCTGCCTCCCGCACTCCCAGAGGGCGTAACGATCGTCCGAGGGATTAACGAAGCCCATTGTGTCGGGGGTAGGCCGGGCGATGCGCCGCGGCCGGCCTCCTCCGCGGGGCCGCGCCCGCGTTACCCCGGCGCCGTTCCGCTAATGCTGTTGCGCCCTCCCGGCATCAGGGGGCAAACAAAGAGAGCCACCGCGAGTCCCGCGGGCGCCGCCCTTCGACCGCCGCCCTCGATTAGATTAATTAACCGGGGAGCGGGGCCGCTTTTCCCGCGGCTAATTGTCGCTCCGACGGCCCGCCCGCGCCCGAATATTGACTGCGACGCGCCGCCGGGAGCTGATAGCGCCCGCGGTATGACGCAAGCCGCAGTAAATTTTATCGGCCGCGAGCGAGCGAGTCTCCGGCTTTTACGAGTGGGCCGAGAGCCTCGAGAGCGCCTGCGCCGCCCGCCGAGAGCCGCGACAATTAGACCGGCCTTTTGATTTATCGGCCCTGCGGCCAATTTCCCGGCCCGCCCGGGGCCCACCCCGCTTTATCATTGATTCTTTTACGACCTCCTCCCCCCCCCCGAATAATGCCCCCGAGTTTTCCTTAGCCGCCCGGCGCCGTTGGCCCGCCGCGCCACGCGCGACGGTCCGCGATTTCGCGCGCATAATTCCGCTCGAGTCAGGTTAGCCGCGGTCCGATCGATTTCCACCTATTCGCCAATTCCGTGGATTCCATTTGGACACGCGCGCCCTTTCGCGCTGGAAACGACACTGCGCTTTAAAGTTCCGTTTTTTTTTTTCAAGTTCCGCTTTTACCTCCGCTTTCCAAATTCATTCGGAACAATACTGGATTTATCCAGGAGTCTACTTCGACAGTACGTTATTCTAGCAATTAAGAATCACATTAAATGATATATCTTTTCAATGATTATTATAGTAAATATTTCAGAAAGCTTTTCGTGTAAATGATCCGTTCGCGAAATTGACATTATTCGCTTATACGCGCGACATGTAATATTTATGCAAATATTTGTCAAATTTTCTGCTTATATTGCATTAATGCTAATAGGAGATCGGAAAATTCACTTTAATGCGTTCAATAGGCTGTAACGCTAATACGTCATTTACAATTGATTTAGAATTGATATATCGCTATCATTATCTCCATTAGCATTTCACCCATTAACGCCCAAGAGAGTTTTTTTATTGACGTTTCAACTCAATCCCTCATAGGAAAAATGAAAAAAATATGAACTTAAACTTATAGTGCGTCAAATTTAAATATTAAAGACGTTAAAGATTAATATAGCAACCATGATTATTATGATAACATAATCTAGAATTATTTAAGTATATCCATTAAGTATATAATATTATACAAGTTATTTAAGTAGCTCCAAAATAACATCAACTATTTATGAGGTTGTCCTCATTCAACTGTAATTCTTTTATATCTTGTTTTTCTAGCGCAGATAAAAATTGACACATGAATAATAAAAATCCATTATCTTGGATATTAAGCAAATTATTTTTGTGAAATGGTTATTAAAAATGAATGTTTGTGTTTGATCAACGCTTTAACAACTTACGTCACTATTATACCGAGGAATAATTAATACCAAGCAGGTGCAGTGCAATGTTCTGCAAAATAAATAAGCACGATACCGATAAAGCCGGGCGGAATTAATCTGCCATTATCAAGCTCGGAGAGAGCGAGGCAAATGCCGTTGCGACTAATTCGCGAGCCCTCCGCAACACGAGAACCCTATTTGCGGGGAGCGCGAGGCAGGAGACGTCCAAGACGTCGGGCGCTCCATTTAATCAGGGGATTCCCGCGACCCGCGCGCATTGCACCGTGCGGCGTGCGGTTCGCGGAAAAAGCGCGGCGGCCGTTGCGGCGCTGGCGGCGCTGCCGGCGGGGGGAGCCCCGGACCCCGAGGAAAGAAGCCGCAGCCCGTAGACAAAGGCGCGTACGCGCCGGAATGCGCCCTCGTGACATGCGCCGGCCCACAAAGGCCGACGGACGCCGGCCCCGTGTTTATACAGGAGACGCCGTCCGCCCATTGTCTCTCCCCGGGCGCGATAAACGCGCGCCTCCACTCTTTCGCCTCGGCGCCGGCGACTGCCGGCTCCTCCAGCTCGATGAAATTTCCGGCATTCCGCGGCCCGCGGGCCCTTCCATCTCACGCTCGGCGAGGCGCGTTAATGCCCACCGACTCTCTCGCCCGCGGCTTTTTCTTTCTTCATCGCCGGCTCGCTTTCGCTTATGGGCTTCACTTTTTTCCATTCGCGCCACGCGAGCCGCGACGCGTGCCGCGCTTCCCAATCGATAACCACGCGTACTCTTATCTCCCAGGATCGCTGTGCATCTGCGGATTCTCTGCCTGGAATTGTCGGGAATCTTAGGAGTTTGATCAAAGATATGTGCTTTTAAAACTGCCATCTTTAGTGTTTGACTAGATTCTTTAGATTTGCTATCGCAGAAATTGAGTTTATTATGCAGTTATAAGCTGAAGAATTTTCCTAGGTTATTCCATTGTAAATTGGAACTTTTATTGCAGGCTTTATATACTTTGTACCTACAGAATGGCAAATAATGGCTCACTGTACTGGGTGTAAAATTATTTACTTTTATTTCTACGTTTTATCAAATATATAATACATTATGTAACAAGGGCGTCTGTATCCATTTGTAAAAATCTTGCTTCTAAACACGAGAATGTAACAAACATATGCCAATACAGATCGAGTACGTAAACTATGTTCTATGGCTTAGAAAATAAATAAATATCTTCTCAAAAAATATTATTTAGTAATGGAAATATATAAATAAAAGTTGTACAAATGTTCAGTTATCCCTGTAATCTTTATTTATCCTATGCAAGTAGAACGGAATTATGCACTTTCACGCACGACTGTATTCGTACCAAAAAATTTTTTAAGCACACATTTAATTTGCAAAGACAGATCTGATATTTCGTACAAAATAAATAGATGTACAATGAAAATTTATAAACGGCATTCTAAATTTACATTAAATTTCCTACAAAAATTTCTTAGCTTCTGCATTTTTGTTTAACCAGAGAAAGAATTAATTGTTACTCTATGAAACGAGTACAAGCTTTAATCGAAAGAATAATGAATTTTTGGATTCTAATTTTTTTGTTGTATATTGAAGGACAACACGAGGTAGCATGAAACTTATACTGACGTAAAATGTTTTCTTTTTCCGAAAACTTTACTTGCATTCGTATATCATTGAACCAACTTCAAACGCATTTTTGGAAGTTTCTCTGCCTTTGACAATGAGTTTTATTAATTTTACCGTTTACTTTTTTAAGGATATTAGTTTTCTAGGTTAATATGAGGTTAATATTACGTGGGTTTTATTTATTAGATAATACCAATTTTCCGGCCTTGTATTTTAAGAAGATATGATAAAAATATTTTGCTAAATTTGAAGTATCAAAACTTACACGCAACATCCAAATTTTGAACTATAGATCTTAAAAATTCAACAGACTTTTATTCCCAATATCTTATCCACAATATCTTATTATTTTGTACTTTACCAAGAAAATCCACATTTTTGTTTGTACTTACTAGATATACGTTTTGTTTGTAATTAAAATAAAAGCATAGAAAATTCTAACATAAAATTTTTCAAAACATGTGTTTTGTGTTACTGGTTTGGATAAATTTCGATGAAAATGGTAAGGTGCAATTGATGTTGTAGTATCAGATAGATGTAGATTGATGTTCGATTGAAAGAGGCGAGGTGTGCAGCGATCGAGCGATCGAGTGTTGCAGCCAATAAAAAGGCGATAGTCGAGCTGGTGCAGCGCGCGTTAAAACGTTGCTGAAAGCTCGGCAAATTAAGCCGTTGGCCTTCCAGTTGTTCTCGCAGCTCGGGCGCATTGGGGCGCATTGGAGCGCATTGGCGTGCAATCGATGCTCTCTCTCTCTCTCCCCGCGGCGGGGAAGCCGACCCTCAAAAGCAAACGATCCCGAATGTAATTACTTGGCTAAGGCGAAAGGAAGGGTAAGAGTAGGGGAAAGTAAAGACGCTGCGGAAGAAGAAAGAAGGGGTGGCGGAGAGAGGCCGGGGGGGTATATGGGAGAGAGCGATGGGCAGGCGCACGGGACGCGGCACAGACTTGGCAAAGGATTTTCAATTATCCAGTTACATGCGGGGAGGCAGCCCCGGAGCCGCCCTCGGATGCGTTCCGCCGCTTACGTCGACTCGAGGCGGTGAACTTTATCTGTATCGACTATCGGATCAGGCGGGAGCTCGGCAGGCCTCCCGAGGAGCGCGTTGTTTGTTTGACGCCAAGTTTATCGGCTCCTCAGCGATTTCGCCGAGTCGGCCGCCCCCCCACCCCACCGTCGCCACCTACGCCGCCCGGGGACTTTGCCCGCGGAATGCCTTTGGCCGAACTTTCCGATATTCATATCGCCGGCCGGCTACACTGCATCAAAAATTCCAAGCCCGCCGTTTCATAAAGGATTCGCCCGGGCATTTGCGATATTATGGTTTTTCCTCGCGCTCCCTTGCCAAGTCCGAGAGAGAGAGAGAGAGAGGGCCTCGCGCCTCCGCCTAATACATGGCAGCCCACCATTACGTATTCGCGGCCGCTCGCGACATTTGCGGATAATGAAAAATGCTCACGCGCGTACGCGCCCCTATCGCTTTTCGGCTGGTTCGCCTTTTATCTGCATACATATAACATAGCCCCCCGCGCTCGCGCCCCCGCCCTATTCCGCCCCCGCGCGCGCCTCTTTGAGCATTTTACTTGTTATACTTATCGACCGGCCTCGCCTGCAGAATTGAATCTCTCCACGATCCTCTGGTATTTCCCAGTCAACTGCACCTGCCTTTCTCTTTCCTCTGCAATATCCCATAATTATTTCTCTTTTCGTAATTCCATCAAGGCTCGATTGATTAGCTTTCTAATTGAAATAATTCTACAATTATCGTGAACCTAAGGTGTAATAACAAATATATGACGCGAATATTCAACGGTTAAAGATAAACACAATTGTGTAATATCAACGTAGTTTTGGATTACGCGTTACTTTAGCATTTCAAAGCTAGTAAAATTTATACAAAAGATTTGAAATATTCCTTTTTAGACTGGTTCAGAATATAATTTTAGAAATAAAATCTGATCCTTCGAAAGTTGCGTTTGAGAAGAATTTTTCTTTGGCTGCAGTTATTTCGCAAGCTCATATTATCCTGTCTTTGAATGACGGATTTTCCTTGAATTTTTTAGTATATTTTATGTAACAGAATGCAAATAAATTAAAACTAACGCATAACTCTTTGAAAACTAATATTCGTTATACGACTTGAAAATAAATGTCTATCGTATTTGAATAGAAATAGTGCTGTATAAATTTCCTCGAAAAACTTGAATATTTTTATTGTAATTACGAGAAATAGATTATCGTTAACACACTTGATGGTTAAAAGAGTTAAAAGTGTTACTTCGTTTCCAATTTGAAAGCCGGAGAACAAGGTAGTTATTAAAAGTGGATAAGCTATTCTGACGGAAAACAATTTCCCCGTACGTTTATATTTATTATTTTAAACTAAGTAATGCACAATGGTTGTAATTGTACGAGGCCTTTGAAAGTGTTACTGTTCCGCTCAAAGCACGTGCGTGGGTATGCAGTTAGCCGCAAAGAAATAATAAAAGCTATTATTTTTATCATAATCGGCGGAAGCGCGAGTCAATCTTTAGGGAAAGATACACCTTTGCAGAAAGGCTTGAGGTATGGACTGGGCAAGATAAACGAGAATAATTACCTTCGTTACACGAGTCGGGGGCTCGGGCGCGTGGGGGGGGGAAAGCCGAGGGCAGCAATTAGTCGGTCGATTCATCGCGCGCTCACCTACATCCCGGGCCCTTGATAAAGCGGGCCGTTGGGCAGCGGGACGCGCACGCGCAGCGATAATTTTCCAATCAAAGACATCTTCATGCCATCAAGTGTCCGTGGGCGAACCTAATTCGCGAGCCGCACGCGAAGCGCCGGTTAGAGGGCCAGAGCCTCCCCCCCTGCACTCGCGATTATTAATCCAGGCGGCGGCCGCGCGGCCAAATACAAGGGCCGCCTCGTAATAATGGCAATATCAACAAGGTGGGGAGGGGGAGCGGCCCCGGGGCCAACTGGCGCAGGCTTTGCGGTGCAAACGTCACGTTCCGCGGGGCAGCTCATTAATTTCGATGGTCATCGGCGCGGCCGGCCGACGCGCCTTATTTGCTCGGTCCTGGAAGGCCGGCGGCTCCGCAGCCGCTTAGCCTTGTTTTCCGAATTAATTTGCATTATCGAGCTGGCTCGGGCGGGTGGTGTCGATTGCGGCCCGGGCGCTCGCGGATTACACGCGCGCATTGTTGAATTCCATCTAGATTTCGCTCGCGGCCCCCCCCCCTTCTCCTTTGTCTCTGGCATCGGGGATTAAGATGCTCATTCATGCGCGACTGCTCGCCTCCAAGATTCCCAGCCGGACTTGAATGAATCTACTCGCCGAGAATGTAGACCAGGGGATTTCTGATGAATGGTGATGGATTCGCTCTTGTTGCTTCCTAATTGAATTAGTTTCTTGTACTTGATAGCCTTAAGCTTCAATAATCAAGTAATTCCGAGGAAAGCTCGGCCGGCGACTTTTCACCTGAATCGTTATACATACCTCTGCCGATATTGCGGAGCAACATACTTAACAGTCAAGGTGAAGCATTTCCTGGATAAACACTAGCTTGTATGGAATAAAATAAATGTATCAAGTAACTCCGGTACATACACGTAGCCGCTCTCCTGCCCTGTATAATTCGTGATGAATATTCAGTGTAGGAAATGTTATTTGGAGCCGGGAGAAAAAATGGAGGACACGAGGAAAGAAAATTGAGGACTAATTACATTAATATCTTTTTATTTAGCTATATATAATCAAATGTATATTTTCGTCCAAATATCAGCAGGCTGTTCTCGGCGCAGTTGCAGCTCGGGACGACGAATACAGCGTCTCTCAAATCCGTCATCCAGAGTGTGTGTCCACGTATTTCATTTTTCGCAGTATCATAAAAGTAGTAAACGACGTACGCTACACCATGTATTTCATATCATTTTTGTTGCCTCTTTTGTCTGCGCGCACGTGCATTTACATGCATCTCTTCCGTTTACGCTTATAAGTTAACATTACATTGCATCGTAGTTTATATCTCCATGCACATCGTATTTCGTCCCTATACTCAAGCCTCCAGCCGCATTCTGTATTTCTCCTTCTTTTTTTTTCCGGCCGCGGCTCACGTATCGCATTTCCCGCGTTATATTTCGTCAAATCGACTGCGCCTGCGTCCGTTGCGCCTATGTAATTATTGTACAGTGTGCGAGGCGCCATTGTCCTATCCGGTTCTGTCACGTCCTTCACCATATGGACCCACGACTACTTCCTCGCTTACCTGTCTTTTTTGCATTTATACTTTTATACGGTTTATACGGGGGCCTTGGAGTTCGATCAGTTGTTAATGTATATATATATGTATATATATATAATCGTATATATATATATATTTATATATGTATGTACACGAGGTTCGATGAATCTGCTTTAGCCGCAATACTCTTTCGTTCCATTAACATACTATCGTCAACAATATATCAACAGTCATAATAAACTCGCAATTATAAATGTGTAATTTTTAATAGACACAAAGACAATTTTCCCTTCGAGCGCTTGCGCAAAATTAATAGTCTTCTTGGGCCGAACCGAGTTCGTTATAATATTATAATGACTCGCGTGGATTAGTGCCTAATCGACTCAAAGATTATTTTCGCCCGAAAGAATATGACAATTCATTTGCGAATATCAAATTCACGTGACAAGTTTCGCAAAGTCTTTGCGCGTTAAAGGAATCGTCCATTAATACTTTCGCACTCACGCACACATACACATACACATTTCCTCATCGTTTTTATGCGTTCTTAGTATTTTTTTTCATTTTCATTTAAAAAATTCTAACTAGAAAATTAATCTAGCGGTTTCTACAATGACACAGATTCACTATTGTTTGATTCCAATATCCTCACTCGGCTCTTTCTATTTCTTTTTCGTTTAAATTTTTCAACCATCTCGACGTCGCATAAATATAAATCTTCAATAAACACCTATGTTCAACAAATCGACGCGAGTTATCGTCTTATTAGTCGAGATATACTTTTAAAATAACGCCATACTTTACACCATCTACACAAGAATACGCAAGTCCGCACTCATCGACTTGTCGAAAATTCGTAGTTTATAAATCTATTTTAATAATTCATGTGATAAAATAGGTTATTTTCATAAAGTAATTTTGGTGTTTCAACATAACTTTAATAACATTAATTCAATGTAATATAATCTACGATATAGGTATAAAAAATAGTTTTGTATTTAAATTCAATTAAACTTACCAAGAAATAATCTATTTTACAAGATTTTAACGAAAATTCGACACGTCTTTTCATAATAAATGTTTATGTTAAATATCCCATACTTTATGCACATTTTCTAATGAATTTCTTTATTTATTTATTTACGTGAAAATTGTTTATCAAATAAATTTAAACCTTTCTTTCGGTTAATCTTTTGGTTCTGCGACAGTTACCTTTATTATGTTTGTTCAGCGTTTTAATTATTTTTTGTTATTAAAAACTAGCTCTTTCATGATTTGTTTCTTGCTTTCTCTGTTCGACAATAATGCGTTTTGAATAATATACAAATAGTTATAAAACGCCTTGTACATAAAACGTATCGATAATTAAACGCAAAGAAATTTGTATTGTATTATTATTATATACGATTCGTTTCAGTAAAAAGTAATTCGTAAGTTTTTGGTAAAACTTTTTTTATTAAATTTCACATTTTTGCCCAACTCAACAGTACAATCGATACATTTATCGACATATACGATATAAGTACAATAAATTGAAATGTATATATGAAATATTAAAGATATTTAATTGACAAGCATTACAAGATTTATTTCTGAACTCGTTTGGACTGGCGTCGTCAAAGTAATTAAAAGTCTTGATTGATATTTTTTGATTAATTTAATTTCCATCGTTTCTAATAGTTCATGAAATTCGAATTAATAATTTGTGAATAATTTATGAGAAATATATCATTAATTATTCAACGTATTAATTATATTATTCATTTGAAAGTTTTAGAGCGAATAATCAACCGGTAAATAGATTCTGCAAAAATTAATCTAATTATAAGTAATAAACGGTCTAAATGAGTGAGTGCGGGTAGGCGAAGTAATAGTCGGACATAAAAAGTGCAGAGGAACCAAGGTGCTATTAATAAAATGATGTCCTGGCCGATTTAGCTCGGAGCGCGCTCGAAATATTAATAACCAAGTAGTTGAAATTGCATCGGGCCGCTTATCCAAAGAATTTGCGGCGGGGCCCGGAGCTTTGTTTACGAGGCGCCCCACAAACGTCTTATTACAACAATAAACGTTATCGCGGACCTGGGGGATTGACAATACCGCACGGCGGCATCTCGTTAAAACTTTATAATATTCGACAAGTTGCCCTTAACGAGGCAGTTACGAACCGAGCGACGCCATTCGCGAGGCCAGCCCCGCCGGGGACAAAGCAGTCGGTCTGGCGACGCGCCCCCGCGGGCAAAAAAGCCGCGTAACGATCGCGCCTCCGGAGGCGGCCGCGCGGCCCGGCTTTCTTTTCGCGCGGCCAGGCCCGCGCGTACACGCGCCGCGATAACCCCAGTCGGCTCGCGTGCCTCGGAAGCAATTAGATCTCCGAGTGGGGGGTGGGGGGGGAGGGCCCGCGGGCGGCTGCGCGCTGCCGGCTTTGGCGACGCGACCCGCGCCCAGCAACAGGTGCTCGCTAATCCGCGATATGAAGTGCGCGAGAGCCGCGCGCCGCCGCGCCCGAGAAGAAAGCCGAGACGAGGAGGAGGTCGTCGCCCGGGGCGATAATGAACCGAGTACATCGCCGCTCCGTAATTGCGATAAGGCGCGGACCCCCAGCCGAGCCCCTGCATCCTTATTTCAGCGGGCTGCGCTCGACTTCTGCCCCCACTTTTTCTCCCCCCGCGGATTATCCAACTTTGTCGCGGGACGATTAATATCGGTCGATTTCGTTTAACTTTTCGAGGCAGCTTCGTCACACCCTGTTCTACAATCGTTATACGTATTCTACAGTTTTGTAGTTGGAATAGAATATTGACTTAGCGGTAGAAAATCCTCGCGGGTGACCGGGTCAGGTATTTACAATTACTTCGATTTGTAGCCTAATCGAAATTAATATATTTCTTTCCGCTAGCTAAGGACCTGCTGAGAAGCTTAAAATCCCGGTACAAGAGTCAACAGTAGATGTAAATTGTTGTGTGCCCATGCAAATTGATTACAAACCCCCGCGTACGTCAATTCATCCATGCACGATACGTACGTATATATGCATATTGCATAAAGTCATTCAATAATCTTATTACTGCCAGTACACAGATTCTTGCTTGTAGTTTGAATACCGTACCGAATTCCGACGATCTTCGATTATTGTTTAAGCCATAATAAGAGATTATGTATGATAATTCAATCAACAGAATATTTAACAAACGCTGCCTTCGGTGCAATAAATGTAATTTTTTATTAAAATTCCTTTAATCATTAAACTAATTATAAAATTTCGTTAATTTGTACGAAAGATTGTTTACAATTCCAAATATTAGAAGACAATTTATCATTATCAAAACGCAATATTTAGTAAAACACTACAAATGCCCGCGCAACTTTAAAATAAAATTTAGTGCAAATATTGACATTCATTTGTACCTTGATGTATAAACGAGGTATAAACACGTTTTATTAATTCCGATTAAATTTCAATTCATTTGAAACGATGTACAAGTAAAAACATTAAAACAACGTATCTATAATTACACTTACTTTTGTAACATGCAAGAGGAATAAATAATGAGTTAATCTTTAAATATTTGCAAAAACAAGTTTTTAGATATAAAATATGTTTCAACAGAGATATGTACTTGCAATCCTTATAGATTAATTAAAATTTTTAATCGATCTAGCTTTTAAATGATATAGTATACTCTTAATAGACTTGTAACGTTTACATAAATATTTTTTAAGCTACTTCGATTTCAATTTATTTGCTTTATCACTTGAAGAAACCGACAATAGAATCGATTAAATTAATTACCCCAATGATACAGTTTGATTTAAAATCGAAAAAGTCAGGATATTTTGGCACGATAATAATTCTTAATCTGGTTTCGATTGGATTTTGAAATTTTCACGTGAGCAGGCAATAAAAGCAATTTCCTTGGTGTAACAATTCCCTATTTTACAACTTTTAGTACGAGAATGATATGATTCGTTTAGCAATGATATGCGCGTGACCGACTATTCGTTAAATACGCTTTTGTTCCTCTAACTTCGAGATTCATAACATTAATAACTTTATATACTTTACAGTTAATATTTATATTTATTTTATACTTGAAAAATAAAAGCAAAAATAAAAAATTTGTTACAATAGTCATATATTTGTTATCTTTCACTTTTTCAGTTCGGTTCGTTCGTTGAAAAAGTCTATGTACAGTGGCATTGATTCGCACAAATTGATAATTGCACAAGCTTCTATACTTTACAGTCAATGGAAGGCATAACGCCGGAAAGAAAACGCACGCCCATTAACGCAGAGACGAAGACGGGTACGCGGCCTGTACCCTCTGGAACGCCGAATAAAAACATTGAAAAAGTTCGGATCGAGAAGTAACGAGGGCGGGGGCACGGGTGATCCGAGGGTAAGGAAGGGAGCAAGCGATCCGGGCCGCGGGCCGGGGCCCCGGCCCTCGGCAATCCGGAGGCGGGCGCGAGGCCGCGGGCCTGCCTCGACGCCGCGGGCGCGCCTTTAGAGGAGCGGGGGTAGGGCGAGGGCGAGGGCCAGGAGGGCGGCCAGGGGCCCGGGGAGGGGCCGCCTCGCCCCGGAGCGGCCCCCCGCGGCCGCCGCGGCCGCGTTGCCCCGCGGCCGGAGGGTCGAGCCGCTCTCGCGCAGCGAGCCCTGGTACACGTGGTTCAGCCGGTTGCTCTGCTCCCGCTCCTCCGAGGAGGACTCCTCGAACTCGTTCTCGCTGGCCCCGCCCTCGGGCCCGTTCTTCCGCTCCTGCAGGGCGATCTCTGGAACAGAAAGCCCAGCCCAGCGTTATCCCTGCGGCATCTGTTGCGCCCTAACGAGGGCCGCTTCAGGGCCGGCCCTGCGGGGACCCTAGCCCTCGAGGGCCCACCGAATTTGCCCTCGACGCCCCTGGCCGAGGGCCGGCCTTCTCATTAAGGCCGCTTGTCACAGCGGACAATTCGGAATCTCGACCGATTTACCCGGCCGCCCGCTCAATCGATACCACTTCTCCGCTGTGCTCGCAGAGCACGGCCTACATTTAACCTCGCGACATCCTTTCCCTCCAAGCTTTAGAGTTGAAAATGCACTTAAGCCCTCGGTAAGCGACTCATTATTTTTCGCTATTCTTCTTGATCCATACACCGTCTAAATGAAACTTCATTCCAATCTGCACAAAGGCTTAATTATTCAAAGACTGTTTTCCTTTGACGGAAACGGATTTCGCAACGCGCCAGCTGCGTTTAATAGTAACGTTCTTGCAGCATCGATAGTAACTATAATAATTATGCAGCTAGGATATATGTCTTATAATAATACGTCAACATGGGCACGGCGATCGCGATATTTTGGTATTTTTTATTAGGTGCTTTTTACACGAAGCCTAGGAGAGCTCGAATGTAATTTGTCATCTTCAAGGAACGTCATCAGTTAAGTGCAAGTTTATTAGCATTCGGGCTGCGCGCTCCCGGGAGCGTAGACAAATTTTCCCCGGGCCTAAACAAACATTTTCACGCGACGAGGCAGCGATCCACGTTAGATTGAAATCTGTCCCCTCGGCTCGTGTCATCAGCGCTATGTTGGGGAATTTCCTCGCATCCCTCAAGCTCGGTCACGAAGCAAAAGGGGAAAAAGGAGGCGCAGGGGGGCGAGGGCGGGCGCAATCTACGCGCCGCCGCGGAATTGGCGAAAGCGCCGAAAAACCAGACGCGCTAGAGGGAACAAGAGCGCGTGCCTCTATATAAAAGGAGCGGAGGGAAGGGGGGGATGGGGGGAGGGCAGCTGCGGGGAGAAAAATAGGAACAAAGTTATCGGGGAGAGGGCGAGAGGGATTGGCGCGGGGGGTGCCGAGAGAAAAGAGCTGCAGATAAGGGACAGAAAGCGCCCGGGGGGGAAGAAGCTTGCGGCAGGCTCGGAAGCGCATTAGGAAAGCCAGTGAAACAATATCCAGCGCGTATTAGTTATCGTTTATCAGGGGCGCGGGCCACCGCACGGGAGCGCCGCGAGGTACTCGGCCGCGCCGGCGCGCCGGAGCGAGAATTGGGTGAGCCATCTGTTGCCAGACATGATCGATAAAAGTTCACCAAGTGTTATCAGTGCTAAACTGCTACTTTCGACGGCCTGCCGCGTCTCCCCAGCCCCCGGCGCACGTGTACATGTATGTACGTGTTTTATCCCCCTCGGCTGGCGGCGGCGGCGGCGGCGCCTCAGCCACCGGCGCGCCGCCTGCGCCCAGCCTCCGACTCCTTTTTACCCTTCCGCACGGCTGCGGCCAGGGGCAAAAAGCCCCTCGCCGCTGCGGCCCTTCCACGGAGCTTCCGCAACCCAGTCGAGATAAAGTCCGTGAGATTATTTGTCTTATCGAATGCGGATCTTGTACGTGTTATATTGCTTTTCAACTACGAGTTGCGCTTAAGCTTCGGGGATAATCTTTCCTCGGGGGGGGATCGGGAGCTTTTTGCTTCGTTAACGCTTCAACGCGTCCTCGTGTAATTGGAATAGAAAACTTTGCGCCTTCGAAAAGATAAGTGCACTATTTACACCATTGTTTAACGGAGTCACGTTTAATGTAAACGACTGCTTGCACGAATGCTCCCCTGCTTTTTACATCTATTTAGCTTCTATCCTATCCCGCGGCCCTTCTTTCCATTATTAACTGATTTAAAAGTACTCCATTAGTCAAGCAATTTCGACCAATAATTGGCCTGTTTTTGTTAATAAATTAAAATTACTACCTTTTTCCAGAATGAGTGATGCGCGACAAAATCTCACCCGAGTTTCTTCCTCATTGAAAGCCTCTATCCGTCGCTTCCATAAAAATTTGACGAAAATGTAACGAAAATCGGAAAATGTGCGAGGAAAACCCATGAATAATCTGAGCGATTTCAAAACCGTCGAAGATCCTCGAGTCTCGCTTA
Organism: Sycophaga agraensis; assembly: GCA_018906755.1. Taxonomy (NCBI): domain Eukaryota; kingdom Metazoa; phylum Arthropoda; class Insecta; order Hymenoptera; family Pteromalidae; genus Sycophaga; species Sycophaga agraensis. Next base: position 1,683,801 of record JACCIE010000013.1, read on the forward strand.
CAATCATAGCCTCATCTCCGCGCGGAGAGAATAATTTACGCTAAAGGGGGTTAAAAAGCTAGCTCGTAAAAAATGAGGCCGCGAAGGACGTGTATAAATGTAATGAAAAGTGGACCCGCAGGTTGTGGGCGCGGCGGGGCGAGAGAAGGGCCGCGGAGGGAGAGACACAAGGGGGGACAATAAAACCGGGGATAGGGCAAAGCAGTTTTTTTCCCGGGGTCCGCGGCACTGCTTCGTTTTTAACGCGGCCCGAGTTATAATTCTCGTTCTCGCGGGCGTGACGGCGAGCGCGCTGTCGCAGCTAGCGGCTCGGAGGCGCGGGGGGCGGCGGCGAGAGCAAAAAGAAAAATATTGAATGCGGCCGCGCAGGCGGGCCCGGGGCGCCAAAGTAGCTCTCCAGCCGGGGGTATTTTCCGGTGTAAACGGACGCCTCTTGTCTCGCATCTCCCGGTCCCTTTCATGAGAGCCGCCCAGCGAGGAGCCTAGTCACGCGATCAGATAAGCCTCGGCGCTGGCTTGAGAGCCGGCGGTGGGCGGGGCGAGCGGAGGGGGGGGGGGGGCTAAAGAGCCGCCGTGGTCTCCAAACTTGGCGGATATGCCCGGATAGATAAGTATTTCATTAAAGAAAACAAATAACTCGCGCGTGCGCCCCGCCCGCGCCGCTTTACCCGCTTCAGATTTTGGTTATTTAACGGGCTACTCGCGGCTTTTCTAGAGCCCCGGCCCCGCCCCCTCCGCCCTCCCGCGCCCGCCCGCCCACGCCTCCACTTCGCGTTTATCGACTTTGTTTAGACTGTTCAAACTTGTTACATTAATCGAGGCATTACGCTTTTTCTCGGGGCCGCATCGAGGTATCTTATGCGCCGCTTTAATTACTTTGTCATCTCAACTCCCTTCATTTATATTGCGCGCTTCCACATGCAGATTGTAATCTTCGTTTTTAACGGGCCGTATCGATTCTTGCTTCACTGACTTAGTAATGGCGACCGTCAAGCAGGGATATCATATTTTATACTAAAATATGCATTTTAAAAATTCATTAGCTGGAAACTGAATCCTTAAGAATGCTACTCTTAACGTCACAACAAGGTGTCCGTCGCGATATCTTTTCATCTTTTCATTGTCTCACGCCTTGACTATGTTATTAATATTTTGCATTTCATTGTAATGACCTATTAAAATGTTTTATTAATAAACAGTGCACGAAGCGATACTCACCGTACAATCTTATACCGCTTTCTGCCTCGCCCAGAGAATTTTTCGATATGCATTTGTAGCCTCCGAAATCCCGGACGTGCAGATCTCGAATAATCAGCTGCATCCAGGTGCTGTATATATTCGACATTTCTTCCGACATGGCATACTTTATGTTACTAATTATCATCTCACCTGCGGAACAAAGTTGGGCATTCGGGGCATTAATCAAGCTGAAAACGTTAGCAGTTGAATTGAAAATTGAATGAGGGTAGGCGAATAGGAACTCTATGCGCGAATTAACGGAGTTCGATTAATTATCCTTCCGTATTGAAGAGTAAGTTTGGTAAACTTTCGTGTAAATACGATATTGCAGGTACTAATTTTGAATCGCTTGCGTTTAGTTGATTAAAATTCGAATGGTTATGCACCGACTTACCGAGAAATCAATTAGCAAGACCGTTAATTCGGTAAGCGCGCATTAAATAAATCTACGCGATCAATTGGTCAAAAGACGCAGCGAAGCGCGAGCTGACGTTCGAGGTGGCAAGACACATCCGAAATCCAACTGAGGGGATTCGCGTATAACGAAGAGCTGAGCCGCTAGAGGGTCCAGCTGGGGACGCGCTGCTGATGGATCAAGCAAGTTATAAGGGGCGAGCGTAAGCGGGCCGAGTCAGCCTCGCAGCGCCCGGGCTGCATAAAACTTGAAATTGGGGATATATGCGGTTGCGCGCGAGTTGCGCACTACTCACCGTTCTCCCTCGTCCAGTAATTAATAGGTTTTGGCGAGGCCTCGACTTTGCAGGATAGCGTGACGTTCGTCCTCATGGGCGCGCCCACTAGCTGGTTCGGCACCTCGATCAATGGCCGGACTGCAAGCAGAGGATCGCGCGGCTTTCTCAATACATGTGGAATTACACAAGGTACCTTTTAGTGGCGAGCCATTCGGGGGAATGTTTCCATGTTAGGTCCTACCGCGGCTCGCCGACTACAACTGCATTGGGATTTATTTCTAGGTTTAGTGCGCCCGGCCCTAGTGGCCTGGGATTCGTTTTAGAGCAATGTTACTGCGATTCGTAATTTTTGCTCTTTGCCTCCGGCAATTTCGCGCAAATTAATTTTAGGAATAGTTCGGTGGTTATGCCCCCAGCCTGAAAGCTTTAGGGGCTCTTTATGGCAATTTTACGTCAGCGTAAATCATTTGCTAGAAATGAAAAGCCAAATAACAAGCAGACAAATATTTTGCAGATAGCTTGCGGCTATATACGTGTACTTTGCGCAGCTACTGCTCAAATCTGCCGATGTTGTGCAACCTACAATAGATACACACATGCTGCAGGAAAACAATGAAATAGAGTAGCCCACCCATCAAATTTTTCTCTACTCGCAATACATTAAAAGAAAAAATTGTAACATGACAAAAATAGCATTTAAACCCACTTCTACATTGCTTGCATATTTATATTTGATATTGGCCCATTTATAGTTATAATTACTTAGTTGGAGTTTCAATCCGAATTTATCTGTAATTAGACTTGTTATTAAGGTTTTCCCAGACAGACTTTAAGTACGAAAATGTCACGATACCGCGCGAATAAATTATGAATGACCATTACTAATTAATATTACCCTGAATATCTTGATCGGTATACATATACATATATACATATATCGTTTCTGTCTGCTTCGATGTGTTCTTCGGGGTCGATATTATGACGGTATTGAGGTCTATTCTAAACAACGCCCGATAACGCTGATTTGATAAGCGATTTTGTATAAACTACACACTTGGCGCCATTTGGCGTACATAACCTCGCGCCATTTCGTTAAGCTAGTTTTAACTGTTTCCAAACCGCCGGCATTCCAGGAATAGTCCCTTGGGCTTTTGTTTACATTCCGGCTAAGACTTAGTTTCCAGGATATCTGTGCAGGCGTAGCCGATAAGCATATTTTTACTTTCACCGTTAGTAAAATCACACGCGAGATCGGTCGAGGTATCGTAACGGAGCTCGGTGTCGAAGCTCGGCTGCAGTCGCTCGGCCCGTGGCGATTGGAAACCGAGCGATTTTCAATCGCGCGGGGTGGAAAAATCATGCCACGGCACTCGGGCCGCTGGGGTCTTGGACGCATTCCGGAGCGATGGGCCGCGAGGAGCGCCGAGCGGGGCGGGGGGGAGGTAACGGGCCATCAATCGCCGGTGCCCCGTCCTCCGCCCTTTTCAGCGCAGCCGCGCCGGACGGGCCGATGGCCCGGCGGAAAAATTCCCGGCGGCCCGAGGGGGCAATTAAAAGTTTCTGACCGGGCCGTGTTGGGCCGCCGTGCCGTAAATCAATCGGACCCCGGGCGCATATTTACGCGCGCGCCCGGGCGTTTTATCGGCGGGCCGCGGGCCGATTGCGTCGCCGATTGCCCGGTTGCGCCAAGGTCGCATTATGAGGGCGCGGCTGGCGGGCTCCGCGCGCCCCGCTTCTTGATGAATTACTTTAATTACCGCGCGGAGATTCGTTTTGAGCCGGGTCGCTGCTGCCCGGGCTTGTTGTTGCGCGCTCGGCAATTTCTCCCGCACCTGAGTCTGCGCTGCCCCCGGCCCTTGTTTAAAACGCCGGGCCGCCTGTTTTATATGCGCGCCTGGTGCTTTTTGCGAATCGGTCCTGCCCACCGAGTAATGGCTTCTCCGGCTTAAGCACTCCCATGAATTTCGCCTTTTAAGGAAAAACTTTTTAAATATAGGCCTCATTGGGATTCGAGGAATAGCTGTTCTCTGCGCCCGGACCCTCGGCGGCCCGGCCCCCCTCGACTACGCCCAGGGGGTCGCCTGCAATTTTAATACGAGTCAGTAATGAATTGTAGTCGATTTACTCGCCTCCACTTTCTTTGCCCTCTTCATTCGCCCACGCTGACTAATTATCAATTGCTTTGTAGTCATTCAAGTTCAACGGCCGGGCGCTACTGCATTAAAATCCGCTTTAAATTCTTACAAACAATTTAGTCCCGATACGACGGCGCTCCTGTGATTATATTCACAAGGTTTAACATTTTACGACTTTTTACTTTTTATTATTGGAATTAATGGATACACTTTTCATGAGTTCGATCGTAAAACGGTTATTTTTATGTTCTCAATGATTGATGATAATGATCGCATCAAATTCCATTTTCTGTTGAAAGCAATACGATATTCTTGTAAACCCCTGCAAAACAATCAATATTTATTTTCCCAATTTCTGAAATAATTTTAAAAAATTTCAGCATATTTCCGCTTTAAACGGCGAACAAAAGCCAAGCGGGGAATCAGTAGAAAAATCAATAGCGTGGACCTTTCGAGTACTGCGCGATCGCCCAAACTTGCGAGTATAATTATAAGAATAACACGATAAATCGTTGCATTAAATTTAACGCCGCGCCGACATTGAACGTCCTGTAATTACGAATTCACGACACGTTACATCATTTTATCAGGTCCATTAAAAGTCCTTCAGTTCATTTACAGACTTATCTGAAGTACCGGCCGCAGTTTGCCAAGGCCGCCCTCGATAACAAGGAGGCGGCGCGCGCGGCCGGACCCACGAGGGGGGCGCCGCCGCGCCGGGAAAAAAGTTGGCCAATTCGCAAAAAAAAAGGAAAGTTTGTCGGCGGCGCACGCAGGGCCCGGTGAAATATTACCGCGGGCCCCGGCTCGTCGCGCCCGCCGAAGCGTAAATTTGAATAGTCGAGAAAGGAGCGGTAGTCGGGAAGTCAGCCGTTATGGGAATCTTGGAGGTCGCGAGAAATAATTTCCTCGGGATATCTCTCGTTATTATTTAAAAGGGCGGCCGGGCCGCCGCGCGCCCCTCTTTTAACGAGTGCTCTTAAAGCGCTCGCGCGCAAAGGACACGGCATTTAATGTTCTTGAACTTTGCTCCGCCGGTAAGAATATATCCGCGCCGAGGAGAAGCGCCGGGAGAGCTCGGCCGGGGGGGTGAGGATACCTGCCGGCGCATAATGCGCCGCTGTCCTTTACGCTGCAATTAGCGGATAAGCGATCGACCTCTCGTCGACCTCCGGCCCCGCGTACACAACGCCCCCACCCTCTCTTTCTCCCTAAATATATATATATATATACATATATATATATATATATACGTTTATGGAACATCTCCGGCGTATGCACGGCGCTTTCCCTGCGGCTCTTTTGCCGGAAACGCGCGCCTCATTATAAATTTTTCTCCTCCGCCGTACCGCGCATACTTTTATAATATTAGCCAGCTCTTCTTAACGTTATCGAATTATTGATCGCTGCATCTTTATTCTTTTGGATGAGCAAAGTAATGGTGGTTGGTATATTGTTTATTTTTGTAATATCGGCATGGACGCAATTGATTGTTTTTATTTGCATATATTGTACTTTACAAGAAATATTCTGTACACGCATTTAATTGAACATCCATTTATTTGAATATGCCAATTTATTTACATTGATAAATTCACGATCAAAGTACTTATTTTAATTTAGGCTTGAAACAATGAGTATTTTGAGGTTTTCCGGCAATCAAATTTCTCCACAGGGAATCTGTATACTAAATATGATCGGCGTTCGAATTCTTCTAATTTAAACAAATTTATACAGAGTATTGTTCTTTTGTATTAAATGGTACATCATAACATTAATCATGCAAGTATTTATCGAATAAATCTTTCAGAATCATTAGAAGTTCAGCATGCAGGACGTGAAACGGAATTTGTATTTTTGATTTTTATTTTCGCAGGTACAAAAATAACTGGAGAAGATCGAATAGCCTTGAGTAAAGTTTTGAGATGATTTAAGCGCCCAGTTTCTCGCCCGAGATGCATTTATCTCATGGTTTCATGTATATTAAACTTTTGAACAACTAAGTGGAAATCCTCAAAATTTAAAATGAAAAGTATTCAAATCAGCTGCACTCGACTGGACTTTGACTGCTCAAACGTCATTGAAGTGTTAGTGCCAATTTATTAATTCAAAATGATTGCGCGTAATAATAGCGTACTTAATAATACAGTCGATTAGACGTCGCAGCCAGCAGCTGTTTCCTTGGTCTAATTAAGATCCCGGCGCAAGTCAAGTCAAGTTGACGGTGTCATGGTGAATTAGCGGAAGCAGTATGGAACAACCCCCGAAGAGCGCAGAGAAGTAACATTAGCAATTGGAATGACAATGTAGTGTCGGGTGTCGAGTCTCTTGGGCCCGGGGATCCTAGCTCGTGGTTGTCGGGTACAAGATCGACCTGATCGGTACCTCGATGATTCCAGGAGAATAGGGATCGATTAGGGCGCGGGTGGGCCTCGGCGCGGTCGTAAAGACCGGCGGCGCATCTCCATCAGCCCCGGCTCCCTGATGAACAGGCGGCCCCGCGGCGCCGGCCCGCGGCAATTAACATTAGAGCCCCGTTGGACGGCCCCGCCTTGTCTTTACGGCGCCCGGCGGGTCTTAGACTCGCAGCATCCGAGCGGACGAGCGGACGAGGGGACGAGCCGGGGAAAAATGGCCCCTTACACGCGGGATTTTAGGGTTGGCCGAGTGGGTCCAAGGCGCGGGCACTTGTGCCCCGGCGGCCTGTCTCTCTTTACCTTTCTTAATCCCTTTTTTATCACGACTCGGCGTGACCCGGTCCGCCGGGGGCGCGGGCGGCGCGGCGCTCGACTCTGGCACGATCGCGCAGACGTGAGAGTACGCGGGCGGCGTATAAAACCGAGCGAAAAGTTTACGGGCGAAGCGCTTCAGAGCCCATCCGGCCCGACCCCCGCCTCGTATACCCTCGCCTTCGTCCTCGGTGAGCCTCCCTCACCCCAGCCCATCCCCGACCCCGTAACCGCGCCCCATCTGCAGGAGTAGGTGGTAATGTAGAGAAGGATCGAGCGCGTTATCTTATCGTTCCAGCAGCATCGCACGCCCGCCGCCGCCGCCGCCGCCGCCGCCGTCGCTTCTTCGCTCGCTCCTCTCCGTCCTCTCGCTCCTCTCCTTCCGTGCGCCGCGGCGATATACTTGCCGCGGCCACCCCACCACCTCTCTCTCGCCGTCCCGGCTCGTCCTTTGCCCGAGGTGTACCGCAGCCGGCGACCTCCTCCTCCTCCTCCTCCTGGCCGTCGTCTTAGAGGCTCCGGGAATTAGAGGGAGGCGAGGGGCGCCCGGAGGACGGGAGGGAACGATGAAATTGAAAAGAAAGGGGCATGGAGATAGGAGGGAAAGGGAGACAGGCTGGCGGATCGTTAAAAGAAAGAGGGCTGAGGGAATTAGAAAATGAACCCGGGGTAATTGAAAGGAGAGGCCCGGCTGCACTACCCCGGCACCCCTCCCACCTCTTCCCAGTGAGGTATGGATGCGCGAAAACACGCGCGGATAAGAAAGAAAGACGGTGCCGGCCCAGCCTGCCACATTGACAGTCGAATACCGAGGCGGCCCGCGTTAAAATTGCGGATATACAAGGGCTACCCTGCCAAGGAGATATCGGTGAAGATAGCATATCGAATGGGAGCGCAATGCAGACGACGGCCACGAGGAACTTCCCCGAGGAATTACAACCTGAACTCGCAGGAGCCGCCACTGAATCGCCCAATGGAGAAGTGTAAAGGGCCTGGAAAATTAAAAGCGGAAAGGGACCAGAGGCGGCCTTCTACAGGTGCTGCAGGACGTGAGTTAATAGAGAATACCAAAGCCCGCCGAGAGGGGAGTAAAGTAAGCGGGAAGAAGCCAGAAATAGAGCCGGAGATAAGGGGCGGGGTGGAAAATGCGCGCGAGACAATGGAGCCCTAGGAATAGGCAAGGGGAATGGCTCTCCGAGTAGATATTGCTTCAGTCAACGTTGTTTTCATGATTGTTATTGCGTTCCAAGGAAGATAATTAACCCTTCCAATAAACCTTAAATTGTTTTGACATTTCAAGGGAATAAGCTGTCTTTATTGTCTATTAAATCATAGCTCCAAGCTTATTTCAGCCGTAGAAATTTGATTGAGATGAAAATTGTACATGGTTCAAGAACTCACTTGTAATTAATTTAATTTTGTTGACTTGCAAATGATGACTAAACTTTGCCACATAACAGAGAAATTTGTCAAAAGTTGATTATCATGACATGGATTTTTTAAATCAGTCATCATGTCTAACAATTAAATTAAAATACCAATGTTGTAATTATGCAAATAAAATTCAACTTATTTCTTAATTTTATTGTGGCTACAATGTGACTATTATAAAGACTTTACATATAATAACATATAACTAATATTTGTGATAGTATACAGCCACATTTTTATTCCCAGTCGGTATTATTATATTAAATTTTCATACAGTATTGCAGTTCTTTTAAAGTTGATTTAAAGCCAATCTTTTTTTATTATTTTACTCCAAAAAATTTGGTATAAAAAGAACGTAAATATTGATATCCATACCAGCTTCATTTAACTCGTTCCTAACGTAGCTCGATTATGCAATTTTAACAACCCTTTTATTTGTTTGTATTTACAACGTGATCATGAATTATTTCGCATATGGCTGGAAAAAATGGAAGTCTAATTTTAAAGCAATTATTTTAAAGTAATTATTGAAAAATAGAACAAAGTACAAAGTACTAGCAGATACATGTAAATGCGACAATAATTATTATTCATGGATTACACATGGTAGCAGGCAGCGGAACTTCAAAGTTAACAATCAGAGTTGATTGAGGGGATTGTTTTGGAAAGCCTTTGAGGGAAAATTATTTGGTGGGATGGGCAAGTGCATCGCGCGAACGAGAAAGTGCACTTTTGAAATCAAATCATCGGCAAATTGACTTTTGCGATTTTTGCGAAAGACTCGCATGTGGCGGGTGTACCTCCCTAGAAATTGCCAAAGTACCGTAGCCGTCGGGTCAAATTGCGGGGAATCAGGAGGCGCGCAGTCGGCTGCTGTTCGGCGAGAGATAAGACTTTCCTCTCGAACAATGGCGAGAGGACGCGCTTGGGAAGCTGCCGGACAACTGAGCGCGGGGGCGGGTGTCGATCCCCTGAATTATTCGGGGCGGTCCGTCGGAAAGGCGCGCACGCAGCTGGGCCGGCGTGTTAGCGAGCATCCAATTTCCGCGGAGGAATTACCGGGCCGCCGGGAAGACAAGCGGCAGCGGGGCTCTAAGACGCCGCGGCGGGACAAGAGCCGGGGGATCGAGTGGCTGCGGGAGGGAGACGGATCGGCCGGCCCTGCCTCGTAACCGCGGCTTAATTCACTCGGCGCCGCGGGGTGAGCGCGCGGCAAAGCCGCCCTACGGCCCGGCTATGCGGTGTAATTTTGTTAGGGGCGCGCCGCCCGCGGCTTCTTTCCCTCCCTCTTCATTTGCGCGGCTCCTAATGGTTATTGTCCCCGGGGCCGAGTCGCGAGGCCGTTAATTCGCCGCGGCACGAGGCTTTGTTTGGAGGCCTCGCCGCCAGGGGGCCCGGCTCAAAGCGCAAAGCCCCCGGCCGCAATACGGCGTATTTGATTTTCTTTGCCCGCGGCCCGCCAAGCGGCCCAAGTGTTTGCTCTTCTTTCGGCTTTGTGCGCCCCGCTGCATCCCCAATAGCTGCGAGATTGGCCGCGTCCCGTTGTTCGCCCGGCCGCGGGATCGATCGCTCGGAATGATCCTCCTTTCCAACTCGCACTCCCGACGCGCCCCCACCTCCTATTTTGTTACGTCCACTCATCGCCCTTCTCGCCCTATTATCAACTGTACCCTCATTTTCTCGGGCTTTTCATCCTCCTCCGCTGACTCTCTTCTAAATCCATTAGTGTTAGCCTTTTCCCCTCATTCCATATTTATCTATTCAAAAGCCACTCGAGAAATATAAATTTTCTTTTTCCTTTTTATATCATACTCGTTTATATCTTCTCGTTCTCCCTGTTTTATTCCTCCATTCGCTTGTTTTCGATTTCGCTTTTTAATTTAATTTAATGAAAAACAATTTTAATTTCAATTTCGTTGGATTGAGATTGCATTTCCTCCTTATTATTTCCACCTATTCAGTTTTTAGTATCTTCGCCTTTTCAACGGCACTGTATAACTAATCTTATTTTTTTATATCAGAACTTTATCACGAACTACATTCGCTATGCAAACAAATCCTCTCTATCTGTTTTCATTTTTAAAACCGAAGTAATACAACACAAAGAAAAAAGAATTTAACAATGCGTTAACTTCTCTGCGGTGATAATTCAGCGTACAATTCATTAAAAATTATTTAGAGCAACGTCAAACGAAGGTTCTCTAAGCTTCTGCCGCTGCTCAACAATTCATCAAATAGCGTTTGAAAAACTTTTCAATACAGGCTCACCAACTAGCTAAAGCAATTTTTATCACGGAGGGAGTGCACGGCACAGGTTTGAAAAAGCGACCATAGCCATTTCCAATCGCACTGTTTCCATTTCTCTTCAAAGTGGGGACATTTAATTTCCAGTCGGTCCGCCGCGGCCGTGGTCGCGCCGTATCCGCCAAGTGTGACGTCGGCTTCGTGGAATATTTACGCGGTCAACAAATTCATCAGCGCGAATAAGCGAGCCCAAGGCGACTCGCAGCCGACTCAAACGGCCATTAACCCGGACGCCGGGGCGCGGGGATAGAAGGGCGAGGAGGCGACGTAATGCCCTCTCGAGTTGGCGCGAGGGTGACGAGCAAGGAGAAAAAGTCCAATATCGCGGGGCTCGCGTGGGCCCCGATATCAATCAATCGCGCAAGTAGAGCCTCTCGCATCGACCCTGACAGTATAAAGGATTTTTTCCGGGCGACTGAGGGCGGGGGCGAAATAAATTTCGAATCGCCGGGCATAAAGGTGAGCCGCGTGAAAGGGGGCGCGACAGGTAGTGGCGATAGTTCGGGCCGGCGAAGACGCCGCTAAGTAGGGCGAAACGCGCGACAGTAGGCGCCTCGGGGCCGCGGACAAAGGAAGAAAAATCGATGGGCTCGGGAGAAAGCATGAATTACTCACAATGAACCTGCAGCATCATTCGCTTGCTCACTGTTGGGGGCACGCCGTTGCTCGCCAGGCACAAATAGTTGCCCATCTCGCTCCTGCCGACGTTCGGGAAGCTCAGCACCTCGCCCTGGGCCGACGGCACTGCAACAGGAATTCCCCGTTATTTAATCTTGCGGCCTCGCGGCCGACGCGGGGTAATGCGCCCTCGTCTCACCCCCCCTACCCCCCACTGCGCCCCGATAATGCGCTGACGGACGTTTATCGCACGTACCATCGCCTCTGCGCCCGGCGACAAACTTTTCCCGCCTGACGTTTCGCCAACCTCGATCGTTAGACCATCGTGATTGTCTGTTTTCCAATATTTCCCTGCGTCCGCGGAACATTTTTTAAAATCGCTCTCGATTTAAGGTCATTAATCCGACAGACGGTTAGAAGAAACTGCGTTATCGCGTGATTTTTCACAGCTTGCATTACACACAACTTTTCTCTAAATATTTAGTATATCATTTTCTGTCAATATATCACCGATTCAATATTGCCTTTCATCTAGAGTTAATTTCTGTTCTAGAGTAAATATTAAATTGAATTATAATTGAATAATACCCCGCATTAATGCTAATGCTTGTGCATGTGAAAAATTAAGCAGTTCTAAATGCGTATCGCACAATTTCAAACACGCTGAATGATGTTCCAGGCGGAGAAAAGAAATAAAATGTATTTAGAAGATTTCAAAGTGCACAGCTGGAACGACTGGACTCGATGGTAACCGATCAATTCACAAAATCTGAAAATGAATAGATAAAGAGCGGGTGGAGAGAAGCAGGCTTGAATAAAAATAGCGTTAAAACGACATGTAAATGCAGAGCAATTGGCGTATATCTTTGGAAGTCGGTGCAGCGCGCGGGAAACAATGGCTCGCTCGCGAAACGAGTGTACAAAATGGAGGGGAGTGGGGGTAGGGTAGGGTACGAGTGCAAAAGGAAAGGAGGGAACGAGCGGCGCGTTTATCAGTGTCGTCATTTATTGACGGGCGCTTTTATTTGCGTCGCCCCAAGTTCGTTTCGGCTGTGCAGGCCAGCAGTCCGCGTCGCCTTTGTGACCGCGTATACCGCTTACTCTCGCATCTCCCGTGCCTTTTACTTTCCGAATCGGTCTCGTGCGCCTGCACAATTAGGAATTCGAGCAGTGGACCGGCGCCGGAATCGCACTGGCTGCCGAAACGTTTTTCGAAGAAACGCCCGCCTTGCACTGTGCCCAGGCTAGATTTCCCAGGCCGTTATCGCTGAATCGTTAAAAGCGAAACACGCGGTAACGATGTAACGGAAAGTTGTTAGGAATTGCTAAAGGAAACCTTTGTCCGTACAAAAAAAGAAACATAGTTTAGATTAAAAAAGAATTCGGGCGATACATGCAGTTAATGGAAAATTATCGTACCTCTGCTTTTACTACCGGAATGTGTCCTGATGATGATTTCGTTGCCATCCTCGCGCTTCCAGACAATCTCTGGTGTAGGGTATCCACGGGCTTTGCAGATAAGTTTGGCAGAACCGCCTTCTGGTACCATTAAGTCCCCTGACGTTTCCGCGTAAATAATGTCAGGTGGGATGACTACCTCCAGATACGCGCTCTAAATGCAGAAAAATAATTACGTTTGAGTTTCTGCAATATCACAAAAGAATTATTTTGGAATTCGATTCGCCCCAAAATAGATCTATTATACAAATTCTATTTCTCTTATTTCTTTAGCTACATCTAATATTAAGTTAATTCTTTCTTTAGATGGATTATGATCAGTGACGTGTAAAGCAGTAAAAATAATTGGTAACAAAGGGGAATTACAAAAAGACGACTTTTTGATACTGAATATTGAAATGGGTATTGCTGGCATAAATGTTGGAGTTTTAGGATAAACATTTAGATACAAGTTCAGTAATCAGATATACTACTACAATACTGACAAAAATATATATTTTATAACGTTTCGGCGGATTACGCTATGTATCAGGCAGTAAGCCGGCACTTTTCAATGCGTCCGTGCCGGACATGGCGAGCTTTTATGAAAGAAAAAAGAGATCGATCGTTAGCAGGGCTGAACAATTTAGAATCAAAGGATGCAATTCAAATCAGAGGCGAAGCCGTTATTTTAGGGAAAAAATCCATTATCGTTCCGAAAGCGCGTCGGGACAAAACTGCTACGTCCGAGCATCGGCGTAAAACAGCGATAAAGGGAGGAGTGATGCGAAGGCCGCAGTAAAGGCACGAGTGACGTGGGGGCGCGCGTCGAAAAAAGCGCGAAATAAAAAGAGGGTCGGCGGGGTTGGGGCGGTGCGCGGCAACCAAGAGGGAATTTAAAGCTCGCAGGCGGGCTTACCTGGCTCTTCATGGGATCAGTGTTGATCTGACACATGTACGTCCCCCGGTCGGCCGGCTGGGCATCCTTGATGGTCAGCGACCACGTATTGAAGTCGTTGTGCGTGACAGAGAGCCGCGCGTTGTTCGTGATGACGTGCTCGTGGATCGCCAGGACCGCCTTCGTGTCCGACTTGATCCAGGCGACCTAAACCCGTCCCGCAACAACCCAAGCACATTTTACATTTTAGAGAGGTTCGGACCTTCCCAAGGTCAGACTGCTCGCGCCTCTTTTTACACCTGAACAGCGCCCCGACCGATACCCTGCCCTCGATATTTCGACCGCGCGTCGCTTCTTTATTTCTTTCTTTCAGAAGAATGAGAAATAAGGTATAAATACGCGTAAGGCTTATAATATCTTGCGACGTAAGTCCAGGCTGAAGGGTAGAGTCCTTTTTGATAATCGACTTTCTACTATTTGTTTTCTACATTGATTTTTTCACTGCTCATCGCTTTTGCTATTTATTAATTTTTCCGTTTCGTTAAAACTTTCTTGTTCACTCTCTTAGAGTTTCATGAAAATCGAATTTCTATCAAGTAGTAAACATTTTCATTTTTTATTTAAATTTGTACAAATGTAAATTTTGCTGAAATTCGAGATGTGCGAGGAAAGTTCTTCGTTGACGGAAACAGAGTTTTAGTTATCGATTCCACGTTATCGTCGCTTAAATGCGTCATCATGAATAATGAAGTTATGGAAATGACGTCGATTACCAAAAGTCGCCGGGGATTACCATTGACTTTCTCGCAAGATTGCAAAACAATAAAGGAACCAAATGAATTCAAAGTAAAGAGCCGACCGAACGAAAGAAACAATAATTACCGCGGTATATTCCATTCCCTTCGCCTTGGGAAAAACAAAAAAACCATCCTGAAAAATCTGGAGGAGCACAAACCTGTTCGAGTATCGCGACCTAAAATTTAGCGCAATCGTCATCGGGATGCATGCTTACGCGCTCCCTCGTGTGTGCTGCGCGTGCAAATCAACGCTATCGAGCTTGACGCCCCCTCGATCCTCGAATTCGAGATAAACAAACCTTCGGTAAAAAAAAAGAGAGCCACGCGTGCGGTATCGGGGGAGAGAGAGAGCGAGAGAAAAAAAGAGAGTGTGACACAGAGACGCTGATGAAAAAACGAGGGAAAGCCCAGGAATATTTAGCATCAATCTCGTTATCTTTGCGGCGTTTATTTAGCGGCTCTTGGGCATCGTTTGCAATTCGAAATGCGCGTCGACGCGGCAAAAAGCCTCCACGGATCAACAACAACTAGATGTAAAGTGAGCGGCAGCAGCGGCCCTCTGGGATTTTACGGTAATGCCATTCGCCACTTCTCCTTTCTCCGCGGGACAGTAGCTAGCGCTGACGAAACCAACTGAGGGGGAGGGTCTAGGGAACACCAGATTAACGGTGGCGCGGGCGCAGCTAGGACGAAAGAAACCCGAAATAGCTTTTGAAATTTCGGGGGCGTGACGGAATTACGTATGGAGGATTTAAGGCAAATTCGACTTGATGTAATTCAAGACATGCCCGGATTAACTGAGCGAAAATTCAAATGTATTCTCTTACGCGCCCTCGCAGTTATAACGAATGAATTAGTGCGACTAGTGCCTCGCGGCCGAATGAATTCTAGTACATCTTCATCTTCCAGCTTACGCGGCGACGTTTTACATAGGTCGTTTGTCCTTAGAATAGTGGTCAGGAGATTTTTGTAGTGGTATCTGCGAAGGAGGATTGATTCAACTGATTAGCTACAGTAAATTGATTATTTAAAAAATAACTCAGTGGCCAAATATGTGGACATAATTTATTTTTGACATGAGATGCATTTTCATTAATGATATTTGAAGTCAATTACATTTTAAATATACAGAATCATTTAATGCGATATTGAATTTACTCCTGATTTCTGTTTAAATTACAGAAATAAATTCCAGATGCGTTTGAGGAAATTGAAATGTATATTTTATATAAATTTTGTACTGAAAATGACGAGTAAATCAGAATATAATTTGATTCATTACTATACGAAAATATAAGTTAATAATGAACTACCAAATAATGATTTTTTCAAGCATAATTTTACGTAACAGACTTTAGTTTTTTAATCGTTTAATACGTTGCAGGGGTTTACAGAATATAGAAAATTATTAAGTAAAATAAAAATGATTTTCTTAAGATAATTTTTTAAGATTACTTTACTTCGTTAATTATCTTTTTGCAT
This sequence comes from Sycophaga agraensis, assembly GCA_018906755.1. Classification (NCBI taxonomy): domain Eukaryota; kingdom Metazoa; phylum Arthropoda; class Insecta; order Hymenoptera; family Pteromalidae; genus Sycophaga; species Sycophaga agraensis. Next base: position 1,699,563 of record JACCIE010000013.1, read on the forward strand.
TATATAAAGAGCAAAAATTAATACGAAGTTTAAATGCTGATTTTGTATAAAATGAAGTAACATTATTGCGCTTGTAAATCTTTTTATTTAAAAAGAGTTTTGCCGAAATATTTGTATTTCATTTCATTATTTTTATATAAAATATGAATACTCGAATTTTGTAAGATTAATAGTGGTTTAAATAAAAGATGACGAATGTACAAAAAGCAAGAGTGGCATAATATTTTGAAATTACTGTGACGTCCTGTCCCCGTACTCGTCCTGTTGGGTGGAATGGCCAGACTTGTTACATAATTGGCATGTAGGACTTCGCGTCCTACAGTTATTGGTTTCGTGGCCTGTTTTTCTACACAGTTAACAGGTTATTGGCCCTCGATTAAATTTTACCCCTCGTAAGTAGCACTGATCAGTAGTATGCTCTTGCTACCGGACGAATTAGAAACGAGCCCGAGCGCAGGGGCAAAGAACAAAACCGCACCGGTATCGGAGCCGCTACGGCTAGCCGTATAAAAGTTGGCGAGCGCGTGGACTAGGGGAGTTGCCCAGAGGTCACTATCCTCCACGAGAATATCTCAAAGATGGTAAGGCTCTTCATCCCATTTGAAGCAAACTTTCGACCAACCTCACCATGTGAGATTAGCGGCATACTTTGATCTTTAAAAAACCGCTAAGCTCCCGGGAGTGACGGGATCAGAAATAACGTTTTAAAAATCCTTCCGCGAAAACACATAACTGCCATCTGAAATATTGCAAACACAATCACGAGACTCTAACACTTCCCGTCGATCTGGAAAGAAGCTATTGTCGTCTGCCTACCGTAAGTAGGCAAACCACTTTCTTCTCCATCTAGCTATAGGCCGATCAGCCTTCTAAGTGCTCTTAGCAAGGTTGTCGAGAGCGTCCTCCTCAAAAGGCTCTCCAACCATACCGCGTTCAACAACATAATACGCGACTACCAGTACGATTTCCGGGTCAGACAAGCGACCACCCACCAACTCTTACCCGTCACGTAACACATTTCTATTAGTTATAATAAACGCTGGCACACCGCGATGGTTCTACTCGACGCACAGCTAGTCTTCGACAAATTCCGGCACGACGGCCTCCTCATTAAACTTATAGACTTAGAATTCCGCCACTACCTCATTGGCGGCACTACCTCTCTGGCTATCTTCTTTTCGTGTAAACAAAGGAACCCCTCTCTTATCCAAGTAGGGGACCATCACATTTCATCGCTTCCCGCAGTGAAACACGTGGACGTCAAATTCAACCGAAAGATCCAAGGCGCTTCGACGGGCCTTAAGCCCTTCTTGTCTAACAAGAAAGTCTTCGCGAAGACCAAACTTAGGGCCTTCAAAACCATAATTCTAAACCACCTTCGGCATTAATGTTAGAGGATGTCTTTAGATAATTTTTAACCTCCCAATGGCTTTCCACACACAAAAGAAACAACTTGGAGAATTCTCTCGCTGGGTTCCGAACTGAAAGGACTATCCCAGACCAGGGAGACCCGGGTTTTTTTTTATATCTTTGATTATTTCTTTCTTCTTCCTCTAGACGCAGTTACTTCCCTAGTGACAGGAGCTGTAGAAGTGGACTGAGATTTATGGCAGACTGTTTGAGTGAAAGTAGACGGCTTATAGGCTGTCCCTGGAAAAGAACGAGGATGTGCTTTGGGTTAGGAAATGGGTGTTGTTTTGGATTTCACATCTTGGCAAATGGTATCCATCTTGTTTACAGAAGCCAGTTCTGTAGTCTCGAGAGACTGAGTGCTGTCTGTTATACATCCAAGCTGCTAGCTGCTTGTCGGTCAATGTCTCTGTGCAGGACCTGGAGTGCTTCGCTCAGCCCCTGATTGAGGGTTCCCAGCATTCCTAACATATATTGCTATACTGTCTCTGTTGTCATTGATGTGGCAGCAGCAAAGTATGGTAGGACTGGGTCTGGATGTGGTTAACAGTTGTCCTTTTCTGATACTAGAAGCTTAGATCTATACCTAACTATAGCAAGGTTGTTTGCAGATTGGTAGATCCGCTGCGGAAAAGCTCCAGTGTTTTAGTGGAATGACAAGCATTTGAGATAGTGGTGATTGACAAGTTTAACAGAGGAAGACTGTAGATGCTCCCACACATCTCTATACCAGAGTTCCATTGTTGATCTAAAGTCATTAGGAGGATGTTTGAACAAACCTAAGATGAAATCCATGGTGGGTTTGTCGATAGTGTAACTAGCTCGAACAGGATAGGAATAATCTGAATAATCTATATAATTAATCTGTTCGAGTAATTTGGTTTCAGATGGAATATTCAATTCAGTTGTCAGCATTACTTGACTTAGTTAATGACTATATACGGAAGCTTGACTTTCAGCTTGTTCTTCTGCAAATGGGGAGAAATCTGTCGTGATTTTTAGATCTAGATCGTTTCTTACTTCATCCTACGTGTCAATAATTCTGTCAAAGTTACTATCAAATAAGTTTAGTGAAAACAGGTTCCTCGTATTTATTTGGATGTGTGTTTGATTAATTAGTAAATTATCAATCAAATAAATCGTATTCTAATAACAATACTCACAGCTTCAATATTCACAACATTTTTTCAATTACGAACAAAACTTATAAATCAAAATAATCATATCTTTTAATAGTCATTATTCTGACAAAGAAAAAAGAAAAAATAAACATTACTTTACATAATCCAATTACTTGGATTTCTATACTTCAACCGACTCTAAACATTTACTTTTCAGCATTCTAACTCTTTGATTCAATTTTTCAGTCAGATTGTATATTTATTATTCTTATAGATAAATGTTACATTCTAATTTAAAGGCAGCTCCTTGATTGATTCTATACATAAAGTTAAATTAAGCATAAATTAATATAAACAAAATTAAACTAAATAAAATATTTAAATAAAAATACCTAAGGATTTACTAGCTACAGCACAGACCTCCTAAGACAGAATATAGATATTGGACAACCAATCTCTACTTTATAACAAAGCAACCAGAACATAGCTACAGTATTTGTAGAAATTAGCGACAGTGTGATAAATATAGATAAACAAATTAATAATTCAGAAAAACATCTGTTAAAATACCATCACCATAAGTGACGTAAAGTGTATAAAATATGTTAAATAACATAAATGCGAAAAGATAAACTACCGTTGGTTCCTTAAAAACAGGCCCACTTTAATTAAAACATTAGATTAATACACAAAACTTTGGAATTAAAAATTAGAAGAATTTAATGTATTAATTTAGAACAAAAAAAATATGTTACCTTAAATTCAACAAACTTGTATGTATTTAATAAATGCTACTGTTTAATTAAAATAAAAAAATATTAATCAGCATTGTTGAAACGATAAGGAAATAAAATCAAAATATAAATCAAAGTCAAATATTGTGCTTTACAGTAAGTAAGAGAAACTGATTAATATAAAGAAACTCAGTAAATAATAATCCGCACAATTACTAAATATCAATATACAATAATCAAATATATTTTTTCCCACTAACTCTCACTAGTTCAAGTAGCTGAGAAGGCTTGGATAGTAATCATATTCTACTTCCAAATAGAATCTTTTTTAATTGTTGCTTTCTAAAACCTTGCTTAACCATGGACAAGTTTTCTCTATGCATATAGACCAATTTCTCAAATAAACCCAGCTAGCTACTCTATAATCAGGGGATGTCCTGTACATAGTAGCTATTCCTAGCTATTCCTCTCATACAGATTCTTAAGGAAACCTAATAATACAATAAAAACTCGTGTTTTGGCTCCTAGCCTCATCCCTATCTCGTGTATTTCTGTACAGGCTTAAAAAGAGGTATTCGACAGGTGTTTGCACATCTTGTTGAAATTGAGATGCTCAGTCTTGTAAAAGGGACACGACGTCACATTACAATCTAAATTGAAATTGAATGCATTCAGGTATAGGTATTAATTCGAGGTAAGTGACAACTATCGCTATTTGGTATTGTCTCCATTGTAGATGCAAGCTCAACGGCGCGTTCAAAATTTGCTTGCAGAGCTGGCATGGGGGCTGAGGGCGCATCATCGAGATGGCGTAGTTTGGACTGCGACGGGAAATCGCCTGATGAACATTGAGTGATTGGGGACTGGACAGCCTAAGGCACTTGGAACTGGCACCACAGTCCAATGGGTGCATTTGTACCCATGCGCCTAACATTACTCCTCGGATCCTGGATAGGCCAAGGGTCAAGGCGGGGTGCATTTCAGTGTATGCTTCGGGAACGTAAGCGGTAATGATTTACCGATTAACTCTGGAGTCCGGGCTCGAAGTCTCGGGAGCTTTAATCGGGTTGTGGGCGGCACGCACAATACAGGAGGGAAGGGGGCGCAAGGGGGCGCGGCGTTGCCGGACGGGTCCGATGGATGCAAATAAATATCCGGCTTTATGGGCGCTTTATGTGGGCCGTTAGTGCCGAATGGAGCCTGCGGGCGGCCGCCGATAAATAGAAATAATGCACTGTCCCGCGCCGGCCGTGGACTCAATTTTAATTAGTTGGCGCTCGGGCAGCGGCGGCGACCCGTCGGAATTTAATCTTCGAGGGGCATCGGCCGGGCCGTCATCCCCCGGGCGAGGCCGAAAAAAAAAAGGATAAGGCCGCGCGAGCCTGCGAGCGCTGCATTAAAGGTCCGCCGACAGCAGCCCTCGGGCGTGCGACTAATTGATCCGGGCAGCGCTTGTTTCACAGCGGACGCCGTCCGCGGGCGGAGGGCCGGGCGCGATCAATCCCGCGAAAAATGCACGGAAGTCGGGCGGGGCTCCGAGTCCTCGGCGCCCCGACCGGGGGAAACGGCCGGTGGGAAACACGGGGAATCAAAGCGGCCGGGGGCACGTACGCGCGCGACGTAAAAACCCCAGGCGGCGGGTAACAAACGCGCCAAGGCGGACTTGCTTTCCGGTCTCGGGGGCGGCAAAGGGCGCGAGACGCCCTGGACCTCTGCCCCGGGCGCTTTCATATGCAAAGCCGCGAGGGCCGGCGCGGGGCGCATTGTCGGCGCGGCGTTTCCTCCCCGCTTTTAGCGCGGCCCGCGCCCGCCCTTTTTCCAATTTCATTGTTCCGCTGCCCCTCTCCGACCTCCGCTCTCTCTCTCTCTCTCTCTGACCTCCGTCCCCTTTCCCCATTACGCGGGCGCGTCCGCGGGCGTAAAAAACGAGGGACGGCGCGCGCCCTGCCCCGTGGCTCTTCCCTTTTAAAGCGCCCGCCGTGGCCCGCCTCGCCCGCAGATAAATGGACAAACTCGCTAATTAAAAGTTTCGCAGGGGCCGCGCGGCCACGCGCGCGCCTTTAATATCGAAATTTCACGGCGGCGAGTTACGAGTCCGGCCTAATTAAAGCACGCCCCGGCCGATCCCGCGCGATCGTCTTTGTCGCGCGGGCCGGGGCCGGCCGCGCCGGGAAAGCCGGCCAAGCGCATGCACAGCGGCTGCTCCCCGAGATCGCCCCAAGCCTTTTTCCTGCCCCTTATGCTCGCGCGTCGACGCGCGCCTTCTGCCCGCGGCCCCCAAGCGCACTGGACGCCTGCGAGGGATCCCCGCCTGCGAGGAACAATCAACTCATTTTTTGCCCGCCCATGCCCGCGCTCCTCTTCCCCGTCGCCCTCAAATTGCTTCCGCCTAGCTAGCCTTCCTTCTGTTTGCAACGGCCAACAAATATCGATAGGGCCATTAGTGCTCAAAAGCATTCCCTTCCCAAAGGACTAAATGAGATACACCCCGACAACAAATATCCATCCACCGCGGCTATTTGCCATTCTGCTCTTTTCGTATGTGGGATTGCATTTTCATTTACATTCGAATCACAAAACAATGTTACGGATTTTATCTTCAACGTACCAAATAATTAAAATTTTTTTCTATTTCAAAATGGATTAGAATTCATTCAAAATTTTAAACAAACGGTTATTTTAAACATTCAATACTAATGGATATCGATTGAAGTTTTAACTACTATCACTGTGTTTTTAAATTATTATTTCATTTTATTTTTTTTTGTAAAAAATATATATTGAAATTTACTATAAAATATTTAGTACTTTTATAAATATAATCTTCGATTTTTTTCGTTATCTAAATATTATATCCTACAAATAATGCACCTACAATCGTTATAGATATATAGCTATGATCGATTAATTGCGTTTATTTTTATTCTCAGTGCAGTATTGCAAGGATTCATTAATAAAAAAAGTAACTACTTTCTTTGAACCAATAAACTGTCTATTACATTGTTGTAATATCGATTAATATATTTTAGTTTTCCACTTTTTGTGATCGCAAATGAATACTTCTACAATTGATACAATGTTTGCACTTGATCAAATAAACGTACAAATTTATACAGCCCTCTAATTATATGCCATTGTAAGATCTTTAATGAAGTAAAAGCGGTGCTTATCAATAGTGATTAAACATTGACTTAGAAGGTTACTAATGAAAGTAGAAACAGGCCGGATATATCAAGACGCATGTCAAACAGATCATCCGTTATAGGATAACCGGGTTAATTTAAAATGAATTAAAGTTGCATTCTAATATTAGATAATTCCAAACTACGTAGACCTAATAAACACAACACGGATACTCGTTATTTGATCAAATCTCTTTTCTGGTTCATTAGGTTGAAAAAGTACCACTGATATTTGTTGCAGTTTACAAGGGAGGCTAGGAGAGTTGATCGTCCGCACTCGGGGGATTCCTCGCAGCGTTCCCTCAAAAGCTATTGGATGCGCATCTTTTTTAGCAGAAAGTCCATGCAGCACATGCAATGCGCGTAATTCTCTCGGAATGAACTCCATGCATATCGCGGCATGCCTCGGCAGATTCGCAGCGGGAACGACGTTCGTGCGAAGCATCGATCGGATATCGTTCGCCGCTGCGCTCGGTAAATGTGCATTTCACTTGCGGTGCGATACACGAACGATGCGTTCGTTCAAGTGCACTCGTTTGCGATTAAGCAGCGGCTTCCCTTAGTTCGTCCACCGCCCCAGTGAACCAAGCACGCCTGCTTGTCACTCCTTCCCGGGTACCGTCACCCTCCTATTTACTTGAAAAAGAAGCTGCTTTGACTAAAGTTCTCTCGGCCAACCCTCTTCGAAGATCGTTTCTCAGTATTTATCTGCTCTTGTCGGTAACTCGTGTTTTGTGCTCAGTGGCATTTAAAAATTAGATAGAATGCAATTAGTGCAAGGCGAGTTTTACAAGAATATTCGAGAAACATTGAGGAAGCCGTTTCCGTATAACGTATTTAACCTGCACGTTCTACACGTTTCAAAATCAGGCAGTTTTCCGCAACAGCGATGTATACAATATTATCGAAATAAAGGTGTAATCGATACATCAAGTGACTTATACTGTACAAGAAAAGAATTCAATTTATTCGATATACACATATGCATCATATTTGTAATTGTCATACCCATTTCTGTAATCCACATATTATCTCAAGGGAGCATGACAGGTGCTCGACACTCCACGACACTGCGGTTCATGCACGCAGAGCCGCAGCACGGGAGAAACGACCGACAACTAAAACTGTATGCCCACTCGATCGAACTTTATGCTCAATGTGCCTTTTTTCGCAAAACAAGGAAATGAGGAAAGAGTGTTTATACGCTTTTTTCAATTTGGATGTAACAAGCGGGCTGGAGAGGATCGTAAAGCTGCTCGAATAGCATGTGGTGCATACCTGCCAATCGGCATTAATAGCGTCAACGTCATAATAGCCAGAGGTCGCTTCGCGCCTGCGCGTTTATTTCTGTTTTCTCTCTTTTATTCTCGTTTCACGCAAAAAGTGGCCTGTGCCAGCATGCAAAAAATACACGATAATGATCAGATCACGCTACAAATTCCACGGTGCAAAAGTCATTCAACTGAGAGTGCTTTCAGTCATCGCTTAATTGCTCAGCTGATGCGATCATTTGTGGGCTGGCGGTTTTCTCTTGGCTGCTTTTGTTAGAGGCAAGTCAAACCAATTGAAATACAAAGCATTGTTCATGGTTCGAAAGCGGATGAGCTTGGTGTATATACTTATATGCGAAAGGTAATGCAGTTCTCTTTGCATCCTGAAGAAGTCTCCTAGATACTTAGGCGTTTACTAAGGTGTACAGGCAACTTAACGTCATATGTCTGCCTGCATGTAAGAAAAGCGTAGGGAAGTCGCCAATTCATTTCTGACGCTTCCGCTGGTACCAATGGCTTTTTCATAGCGCGCGCGAATTCTCGGTGCAAATCGGCGCGCACTCCCGATTATTGATGCGCACCGCCCTAAATTGAAAACAAACCCAATTACCATTTTCAGTGAAGGAAAAGTTTCGCGCTACCAAGCGAGGGTTGCTTTTATTTTCATCGGCCAAAGTTTCGAGTGGGCAACTTAAACTTTAGTCCACATATAAGTTATAAAAACTCGAATCAACTGTAATTATAACTGCGCCGAAAAAGTACTTTTCTTGCGAGCTGAATATTGCACGCCTTGCGAAGTAAAAATAGGAGCGTGCGGAAATAACGTTAGTTTCGCAGGGGCTCCGCGATTGAAACGAATTGCTGCGCGATAATGAGACTTTATTAATTTAATTAGCTTAAATTTTTGGGGCCAAAGTTGCTCGGCCCGTACGCAGGTGCGCATCTAACGCGGAAAAATGACCGTTCCAGTCAGAAATGAATCGGCGAATCGCCAACTCGTACGGACGTTTCGCCCGTCTACGAGCTATCCAATCAAGTAGTGATTAAGGGCGTAACGAGTGCACCAAGCGGATCTGAGGGCTATGGTATTGGTTGAAAGCCTTAAAATTAACGGAGTCACGAAGGCTGTAACGCCGTGCTGGTCGGGAGCTCAGATCGAATAATATATTTATACGAGTGCAGCAATTAAACTCATACAGGTACACGCATGATTGCAATCAATGTGCAGTGGATGAAATAGAGAGAAAGAGATCAATACATAGTGCGTGAGATATTACAGTGAAAAAAGAGATAGAGAGTGAGAGAGTAAGAGAGAGATAATACAATATACTGGGAGGCAGTACTGTTAGAGTAATACGAAGAGCTATGCAGAGGTGAAGTGAAATTGAAGGCAGATCGAGATAGAGGTGTATAATATTAAGAGAGGCAGAGAATAGAGTTACAGAGGTAGAGAAACATAGAGAGGAAGTGCTTTAGTGGTGCAGGCATATCATTAAATGCTCGCAATAAAAGAGTGCAATGAGTGAGTGCGGCAAAGTCGATCATTATCATTAGTGGTTGTGTCGACAAGTTCCAATACAGCAGGCGGTCACGTTAGATCATGTTATGTGGATAGTTACCCGAAGCTTGGCACCACCGTGATCACTGCTCGCGGAGGAGGAAGAACTCACCCGGTATCCACCGAGGTTGCTCACCACGCAGGAGAATGTCGCTTCGCGACCCTTCGGCACCGTTATGTTCGCCATCGGATGTCGGAACTCCGGCTCCAGGCACGTCACTGAAACACACAATCAGTCCTCCTGTCAATCCCTTAATCCTTCACATTTGGTTCTCTTCATTATCTACTGCTCATTGGTATTATATTTTCATCTCAAAAATGGTTTGTTTTGTGCACAAAAGTAAGATTCATTCGTTAAAGTTATCCAGAAATTGAGCAAATCGAACGTGTTAGTGACATGAATCAAACAACTGTTTACGGAGAGACTGAGGGTAGTAGTAGTGTGAATGTGGATATTAAAATTAAAAGGTGAACATACTGACAGGTTACGGTTGTATAAAAAAAATTAAATAAATGAGGGTTGTGCAGGTTTCGTGGCAACTAAGATTCCGAGATGTAATAAAGTCAATGTTCTAAAAATTATTCTAGGCATTTCGGTAATCAAGTTCTCAATACACACCCCCAAATTGAGTTCATGTTGTGACAAACACGATTTTACCTATGGAGCTTTAAGGAAGTGGATCTAGAAGGTGCGATTTCACCAATAGACACCAATTACCAATAGATAAATAATTTAGTACATTTTTATTAAAAATATTTTGTTTATACTTGCACAATTATAACGGCATCTATTTGTAAAATCTATCTGTAAAAGATTTTATAAGGAAACGAACAGACAGATCTAACGCGAAACAGAATGCAATTCGAAAATCTGCGTAATAATTTTATTAAGTAGAAAAAGTTCACTAAACACAATTTAGTATATACATTTAGGTGATATTAAATTGTAGTCTAGTGAGACTGCAAATTTGGAAAAGGTTTGCTAAACCTAACAAATCAAAGAACTAAATATTATCGTATAACAATATATATATTAAATCATTACACATTAAGAATAAAAATATTGTATTAAAGAAAATTGTAAGGAATCCTTTCTAATAATCCTTTCGAAAGACCTTTTTAAAGTGTCTTTGTGACATGAAAAAGTGAGTCAGAGCTGCCAAATACGAGACATTCGCGTATTATCTTCAGTTCTTCATATAAAATTTAATTCTCAACCCCCTATTTGATCAAACTGTAGTTTTGAAAATGAAATTTCGACTTGTATGCATGTTCTTGTCTATTCCTTCAGGAATTAGTTCTTCCGTGACGAATAAAAATTTACAAGTTTATAGACAAACGAAATGTTTAGGTATCATATTTGTTAACTGCAGCAACTTGGACCGATTTTGACATTTCACGGCAGGTCGTGTAAATACATTTTATTTCATTTTAGTTTGCAGTTCAAACAGAACACGCAGAGGTGGAACTGCTCGTTCGCTTTTTATTGGAACGTTACCCAAAGGATTTCAGCAGAATAAAACACGTATGTACGCGAAATGCTAAAACATCGTTGACGAGGAATTGCGATCGTAAACATCGGGCGGCTGTTTTAGCGCAGTTGTTGTGCAATTTTCTGAGAGAACAAAGGTATTTACGAGAAAGCATTGTAAAAATATCCATGTCGATATTCAAGTGTGTCACCGCATTATCACTTGCAACAAAATTTTAATTTGTTTTTTTTTCATTTCATAACGCATCGTATAAACTTTATAATCCACAATAAAAGTGTTAAAAGCCACGTAAATTATTCATCCGCTAAGTGTCAAAATTCGATCATTTTTCTCCATTGAACGGTTTGAACACTAAGTATTAACTTAGAAAGTAAGTAAGTATATCGGTGATCGTTATAGCTGATAAATTTATTTATAGTGAATTTATAAAAAATAGTAGACTAAATTTCTAAAAATACCAAAATATTTTAGAAAATATAATTGATTATTATATTAACTAAATAGTTTATAAAATAATTTTAGTATTCTATGAACTATAAAGTCTAAGTGTTTTGATAAATACCTTGATTTATAACTTTATAATAAAATATTATAATTTATATTGTTGTTATACTTTCAAAAATGATTATAAAGACATTTTATAAAAGAAGGTTCACGTACATTAATTGAGGTTTTCATACATTGCGACCCCAACGTATTTGATGGACAATGTGCTTACATTGCTTTCACGCTAAAACTAATTATAAAATTTATAATATAATATTAAATTTATTACATTTTGTTAATAACCGAGAAGCTAAAAGGTTTTCCATAAAATCAAATAAAAATCAATTTCGATTTATTTTAGTTTACCAAAGTTAATTTGTATATTCAGAAATGATTTGTGTTCTGATCAAAATAAAAAAAAGACTTTACTTTTTTATTCCCTATAAAATAATAACGCTGAGTGAAATCCAGTAAACAGCGACGGTCGAGGGATAGCTTATGGTTTCTAAATTACGGCGAAACTTTGCATAACGGTAAATAATAGCGCTCATAATGAAATTGTAGATCCGGCCAAACGAGAATTATTGAGATTAGCGGAGAGGTCGAGCTAGAACAGAAGCGTTACGCTTCGTCTCTCGACTAGGCTGTTTGCTACGTAATCGCTCGCCAAGCCGCAGTCAAAGGCGAGACAAAGGGTCAGGCATATGAATGTGCACGCGTCCGTGTGCAACATACATTCATATACATATACTGGCTCGCTTGCCCGTGTAAATGCATATACGTATACGCGTCTAGAGCGCAGCGTAAGGGTAGACGAAAGGAAAATGCAATTACTACCGCAATCAATTTAGATAACTCGACGGTGAATGGCTGCGTAATTGGCGAAATAAGATTAGATCTAGGATGCCGCATTGCTGACCGATGATGAAAATTTGTTGAGTTTCGTGATTTTTGATGCACATTCAAAGTGCTTGAAATTTGAGTTTTGAAATATTGTTTTGAAATATTTACAATAATACTGATTTTAATATTCATGCAAAAACGAACCAATATAGAATTGACGTCATAAAATCAAAAATGTAAGACTTTCGAGCTTGTGTAGATCTGTATGTATTATGTAGATTGATACAATATTAGATAAAAAAATTGATGAAGCTGAGGCATTATTTTGACAGCAAATTATACGAATCTTACACCTATGGAGTTATATTCGAACAATACTTAAAATTGTTAAATGAAAACATCTATGAATTGAAACATAATTTATTTGGAAAAACAAATTTAATAAATATATGTTTATTTGTGTATATAGATAAAGAAATATTAAATCTAATCAAAATTTTTTAAAATAAATGTGTATAATAATAATTTTTTAAAAGATTGATATTGCAAGTAATTCTTTTAAAAAAATGTATGTTAAGATTTTTGTTACAATACGTACAGAGGTATGTTTGATTAAATTACTTTTAGAATTAATTTTAATAGCTAGAATATTAAGATTAATATCTAACTGGAAAACGTATTAAGACACAGGTTATCCTTATGAGGCATACATTTAAATCTATAGCGGTGTTGTCAAGTATGAAACCGCAAACTTGAAGGTAGGTCAGGAAACGTCTTTCAAAGCATCCGATGCTCAACATAAAATTAAGACCATTGTTGGTATGCATAGGAAGTTAGGAGAATTCGAAGAGATTGGGAGAGATAGGTTAAATTGTGAGCGATCGAAAAAAATATGTATTATATTTCGTATAAACGAGGACATCTTTGTAAATTGTTGGATCAATCGATTTATCACCAAACTCGAAAGTGGACTTTGGCTTTGGTTTTACATCAAAGACCAAAGAGACTGAGCAGTAGAGTCTATACGTTAAACTGTAGCTGATAGGTGCACAGGTAGATTGTTAGCTTTTTGGCAGCCTCGACAAAATAAATTAATTCCAATAGGTGGCTCGCGCGGCCCGTGTTACTGCGTTTTTGCGGTACAGCATTGACCACAACATGGTGAATGGAACCAGAAAAAACGGCGTGTCTGCATCCATTTGCAATAACATAGGAGAAGGAATGATCGGCGGGGGCGCGGGGAGTTCGGCGCCTCGGTTGCCGAGGGGATCGATCAGGTCCGATCAAAGCCCCGATCCTCCGGGAAAGGGTCCTGATCCGGGGCACTCGCGGTCCAAATCCTCGCGTAGCAGTGACTCCCGCGGCGGGGCGGGGCGAGGGGGGCGGATCCCGATCGGCGCCCGGGCGACGTCTCCCCCCGCGACAGGGCGCGACGCCAGCCTAATGGAAGACTCGGCGACGCGGGCCGAGGTGAGTGCCCGCGGAATTTTACGAGGGTATTTACATGGGCGCAATATTTTATGGGACCACTTAATGCCCGGTCACGTTCCGCGTGCAGCGCCGGCGGCGGCTCTGTGCCCACCTATGAATCAAAGCCCGCTTTAAAGATTTCTTTGCCCATCCGCGGGCTGTAAGGGGAGGAGCCGCGGGAATAACTCAGGGCCGCCAAGCGGCCGCGGATCAGACGCCGCGGCTCGGTTCCCCGGGCCTCGCGCTTATCAGGCCGCGGGGCGCGCCCGCGGCTCGAGGGATTCGCCCCGGCGCCTATCTCCGGGCTAAAAGCACGCGCTCCGCACCCGTCAGCCGCGGCGATGGGTAGCTCGGCTCCCTCTCCCGATGATACATGGCCTGGATCGGAGGCGGCCGACGCATCGCCAAGATTCAGCGCCCCTTCAAACTGAAAGGATGCGGACCCGGGAGGTACGAAGGGAGCCCGAGACCTTTGACCCCGTGGGCATCCGGCTCCGCCTCGGTATGCATTGCACAAAGCGGCCCCGCAGCCCCGCGAGCTGTCAGAGGCGCGGGGCTCGCTAACCGGGTATTATTTCCCGCGCGTTGGACGAGCAGCCGATCCGCGGCGGGGCCGGAGTTAATCAATCGCGCGGGGGGTCGGAGGTTGAAAGAAGCGGGTCGCAGTCTCGGGCCGGCGCCTTAATTACTTGGAAATGAAACGGCGCGCGGGGAGCGCGCCGACGAGCCCCGCGGCGGAGTCGCGCCGTCCGAATCGACCGCCGGCCCCGCAATATCCTAGTGTCATTCCCAGGGACGCGGACGGCTCGGAGCTTTTTCACCGGGGCGATTAACTACGCGGCCACCGACAGATCCGGCCTCGAGGGCCTTCCCGCCCTTCGGTTGCGCAGCCACTGGGCCCGGTACACTGGCCCGAGGCCGCTCGTCTGACCGATCCGCCGCTTTTCTACTTGCCGGTGCTCCGAACGCCCGGCAGTTAGCTCGTTTTTTTTTAGAGCCGCTCCTCATCGGAGCACCTGAGGTCGTTGTTCGACGGGGCGCCGGAGGCAAGTTTGAAATGCACATAAGCGCTCGGGGCGACAGCCGTGGAATCGACGAGACCGGGCGCTTCCAATCGCCGGGCCGAGCCAGCCCCTTTGGCCGGACGGCCGGCACCTAACGAGAGTCATCGCGTGCCCGGCGGCACTCGTGGGAGCCGATGGCCCGCGCCGCTCCCCGGGGGCCGCTCACCTGCCGCTGACCCACACGGCCAGCCCCGACTTTCTCTCCCGATTCCTTTGACTTATCCACGGCCTGCCCCTTTTTTATGTCCTCGCCGGGAGACCTAGTCGCGGCCTACCTCCCCGGCCCTCGTCCGATGGAAATGCCCGCGAGCTTCTTGCTCGAGGTTCACGGCCGGCTCTGATTTCTCCCATCCTCCGCCCATCCCCCCATTTTTTCCCGCGAAAACGGCGCACCCCGTGCTTCTCCTGCCTCTGGCTCTGGACCGCCAGCCCCTTGATCTACGAGAGGCCGAACTCGTCGAATATGCTCCGAGGCGCCGATGAATCCGTACCGCCCGGCCCCCGATCCCAACACCTCCGCGAGCTAAGCGCTTTTTGTCCCTCGATCTTCCTTCTGTATTTATGATCTAAACGGACGAACCCTCGGGCCTGTGGACCTCCGCTTTTTTTACATCTCACATTCGGTATACTTCCAATTTATAGACCTACGTGCCTTCGGTTCTCCCTCACTTTTTTGATTTATTAATGGGCGGACTCTCATCATTGGACTATGATACGGACGAGATTATTCATTTTTCATCCGTAATAGTATTACTTTTCCTTCAACTTCCAGTATTGAACTACCATCTTCTGTTATTTCTAAGCTATTTTTCATCTAGAAAAAGCACTGTAGTTTTTCCTTTTTGTCATCAAAATTGGTTTTAAAATGTTAAGAGATTTCCTTTTTATGTTTCATTTGAGAACTAAGCTTATGTATGTATATAAAGTTGAAATTATTATTCATTAAGTACATTTACGGTGATTGCATATAAATCTAAAAAATCTAGGTACCGATGAATATAGGTAAATCGGCTACAAGCTTAACATCGCGCTAAGAACATGAGCCAAGCCGGCTTAACGGACTCTTAGTATGATACCTTCTAAACTTAGATAATCTATAATTTTTTCTTTTGAGTTTAGCTATTAACATGCGAATACACCCATAAAAGAGTATCCTAAGTTTCTACTGCGATTGTTTCATTCTACAGTTTAGTTATTAAGAATAAAATGTAAAATGTTTTCCAAACAAAGTGAACTAATAAACTTCCATTTGATTAGCAGAAAGGTGTGTTACTAGTTGCTATCGATCTCAAGTGTGCTTTTGACTTTGTTAATATTACTCTACTTGTTAATAAATTCGAGATATTGGAATTTTCTAACAAGGTATAGAATTGGTGAGATCTTATTAAACAATAGGTTTGCAGATTATTATTTTTAATAATAAGTTTTCATTCGCAAGAAAAAGGATAATGGGTTTGCAATAGGGAAGCCCTATTTAGCTGAACTATTCGTTTTATTTATAAATATTGCTTCTATGCTACTCAAACATTGTTCGTATCATATGCATATAAGACATAACCTTATATTTTAATGGAAAATTAAAGGACTTTAATGATACAGTAGATAAAGTAAATAAAAATCTTTTTAAGTTAGTTATGTGGGTTCATACTAGAACTATTATCAATGTGAAGAAAACTCAAGCTATCTGGTTTCCCTCTAGAAGTTTTATTAACAGGATTTATTTCATAGATTCACCGCCCAAATTGTTTATAAATGACATGGCAATCAATTATTGCGGTAGTTGATCTTTGCGTGTTATTCGATCTTTCTAAAGAATTATTAAATTGCAAAGTTGTCAAAATACGATTGTATTCGTAGAAGTAATAGTAATGCTGCTGTTTATTTATCTGTATTTATCATGTCTTATGTTTATTATTCTTAATTTACCGAACGAAGTGCTTCGCTCTCATCACTGTTATATATTATTATAATTATTTTAATATCATTATTTATTATCCTTGATTCATAGTTAATCGCGCCCTTTATATTTAATACAATTTATTTAGTTCAATTACACGGAATTTATAAATAGTATTATATTGTATAAAATAAACAATTAATTACATTGTTTGTCAAAGATCATAACAAGATTGTCTACCAAAGACAATCTTATTCATTATTTATAACAATGAATAGATGTCTAGTAGGTATTACAAAACTGTCTCGCAATAATTAACTTGTTCATTGTCTCATTTAATCAGCAGTCTTATAACCATTGACACGTTTTCCTATTTCTGTGTACTAAATAGAAATAATCTATTTAGTTTGCTAATGAGTAGAATGCAATTATTAGTTTATAATAAGTTAATATTAAGAAAATTATGTTGAATACATGTTTCCAATAGTTGTTACTCTCAAAAATTTAAATGATATTACAAATGTTTTAAGGTGAATTATAATATGTCATTGATAATTTAAAAAAAATGTTTGTACTAACTTTATAGATTTTTCTATAGCTTGTCAAGAAAATAAAATGCTATATAAAAAAGTTTAATATAATTATTTAATAAGATTTAATATCATTTTCTTTATCACAGAAATACAATGCATTCTATAAAGAGAATAACAAGGTTAATTCTACTGAATTTCAGTTTAGTATTGAATTAAATCTGATGAAATTTTATGTTTTTCTTTATCAAGACAACTCATAAGCAGCTTAACTTGGAAGAAGAACACAAAACAATGAGGCAATTCGCAATCTTAGAGTTTTCGTCGTATTATGAATTGCGGCGAAGTAGACACGCATAGAATGCTGTAATTGATAAATAATATAATTCTGAATAATTTCATTGTTTTCATTTTGCGTCAAATAAAGGGATATACAATAATATCGCCAGGGGAGGGAATCCGAGTTCTCCTCCACAAGGTTTCTTTAATCTATTGTCCGAGGCGCGCGACAAGAATGTACTTATCTCAGGGGAATCTTTTTCCGCCCGTCAAACGGAGAGGAGGCGCGGACGGCGAGCGTCACGGGCGCAGCGACAATTCCCTTGATTTGTTCTACATCGCGAAAGCATAAACAAAGCAAGCATGAAAAATCGCCGAGACCGAGCGGTCGGCGAGCGAGAGCCGAGTCCGTGAGCCTGCCAGAGGAAGCGAGCAAAGAAATCGTTTGTTCCCCCGCGGCTAAGCGGCGCGACAACAGGCGTTTTAAAGAAAAAAAAAAGAAAAATAAAAGGAGCCGGAGCCACGGGGGGGAGAAAAAAGCAGCCGAGAATCCACGCGGCGGAGCAGACGGCCCCAGGTAGGACATGGCACTCGCACCCTCGCAAAGGGTTTGAGAAATTTCGCCCGGTAGTGCGGGCAGCGTGGCGCAGGGCGAGCGGCCCGCGCGCGCCCCGCGTATATATAAAGTCAAGCGAAACAGAGCTGCATTATTCACGGCATGAATTATTGATGAGCCGGGCGTAAAATATGAAGGGGCGCAGTCGTTATCATCGGGCCGCAGGTAGACCCGGTCCTCCTCGCCCCGGCCCCCGTCCCCCCGGACAAATGGCGCGGTTTAGGCGCGAGACGCTTGCCTCGGCGGCGCGCGCATATTGCGCTGGCGCCCGCAAGCCTCGCGCCCCCTAATGGCGCCTTGTGTTCCCTCCGATTTTTCCCGGCGGATGCGCGTAATGGCGATAATAGTAACGAGCCCCGTGGGAGAGCCGCGGACGGGCGAAGGAGGCGACCCGAGCCGCCGTCCGCTTTATGCGCCGTCGCCCTGCGATAGAGAGCAATGGTCTTTTTAATTGTAATTGTTGCCGGGCGGCCGCTAATGGCGACACTCGGGCGGAATCGACGCGCCCGCGCCGCCGCGGGGCCGCCTCCCGCGGTCATTACGCTGATGAAGAATCATTAAATTAAGGCCGAGTTTCAACGCCCTGGCGAGCGGCGCATCCTCGGCCCCGCGTCCCGGCTTTCCAATTAACTTTCATTATTTCGGAGCTCTGCGCTTTTTTCGGCAGACGACGCTGGACAAACTGTTTCCTTATTGTGCCGGGCGGCACTTGTTACGCTTCGAGCTTGGATACCGACCCGAGATTATCCTCCGTGCTTTCGGATGAAATTCGTACACGCCGCCAAAGCGATTTTGTAATTGAAGTGTACCAAATAATCCGCAGTTTCTTGCCAGAGAGCTTCGATAATATTTATAACAATTTCAGAATATCGACCATCAGGTTTTATTCCGTTTGAATATAAGCGTTGTACGTAATCTCAGTATTAATATCACTGGACGTACAACAGAGATGCTCACTCGACGAAAAAGTCACAATTTATTATCACCAACTACTTGAATTTTCGAAATTTACATAGTCATAATAAGAGTATTATCGAGTGCAAAATATATTTTTAATTAAAACGCAGAGTGATAAAGTTCAAAGAGAAAATATCCTCTATACAAGTACATACTAGTAATAATTTAAAGAATATATTATTCTTCAGGAAAAAAAATGTGGCAATTATCTTTCCAATCAATATGAATATAAACAATATTAAAGGAAACCGATAAAATATTGACGTTTTAATATTAAAGTTATTTTCATTTAAGGGTGAATACTATGCTTTTATTGGAGCTACAATACTAATGTTTCGTTGTTCTTCAAAAAAAATTGTTTTTTAATTGTTAATAAATTTACTCGTCCTTTTTTGCCAAGTATTGTGCAAACATCACGTAGTTCTAAATGAACGAAATTCCTGGTATAATTTCAATTTGCGTGAATTGAATTTTTTAAATTTGGCCGGTAAGATTAATTTCGATAAATTATTGAGTTAACAACTTGACCATTTGTAAGTTAAACCGCAAAGACAGCCGCAGAAAGAGAGCAGAAAAAGGAGGAGGCTACCCAACAAACGATGGGAGGGCGCAAAGAGAAGGGAAAGAGTAGGTGAGCGAGGGACTGAGGAAGTAAAAAAGTAAAAGAGAGAAGAAAGAAGCAGAAGTACGGACAGAAGGATGGGATCGAGAGGGAGTCGAGGGAAGAGGGAAACGAGTAGGCGAGGAAGGGAGAACGAGGGTGGATGATTTTAATGCCGTGAGCGTGGCGAGGGAAATAAACCGAATGCCGAGCACTGGCGAAACAAAACCCACGGAACTTTGCTAACGAGAAAATTGTTTTTGCCGGATTTCGTCCCGCCTTGGGCATTAATAGGTCGCGCTCCGCTTTTTACTCTTTTTACACAAAAAGTGGTTTTTACCGTTGTGTAAAAAGCTCCTCTTGCGAAATTTCCTCCGGTGAGGTCACTTTTTCTTATTCGCCTTTTTCATCCTGAACTTGATGAAACGCGCTCTGCGCTCTTAACTCGCATTAAAACAATTCAATGCACCTGATTGTTTTGGGCGTTTGTTTTAAACCTTTGCACCCGAGTAATTTACGTTTATTTATTTTCTTTGCGTTGCACGCGGTCCGCATTACACGTACTAAGCCTTTTTCCGACCTTATAACGCGTTAACATAACACGTTGGTAGCACGAGTACTGCTTACGGATGTTGTAAGCCATATTCGAGATTGTCGACATTTGGAGTTTTTGAATTTTGTTTGATGATTTTATCGCAATTATCAAATCGAAAAAAACTGAGTAAATCAAACAATTTCAAAGTAGGTGAATTTAATAAAGTAAGACGAAAGTAGTGGAAAACGCGCACCTAGATCAGGAAGTTGCTACGTGCGGGTTGTTATACCTGTCAATGTTCCTCATACTATTTGCGTTTCAACTGATCGATCGGCTGGGATACAGCTTCGTCGCAATTTTGCAAATTGCCATTATCAAGCGAACAGCGTGGGCTGAGGGTAAGGTGTCGGCCCCCCCGCCGATGCCTCAGGAGCTGACTCCAGAGCCTCTCGACTCGCTCTGCAGAGACTGCAGACTGCGCTGCTGCTACCCTATCGGGCCGAGCGACTCTGGGAATTAAAATCCGGCGGCGTTACATCGCGGGCGGCGGTCATTGAAATTATCCGGGGGTCGCGCGGGCACCGAGTGGCCGAGGTTCGCCGAGGAATCAGACCCGACAGCGCGGAAATTCCACGAAAAACAGAGTCTCGGCGAGTCGGCCACCTCTTTCCCCCAGCCCCCCCCCTACCCTCCCCGGCCGCCGTCTCCCAGGGTCGACACGGAATTCGTCCCGTTCTTAGTCGTGTCGGATCTCCTTCCCCCGCGGCCCCGCTCCGCCTCCCAGTCCCCGGCAGGGCCCCGTTGCCCCTGTCTCCCTCCCTCGCTCTGTTTAATTCTCTCCCGTCGGGGGCCGCGCCCGCGCGAGCTTCATTTATTAAGTGGCTGCGGGACTCTACTTTTCGCTTTCTCTCTCATTCTCTCTTGCTCCGGCGCGTTTAAAGATCCGTCGGGATCCGTCGGGGAGCAGCTTTTCAACGAGGCATAGTCCAAGGGAGGAGAACTTTAATTTTGAACAAGATATTTTAAGTGGAATGATTCGAAAGTTGTTGGCGGTGCCAGAGCCGCGGCCGGTCCAACTTTACGCCCGATCGGAATATGGGAAGTTGGGATTGAGTTAACGTCAGCATGATTGGCCCCCAAGCCGAATATGCGGATCGACATATCCGTGTAACTAGCCCGCTTGATATTTCCTTTTTTCTTTCCCCTTGGTGCCTCATTCCCCCGCTCGGTAATTGGAGTATTTCTCCCACGACCTAAGGCTCTCCCTTCCCGCCTCTCGCGACCCTCCCCGCGAAACGTGCGGCGCTTCCCCCAAATTTTCCAATTTGTCCAAAAGTATAATTCCTCTTCAAGTGAATCTTCCAGCGAGCTGATTAGCATCGCGCTCAAAGATTTTTTGCCCTCCTGCAAAAATAGAGATGAACGGACCATGTTCGCTCTTATTCGTAGTGTCGTTGAGTCAAGGCGCGGTTTATCCGTCTAATTGCCTTAACACCTCTAATGCTCTTGCACGTACCCTCCAAATAGAACACCGTCCTCCTCTGCGTAATTGAACAGGTATATTTATAGTAAGAAACTGGGCTGTAACGCGGGTGCATTTTTGCATTTTTACCGACACGAGATCGATCTTTGTTTAGTGGCTAGCGCTCGCTCGGAGCAACTGAACGAAGAGAGGACTGGCGCTTATATTTATTTGGTGAACTTTGACCGAGTTCCTGCCCACCTGTCCGGGGAATCAGCTGCGATCCAACTTTCGCTTCGAATCTTCGGTCAAGCGGGGAAAAAAGAAGCGGCGGCGTTCGGAGAAAGCAGCGGGGGTCCCGGCGAGGCAGGGACTCGGGACCCGGACCCGAGACCTCCGCGCCGTTCCATTTTTAACGAGTTTACGGTGCGACGCAGTCTGCGAGCGGCAGGCTGTAACGGTATTCTGGCGGCGTTTTTCCTAACGAGTTGGCCAAGTTCTATATATTGACATAACAATCGGATTGCCGGGCCGGGGGCCAGTCTTACCGCGGCGGGCAGGGGCGAGCGGCGCCTGCGCTAGCCCCGGGGAAGGGGTAGATGCGCCCTCTCGCTCGGCCGGCCGTTCCGCGCTGCAGCGGCGCCCGGTGTTATATCAACAGCGCGCAGCGCTCCCTTAATTGGCTCTAATTGAGTCAAGCCTCGGGGGATTGCTCGAAAACAGAGCGAAAATTTATCGAGGGCCGCCGGCGGGGAATCCCAGGCGGCTACTTTTCCCGCGGCGATCGGCCGCCCGCCGAGGCAGGCCGCACTGGCCCCGCGTCCCTAAATCAACGGCTGTTTTCGATATTGATTCGGCCGCGTCTCCGCGCTTAGTCCACTTTCCGCCCGGGTCTCCGCGGCTTTCGCCTCCCGACGCCGTGTACGCGCCCCGTGTTTACGCCCGCGGTCCGCGCGCGACCCTATTTTTCCATCCCCGGGGCATAAATTGCCGCGCTTTGACGCCCCCGACCCCTTTATTGGCCTAATTGGAACAGTTTATGGTAATTGGCTTTGGGCGTACAAGGCACAATAGCTTCGGAAAGCCATGACAGGCTCGGATGACAGGTGGTAAAAGTAATTGCACTCGGTTCGTGTAATTACGGCCCGCTGTCCGGTTAAAAAGCGCGCGCGCAACATTGAAAAACGGGGCCGGGTCGCGCGTCCGCCCGCCTCTTGCATAATATATATCGATGTAACGGGGGAAGATTTATGCGGAGTCCGGTTCATTTGTAACGCATTTGCCGTGGAGCCGGTCGATAATGCCGCCCGTCTGGGAAACTGCGGTCCCCGGTTATCGGTAACCGCGAGCCGCCGCCGGGGCAACGGCGGCGCCTTATTATTTCGGAAACAATTACGGGAAGAGCCGCAAGGAGAGCGGAAGGCAGGGCGGCTTCCCCGGGAAGGGGCGGCTACATAACGGGGAACGATAAGCGCTTGGCCGATTGCCGAGTGCCTCGCGTATCCGCGGACGATCCACTTGAAAATAACGGGCGGCGGGGAAAAAGCCTCCGGTCCTCGAAATCTGGGCGCGCGGACCAGCGGGCGGCGCGGGCACCGGATCAGTTGCGGATCGGGTCTCGAACCGGCGCCCACTGGCGCAGCGTCTCCCGTCAAATTAACGGGGTGCACTGACACTTGCCCCCCTCCCCCCACCGTCGCCGCTGCAGCGCGGAAGTAGTCCGGGCCGGAGTTGCGCCCGGCAACGTGCGGCGAATTCCGGAGCAGGGCTGCAAGTCGCGCGGAACCCCCGCCCACTCCGGGCCCCCGCCCCACCGGCTCCTCTGCCTCCCTTCGAGTGTCCCGGGTCGGCGACGTTTCGATGGCAATCCGCAAAGTGCCCGGCCGCCGCCCAACTCGGACGTCCAGCCCGGGACAAGCGAGCTTTTCGCTTACCTATCCATAAATGCATTACCGAAGCCCGCCCCGGAGACTCGGGATTTTTCGGTGCTGCGCACCAAGTGGCCGAGGCACGCTGAATTGCCCGGAAGGTGAAGCGTCCGCGGGCGCCCCTGCGAGGCCTCGACCCGATCGACATCGCTCGACGCTCATCCCGTTGCGTTCGCGCGCCCTCGCTCAAGCAGCGAGTACACGCCGCTGCCTAATAAAGCGTTACCTATAACTGAAACGAAGGAGAAGCTCTAGTTTGGACTTTGAACCGTGGCACTTGACCCATTTGCCCGAACTTTGTCTCGTTGGCCCCGTATTTATTCTATTCCCCGGACGGCCGCGGCTCGGCGGCTCTTCCCCCCAAATGTAAAGGGGATTATCGATTATCCGCCGAGCGATCAAAGACATTGAAATGGATTCGAGGAAAGCGAATGTGAAAAAGTGAGTCGGGCGAATGGTCCATCCGGCGCCATCGGCCCGCGGGGATTGGCCGATCGGCCCCTGGGAGAAGTTGTAATTTGAATAAAAGTCCCATATCGGACCGATAATCCGCGAGGGGAATCCGATGAAAATTCGAAAAAATTCCAACCTTTATTCACTTGTGCGCCGAGTTGGAGGGCTGTAACCGCGGGTTGGAAGGGCCGCGGGGAGCCGCTCGTTAGCCCGCAGGTGGGGACCTTTTCTTTTCGTTGGGCGGGGCTCTCGGGGCTGGGAAATCGGCCGGGCGATCGGGGCTCGGCGAGTCTCCTCGGAGAATTCCCGGAGCGTCCGCGGTCCGGTTGTGTACACAGAGGAGCGAGGCGGCGGCGGCGGTGGCGCACCTCGCGATAATCGGATAACCGCGGCCCCGGGAACTCGATAGAGCCGGGCGAAGGGGCGCGCAAGAGGCTTGGGCCGGGGAAAGGCCAGCGGCCGCCGGGGGAGGGCCGCAGGCCCGCGAAAAACCGGAGGGAAAAACAGAGGGGGCGTAAAAGAAGGAGGAGCCGGCGATGGTCGCTGGCTCGGCCCCTGCGGGACTGTGTCCCCCCCGAGTCGGCAAAAAAGGAAAGCCACCGGGGCGCCGGGCGGCTTCGTTAGGCCGAGCCCCAAACTTCCCCGCGCTCTCCCTCGCCCTCTGTTTATTTTCTTCCCGGCCGCTCGAGCGAAGACGCGCGCGGCTGCCGCGGCCGAGCCACCGCTTAATTGCCTCAGGCGTCGGCAATAACGCATCGGCCCCCCTTGCCTCTCTCCGCGCCTTACGGGGAATCGCCACTGCGCACAATATGTGAGTGCAAGCGTAAAATAGGAGACGAGGGGCAGGCGACGATTTCCTTATCGCATGATTTGTGTTACGAGCGAGCCGCGCTAGTAACCCCCGATTCAAGTGCATTTCAATTGGTGTTCCTTAATTACCGACCTCGGTGGCAATCGTAAGTGGAAACAGACAGGCTCTGTGGCCGCGGCGAGGGATGGCCGAGTAAAGACCGAGGTTGGCCGATGAATTTTTCAAAAGCCCGCGCCCTTCCCAGGGACGCTTGATGTGAATTTAATCCGTGGTCTGGGGGCCCCTGGAGTGACGCTGGCCACCGGGTGACCTTGGCGTAATGAGTGGCGCAGTGCACCGCGCGGCTGCGGCGGCCGACGCGCCGAGGCCCTTAAGTCCCGGGACGGGAGAGGGGTGGGGTGGCAGGGACGCGGGGACGGCCAAGATCCTCCCCCGGCAAAGTAGCCGGGGGAAGAAATCTGGTCAAGCACGCTCGAGTCGTAGGTAAGGGGATGGGCCGCGCTCGTGGCTCGAAATCGAATGGCGGGGCGCGGGCGCACAGACGGCCCGCAGACCGAGCGGCTCCGGGCACAAAAGCCCGGAAGGGAGCCGGGGCTCGGCTGCGCCAGACAGCCGGCCCGCAATCTCGGAGGCTGCGACCTCCCCGGCGCTGACAGTCACGGAAGTCTTATAAACCATCTCGGGGAACGATGGGAAATCCCCGCGAAACCGGGGACGCGTCCTCGGCCTGCCCTCCTCCCACCCCGCGGCAAAGAGGATCAATGGCGGGCAAGGGACGGGCGCACCTACTTGCCGCGGGCGCCGGGGCTGTATAAATAGACCGGGCGCGAGAGATCCCCGGGGCGGACTTTCTCGCGGATCGGGAATTCCCGCGCGGAGGGATCAAAGGCAGAAAGCCCCGGGCCCTCTGCTTTATGCAACCGTCTTTTTTTTTCGCGACTGATTCATTTCATCCCGCCCGGGACTTAGGTTTGCCTTTGCGCGTCTTATCCGCTTGTGAAAAGGCGCTTTCCGCCCGCCGGGATAACTCTTGTATGGTTAATGCCGGCTTCGCCGTTTATTATGTGGCCGGGGACGGCAGATGCTGGAGCGCCTCTTCCTCGCCTCGCCGCCTGGCCAAATCTCCTCGATTCTAAACGGGAATCATCGGGACGAGAACAGCTCGCCCCGTCGCTCCTACCGTCTTCCACCTAGAAAGCTTTTCTTTGCCCCTCCCTACTTTTATCCGTTCAATTAGCTTTCCCTTGTTTACCTTCGCATTGAACGGGAAACCGTTTCATCTCGATAACAATCTTGCTCTCCCTCCCACCTGTCTACACTTATTACGTGCATCCGACTCGGAAACCATTGATGACGGATCGAGAAATCACTGCGAATTATGCTCGCCGCCTGAAAGATTATCCAAGAATTACTATTCATAAAACGTAGACTAATTTTACTCCCGAAATAACTAAGCTCGTATTATGTATGCGCACATGCAGATGCGGACCTCCTGCGAATTTCACATTCAGATTTCTGGAATCATAATTCCATTAAACCGTGTAATTGTGAAGAAAAATAGCTTTCCAGATAATAAGTCTTGGAGGGTTATTAGGTGAAAGAGTACTTTAACAATCTTTTATGTTAATCGATTGAATTATCTACAGGGCGCACTGGAGGTAATTAGTTTTGCAGTTTTTTGCTGAGGGAAACAAGTGTAAATATCGGAAAAAATAAACATTGTCTATATCCACAAGTTGTTATCCGACTGTAGCTTGTCGCGTGTTAACCGATGCTATTTTGACGCAGCGTCTTTCATCCCTTTTTCCCCGCAGAGCCCTCATGTATAAAGCAATATGAGTCTGGAAAAGACGATCGTCACTTTTTAACGAAAAGGCCCGATAAGAAGGTTGCAGTCGGAAAAAGGCTTGCGCCGAACAAAAGGTCATCAGATAATTGCTCTCGAAAAGACGTATCCGAGATCGTAGGTTATATACCGGCGGAGCATCGGGCTTTTCCCAGTGAAAGAAATCAATCCATCCTCGACAGTAGAATCGTTTAGCCGGCAAAACAATAGAGCGGCGGCGCGCGGGGCTTACATATCCTCGTCTCTATCTGCGGGAGACGCGGGCGATTAATCACGTTACCGCGGGACAGCCGGGAGTCTAGCCGCCAATTTGGCTGGAAAGTTCGTTGTTTCGAGATAAGACGGAGCGAGTAGCTCTCGGAACAATCGTATCTCCGTTGCAAAGTGACTGCCGAGGAGCCGAGGAGCCGCGGGGGCGGATATAAAAAAATTTGGCGAGAAACGTGAAAGGAATATGGGCGCCGAGGGCCGTGTGTGCCGGCGGGTCGCCGCCGGCCCGGGGGCCAACCCTCGCGCCGCCTTCCGCTGCTCGTGAGAACACGTGAAACGCGCTGCGGGAAAAATGGTTAATTAACCCGCCCTCCTCTGTCAGAGAGCACCGAGCCCTTTTTTTTCACCCCCCAATGCCAACGGGGATAAGATTGCCCTGTCTCCCGCGATGAAAAGTCTGCCTAATAAATGCCTTTGTAGCTTCGCCTGCAGGCGGCCTCGCAGGCCCCGCGCCCACCGCCTCGGCGGCCGGCGCCTTTCGAACAATTTTTTTCCGTCCGTCCGTCGTAGCCTCGCGTTCAACTTATACGTTAGATTAACCCGATGTCTCATCAAGGTGTTTCACTCGCGCACGCAACGCGTGCAACCAACGGAATAAACAAGCCATCCGCAGCGATCGGCTAGGGTGACGAGGGTGGGTTAGGACGCGCGCACCGACAGGTAGATAAAAGTAAATTCGGGCCCCTGACAGGCGATTTCTTCCTCGAGCAGCAGTCGGAGCCAATAACCGTGGAGGTAGAGGGTCCCGCGAGGGTGCTTACGGGCCATGTTAAGGAGCCGGCGAGTTAATAAAGGGGAGCGGCGGGCGGGGCCGGCGGGGGTAAGAATGATAGGCGGGGGATACTCACCGATAGGCACGTTGACGATGAAGAGAATGGCAAGGCTGCGCCGGCAGAGCATCGTGGGCCGCCCGGGCGGCCTCGGCGTCGTCCTCCGCGGCATCCGGCGACCGGTGCCTCCTTCCCTCGCGCGCTCGCTCCTCGCTCGCTGGCTTCCCGCGCTGCTCGCCTCTCCGCTGCTCCTCCTCGGCTCCTCCTCGCCTATCTCCTCGGCCCCATCTCCCGAGGCGCGGACCTCTATTTCCGCCTCTCCTGCGCCCAAGCCGACATCCCTGTAACCAAGGGGAGAGAGCGAGATAGAGCCCCCGAGCTGTCGGACGAAAAGAAGGACCCGGCAAGCCACGGGCCCGGGCTGCCCACTGGCCCTGTCTCCGGCCCCCCACCACCCTTATCTCCACCCTTCCACCCCCGCAATTTTTCGACGGCCTCCCCCCGCTTAATGGGTTGATTGCCCGCGCCTCGCGAGCGCCCGATCGCCCGTGAACGCGATACAGGCCGCGAGCCGTGACTTCCAAACTCCCCGCCGCGCCTGGTCAACTCGCTTATTGTTTTGCTCAGGTGCGCATAACGACGTCTTGCCGCCATTTACCTGCCTATCAATTTAACAAGCAACGTCTCCAGTCTTTCTTTTCATAGTGACAATTTTTCCACTGCTACTTATTGCACGTACAAATAGACCCTTATTTGATAAAGTTTTATATTTTATTCTTCCAAAATTGGAACGTATTATCCTAACAGTTTACGGTACGAAGTTTTGTAACCAAACTGTACTGTGTTCCTTGGCACTGATAATGAATAATCCCAAAAGAATCTTTATGAATGTAAGATAAGTGTTCAACTAATAATATAAAATTATTACTTTCTTTATATATAGCCTTATAATTTCATCTTAACAGTAACTTTCAAAGTTTTTATTAAATCAAAAGTTTACTGCAGAAGTAAAAGATAAAAGAAACATTTTCGGTTATAAAATTAAATAATTCTCAAGTGTTTCTACTTTTATATTATTATATTTTATAATGCATGCTTGGAAAATTATATGTATTATATTTGGTACCGCGTAAATAAAGATAGTTTGTCACTTTAATAAATATATCATAATATTATTGAATATTTTTTAATGTTTTAAACCTTACAATACACAATGGAGCAAATATGCGATATTTGAATCAAAAGTCATACGAGTTTTCATACTTAAAAAGATTTTATCACGCTACTAACATAATCACCGGATCGATTTCTAATAAATTAATTAGTCAAAAGAAAATTACTTCTTTGTGATAGATGTTCATACAATATTAGTCTGAAATGAAGATAAGTTACACCATCCTACCATCTTATTCAAAATCATTTGATATGAGAAAAGTTCATCTTTTATTTAAAATGTAATAGAAGCTCTGTTTCATTATTTATTTTTAGAGGTAAAAATAATATACTCTTGTTACTTCCTCTCGCCTACTCGTATACGTCTTAATAATTCAATTATTGATTTTTAATTACCTTAGTAAAAAATATGCTTTTAAATACTTATCTTAAATTATGTATTACATTGTTCAATTCAAATTCGTAATTCTTTCTCTTAAAATGATAACTTCTGGGGCTACTTTGAGTTATTTATATAAAAGTATCTTCAAATAACATATTAAGAACAGTCGTACTTTTAAATGAAATTTTCCATTTAAATATCTATATCAAAAATAAATTCTTACAAAAAATTATATCGGGTTAGAGCATAAATTTTGCAAATTTTAATATTGACCTATATTTGCAGTTTCAACCGTTTGGTGGAATTTAAAGATTTGTTCATGAACAATATTATTTTAAGATTAAGATTTGCGCTTATAGTTTTAAATTTTATAGTTTTAATTAAACTACGCTTTTTTAATAAAAAAGCAAAATAATATCAAAATTTTTATTTTTTGAAAATGTAGCAGTTATAGTTTAAATACCTAAAAGCAGCCTTAATTTACCTTTAATGCATGCTAAATATATTATTGCATAATGTATATGTACATATGTTTTCGACATTTTTTAATTTATACTTTTTGTTGAACTATAATGTACAAAAGCTTTTAAATAATAGTATTACATATTTTTAAGAGTTATCATATGATAACGTTGTAATAACATTAATGTTTCAACTTTTATATTCTTTCTACGCAATGTATTTTTGCAAATGTATTTTATGTGTATACTGATTAATATATCTAGTATTATAAGATTATAATTAATTGTGTTCTGGCGTCTGAGGGACAGAGCTTACGTCATTATGACATCATCAGCATCCTCATTGAATATAACTGCTTGAAATGAAAATACTTAGTTTTCTTCATTATTAGATTATTTCAGTTTATTAACTGCTGCTAATTAATTAAGTTTTATTGTTCACTGACTAGTGGAATCGAGCTCGATGAATATAGAGGTAAGTAGTACAGGGTATAAGTTTAAGGCGACTAACTTATCGAAAGGTCCTGAAAATAGTATATACATATAGACGTAGAAAATAGAAAGGAAAGCAGGATGGTTAGTTAAAAAGAGATTTGGAATGGGGCAATCAATTGAGCGTAATTTATAGTAGGGCGAGCCGCTCAATTCCCGTTCTTATCTATCGATAAGGTTGAAAAATTCACGAGTCGTGAAGTTGTCTCGAGCGCGGGCGGCCGCGAGCTTTTACGGCCCTTGGCACACTTGGCCTCCGCCGACCTTCTCGCACGCCAAGGGGGTAACAAAACCTTATGGGGCATAGCCCCTGATATAGCCCCAGACAGGTTAACGCGCGCATACACTTATATCGATTACACGGCGTGGCCGATGCTCTCGCGAGCCCTCGCATCCTAACTCAGGGCTCGGCCCACGCCCCTGTAATTTCCAACTTTTCTTCTCCGCGTTAAGGTCTTTTTCTCCTTTTCCAGCGATTATGCGGCCCCGCGCCATGCACCTCGAGACCGGAGCCTCGGGGCTCCGCCCTCTGAAATATATTCAATGATTTTAATATCGTTACATTAGCCCGTCCGGCGAAAAAGGGGCAAATATTTATTTTAGCGGACACGCGAGTTTTGAAGTTTGCCGCGGGCCGCGCGGGTGCTTCAACTAGATCGCGATAGCGATGCCCCTAAATATTATTAAACGGCCGCGCCGCCTCCTATCCTCCCCCGCCATTACCCTCTCCCCTCAATCTCGCTCTCGCGGAGAGTGACGTTGCTCGATCACGCGGGCGATCGGCTGCCGATAAGGGCAATTAGTTGGCCGGCCGCTATCGCAATTATGCTCGGGGGAGGGGGGAGCCGACGGCACCGGCCTAGGCTCTTCTTCCAGCCACTCGTCAATTGGCCGCCCTCGTTGTCTCACCTCCGGCCCGGCAATTACGCGGTCTTTCCCGGGGAGGATCGTAATCGACTCGGCGCGCGCCCCGGGAGCAGCGTCCAAATGCAAAGTTTATGTGGCACGCAGCGGCGCAACAGCCGCGTCGCGTGAACGGCCCCGGGGGCTTTTAAATAGGCTCGGAAATTAATTAGGCCTCCTCGGGGCGCTTGCGCGGCCGACGTGGATATGGCTCCTGTAATCTGGGGCTACCAACTCATTTCGATCCGCGGGGCGCACGCGGCCCTCGCCCCGCCTGATAGAACCCGGCGCGGGAGATAAGGCCGCGCGGCCCTCGCTTTGACGCTCCGCGGGGCACTTTGTTTTTTTTTCTCCTCCTCTCCGCCGAATCTCTCCCGGGTGACGCAGGCGCCCGTTGCGTGCCACATCCGCTGATCGCCCGGGGCGATATCCGTCATTAGTTACCCCGCCCCGCGCGCCCCTACCCGCCCGATGTTAATACCCATTTAGCGCGTAAATTGCTCCTCTTTTTACACGGTTCCGGGGGGCCGGGAGTTCGGGACACTATTTGCGGGCGGGCCGAAGTTTTGTTGCGCGCCGCTGCCCGCCCGGCGTTTTGCGGGGGCCGAGTTGGCTCGTGCGCCCTGCCGACAACCCCGATTCTTTTATTATTCGGCTTTGTTTCTTTTCCCTGAATATCATTTCATCGGGTGCTTTTACGCCCCGAGCCCCTGCCCCTCTGCACCTTTTTCTAATAATCATCTTTTATAGTTTGCTTTTTAGATATTTTGTATTTCGAGAGCTTTACGATCCGTGCCGCAATCTTCTCCTCGTCATCTGAAAAGTGATGTTAACGCTATAAAACTCGCAAGAGAGTTGTCGAGACAGTTTGAAATTAGAAATTTCTCGATACAAAATATGTAGTCTTGCCTTGACTTTTTAATTTAGAATAAGCAATTTCTTCGTCGACCCTCGATGAACCTGTTTTTTATTTTATCTTACTCTATTATAAATCTATTCCATATTTATATTAATCCGATATAAAATTGATCGCCGGTATTATTTAATGATTTTGTGCCTGCATACCTGCCGGTGAAACTTTTGAAAATAATTTTTAATTATCCAGTCTCATCAAATTTATTTTGAATAAAGATTAATTATCGTAACAAGCTCCTCTATTAAATTTATTAAACTTTAAATGAAAGTCAACGTTTCATTAAATTATTTCACTACATAATTACTTTCTGTTATTATACAACGGAATGCGTTTATACTTTCCATCCCTTATTGTTAATTTACTTATTTAATTAACTTGCACATGTAATTTTGAATAATCTCCTTTAACTAATTGTTGGGAAAAAAGTCTCATTTTTTGAGTTGTAGTAAAAGTTTCTTCGCGCTTTTGTGTATTTTGAAAGTAACCTTTGGTAAATTACAATGTGATTTTTTAAAAAAGATCAGCGGATAAATTCAAGGCTTAATTTTTGTTAGATTTACAAGATATAAACTTGAATAGGTGGAGAAAAAAATAGGGGACGAAATGGAGATAAAAGTTGTTTCAGGTTACCAGCTGCAAGAATGAGAAACGACTCTGGCTGCGTGGCAAGCGAATTTGGCGCGAGCAATCGCGCACCGAGGGCACAGCTAAGTAGCTTAGGACGTTTATCAATTTTTCCGGGAAATAGGTTAGCACCGCTGGCGGCGCAGTGGAAAAATGTAAATTAATTTAACGAGGGGAGCTGGCGGTCGGCCGCGCCGACTACTACGTCCGGCAAGTTTAAGTACCTCCTAAATACCTCTGGCGTCAATTCGCTTTGGGCTGCCTCGCACGCAGGCCAATTCCCCGGGCGAGCAGCTCATTCAAACAGGATAATTTAAGGCGGCCCACGAAAAGTTCAAATCACGGAACAGAGGCAGATAAGACTCGGACGATGTAAAGTCTTAGGGGGTGGGGGTAGGCGCGTGCTCGGGGGCCCCATCCCCGCAAGCAGGCGATAGAGTGCGGCGGAAAAGAGAAAGTCCGACTGAGGCGGCCAGCACTTAACCCCCTTCTATTCGGCTTTCTCCGCTCGGAAATTTATTACCGCCCGCCGAGGGCATACTCCCCGCGGTGGTAAAAAAGGGTGGGGGCGGGCCGGGGGCCTTCCGAAGGGCGGCCAGTCCATTCGTGTCGTGCGGGGGGAGGTAAATCTTTTGCAACGGGATCGGGAACTAACGAGTTTCGCAACTTGTTCCGAGGCCTCGCGCGCGCTCGGATCGCTTTCTCGCCGAGGGCTTACGTCAAAGCCCAGTCGAACTGCCCTCTAATTGCCGGCGCCGTTCCTTTGTTCCGCTCGGGCCGAATCACACGCACGAGTCTTTCCGCGCCCCGATCGCAGAGCCGCCTTTCGATCTCCTGTATATATATATACGCGTGCGCGCGCACCGGAATTTCGCGCTGACACGGCTCGTTCCGCTTTCCGCAGTGGTTGTACTTTTCTCCGATGTCGAGGCTCCGGATACTTGAAATTAGTAGTGTTTGCTCTATGTTTTGACCTCTATTGTGGAGGGGCTTTCTACAGAGCACCAGGATATGCTTCATCGATGCAATCGTCTAAATATTTTTAGTACTCTGCACTGTGGCAACATTCAGTCTGTCATCTTCTTTTATAAATAACGGACAATTTTTAAATGCATTTGCTAATCATGCATATATGTATCAACCAAGTGACACGAGCGATTTGTTCGGCTTAATATTTGAGGACTATTTTTATTTGTTTTACAAGAGCTATTCGATTTCCTTTGTAAAAACAGATGCATTGAATTTATTCTTTTTGAAATATATTGAATTTTTACACATTTGTTATTTAAAAAATATATTTATTTAATTATTTATGCATAAAAAAACAGTCTTTCGTTTTACTTTATTGACTAAATGCTAATGCACCGAATTTTCGGTAGGCTAAGTGGTTTACTACACTTATTATGCTGGACGTTTTCCACGAGTTAGAAAAGCCAATATGATTAATTCCGAGTATTTCACTTAGTTTTAGAATTTTGTGTATGGATTTTTTACTAAAAGACGAAAAAATAAAAAAAAATCACAATTCAGTTAATACAAGAATAATTGCGGTGTACGTGTAATTTAAGTGTGCATTTAATTAATTCTTTAAAACATCGTTTTCCATAAATATAAAAAATTTTTTTTGTTAACCAAAGAATCCAAAAGGGTTTCCTCTCATGGCTTTTATGCTTCTAATGACGGTTGTGCACAAACCTTTTTAAATGTAACTCTCTTTATATCCAAGTGCTATAAACAAATAAACGAGACCATGAAAAACTCGCATTCAAATTCGATATTTAGGTTGGTGATCTTGGATTTTTTTTAAACGCTGCATTTATAGAAATATATTGATTTAAATTTTGATTTATGCAAACATCACATTTAAACTTGGTACTCAAAAGTAGTTTCATTATATACACAAAACTTTTTTAGAGACATGATAAAGTCAGCGAAGAATATAAATTATGTTTTATTGTATTCATGGACGTATATTTTTATCATGAAAAATTACAAAATATAAAAAATATTTAATTTTCGATTTACACTCTAAATTCTTAGCTACAACGAGAGCAAAATTTATTTTAAACAAATGCAACAATATGTGTAATAAATGCAAATGATTATAAAAGTTTTACGTTCAATTACCAGCAGTGTATTATCAGAGGCCACGATAAATGTATTTATACAATTTCATCCAGTTTTTTATACCCGTGTAAATGGTGAGAAAGTATTTATCATTTTCATATGATATATTTAGTAAAAGCAGCGTAAAACCGAATGCGCGCGAAGAGACGATAAATTTATTGATTCCGAAATTCATACTGCAAAAGGAAGTCTTAAAACACAAACACGCACACACAGCGTTACGTGATGAGTTTTTTTGGTTGCGCATGCTTTTAGTCAAAACGGTTATTCTGTAATTAAACCGAGAATGTAAAGTGGTAACGGTGCAATCTCATCTTTTTCATTCCGCGTAACACGCATTAAAGCCCCTATGCGCCGTAACGAAGAGAGATATTTAAAGTTGCAGACGAGGTGCGAGTGGTGCGCTACGGAGGGAATGAAAAGCCGCGGAGGCGCCGCCGCAAGAGCGGAGCGGCCGAGGCGCGAGAAAAAGCCAAGGGGGCTGCGCGTCTTGGGCCCGCCGCCCGCGGCGCTGCTGACTGGCGACTATCTGTTTTGCGCCCGGCCGCCGCGGGCAAGATAACCCTCGCCCCCCCCCTACCCTGTATACGTGCACGCGCGCGAATGCAAACTGCAGCCAACCGCATCGGGGCGTTTTTGCCCGGGCGTCCGGCGGCGGTGCGGAGTACGTGAGGCTGCTAGGGCCGAGCGCCCCGTAACGAACCGATGCCCCGGGAACGGCGGCGGCACGTTAATGCCGAGTCCGGCCGCGTCCCCCGGTTTGTTCACCGGGGATTTTCGAGGGCGCGCTTTGTGCCGAGGGCGGCCGGCCCTTCCGGCCTTCTGATTTGATCGAGCGCTCGGGCCGCGGCTGACCAACAAGTCGACCACCTCGGGCGGCTCGGGTTCGATCTCGAATTCGGCCATCGTATTTTTAACGGAGCGAGCCGGCCGGATCGATACGCGCCGCGACGCGATGCAGCCCTTCCTCGGGCTCTGACCGGCTGGCCCGCGCCGCCGTTCTTTCCTCCCGCCGAGTCGTCACATCCGCGCGGGGGGATGTATCTTTTTGCGAGCCGCTTTGGGGTTTTGGGCGCAAACGAGCAGCGGCGAGGCCGTGGCTTTGTCCGGGCGACTCCGTCGAGGCGCGCCGCCAAAGTCGACAATGAATTATTCGATTTTTCGATACCGCGGGCCGAGGGAGCCCGCCGGGGGGCTGA
The DNA here is from genome assembly GCA_018906755.1 of Sycophaga agraensis. Taxonomy (NCBI): domain Eukaryota; kingdom Metazoa; phylum Arthropoda; class Insecta; order Hymenoptera; family Pteromalidae; genus Sycophaga; species Sycophaga agraensis. Next base: position 1,735,427 of record JACCIE010000013.1, read on the forward strand.
GCCGGGCGCCATCTTTTTCCTCAATTACTGGCCTGGAAGTTGGCCGATTCTCCGGTGGGCGAGGCGCGTACGGGCAACCCGAGGCCTGCAGAAGACAAAATAGATTGCAAGGAAGGAAAGCCGCTCTCGGTCTCGCTCCTTCCTATTATCTCACTCTCCCGGCGACGTTCGCCCGACTCTTCGGAAGGAGGGTTGACTTTCAAGCGCGAGAGGTGGATAAGGTTGGCGAGGTAGGACGGGCGGGGGCGAAAAAAGAGGAGCGAGCGACGGGCCGCGGGGCGGAGGACCTGTCGATACCGTGACGTGACGCCTGCGTTTTTTACGGGCACTCCATTAACATCTCATTATGAACACTTGAGCGGCTCGTCCTCCTCTCGGGCGCACGCCAGCCCCCGCCCCTCCCCCGGCGGCCCCTTCTCATTTTCACCCTCTCGCTCTCTCGCCCGCCGTGCCCTCTAACGCGAAATATCTTAAGTTTGAACTTCCATTAAAATATCTGCCAAGCCCGGAGCGCTTCCGGTGCTCCTCGGGCCGGGGCGAGCGACTTTTCGATCCCCGCACACGAGCCCCGGGCCGCGCGCACTCATTAACGTGCCCTGCCTGCGACAAAACTTAAGGCTCCCCCGGAATTCCGTTATACTCAATAATCTCGACGAGTGCGTGGAGCCCCCGCCGCGCATCTTCTCCCCGAGTTTTAATGAAACTTGGCAGACAGCCCCGCGAGCGGCCCGCCAATCCGGGGGCCCCCGGATCCCCGCGGCTCGCGCGCGCGCCCGGACGCCCCTATCGGACCGGCGTGTCGGCCTTGCGGCCCGTACCGAGGGCGACTCGCTCAGAGCTTGTCGCCGTTTCGATTTTGCACCCGGCGCTCGCGGCGCTTCCGGCTTTCATTGCCAATTATTACGGAGCCGCCTAACGGCTAACGGCCCTGTTAACAAACTCCACCCTGAGCTCCAGGCCGGTATAAAATATCCACCAGGGGCCTGGCAAGTTGCGGTCGAGCCCGTGGCCGCCCCCCACGCCCGAGTGAAAGCTGCAATGGAAACTTTACTGTTTTTCCGCGTGCCCGTGCATAAACTCATAAAATTAACTTTATTATTTGAGAAAATCTGCGTGAAATGTTGGCCGCCTCGGTATGCACACCTTCCACCACACCCGTGCAAATTTACTAGACAATAGGCTGTTTAAAAACCGCGCTTACACGATCTCCACTTTCGAAACGCTGTATCGGTGTACAAAGGCACCACACTACCTGTAATTTTCCGTAATTCACCTCATTAATTAGAGACCATCGAAACTCCTATATAAAATGTGGATTTTGGCACTGGGTCGAAATACTGCTTGCCAATTTATTTAGCAGTCGCTTGTTTTCAATGTACGCGTAAAAAACTTTGTTTACTTGCTTTTACTTGATTATTTGTTGGCTATTCAAATTTTCTATTGATAAACTTTTTATAATTATACTTTTCGAGATAATAAGCATAAACAACGCGGGGCTTTGGAATTTCAAGATTTTTATGACTCGCAATGATCTATTTTGCGTTTTACTAACGTTAATACTTTTTAGCGGAGTTTCTAATAAAGCCCTCAGAAATAGCGAAAGATAAAATGAAATTCTTTGGGCCGACCGGCAGAGAGAAAATTCCGAAGAATCTTCGAAATTAATGTAGTTCTTCCTTAGGAGTTTAAAAGCTCTTCCTGTAACATTAACAACTAGTGTTTTTATAAAAGAGCAACTGCTATAATAAAGGGGAGATTTTATCTGTCGGCTTCGCGACTTGAGATTTTAACTCAACAATATTTTATTTTCCTCCGCTGGACTTGGGGTACGAGTCGCTTAATAATGAATTAATGACGCACTCGTCTACCCTTGTCCGAAAGTTGGCCATTTAAAATTTACCTCATTGAATTTCTACTTTCTCGCGGTTAAATGCTAATTATCGAACTGTCAGAATGAGAAGAAAGTACTCAGGGCAATGTTTTTAATACCCAGTCGACAGAAATATATAGCACTGTTTATTATTCATCTGAAAAGTCTTAGATATTTTCAGATAGAAAAAAAATTGGGTCAATTATGGGAAACAAGTCTTTAACAATTGATTATCAGTTGATGCCACAATGTCATGTATTCTACGATTGACCTGTTTATTTTAATAAACTATTCAATTATCTAAATGATAAGTTTTTTTAAACAAATGTCGTATTCATATTCCATAAAATTTCATTTCGAATTACTCCTAGTAGATTATTAAACGAATAGTATTTCAGGTAAATCACAATAAGTCATGTAATTTATGCTATAATATTATGTGAATACATTCAACTATTTGGCAAGTCTAACTAAGGCAAAAAAAATATTGCGCAAGTTTACTCATTTATGGAAACTAACTCTACTAAAAATTTGAAAGTTTTATGATTGTGGATTTGTCGTAAACTGTTCTAAACACTCAATGGAGTTTAATCTGACAGAGCTAAACTTGTAGGTATTTATGCTTCAAGTCTTATTAGTAAGTATAAATCTAGCACGATATTCATATTTTGCAGAAAACTACCGGGAAAGTGTAAAAAACTACGACTCTGGCTCCTAGGCCGTGAGCTTCTTACAATTTTCCAAACTTTTTCCATGACTTTTTTCGTTTTTTTTTTACCAGGGATGTTATCACAAAGTAGAATTCGCAGGTCGTTCCATTTTCATTAGTATAAATGAATTTAGCGGGTCGGCGGAAGGGGCGAGCTTGGGTGAATTAGCTAATCGCAGAGGGATCCAGGGGGCTTTTTTCCCATTTATTCGTCGATTCGTTAGGGGTCGGTCGGGTCCGTCGGACGCGCGGACGGCGAATTGAAAAGAAAACAGGGCTGCAAGTTAGCCAAAGTAAACGAGGGGGAAAAACTTATCGAGGCCGGGAGCACGGGGGGGGGGTCAAGTATTGGAAAAATGGCGAGTAGTTTCATTAAAACATGCGGAGGTCGGGGCGGCGCGGACGGGCCGGCCGGGCATCCGGTGACATTCATTAGCGGGAGCGCGCGGGGGAGGGAGCGTGGCCCTCCCGCAAAAAGCCCCTTGTATGTACGGTGCCGACGCGCGAAGAATCCGCCGAGGATCGCCGGGGAGAAGTTCGATAATGGGGCGGGCGGGGCTCGGCGGCAAGGGCCCCGGGTAAAAAGGCCGGCTCTTGTTAGCGCGGGCGACAATGATCGCCGAGCCGAAGCGATCCCCGCGCGGCGGCCGCGAGTGCCAAGTTTGCCTCCGCGCCCGGGGACTTTTTGCGCGCGGCCCGGCATTATTTCATTAGCCTCTTTGGCGCCGCCCGAGTTTCTTCGCCAGATTCACCGAAAAGCCGTCGCAACTTCCGCCCTGACGGATGAACTACTCGATTCCTCCATTCGCCCCGTTTTCCACGGCCGACAGCCAGGCAAGGCCCATTACGACCTTTTTAATAATGGACCGTAGCGCCTGGCCAAATTGCCGCCCGCGGGATAGCCCAGGTTATGAGAAGAAAGCGACCTCTTGGGCATTCTCAATTTCGCAATGGAGAGGGCGTTCAAAACTGTAAAGTCGCACTTTTGCCTATCCTGCGAAAACAAACTTAATCGTAAAAAGTAGCTGTTGGTCGGCTTGGGCGAGAAAAAAATCCCGCGCCCTGATCCAGAAACGCGCCAGGGCTAATTATTTCCCAAGGTATTTGTCGAGGTTGGCCGCAAAAGAGTTTTCGCAAACACTCTTCATCATGAGATACTGGGATAACCAGGATCTGGATTCTCAATTCCGTTTTTTAAACGATTCGTTACTCGCTTTGACCAACGGGCTTTCTCTACATATTGAGAATGGCAACGGTCAGTCTAAGGGAGTCGTTAGATTAGACAATGCATTAAAAGTCTGCGAGAACAATTTCAAGTTTTCAATTTGGCGCTTTTCTCACTCGACCTCAATGACCACGCGGTGGAAAGGAATTCGGGCTTTGAAAGCTTCCGCGTGAGGTGAAATCGCAACGCATCGCGGGCAAGGCCTGCACCTTCATCCATATTGTAAGAGGTTGCCACACCTCAGTGTAGGGCTAACCGCCCCGGCTCGGGTGCGGGCGCGCCGCCGAGTAAGAGGGATGAAAGGGCAAGCGCGCGGGCCTCGTGTAATTACTTAGCTCGGGTAAGGTCGCGCGGCGGCGGCGGAGGAGCGGGCGGGAGTCGCTTGCCGAGGTCGCTAGAGTTTAATGGACCGGTTCTTACATTAACTCGCTCGTTTGCACGTCAGTGCGAGGCGAGCTCGCGGATATGCCCTCGTGTAACCTTTAATTGCACTCATAGAAGCGCGCGGGCGCGTACACACTCCTGTCTCTTTCCTGCATTTGCTCCCCGGGGAGCGGAGGGGGGGGGCGGGGCAAGAGGGAGAAAAAAAAAGGCTCGGCCAAGTAGAAACGACCTACCGGGGTGGCTTTTATCGGCTTCCTCTCTCGGCCTTTGGATCATGGTCCAGGGAGCCGGGGGCGGGGGCCGCGGGCCGAAGACCCGCGCGACGCTTGATTTGATTTAGACGGCTCGAGTAATTGCGCCCGGAATAATTACAGGGGACAAATGAAAAGCGGCGTTATTGCACTCGGGCCGGGCATGGGGCTGCACCGCTGCCTGGATTACCCTGCAAACTTTATTAAGCGCTCAAGGAAACAATGAGATTTGCCATTGGTTAGGTTATAAATTGATACGCGGGAGAAGTGGGGGCCGGGCCAGGAGCTAATAAGAGATCGGGGTCGAGTGCACTCGGCCGGGCCCTCGGCGGATGCAGGCCAAGAGGCAACCGCCGGGGAAGAAGGTGTCTTTCGTGGCCGTCAGGCCGGATCCGGGCCCCGGGGCCGCGCAGGCAGCTCAATCATCGGCTGCCTGCCGGCCGACACTCCCCTCGAAAAAGTCGGCGCCAGCCTCCCGGGGAAATAATCGGGGCTCGGATTCAAATCCGGCGGAGGCTGCCGGTCCAGGCGGGGGCGCCTCCCGGGTCGGGCGCACCTCGGGCGATGGCCTCGCCGCGGACCGGCCAAGGGCCAATTTCGAGACTATGGCTAATAAAGCGGTTTACGGGGGCCCTGGCTGCCAAGGCGCCCGCCGAGCCGTTGGCCGGCGGAGAAAATTGCGCCCGGGCCGCGCACTAAACCCTCATACGCTTAATGACGAATGAACGGGGCCCGTGTCTCTTAAGTTTTACGCGGCAGAGGTCGCCGGCAGCGCTGCCCCCCCCGGGGGCTCGTTTCCCGGAGGCTTCTTTCCTCGGCCGCGCGGGCCCTGCCTCCCGGGGAAAAGCGGCCCCGGCGAGTATATCGGGGGCGCGGACACCTGCGCCAATTGAATGCGTTAACGTAGTGCGCGGGCGCCGGGGCTCCGGCGCGTTTTGATATTCCGCCGGGACGCCGGCCCCCCGGCCCCGAGCCACTCTGGCATTCACCTCGCGCGCCCGCCCCACCGCCGAATTATCTCCCCGGCCGCCGCGCGTCACGATCCCGTCGCCGCGCCTCCCGCCTCATAGACGCCACCCGCTCCCCCGCTAATGCACCCCGCACCCGGACTTTGTCACTTTTCGCTGCGGACCGCGCGCCTTCGCCAATTAGCCCAGTGGGCGCCTGGTCCCGCGGCGGGACCGCCTCGTTTCCAAAAAACGGCCCCCCTTCATCAGGGGCTAAGCCACGGATGGCCGCGCCGCCTCGGCTCCCCTCGAACTTTGGACAAAGTTAAATATGCCGCGAGCGAGTCGAGGGGCTTTTCCCACGCCGGCAACTGCCTCGATCTTCGCGCTCTCGGTGTCTCATTACTGGCCTCATTCGACTCCCGCGCTTTTCGAATAATCTTGTTAGCCAATTTCCTAGCCGTCGCTTTCGGCATGCCTCCGTGTTTACAAACATCTGGGAATGCGTATGATTCTTCCATTCTGGGAGTCTACCTGTCAGCCGAGCAGTCTCTTTTTTATTATCGCTTATATTTTAATCGAAGCTTAACCATGCCACTGTCGAGATCTATTAGCAACATGCTTTCGACTTATGATCGCGGAATTTTTAGCTTCCATCGTAATCCCGCCGAACAAAATTACTCGATGGACATTCCATTGCACATGGTAGATTGTGATGTGATACTTAATCAATTTAGCCTAGATTCCTTCCTCGCGTTTATTCGTCAAATATCGATATTTCATGTATTTTTAAAACACGTACGGATTAATTATAGTATTCTTCTTTGGCGTTATCATTTATTTCGTTATCTCAAACATATACAATGTTTGAATTTAAAAATATACAAAGATTCTGATGAATCAACTTGTAGGCTAATGTAATATTACGAATGATTTTTTTTCCTGGCTAAATATACACCTTCAGTTTTGAGAAAAAATTAGTATTCGACATTTAGGAATGGATAACAAACATCATGCACATACACGATTTTGTTGACAGAAGTGTTTTTCAATCGTGCATTACAATGTAACTTCAGTTGTAAATCCCACACTCATACGACTCTTCTTAAGTATCGTTTAATCTTTGTTCAAGATCAAATTTTATGCATGAGCATGCATAAACAATTATAAATAAATTTGATCGGAATAAACCATGAATAATATTTTTATAATACTTTCAAAAATCTAAAATTAGTCTTGTGTAAAATAAATGAAAAGAAAAAACCTAGGGCTGAAACGATGCTCATTGTTAATTCATTAAGTCTACATCTAAAAATGAAGTATTTTATCAGTTGTGTCAATTTGTATTAATTAACTGTTTAATTCAAGTTAATTTTCTTAAATACTGAATTTTGAAACGCAGAAAAAGAGGAAAATTAGTGCAAGTAGAAAAGACACGGTTTAGTCAGGCACGAGAAACGCTACTATTTTAGCTTTCGGGGAGTAGATCATCATTTTTTAGCTTTTCAGCATACTTGCGACATCGGAACTAGGTTAGACATACCCGCGAACGCGGATGAAGTTTTCATTTGGTCGAGCCAATTGGGCCAGAGGCGGGTGATCGGCAATGGTAATCAGTTAGGGGCCGGCTCCGCAGGGCTGGCGCTCGACGGCGTAAGAAAAAGCCGCTTCCGCGCGGGGAGCCTTTAAAGCGCTCGGCACGATCGAGCGGGCGCGCGTCGAGCTTAGCATAATCTTGGGCGCGGGCTGATGGGCCGGGAGGCGGCGCCGTCGCCCCGGCGCGCCGTCGCGGGAATAAAAATTGCCACCGACTCGTCAGGGGAGCAATAAGGCCGGGGCGCGCCTGACCCGCGGAGGACGCGGCTCTCGGGCTTGCGCCGAGTCTGTTGCGCGATATCGGCGGGGCCGCGCCTCGCGTGCGTGCGCCGCATAATGCGCCGAGGTTAGGCGCGACTCCGGGGGACGGGCGGCGACCCGCCCGTCGATGGCTACGCGCCGCCCATACCCGCCCAAAAATTTATGCATACGAATGGCGTACTTTGCATCAAGATTGAAACTGGCGGCCGGCGGAGACGCGGATTTTTCGGCTAATCGAATTTCTGCACGGTTTCCGGGCGCCCGCCAAAGCCTCGCCTCGCCCGCCCGGCCAACCCCGCCCTTTTTGTTTATGCGCGCGGTTCATTTCCGCCGTTCCGCCCCGGCAACCGGCCCCCGCGCATCTCCCAAAATCCCGAAAGATAACGGCGATGCATCGCCGCGTGCCATTGTTTTCCCGTCATTTTTAATAATTGCTTCATTACACCGAGGCCCCTGCAATTTCCACCGTGACTAGAATAAAAACCGTCCTGTGATTTATGATTTTCCCGCCCCGACAAAAGTTTTAATAAAGCCATTACCGCTGCAAATTTTCAATCCATCATCTCGCCAAAAATTCTATGCGATTTTCAACGGGACGGCGATGATTTTAAAAAGATTCGCGCTCAAACGCAGATCGCGTGACTGCGGTTACGCCTACTCGCGCAAAGACTCTGATTCAATATGTAATAGTACACTCTCGCTAAGCGCGGATAATCTGCATTATTTACAATTGTAATTGCGACCCATAAATTACTCGAAGGAATGACTTTTCCCACCCCGAGTGATCGGCCTCGTTACCTGTTATAAACAATGCCATCCAAGCGGACTTTTTCTCGCGCGATCAAATGACCCCGAAGACGGCGCACGTATCCAATAAGACCCAACGCCCCCGGATGGAAATCGCGTTAGCGCGCGATGCCCGCAACTCATCCGGCCCGAGACAGCCCCGGGAAAAAATATGCAAAGCCCCGGGCAAAGTGTTTTCCAAAGGCCCGCGCCTCCTCGAAGAGCCTTTCTATTTTTGCCCGGCGGTGAAAACCGGGCGCGCGGCCGCTGCAGTATTCGCGCACAGCCCCGTCGCCCCTGCACCTGACGTCGCGTCGCCCGTTAGCCCGAATAAGAGATTCGCCGCGGCCTTCGGGCCCGGAAACTTTTGTCGTTGGGGGGCGCGCCGATAAACGGCCACTGGGGGAAACCGGGAGAGCGCGGCGGAGGCCTGCGTGGAAGCCCCCGATCGGGCCTGCGATATAGCACACGAGAGTGGAAGAAACTTGTTATTAGATCGCTTATTATACTTATAAATTGATTCGTGCTCTGGACCGGGGGACTCGGCGCCGAGTTCCCTTATCCCCCTCAATCTCTCGTTTTCTCATCTCGGAATCGTTATCACCCCGTGATGACGTAATCGTTTTCTCGTTTTCAAATACGCACCCTGCTATCGTAAAACTCCAACTTCTTCGGGTATAATTAATAAGATCCATAGAGATTTTTACTCCCAACGCGTAGGTGTTTGTCACTGCGTCAAAGGGTAAAAATCATTCGAGCTCACGTTAAGCCCATCTGAGTAGGACTTTTGAAGTTTTGAAAAAATTCTAATTTTCTTGCAAAGTGTTTTACGCGTTAAAATATCGTTTACAGGCTTTTTAAAACCACGTACAACCGTAATAAGAGCAACATTTATTCGCTTTAAAATTAATGCCCGTGCCGCTTTGTAAAAGCCTCGTGTTACCGTGCAACGGTTTGCGTTATTTTTAATTGTTGTAAACAAAACTTTTGAGCCACTTACCGAAATTTCGGTGTCGGAAAATTCGAATTATTTTCCAACAACGCATTCTGCACGTGGAGCAGCGGCTTCCACGCGCCTATCCATTACTGTCGACGAGTCCGGGTTTACCACCGCGAGACACTTATCGGTCCTGGGCTAAAAAAGCCAAAGTAATAAGGGCTCATCCATTCAAGGACTTATCAATTCGCCGATAATATGACCGAGAAACCCGAAGAGCCGAGCTGGCGTAAGAAAAGAGGCGCGAGGTAGAAAATCGCCCGAGCGGCAGGAGAGGCGGGCGAGCGACAGATGTACAAGGATGAAAGAGTAGAGAAACACGAGAGGGTGGGCGGTTTGGGAGGTGGGGGGGGAGCGGCAAGGGAGAGCCCCTCCGTCGTCTCGGTGGCAAGTTTCCATTTAGCGCTCGTCTCGTCGGGGAGGAGAGAGAGAGAGGGGCCGAGGGGCGCCTCCGCGCGCCTCGTCGCTTCTAGTCGCTCCTCGTCCTCGCCGGCAGCAGCGTCGGCGTTCTGACGGTTTACGAGGGGAGAACGGGGGTCGGCACCGATAAAACTTAGCTTACGCGCTTAATACGACATCCCATCGGCCTAATTCACTTCCCGCTCGCCTTCGATTTCGATTTATTTCGCTCCTCGATGTATATACCCGGGAGCCCCGGGCACGCTTTTTTTACGCGCGACTAGTGCCGGGGGTCCTCGCGTTGCCCGCAAAGCGGATCGACCCAAGATTATTAGGAGAGGATTTTCCTCGAGGGTTGCTTATTTACCGTATCGGGGGCTTATTAGCATTAAGCGCTATCAAGTGTGTGGACAAGCCCGCGTCCTGCCCGCGCCGGGCTTTTCGGACACGCGATCTTTGTTCGCGTTATTGCTTACTTGACTCTTTTTATTATTATCAGTAAGCGCATTAACCAACAGTATTTGTATCTGATAATAATGCTTATCTGCTTTAAAGCGTAATTTCCCGAAAGTCTCCCTGTATAGGATATTTAATTGGGAACCAAATACATCATTGAGATAACGTTTATTTTAACATTGTGGGAGTCATTTTGGCGACAATGCAATAATGAGCAAGATTTGCGATACAAATAGAAAGCTGAATTTATTTATTAGTGTACTGCCAAAGCCTGCATCTGCTTAAAATCAAATATTAAACTGAATCAGTTTTTAAAGTCTTGGCAGATTTGATGATAATTATAATGTGTGTTTGTAAATATGTGTAACTTTACTATATTTGGAAAAAAATTTAATTTTATAAAAGTATTTGGTAACAAATAATACATTATAAAGCATATACAGGGCTATAAAAGTTAAAATGACGTAGAATAATTAAATGCACATTCTGTAGTTTTCAAATAATTTTAAATTCGGTGTTGTGTATGCATACTGCTATGATTATTGAAAACTTGGTATCCTTTATTCGTTGCATTATGTAGTTTATGATAAAAATCAGAAAAAATAAAAATTTACAGACCTAGTTGGGCGAATGACTACATTTATTTGTTTAAACCAAAGTCCCATTTAGCGGTCATAATACTTTCATCTGCATGCGAAATCACAGGATCGGCAAATTGTTCATTTTACGTATCACCGCAAGTCGTATAACACATTTCCCTTTTACGTGTATACCCCGTAGAGCGACATTTACACCAGTATAATATTAAACTTACATTTGCGGATGTTGAGGACCGAACAAGCATAAAACCGGGAAAGTTCATTTTCGCTAAAATAATTCAAATGGAGTCTGTGACATAATTGAGAAAGTTTCTCCTTATATTTCTCTTTTATTATTTAACTATCGAAGTGAAAATAAAGTCGCAATGAAATTAAAATATTGCGGGCGTTGTTCATTAGACAGAGGCGCGGGATAAGTGCAAGGTAACAGCGTTATGCTAACTTTGGCACCTGGAATTCGCGCTAAACGCCGAAAATTCCCAAAACGCGTTTGCAATGTAATTTCAAACGGATTACAAAGTGATTGCGCTACGCAAAACGTGTACATTGTGTGAAGTTTTCGGGGCTTTCAACTCGCGGGACGCAATGTCAAGGAAATACATGTACGTATATACACGTACTAATCCTTGGTCGGGCGAGTGGAGGGGCAAGAAAGCCGATGTCGGAGGTCAAGCGGCGAGAGGCTAGGTCGGGTCGCGGTCCGGAGCGTGGGAAAGAAAACGCGGGTCTGCGGGGTGAGGGAGTCGCGAGTCGGAGGCAGCGTCGACAAGCGCATCTCCCGGGCGGTGGCGCGACACGGGGCCCCGGCGCCCGCCCCCGAGCTGCGCCAGGGGAGAATTCGGGGAAAATTCCGAGAGACAGTTTGGCCAACTAATACGCGAGGATCGGCGGCGAGGGGCGGGGGGGCCGTAGAGCCGGGCAGCGGCGGGCACCGGCCCCGGGGCTAGAGCCGGTGTCGGTGTCGGGGCGATAGTTGGAGGCCGTGCGAGCCGAGTGGCCGTTATACGGGGTCCTAAGCATTCTGATTCTGCTGACCGCTGCTCCACCCTCTTTTCGGATCGGGCGGGCCGCGGCGCCCATCTCCCGCGGGCTACGTGGCCGGCCTTCAAACCACCGGCGGGCGCCCGGGGCGATCCGCCCGCCCGGCTTCCTCCCCCCGCCCCCCGGCGCCTTTCCTCCGCGGGGCCGATACCCGCCCACGCACACGAGCGGCGGCCGGCCGCGCGCATATCAATCGCCGATGCAGCGTGCGTGCGCCGAGCGATTGTCGAGGGCCGCGACGCCCTCGTTAGGCCGGGCTCCTCTCGCGGCCCTGCGCTCGGCACGTCTGCCCACTCCGGGGGATTTCTGCTGATGCCCATGCGCCCGAAGACGCCCCTCTACGTGTGTCTCCCCTGGAATCCCGAATATTCGCCAGCCGGGGATTCCTCCGCCCGGGCCGGCGCGATTGAAAAATTACGTGTTTCGTTCACGCCTCGCTTTTATTTCCGCCCCGGCCTTTATCGGCTTCTGGCCCTCTTCCTCCGAGTATCCATTCCAACTTGTAATTGATTCAGACTCTCGACGGAGAATTTGTAACTAATGCTCGATGCCCCAACAAAGAGCGCAATCCCTACTTTCGCCTACTTCCATTTGTTCGGCATCAAGCCCGACAACGGAAAAGACCAAAAATGTAGATTCGATACGCGTTCCTCGTTTATCCTGCAATTAGTACCAAAGCTTTGCATACTTGATTAATACGATCAAGTGTTTTAAACATCAACGCTCCGCTTTAATTTTAATTCGTTAGTTGATTGATAATTACAGTATTGGATACCTATATGAACGTACCCATGTAAAGTGCAGGTTACGATGAATAGTTGAAAGGTTAATTTAATATTGCACGAATTATTGCGGTCGTTTCGAAACTCGAACTGATTTTGTCAAAAATTTCCTTGTGAGAATACTTTTATTACACGTCGACATTTATTTTATTCACCTATCATTAGCGCCAAGTATAAATTATGATCTTGGATGCCAATATTCTGTCCATATTATATAGCGAGTTCGTAATTTATTTGAACCGTAGAAAGATTCGGAAAATAAGTGTGCGCCACACTCTATTATAAACAAGCGGATTGTTTCATGTTTAGAGCTATTAACTTTGAAAATTGGTCCTATTATTTATATTGATTCATAGTCAATTTGTGGTATCTAAAGGGTGAATGTCGCCCTGGATTGACCAGATTCGGCGATAGACTGCAGCTGGTTCAGTATGCATAGAATTCAATGCAAGTATTACAGATTCGAGAGGAATAAATTATTTGAATAATTCGTTTTTCGAACGGGAAATATTTCGTGCCGACTATTAACCAACTTTATCCGCGTGGAATTTTCCGTGATTGGAATTGAAAATGTACTCTTAGAACGTGTTATTTAAAATACTAATTTTGATATTCGATCCTTTAACATCTGAATACATTTACAAATATTTCGCAATCGAAATTCGAACACGAACACAAGTTATATTTTATCAAACAGTCTCATTTTTAAGGTCAGGTTTTACAATTCGCAAGCACGTACTCTTGTGTTAAATGCAGAAAAACGCTGCGCGCAAAATAGTTTAGAACGACTAAAAAGTAAGATACGCTTTTTACGCACTGTGAAGCAATATAGGTTACTACTAAACTATTAACTTTAATGTTTCCCTGGCTTTCTAATTACTGTACAAGAACCTACTGTACTTTAAGATTTTAGTTTATTTTAATATGCTTTGACTTTACGCGTTTAAAGTAGAAAAATATATAATTGGATAAAAGAAGATCTTGTTTAAAGTTAAAAAATGATTTGTTATTAAAAGCCATAATATAGAGAGCTGAGCTTAAAATGAAAAAGGTTAATTAATTAGGATGATGAGGATTAATTGACGATCTATATCATTAACTCGACAGTTGGTAATCACGGCTTATGGAAAATCAATTCGGTTGACAACTTATTCGCAACTGGGCTGCAAGATAAAAAATTAAACTGCAAGTAAGTGTGACAGCGCCGGCTATAAGAGGCGAATAATCTTGGGTGGGGATGTTCGCTTTAAAAATTTAAATTATTCCCTGGAAACGATTTTTTGCCATGTGCCGGGAGGCGGCGCGGACGGTTCCTCGATCCGACGCTCGAACCCCCCCCCCCTCCAGCCCGATTTCCTCGTCGGTGAAATTCCGCCTCGGCGACGCGCCCACGGCGAATTCCGATATTTCATTCCTAAATCAAATATTTCACGGGGAGTAGGCGCGAGCGCGGGCCGAGGCTTCGCGGGGTTAGGGGGCGCGACTCGTGACCCTCCTTTACCGCTGTCCGGCCTGGCGCGTGGGCGGCAAAGTATAGGGGGGGTGGGCTCGCCGCCGGCGAGGACGGCCCGGTAAGCGCGCCTTCGGGGGCTCATGTTTCCAATATCAGTAGCGTCTTTGATGCATCGCCGCTCGGAAGTATCACTTGTTTCGCCCGTGAACGGGGATGAGAATGAATTCTCCCTCTGGCCCTGCTTCCTTCCCCGGCTTCCCGGGCCCGCGGGCTCCTTTTTACGACACTCGAGGCTTTCACTCGGCGGCGCTGCTTCTTCCCGCGGCCTTTGAGCCGCATTCGTGTGCCGAGCCACCCTGCCTTCCGTCCTCCACGGCTCACCGAGCCGTGCCAATCGACCTATTGATTCCGCGCGTCCTGCCCCACGCCGAAAGCCTCCGAATTAATGCGCACCCGGGGCCCAGCTAAGCCGATGAGCTCGCGTTTCGCGAGGCGTCCCGGCCCCCTTTTTTGAAAATGCGATAGCCTTGTTGCGATCCGTCATTTGGCCCACCGTCAGAGGAGTCAAAACCCTTCGAGCCATTTGGCGTATTTTTCGAAGGCCATCTACGGTTTCGCCAGAGCTTTTCAACTTTTTCTTTCCCGCGCACCATTTTTTCCGACTCATGTTACCTTATGCGTTCGTCCAACGTCACATAAAATCCTTTAATCTATATGTTTTACTCGTCCGTATTCAATTTTATCATGGATTAGTTTATATTTTAAGTAAATTAAGGAGTATACATTATTTAGCTTTATTTAATAATAGTGCAGGTTAATGCTGATGAATCTCTCGGTTTCTATATAAATGCTAACGGTCATTTATGAATCGAAAGTATTTAAAATGTTAATGATCAATTAGAGTATCTGTCATGGCTGTAGATTAAACGGCGATTATTATCTCTTTGCAACACGGATTCGTATATATAGCATTATTAATATTTTATCAGACTTATAAAGATTAGCGTACTTAAAATAGTCATTTAAAAAAATTTAAATATGCAGTTCCTTCGAAATCTTAATTCAACCACAATTTTAGGTTGATTAATCGTACCTACGTATAATTAATATGTTAATATGTATTTCTACAATTTGAAATCATTAAAAATTCTATCTTGTTTATCTAAAAATTCCTGTTTGTGTTTTTTTTTATTTTTTTAAATTCAGATATTAAGAAAAAAAGAGAAAGTAAAGAAGAAGCAAAGCGGAATGCAGCCCGATAAATAGCTTAGAGAGGGCAAGAAGTCGCTACGGAAAATATTACCTCTATCAAAAATATTAATATCCCTTGACAATAACAAATCTTTAAAATAACATTTTAAATTATCGATGTATTATATAAATTTAAGAGATTACCTGTACAATTATTTATGATGTCACTTATTCGTAGTCGATCGAATAAAATGAAATCTATTATTAAATGTATATTATTTGAGAAATACAGATATACAGTATATTCATATTATTGGAAAAATTTAAATTAAAGTACATAAGTGTTAAGAACTTATTAATTATACAAAAGAATATTTTATATCAATTACCTATAGAATAATTGATGTATAATGAGATATCAAGAATAGTAATGCATAATATTTATCATCTATTTTTTTCTCAAAAATGTTATTTATATGTTGCATGATATAGTTCTATGTCACAGAATATATAACATTAGATGTATTTTTAAAAGGTGTAAAAGAATTATCAACTTACATTATTATTACTATTATATTCGTGTAAGCAATTTTACCTTTTATTGAAGCAAAATATTTAGAAGAAAATATTGAGAATAAAAACGTTGTAAAATAAAGACAAATTTAGAACGTCGTAAATAAACATTCCTTCTTCAAATGATTGCATTTTCAAACAAATGAAAAATTAATTGTAAATTTCTAAATAAGAATAATGTTACATTTATATAGGGATAAGTACATACAAATATACATTTACAAAAATAATTAAATTAAATTTAACTGTATATAGGTATGTACATTCTTAACTGTCGAATATTTAATCTAGAATCTCGACTATTCTGGACAGCTCCTTAAAAACTACAGTGCGCAAGATTTGATAAAAGAATGTAGATTATACTTATGTGTGAGGGTGTACATAAATGTCATGATACAGACTGCGATGACAAGAGCTCATGCAAGAATGACCGCACAAGCTTGTCACTGTCCACCTCGACCCGAGTACCTGCAGAGTCTACACCATGAGCTTTTCTCTCTGATACTTTGTCAACCTTGGCAGAAATCCTTTCTTACAACCCAATCATCCCACACGAAAATTTCATCTCGGTATACTCATCATCAAGTCCATAAGTCAGAAGTATTACTTTCCTGGAAGTCTTCTCACTCCGTAGCTTCGGCTTAAAAGGCTTAATTAACACGCTCGGTTATGTACCGCAAGTCCATTTTTCTTCCTACAAACATCGCGTTAGTTGCAAATCTCATACTAGTCTCGTGCAAATTGCCACTTACTTTTTAGATTATTCAATGAATATGAACACATAAGTTTTTAAATTACAACCTCTTTTTTAACATAGCATATTTTGATATTTAGCAAAAACGTATAGCTTAACGACAAATGGCAACACAAATAACTCTATCCATACCGCATAAATACCACATAAATAATACAATTTACAATGTCAACTAAAATATAAATATAATTTAATTCTTCTGCAATCAATCTTTTTGTATGATAATAGGTTTGACCAAGAATTATTGGAATATGAATCAATTATCAATCCATTGAAGAGTAAATCAACAAATAAATTATAGATTTCTGCAAAACAAAGTTATTTTTAATAATAGAAAAATTATTACTGTTAATATTACTCGTCAGAACGGAAAGGCTATTAAAATGTCTCGAATCTTTATTGTTATTTTTTTATGTAATTTTAGAAATCAATATATGCAATTTCAGATACAGTGTGTTAAAAATTAATAAGGCCCAGTCAATTCGTACATAGTCAACTTAATTTTGTAATATTGTTCTGTAGAAACAGTCCATCGAGAATCGATCGAGAACATCAAAATCGAGATAAAAATTTAGAGTATAATTGCGTAGTCTATTTAATTTTGACTAGTATGCCCTTATACAATTATATTACATATGATTCACTTCGCGTGACTCCCGCGAATCTAAAAAAACCAAGAGAGTTGTGTGGGGATGGATGGATAAATTAGTCGTACAAGGAATTTTAGTTATGATGCATTTATTATGCTTAAGCTTCCTCTTGCACGGGAAGGTGAGATCGCTCGCGGTCTAGTCTAAGTCTGGTCTAAGAGTTAGAATTAGAGTGCGAGCCCGCCGAGAGCAGCTGCTTATATATGCGCTCGTCCTCAGATGAGGCCCGAGGCTTGCGGTGTCGCGTTACACAGTTGCCGCGTCTGCGGAATGTGTCCGGGATAGCCCGTATATCCCACGGACAATTATATTAATTTTACCATTATTTGGTTTTGAATAAATTTATTACATCGGTATACTCATCCGTAGAAATTTGGTTTCGTCAAAAATAAGATTTATTATAATTCAGAATTAAGAACAGCCCATTTGAAATATTCGGTAATGGGTTTCGATGTTGTACCTGTTGTGATTGCCTATCCTATCATGTGTACCTTTGTTTTCGTGATAAAATGCTACGTTATTTCCTCACTTACGGAATTTTATGTGGGATTTACGAGATCCATGATATTTGGGAAAATGGCTCTGGAGTCGGGTGGATTGACAACATGTTCACCGACCCCATGACCCAAGAGCTCCGAGGGTAAGGCCCCCTAGGACTGGACACCGACTGGCTTTGGTAGCTTGCCTCTATAGATCCGGCTGTGGTTTCGTGACCACAGGGTACCTTCGTTGGGTTAGCTCACATCGTAACAGTACAGGATTTAAGAGCCGCATCTTACCTGACTTTACATAAAAATTAAATAACATTTTTTTTTATTCTAAAAATACATGTTTGATGCACGCAAGGATTTTAATCTACTTTATCTCTGGGCCTTTGAAATTGTCAGAGCGCTTTAGGCTCCGTTTGCTTCTGACCGGACAAGCATTCTTTGTCAGATGATTCTCAACCGCAATTAAATAGAAGATATGCTTAATATTGTCGTCAGTCATGTCACAATAATTATTATTATTATTTCCAGTGGGATAATTTAGAAGAAGCAATGTTAGTTACATGTAAGTCTTATTTATAAGTCTAAAGATGTATTTAAGTAGTATTAGTAGAAATCCAAGGTACAATTGTGTCTAGCTACGGGTCTTTGAAGAAAGTTTCTCATGTTTGTCTCAAAGAAGCATTCGCATTTATTGTAAATCCTCCTAGAAATGCTCCCTTTCTACGCAAGTATAGGAGGAAATCTTTCAATTACAGGAATAGAAAAAGAAAAGAAGGCATTTGCAGGAAAGGTACATGTGCATGAACATTCCAATCTCTCAGACTGGGTGAAAACGTTGACCTGGTTCCGGCTTCGCGGTTTTACCGCAGATCAGCAGCGGCCAACAAACACAGCGCTGCTCACGAGCCAAGTAAAACCAGGGGCATTTAATGTATTGGGGACGGAAGGTTAATTTTTTGGTAGCGCAATCGCTGCGCAGGGCACAATAATAACAGGAAGCTCGCGAGCTCGCTCCCTTACAGGGGCACATTTACAGGGCGCGGAAGGGGGGGGGGGGGGAGGCGCAAACAAAAGTGGCGCGAGGGGCTGTGAGAGGGCGAGCGAGAGAGGGGCAGATGGATGGAGAGGCGGCCTCTCTCTCCGCGCGAGCATCGGGAGGTTAATGCATCAACATCAAAGTGCCTCGGCGGTACAATTATTGCACTCAACACCACTACCCCGTGAAACCCATACGCGCCGATGAATACCCGAGAGCGGCCCTCTTTCTGCCCCCGGCAGCTCGGCCCGCCCACCAGCCTCCCTCTTGTCGGTCCCTCGCGCACGGGCGTGTGTTTTAATACGTCTGCTCGTTTACGAGCCTGGATTTTGCTCCCCCTCGCGCGTGTCCAGCGAGACGCGGGTGCGTGAGCCACGCATCCACACGCGGCCGCTTGCCGCGACAGCGCCGCGCTGCCTGCCGCTGTAGGGGACGCGTAGGAGGGGCCCCCCACCTCGCCGGCCCCGCGCCCCTACCCCGCCCCTCTTATATTACATTCTTCCGCGTTCCAGCGTTTCGCCGGCCGCCACCGGCGCCTCGATTCTCTTTTTTTTTTACCCCGCGGTCGGGGAAGAAAAAAGCGATAACGCCGCGCGTAGCGAGCTTTGAACCGCGTCCGCCTGCCGCACTGATATCGCGCGGAATTAGAGAGCTTCGGAGCGAGGAGCCGCGATTTTCCAAAGCTTCAAAGAGTCCATCGGCTAATGCGGCCCAGGTGCCCGGGCGGTTGGGACGATGCGCCGCCCCATACACGTGCTCCACCTACGTTATTGCGGATCGCGGCTATTTTTTATATTAAAGATATTCAGGGACAATAACTTTGTAGCTCGGCGCCTCGTCTACCGCACGATCCCAGCCCCGCTCCGCCGGCTTCTACCCTTTCATATCTCGATATTACGCGAATGTTTCCCGGGGGCGATTTTTTCCCAGATTATTGATGAAAAAGCGGACCCTTTCAGCCGCGCCAGTCGTGAGATGGCACTATATGCTTGACGTTCCTATCACTCGCCAAACCCAGCGGCCGTATCAATTTTAATTTATACATTTTTCCAGTCTGCCTGCTTTTGTTGCCTCGTGTACGCTGAAGTTAACAAAGAAAGCGATTTATAAGGGAGTCCAATGTTGCTATAATTGCAATCGATTTATTAGCATGTCAACCGACGTCCATTCCAAGTAAGTCAACAAGCATTCAGGCATGAGCGCGCGCTTGTCGGGTATACTCGACATCCACATGACCATCTTTCGACACTTGTGATGTCTTTAACCGACTCAACTTACTCCGATCCGATCCCACCGCTTTCGTGCTAACTTGGCTAACGTTAAATGTGACGCATGCATTTTTAATCAGAGTATTATCGTTTAAACCGACTAAATCTTTTACACGCCTCATAAATTGAGAAGAAAGTTTCGATGACAGACCTATTTAAATATTAGACTTGCGATCGAAACCTACAAAAACGACAATTCGACAACTGCAACGAAGAATAAGTATAAGTACAAATAAAAGTAATAAAATACACTATTATAAGTCGGGCATGAGTAACATTCGATGTATGGAGCAGTCACGTTGAAAGGATCCGCGTCCTCTTCATGCAGTGAGTGCGCGTAATTAGCCGTCCGGTCGAACTATCCAAGTAGCAAACCCCTCGGAATTAGAATCTATACCTGCGTGTAGTACTCTGAAACGCACGTACACTACTGCAGCGAGCGAGCGAGGAAGGTGGTGGGGCTGGAGGATGGGTGGGGGTGGAATCGAGAAAGCGATAAGCCCTAGATCGAGGGTCATATTTCCTGCTGCCCCTAGCGCCTATTGGCCCATTATACATCGACGCTTCATCGCGCTGCTACAGTTGGCTCTCCAATTTCATTGCCCACTCGCGGGACAATTGTTCATTCGGTAGTGCACTGCTCCAGAATCCCTGCGCAGTATACCGAGGCAGAGTGTCGAGCGCGGAAACCGCCCGCGAAGATGTCCGATTTATTTCGTCAACTTCAAAGAATCGATTTCCAATTTTCCCAGGTGCCCGAATTTCAAATTTTATTGTCCTCGAAATAGCGCACAGAAAATAGAAACATTTAATCTTAAATTAAGTCTGCAACATTAAGGTACTTTAGCACATACTGAAAGAACTAAATATATACTCTCTTATGCTTGGTCTATTTGGTATTTAAACATGGCTACATCGCGATGAAGTAAGGAAACAGGTCAATAGAAGTACGAGAAATAGATTTCAATGTCTAATGTACGAGATAAGTGCTTTATTTATATTAATAAATAAAAGTAAAAATAAATGGGAAAATTAAAAAAAATTAAATGTAAAGTAGAAAATATTTTAATCGAACGGTACACAAGAGTTACGAAAATGATGTATGAGAAAAGACTCGTAGTAATAGAAAGTTTATAACTGATTATATCACTTGCGATAGCTATTAATTTTGTTCCTTTCTTTTTTTATTAAAAACTGAACGATATTTTTTCTACAATAAAATTTTCCATAAGACTTTCTTTTAAATTACATAACATTTCAAATACGAATATATCTTTCTCCAAATTCTCTGTAGCTTTTAAAAATTTAACTCAAAAGTTTTATCATCTATAAACATGTAAGTATGTCAAACTTCATTAAAATCTGAACATTAATTTTCATAGCGCCTAAACTTCTTTAAACTAGGATACCTGCATGTGAAAGATCATTATCGTAAAATGAGCATGTCATTGCTTCAGTTTTTCCTTAGACTATTTATTAGCCAGAATAATTTATCCGATATACAAGGAAAAATAGCGAGAAAACACAAAGTTTTAGAAATAGCATTACAAATCTATCCATGTATGTGAGCTTTTGATATTTATGTACAAATGTATCTCCTTTGTGATCCATGCAATCTTCCTTTGCTTCTCAATTCTTCCAGAGTTGTCGTAACATTTCAATAGAGAAATGTTTCGTAACTTTTCTTTTTATATTTTTTCGAATATTATGAATAATTATTAAATAAGTTATTTTGTAAAGGTAAAGTAAACAACAGATATTTCACCAACTAAAAAATATTCTTTAATTATACGCGTTTAGTTCCAAGGTAGAAATACTTTATTTCTTTGATTTGAAAGCTTTGGTTCAAGAGGAAAACAGCTTAACTGGCAGTAGCCGCTGAAGCAAGGACATGCCTTTACGTGTCCCAAGGGATTGGCCATTGGTCTTTCGCAACGAGCACACGGACTTTTCCGGGTTCATGTAATGCCACTTGATTTCCCAAAACGATCGCTCCAGCGTCTTGGGAAAAGATTCCAAGATCGACATCCTCTCCAGTTTTCCAGGCCGCCTCCGCCCGGTATATCTGCTAGGTCAGAGCGCTGCCTTTGACGACTGAGGTGACGAGCGAGATTGGCAGGGGCCGCAAACAGCGAATCTCATAACGCGCCCGATCGAATCGCTTAGCCCTGGCAACTACGCACGTGCGTACCTATAAAGCATCTACACGGAAGAGTGCACGAATCATGGGCTATAGAGTCGTAATCGGTGTTTGCGAGCGCTTCTGGCTCCTCTACCCGTCCACTGGTCAAGGAGACCTACCGGATATTAAGCGCGCACGTTAAACTCGTAAATGTCCTCGCGTCCACTCTTACAACTTGCAGGCCGAGATCACCGTACAAACCTCGGTGCAAACGCTCGTGTCGACACGTTATTTCGTCAAATGTGAGATGCTTATGTTCTTACGCATTTTATTAACTCATCATCTTTTATTTACCCTCTAAAAGATAACTAATCAGATTAACTGTCAAACGACTTAAAACGTTACAAGATGATTGCCATTATAAAAATACTATATTTTATCATTTGACAATGTATAGATAAACTGCTGAAGATTATATCCACAATAATAAGAACATCAAGATTGAAGCAGTATGTTTATTGAGTTCAAAGATGACGAAAAGAAAAACTTCAGCTATTTTTTGCAAGACTAAGAATTTTTGTAAAAGGTATTTTAATATTAAAATAACGCAAAAATGCAAGAATAAGGATATCAATCATGAGATAAGTTTAGATATTAAGGAATAATATATTTTGAGCAGAATACTTTAATTGTAATAATTTTATGAAATAATAAGATAACTAATAAATTTTTTATTTACCGCATTGAGGTAGCTGTCTTACAAACTGGCTTATGTTTTGATTGCTTTGGGAGAGTATAAGAGGTCAACGAATGACCTGACCATCCTGTTCATAAGAGTACATTCATCCACTTGTGTTGAAATATTGTATATGTTACAGCTTATGAAGAAAACGTAATCAAGAACTAGAGAAAAATTAGATTTTGTACGCATTTAAGTATGTAAGAGAGTATATGCCTAAAACTAAGAATAATGTGATAGTAATTATATTTGAATAATATCCAATAATTTAACTTATTATTTCACGCGTGTGGCTAAAGCACGAAGGATATATTGAAGTTATTACTCTTGGATAAACCCATTATTAATTGATATCTATTGACTTAAATAATAGGCATAATTTCTTACATGCAGATTATTGTATAATTTGCTGATGATAATATGATTTTATGAGAAATCCACTAATTCCATTTACTCATTCTATTATATTTTATATGAATTCTTAATGCTTGTAGAAATTTTAATCACATACAACTATTTTTAATTCAATAAAAATCATAAATATGGTCTCGACAACTAAAATATATAAAGAAACTAATTATTATTTTAATTATTTACTTGTCTGTATGTATTGGTAAAGCATAAAGATGCTAATTTCAGTGGCTTCTATCGGGTTAGGAACTACTTTGCTCCTGAGATCTACCCTAAGCAATGCAAAAGCGGTTAATTAAGTCTGTGAATTGACTGTTGCAGTTCGATACGCTGGAGATTAAGCCTTTCCTCTTCATAAGTAGATCGTTCTACTTTCTATTTTCACATAATCCTGAAACTTTTACTGTTTCTCGATCGCTAAATGCTACAACTTCTAGAAACCTACATAATCAAAATTTACCAGTACGTATGCATAAATTAAAACCGTAACGTAAATACATTATCAATTATCACATCTTAGAAACATAACAAATGTGAAAATGTGACGTTGGAAATCTTGGATTATTTTATGACATTTACAAAAGGTTAATTTTATTTCTCTCATAAGTTTTATTATACTACAATTTTATTCAATATCCTGATTATTTTTTACCAAAATTTTTATAGAAAATTGGTAATTCATGTAAATTTATTCGTATAGATTTCATCTTTTACGTTTAAATTTTTCCAAAGTGAAAGTACTTATCAGTCCGTATCGGCAAATACCATCCAAAGGCAAATTTCTATGTTTCGTGTAACAATTTCAATAGCTACTACCATCAGATAGGATTAATTACACTATTATAGAGAGCTTGCACTGATTACTGTAATCGCTTAAGGTTACAATGACAGCTGTTTACAAAGGCAATCAAACGACGAATTCAATTAAATAGAATTAATTTGGTATCTTTGATAACGCTAATAATGAGTAACGTTTAGATATGTTATACAAGTGTAAGAAAAACGAGGAACAGTACGGGTATATTGACAGGGTCAAAAAGTAATCGGAAAAGCGAAAAAGGCGAAAAAAGGCGAAGGGTCGAAATGAATAATGGGGGTAATAAATCAGAGGGACAACGAATGCGGTGGCTCGATCACCGCGCATAACTTCCTCGGCCGAGTTATCGGCAGTCAATTCGCAAACTTAATTCGCCGCTCGTAGATCATAACGAGGCCGGGACGCCCGAGCACACCGCGGGCCGCGCCGGCTGAACTGCCTGAAAAATCCTCGCCCACCTCCCCCCCCCCCGCCGACTCGATAAATATGATTCTCGCGGCGCGCTCCCCGCGATTTCACGTATACAGGGCGAGGAGGGGGCGGGGGGGAGGCCGCGCGTGCGTGCACAATGCGCGGCGAATCGCGCGACAGCCGCCGCCGCGTCGAAGGAAGAAAAATAATGGCCCGAGGCAGGCCGGCGTGTTTGGATTTCGATTCATGAATCCCCGGCCGCGCGCACCCAGCGGAAAGCCGAGCGCTCTGTGTGTGTCACCGACACGCGCAACAAGTTGCCGGGGCTCCGGCACCCCCGGGTCCCGGCGCGCCGCCGCCGCCGCCGCCGCACCACTCCCTCTTACACTCGCCGATCTCCCCCCCGCCTCCCGCCCTCTCACTCTCTATCTGTCGCAAGAGTTGCCAAACGGAGCCGGCGCAAGCCTGCAGTTGGCATTAAATCATTTTAAAACCGCGGCACGAAGGGTCTCGCGACTGCTGCTCGCCGGCCCGCAAATCACGCGGACCGGTATAAGTTCGACCGAGGGACAAATAACTGCCGGATGCTTTCGCTGCTTCTCCTCCGTAATTCCTTATTGTATTCAAAGCTTTCTCCCCCCGATACGCAACTGTCTGCGCTGTCGTCTTTTCCAGAGATCATCCATTCTGCTCTTTTGCTCACAGACAGGATCAAGCGATTACAAATTTAATCGCAGCACGCGCGACTCGTTTTTTGGTGTATTTCTAGGTTATTTTTACTATAATTGCGCTAACGGAAAAAATATTCGAAAACTGTTTTACATTGGCGGACGTGTAGAAGTTAAAAAAGTAATAAATGAAATTTGTCACAGTTACGATTTTTGCCAAATGAAAATTTATGTTTCCATTTTCATTTACTTTCAACCTGTAGAATAAATGGAACGGTATATTTCGGCGTGAAGATAAATTCACTTTTGAATAGTCGTATTTGCAGTAGGCATTTGCAAGATAACTATTGCACTTCCCTAAATGGAAGCTTCTATTATCCGTGCGGTATATCAAGTCCATCACATTTGAACAAGAAACAAGCACAGAACTATTGGCAATATGTACACGTGATTTCGTAGTTAGTTTAGTTGTACATTTACATTAAAGTATAGTCTTATTAAACGGTTTTCTAATGTTGGATGAGCTAATTAAACAAGCTAGTTTGAACGTTGCAAACCGGTGCTAATTTCACCCAAACAACAATTTCTGTATGGATTATGCTTGAACAAATAAATCTTGATATTTTTCGAAAAAGTAAACTATCGAGTTAAGTTTAAAAATTTGTAACGAGTTTAAAAAAGAAAGGGAGGATATAAGAAAGACAAAAGCGCCCGCGCCGGTGGCCTTCGTTTCAATTTTCCGCGCAACGCACTAAGTAAATAACGCCGACAGCTTCGCTTTCGAACAAAAAAGTAGTTAAGTTGTAATTTTAAACACTGATTTTCTCCAAGTTGACGTTATAGAAAGAAATGAAGTTAAAAAAAGAAAATTTTCCATTAAAAGGGATAAACTATTGGAGGTTCAAGTGCTCTGGGCGTCTGGGAATAAAAAGTAGGGAAGTCGGGTCGAGGAGCGAATTGAAGGGTTGATAAATGCCCGGATACCGGTGCGGAATACATGTGTGTATGACGAGGAGTACGAGCAGCCCGACGTGGGGAGTAACTGGGGCTAAGAGGGGCCAAGAGTGCGGGGTTACAGCTTGTAATTTATATCGGGCCCTCCATTCGTCCCGAGGCCGAAGAAAGACGCGCGGGAGGTGGAGCAATTACCCGGGCGAGCGGCGGCGGGCATCTTGGGCGAAACATCACAATTCCTTGGGAGGAATCCCGAGTAAATCTCGCGGGGCTGGGGCCAGCGGCGCGGGTGGCGCCCTACGGTACGTATGTACCGGCGGGTAGGGGCTGCCGGGGGCGCCGGGGGTGTCGGGGGGGTAGGGGGGGGGACGGGGCCGCGACGAGGAATTCCCCTCCGCGCGCGGGCCGGAATGAGCCGCGCCCCGGCCCCGAGTTCATTCAGGCCGAAATATCCGAATTCCCGGGGGCGCGCGTTAAACGATCCCCCGGTTCCCCGGTTCCCTGGTCGCCCGGTTCCTCCCGGAAAAGGCGGCCGAGCCGGGGATATAGGCGGGAGACAGATGGCGCGACTTCTTCCGCGCGCCCGGGGGGATTCATTAAGGCGACGCGGAGGTGTTAATATAGTGAGCATCGCCCCGGGAGTCCGGATTCCGGGGCCGCGGCCCGGGAATAATGGCCGCGGGAATGGGAGCCAAGCCCGATGAGGGGCTAAATTGCGCTGCGAGGGAGACAAAACTATTAGCCCGGGGCGGGCCCCGCGGGATGAGCCTGCGGCCGCGGCCCGCGCCCCAATCTCGGCCCGCGACGCAGCCCCGCCCGCCCCCGCGCCCACCCGATCGCCCCGATAATGGCCCGGTCCGCCGCGACACTTTGATAAGCCCGACGCTCGAGCGCCGCCTTTACCCATTGGTGGTCGGACCCACGAGGCCATCGCACCTCCATCGCCCTCCTTCGTCATCTAGCCCTCGACATCCACCTGTCTTCCGGTCTACTGCCCACGCCTTCGCCTCGTCGCGGCCATTCGCCCCTGAACGCTTTTTGACCTATTAACCAGCTCATTAACAGCTGAAAATAGAATCATTATCCAAAATTGCGGATTAAGAGCTTTATTGAAAGTAAACATTGTACCTGTCAAGATATTGGAACAATTTCTTGATTCAAGAAGCGAAGCTTGTGTTAAAAATCAACGTTGTTAGTAATCGTTTTTTTTCACTAGCATTAGGTATTTATTATCCTATCTATTATAAGGATTTCTGAATAGAATATCTGGATGGAAACCTGGATAGAACATGATCGGTGGGAATTCTGCGGATAAAAAAATCTTTGGCTGCTCCTCAGTTAATTGTCTTCATCTAGATAATATCATTGATTTGACTTCTTAAATACTTTTTATATCATAACCCGTGAAAATATTTTCTTCATTGTATTTAATTACCCTTTAATGAATTATTCATTTGATACGATAAAGAGATTCTAATAAAATGTTTTAATCAAATTTTGTGGAAAAAGCAGCGACGTATTGAACATTTAATTAAGACATTCAAGGAACTTGGGTTGGCCAACTAATATTAAAATAAAAAAATCAACTTTATGCAATTCTTTGTCTCATGGCCATAATATTCATCAGACTTACTTCTCGAGTCCCTAAAAAAGCGTCATTGTTCCGCCAGGTGGCAATGTACACGATTCAATCAGCGAAGTCAATGTAATCCGCGACGCATGAATATTTATGGGAGCATCACTTGCATATTTCATAAAATCCAGATTCAAGTGGAAGTGTGGAATTTAACGGAAGGCATAAATTGTGAAATTAGTGGGACACGTATTCCGGCAGAAAAGGGGAAGGCTTAAATTGCGACTTAATAGCGTCAATCTCACGGGGAAGTTTAATGGGGTCTACACGGAGTCTCCCCCGTGCTTCTGGGAAGCTCGCGCCAAGGCTCGGGCGTTTTTCCCGGCGGATCAGGAAGGCCCCTGGCGGGAAAGAAAAGCGCGCGGCCCGGCAGCCAGCCGCCGCGGCCGAGGTGAATCAGGGCCGCCCGGCCAGTATGAAAATTAGAAACTAATACCGGGACAATTAGCGCGGGGCGGTCGTTCCGTAGAATAATAGAGAGCCTCGGGCGCCGCGGGGAAAGAAGCGCCCTCGTAAATTGGCGAGGTAATCGCGCGGCGCATCGGAACAATATCGCGGGGGCCCGTAACTCCAAGCGGAGCGCCGATGCGAGGAGAGCAGAGGGGCTCGATCGGGGCCGGGCCGCTCGCCCGGCGGAAAAGAGCGGGTCGAGTCGGACGGCGCCCGGGGCCGGCCTAGGGCGTGCATGCGCCTCATACGCGCGTCGGGGGACAAATTATTTCCCCATTTTATGGCCTGCTAAAATATAAATCAAGTTCTAAATTAAATTCCTCGGCGGGGGCGCCGCAGCCCCGCAGCGCCGCGGCGCCCGCGCAGCCAACTATAACGAGCATTTTATAACGTGCGTAGGCTATGTGTCAAAGAACGCGAGGCGGCCCGGCCCGGGCGCCCTCTCGAATTCTTGCCAAATTGCATGTGGGCCGCGAGGCGCCGGCCCCGCCCCTTTCGCGCCTCGGCCCGCCGCTTTTTGCCCCGCCAGCCGCCCCGGCGCGCCTCCTTTAATGAACGCGTCCGCGCGACCCCGTTTTATTGAAGAGTCAAGACCGCGCGCTCGCCGCTCCTTGTCCCATTGACCGTCCCTTTCCCTACGCGAGGCAAATTCTGGAGGGAGGTGTCAGTCTTCCCACACTCGGTCCGATCACTCGTGACTCGCTCAGTCGCCCAAAAATCCCGTGCCCATATCGGTTTTTGCGTTTTTCACGCGCTCTGTATGATGACTTCCGCTTTAACTATGTTTTCGAGCAATCATACTCTCAGTCGTATTCCTCAAAATTTCAAAACAAGCCTGCGCAATTCACTTCTTAGCCCAGCTGAGCTTTAACAGACCTCAATTCCTATTGGTTCCGTTTGATGGCTTCGAATCAAAGGCACTTTCAGCTCGTTACTCCAATAAAATTCAGCTTTCCACTTTTGTTCCAGCCACCTCTTATTTCAACCAGATTGTTCGTTACTGCAAATCTTTTGTTTACTCCCAAGCCTTATCGATACTCCCTCTCTCGCATTCTCTTTCTGTTTCGGTTGTTTTATTCGATTATTTATTTTGCGAGACTATAGTATTAAACATCATTTTTGTAAGGAAATCAAGACTTGATTAATCCTATCTGCTCTTCTATTCCTCTTGCCTATGCGTTCAAAGTGTAAACTAATCACTTTCATCAATGAATGCATTTAATTGATTTCAGAGATCATTGTTATTGAAAACAAACAAATGCTAATTTACTCTGATTGCTGAAAATAATAACGTTACGCGTAAAAAACATTTATCTGACACGGCGCCTCTTTTCGATGGATTGATTTAAAAGTTGATTAACTTATCTAGAAACTTGATGAAACTATTTTTTTCTATTTCGATACGAGGAATATTGACTAACGATATAATGCGCACACTGTCATCCATTCTCTACTAAATGGTTAATTTCTCGCGTATGCGAGCCTTCCAACGCTACCTAACCAACTTTTTTGCTGCCATAAAGCTCTATTACGAACTTCCATTATGAGAACAAAAAACGAAACCATGCTAAAAAGATATTCTTGCCTTTTTCCTTCCCGCGTTCTTTTCAATTTACCTAAGTTAAAAATTCGAATCGAATCATAATTTGAAGAAAATGCGAATTTTTCCTTGAATAATTTTTTTTATGTTCATTACGCTTTCTGTTAAATTGTACACAAAAGTATAACCTACCGGTGTTAACTATTCCAACGAAATTGTAATGTAATTGTCAATATAAAGTTTTTGACACGATCATCTACTTTATTAATAAATCTTCAAAAGCATCATTATATTAATTCAGATATTTTGGTGGTTGTATCACAAATGTTGAAGCATTCGTAATGAAATGTTTCATTCGTTCAATGTTTTCATTACAATTTGCAAAATAGGTAGAGGAATACAAATATTTAAATTTCAAATTAAAATGCCTAATTGCTTGCAACGCAATTAATTAAAAAAATTCATCAAAGATATCAACGACAAATTGAATTACAAAGTATACAAATGAACAATGACTCTGAATTGATCATTGAAAACTCACAGGAAATATAATATTTGGGTTTATTTAAAACATTGCGTGCATTCAGGCAGGTTTTCAAAGAAAAATCTTTATTTAAGCTTACATTGACAGGAAATGAGGAGTTGCTCAAATTTGGAGCGTACGAGTTGTGAGGTAGTAAAAATTAGCAGGAGACGGTGCGGCTTAACTCTCGCGTCCTCGCTAATTAATAAAGATTACGCGATAGAGCCCTGAATAATGAAAGTATTCATAAATTAGTCAAACCCTTTAAATAAGCTCTGGGTATAAACAGTGACGCAATAAAAAGCACTTGTTAAGCTCATGAATTTTCAGACTCATAATATTCCCCCGGAAAATTTGAAAATCCCCAGCGGCGGGTCGTAAAGGATATCGGGGGGTATATGGCGCACTCTAGCGGCAAAAAAGTGAGTGGGGCGCGCGCGCCAGCAAGAATATTCCCAAGAATATTCCGAAGAACAGAGAGGGGGGGCTACCAGCCGATTCACCGTCGGGGCGCGAATTAATATTTAATTTGTCGAGTCGGGCGGCGGGTGCGCGGCAATAGAAAGTTATGAAATCAAGTTGCGCGGCCATTAGCCTCCAATGGAGCGCGGGGAACCGCCGTCACCCCGTGTTCGCCGGGAGTCTTTGTGACTGTCCTTGCCAGAGTCGACGGTTACCCCCCGGCCACCTTCTCACCCTCCCTCCGCTCGAGCTCCCTCAGCCGCCCGCTCCTAGTAGCACTTTACTTCCCACTGTGTGTGTGTACGTGCGTCCACCTGCATACAGATATATACATTCGCAGAGGGGGCGAGCGTTTCTGTAACTTGGAGGCTTTCTCCCTCATTTTGCCCGGCAGCGCGGCTCCCGCCTCCCCCGGCCCGCTTCGCCTTTCTTGTAATTGTTCTACGCTTTCTTTCCCACCGCCTGGGAGAATTTCACCGACTTCATAAGGCAGCGTTAACGGCCCCATAATCTAAAAACGAACGGCGATAATTGAAGCCCCGATCGTTTTCGCTCCCTCGTCATTTGATGGAAATGGCAACTCTTGTCCATTTGACCTCGATTAATGCCTGCTCACCAATAATGGATTGTCTAGGAATTGGACTAAAATTAGATGGCGACGAACTCGGCGGATGCAACGTTACCTCAAAGAATGACCAGACGTGTCAAATTTGGACTTTGGGCCAATCGCAAGAACGGGGGTGCGGAGGCTAACGAGATAACGCGATAGCGCCCTCGAGGAATGGCTGTCGTCGCGCGGCCGGCCTGTTTTTTCGGCGTGAATATTGCGGGCCGAATATCAGATTATAATAGAGGGAATATCGCTTAAGCGAGGCTCGGAGCGGTGAAGTGCGCGGGGAGAGCCAGTCGGCGTGGGCGGACGATGTATAGAGATAGCGGAACTCCCAGGTAATTAAACGAAATTCATTTACATAGCTGGAGTAATACGGAGCCAGAGTAGTCGCGAGAGGAGCCGGAGCGACTAGGAGGAGGGCCGCGAGTCAGGGCCCGCGGCGAGGGGCAGGGGACCCGGGATCGTTATACCGGGGAACATTCCAGGCCGACCCTACGAGAGCGCGCGCGCCCGAAAGCCAAACTCGCGCCTGCTCTATCTGCTTTTGATTTTCGAGTGCCATACACGGAGGCATTCGCGGAATGTCGAGTAGTCTTCTTCCGGGCGATAATATCCCCGCCGTGCCGCCCCGCCCCCGCCCCCGCCCCTCGCGCTCTCGCCTTTTTCCCCCGAATATTTACTAATCGCCGTCCGGGGAGTGGCATATTTCAGATGTTCGCGCGCGAGAGAAGGAATCCTCGCATTCCCCCGCGTTTCCGCTTAATAACGGAGCCGCGGAGCGTTAAATGGATCTGTCGAATGTTGCTCTTATCGGCGCGAATTTCTCGCACGGGCATTCCAAATTGTACGGTCGCTTTAGTGGGTCACTCCTTCTACCTCCGCTTATATTCCGATCCTTGGCTAATTCCACGTTAACCGCGCTTTTCAGCTTTTTCCAATAATTATATGCACTCGGAATTCCTCAAAATTCGACGCTCGAGAGCAGATGACAGGGAGTTCGAAAAGGGATTCCGAGTAATCGGCTACTGTTTTCCATTCGTTCCAAGAATACTCTCGCGCCGTTAGGTTTTATCGGTATTATCGCTTTTGCGGATTGAGTGATGTGCCCAGGACAGGCATTCAATCAATGTAAACTGTACGTTTATTTTCCGGGCGCCAATACCAATTTAGACGTTTCAAAACACTGGCGCGTGGAACTAATCAGAAGTGAATACGTCAAAACCTTTAAACTAAACATCAATCATCATCAATCCCTAGAAATAAATCCAATTTTTTTCCCTCAAATCAGAGTACGCCAAAATTTGAAGCGAATGAAAAACTCGGGTCACGGGCGGTAGCTCTTAAAACCGAAAGCTTAATTGATAAAATATCGTAGCAAAGGGTAGCGAAGTACGCGATCCTCTATAATTAAAGTCCGGGGAATCAAGAAGTAGATGAAAGGGCCGACCATTGAAGCGCCAAAATTTCACGAACCGGCGGAGAAAATTAAAATCGTCCCACGGCTCGCGAATCAATGAATCCTGAGCGCCAAATTAGCCAGCAGATTCGCCTGGGCTCTCGAGTCGCGGGGAAAATTAATTAAAAAATCCGCACCTCCAATCGCCGGCCAAAAACTGGGGGGGCGAGCGCGTGACTCTTTTGAGGGCGGAGCGCTCGGTAAATAAAAGGCAGCTGCACAGCCTGCGGGGCAAAGTCGACAAAAACGGGACAAAGGGTGAGGCGCCGGGGAGGGGGGGGGGGCGGCGGGGTCGCGGGTCGGGAATGGAGCGGTGCGAATGGCCGAGCTAACCGCGTGCATAAAACGCGCGCGCGTTCGTATCGCGCTCTGCGCGTGCTTTGCGTGCCGCGTATTTGGATTGCGGGGTCGAACGCCCGCAGCCAGGCGACTATTAATGTTTCACGATAGCCGTCAAATTCGACGGATCGTGCGAGAGGGTTAGTTAAAGGAAGATTGCAGAGGGTGAGTCCCGCGTCCGATTGGGATAAGCACATAAGAGCGAAGCACACCAAGCGTTTCGTTATTTGGTTAACTCGTATTCTGAAACAATATATTTTTTATCACATTAACTTTAAGCGCTGGAGAACTGTATTTATCGCACAGTCGGCGAGAACCTGTTACAGAGGAACGTCATTATATGCTTTTCCCTTGTTTAAAAAAGCCAATCCATTCTGGTTCTTAAGGGTTTTGCTTTTAAAGCAAATAGTTCGTTCCGGGAAAATTCACTATTTTTTTGAGATTTAAAATCGGAAAATCAATAGCAGTTTTCTGTCAAGGTATCATTTAACGCGGTCGTTATCAATGCATCATTTTAAAAAGAATACACACAAGAGAGTATCTCTCGATGGACCGATAATATGTTATTTATGCGATCATCCCCTGGAAATAGGTTGTTCCTATTAAAAACTGAGCGCGCAAAGGCTTTTTAATTGATCTCCAACGTGGATTAGCACTCTGAAATATTAATTGAATTGCTGGGTGAAATATCCACCTTGTTGATACGTGCTTAATATACGTATGTCTGGAAGCATACGAACGCGTTGCTTATGTAGATCCATGAAGCCCACTCGATGCAGCCGCCAACTGCAGGATTTAGAAAAATTGTTTAATTATTCTATTCAATTCAACAGAATAATTCTACGATATGAATTCAAGTCTGTTTGACATTTGAAACGTGCTCATTTTCTATTTAATTTTATATTCGAACAATCAATTTTGAAATAAATATTTCGATTTTTAGGATATTTGAAATAAGTTTTGTAGTACACTGTTAAAGAAAATGATATTTTATTCAATGTAAATGTAATTAATGAGAGTTACTTTCACGAATATAGCGAAAAGATGAATTATGCACTAGCATTAAAATTAATGCATTCCCTTAATCTGAAGAATAGGAAAAACATTTTTTATCACTGCTGGTAGTTCAAGAATAGTTTTTATTGTTTTATTTTAGAGACTTTTATTCAAACCCCGGCCATGCAAAGATATTACCACTTGACTGCCGATCACATAGAAAAAATTAATTTCAATTGGTTTTCATATGCTATTCAAAAGACATGTGCATAATAGACAAAATATGTACGCATACAACCACAATAAAAAGTCTATAAATAGAAAAGGGGTCATAACATTTTCATCTATTACAAACTTACTTCTGCTACTGCCTCTACTGAAATTGAATGTGCATGGCATTGAAGTTTGTGTAATTTACATTAATTTTCACGAACTTGAACGCTTATTCAATTCTTTGTACAAAATATTGAAATTTCTATTACACTTGTAAGAGAATTGTGCATTAAATTTAAGTTTTTTTTTAGCAGTTTAATTATTCCTTTTAATTTCTTCTGAGTTCGATAATACGAATAACCGATGATATTAACATATATACTTTACAGAGATCTTTAAGCTTTAACGAAAAATTTAATTAAACAAATTCATTAAAGGTATTTTAAAGCGATAAGTCCATTGACCGAACGAAATCGAGTCCCCCGAACAAAATCATTATAGGTTTCCGGGGCGACTATAACATTCTCAAAGTTAAATTTGGGCTTAGAGTCGCCGGTTAATTATATGGAAGCTTGGGCTTGCCGGGGAATAATTCCCGGCGCACTCATAACGGAGAGGCCGCGGCGCGTTATCTCGTCGGCGTCGCGGGCGCCGGCCCGCGCTCCAGTTCTTGGGGGCAGCGAGCGGCCCGGGCGATATCCCCAATTACCGGACCCGCGCGCCGGCCAGTTTCATCCAGGAGTCCCGATAATCCCCGGGTAACTCGGGCTGCGAGCGCTTCTCGTAATTAAATAAGCCTGTAAAAGTGTAATCCGCGGAGGGGCGCGCGACTGCGGCGACAACGAGGCAGTCCTGACCCGGCACTGCGCCTCGGGTCTTCCTTCATTATGCGCCCTTCCCGGGAAATCGATGCCGAGAAATTCATCCCGACTCGCGCGTGCAAACAATTAGAATAATTGCCTCGGAGTCCCTGGCCTCGAAGAGCTAGGGGGCACTTGCTGCAATTCGGTCAGGCCCTCCCGCACTTCAATTGCCTCCTTCTTTATCAGAGAGCGAGGGGATATTAAGGTCCAAGTTTCGATGTGTTTACGGGCTCGAGTACTGGATTTGATTGCGCGACCTCGGCCCAGCTCTCCAGTGCAATTATTACGCAAACAAGTGTGCAAGTAATTTTCCAAGTCGTCAACAAGTTGGGTCACTAGACAACACGGTAACTTAATCCTAATTATTAATTCAATTAATGCTCAGTATTCTAAATCGGCAAGTATCATACTTCAGATGTGCAATTGATATACGTTACTTTTTGTTCTTTAATGTGCGTTAAATATTTAATACATATTGACATACTGCATTTTGATCAAATTTGCAACATTTTAGAGACATATAAAGAAAGTTGCATACAGTCAGTTACGGATTATACTCGTAAATCATTCAATATAATTATACTCATCAATATTAATTATAATATTTACTCAAATTAGCATGATAATTAATACATATATGTTATAATTGTAATCAAATATTCTAATTTAAAAATAAGTCGCCTTATATATTTCTATCCTATAATTTGCTCATAAATACATAAAATATTAACCTATTCTAACATTAAATTTATATACATGATACATTTGACGTTTTATAAAATATTTATTCTGTTGAAAAGTATTGTAAGGTAGCATTTCAGGAAGATATTTTCAAAATTATCTCAAGAGCTCGCATTGAATTCTACAAGGATTCTGCACAATGTTATTTAATGAATTTGATGTTAGAATTTTCTGATTCTTTGACGCTATCCTCCTTTTTTATATTAAATTCAGAAGTAATTAATTTTGACTAATATTGTAATTACATTACAAATAAATTGTGTTTTTTTTTAATCTCTTTCATACTGATGTTCGTATATCACCGGATGGAAGACAAAAGCTTTTAACATGGCGATGTCAATACATATCAACAATTCCGTAATTCTATAGGTACGATAACGATGTCGCTATTGTTATAAGCACATTCCTTTGTAATGATATTACGAATAATGAAAATCTAAAAGGAACGAAGAATAGACGTATAGATACAATTCTGTTGTATTTAGCGCGTAAAATTTTCGCTAAAAGTATCCATAACAATATTTGCTACACAGTTAGATTAGATTGCCACATTAACCGCTGACAGGTATATAGGGAAAGAGGGAAACGGAGAAAGATATTTGTTTATTTTGTATTTGTACAGAAATTATAAGAGAAACAGAGAAAAGGATGAGGAAGAGTGGCAGATCCCTACAGCGGAAAAATCAACGATAATATTAACGAATGGCTTTGGCCAGTAAGAAAAATATTGTCCTTTTGTTATCGTTTGCCATTGAGTTAGCAGAGGGAAAAAGTCGTGGAAAAATAATGAAATTGTTCAGGGCAAATGATTGTTCAAATATATGACTATGACATAAGCAGGCTAAGCGGGTAAAGAAGAGAGGAAGTAAAAAATAAGGGATTAATAGATTAAGGCTGCAAAACGAAATTTGAATGTATAAGGAAGAACGGCTATGAGATTGAGCAATTCGGATAAGACTAATTGATAATGATATAATTTGCGCAAGCTGTGTCCATTTAAGCCCTGGTTAACCGATTACATTAACAAGTACTTTTCATTGTACAACGGGATTAAATGCATTATTCAATCGTTTAAACTTGACTTGCATAAACGATTTCATAATGAATTAGTTTAATTATTCTTTCGATGGCTGATACTTTGTGTAATAATTAGCAGATTACAGAAATGAAAGAGATAAGGTAATAATGCACGATGTTCTGCAGATTCGTTAAACAATGGCGATCGAATCGCCCGATATTAAGCGGTGCATTGGTAAGGGCAGTGGCTCAAAAGACCGAGAGGAGCGCAGATCCTTGGGGCTCGGGGAAATCGCTGGTGAAAAGAAAGCCGGCATGGTGCGCGGGCACAAAAGCACAGTCACCCACCGGCGGAAGAAAAGCCAGGGGAAAGAGAGCGGGTGCGTGGCGCGGGCGAGAGATAACAGGGCGGCGGGGCGTGGGCGGGGCGGAGGGCCGATCGAGGGCCCTCGAGCCAAGCGGATAATTAAATGTGGCGCTCTGCGGCCGGGCGTTTTCGGCTTGCCCGGGACTCTCGAGGCAAGACTCCGCTTGCTCATTCCCAGCAATAACTGAAACTCGAGGGGTCGGGGCGTCCTCGAGAGCAGCCCGCGGGCGGCGCCTGTCCCGCGGCGGCGCCTCTCGGGGTGGGGGAGTGACTCGGCCAGCGGGGGCGAGTGCACCCCTGGCCCGGGGCCCGCCGACCCCGCTCCCATTACTGCCATTCGGTGTTTTGCCCGCCGAGGGCGTTTCCCGATTATCGACTCCGGACCCCAGGCACCCGCCCGAGTTCCCGGGCAAGCGGTTTCCCGAGTCCCCGCGGCGCTTTTTCTTCCCGGCGCCCGGGCCGGATCGTCGTCAGTTGCCGCTCGGATTATTTAAGCGGCGGCTCGGCCGGGCCCTTGTGCCGCCCAGGCAGGCATTTCGAGTGTTCCGCCCGGGCGATCTTATTACTCGGGGCCTGGAGAGCAGCATTATTATTCAGAATCTCTTTAGCGGAGAGCCTGGGGGGGAGAGCAGCAACAAGTCCGATTGGCCAAAAATTTCATTAGCTTCATTAGGTGTTTCATTTGACTCGATTACCGCATCATACTCTTGTCTGATCTTCTGCTTTTATCAATCTTTCAAGCCCACGTGGCGCCGCCGGACGTTTAAAGGCGAGCATTCACTTCATAAACAGTTTTCGGTATTATGAAATTGGAAATATTTTAGTGGAATTCGCTCCGCGAATTTGCGCCCGTCGAGTTTTCTCCAATTTTTTATCCAAACAGCCCCACTGTGAAAAACGCGAAGGCTGCACTTTATAAATATTTATAAAGGATAAACATTTTATTGTGGAAATATAATAAGAGTATAAAAGCGCTATAAGTTCTTTTATGGCATCTCCTTTAAAGCTGCGTAATTTTCTGCCATTAAAAAAATGAACTAGCTAGTGACTTTATTGCTTTATCGAGTATCAAATTAACTGCACTTCTGGCGGTTAATCTGCATAATAGAATGTATATACAGGGTGGATTACTTGCACCTTTCAGGAGCGCAGCCCTGCAGGGGTTGCCGCGGGCTAATTCGACGATCGGACGATTTGATCCGGGCCAAGGGAACACGTCGAGTACAGTCGGCTCGGAAAGGCGCCGAGGCCCGCGAAGAGCCTGTACCCCGGGCGCTCGGCAACCTGGCGGCAGGAGGGGCGCAAGCTTTTCCATTAGGGGGCCCGGCCTCTAGAGGTGAGTGTGTGCACACTTTGCGGGCGGCCGATAGAACGAAGCCCTGGGCAATCGCGTGCGGGCCTCGGCCGCAGCCGCCGGCAGCCATCGATCCCTATCGACCTTACCGCAGCGATGATACAGGGCCGGCGACACAGAGGACCGCCCGGGCTTTTTAAGCCCGCGGCCGCGGGAGGGACAGGGCCCGGGCCGCCCCGAGCGGCGCCAGTTTGACCGATGGATCCGCGACCGCAGCAGGCCATTCGTCCCCGTAATTTCGGTGCGGCCGGGGCCGCCGACGGGGGCCTGTACTCCGTAAACGTGCGGTTCGCGTGGACGGCCGGCGGACTAATGCGCGCGTCCACCTGCAGCGGCTCCTCCTCCGCGCCGGGGGAGCGTCGATGCCCAAGCCCCCGTCCTCCTTTCGCCCCGAGTCCGGCTACACGCCACCGCCCGGAATCGGGTTGCGCCCTGCCCGCGCCGCCTCAACTATTCCGGCTTCCGACCAGGGCGACCTTTCGCCCCGGTCGGATATTAGCGGCCGCCGCGTTCCAGGGCCTCGGCTTCCCGGAGGACTCGCCCAAGATGTAAAATCGACCGCTCGTTCAGTCGTCACGTCCACTGTGTTTTTGTCGGTTGTCCGCGCGGTGAGTGGTCAAATGTTGACCCGAGAGAAAGAAGTTGATTGCGCAAGAGCTTCGGGGAGTATATCCTCGAGCTGCCGTTGTCGGCTCGCGGTCAGAGTAAACAATAAGGGCGATAAGACAGCTTTTCCAAGGGCCCCCGCAACTTTGGATGTAACGGAAAATATTGAACACGTAGGACGAATTGTATGCCGGGTATCGGGCAAAACTATCGCGAGGCTCAACTTTGCCTTTCAGCCTCGGGAGCCGCAGTTCCGAAAATTCCATCCGGTTCCGCGGTGAAACCGAGTGATACTTTCTTTGTCAGGAGGGCCGCAATATAAAGTGAATCAAATAACTAGGTTTTTTTCATTAAACTTGCACATTGTTACGGGAGTCCCGGAAATTTATCGAAGGAAAAAAAAAAAGGCCGAATCGGCAATAGTGTCACAAAGAGTAAAGCGATCGAAAATATTACCCGGCAATTCACAAGTACAACGCGATATCGGTCGCCGCGCCGCCCGCCCGCGCCCTCCTCTCCAATAACGCGGGCTACAATGGCAATTGAAAGTCCAATAGCAACGCTAAGAGTTCGATTTGGACAATTGGCGGTGGAAGCGGGGCATCCGACAGGGCTTCATGCCGCTCGGCCGGACCCGCGGCCGCGATATATTAGAATTAAAATACGCCGGCCTCGCCGGAGCCTCGCCGGCCCGAATGGCGGTGTACAAAAAGCCGAAACGAAAAATGAAAAACAGTTTTCGTTCATTTATTCATGCGCGCGCGGCCCCCTTTTTATTTCCCGCGGTCCGTCCCGCCGCCACCGCCGCCGCGGAGTTTATGGTTTCGCTTGAACCGCGGCGCGCGCGCGCGCGCTCGCGCCCATCAGTCACTGTCGTTTGGCCGCTCGCCCTACCCCCTCGCTTCCCGACCCCTGAATATCTATACGTATATGCCTACGTACACATAAAGCTATCTATATATTTTCTATATATGCGCGCGGCTTTTTTTTTCTCCCCGAGCGGCACGCCCCGAAGCAAACAGTAGTCCCTGGGTCAACGCGCCGACCCACAAGACGAGCCGGGAATCTTAAATCTCCCGCGGTTACTCGACTCCCGCCGTTAGACTCCCCCGATATGCATTGCCTTTGTCCTTCTTCATCATATTTTTCCTTGATCCGATATTTTCCAGCGGAGTGCAAAGATACTTTTCTGGGGTCTTTTATCCACAAAAGTATTAGCGCGGAAAGAGTACAATTTCAATGAGAGTTAATTACCATTTGGTGTGTTTGGTGAACAGTTCAAAACTGCCTTTGAATTTGCCGTGCGGTTATTAGATTACCTTGCACTAGAAACGAATAAAGTGCTTTTCTTTTCTTTTTAACTTCTTTTACAAGTACTTATTTTGTTATACTGTAATAAGATACTTTATCAAAGGGAAGTTACTAAAAGAATCTTTGGTTAACGTTGTTTTTATAAAACTTAAGATTAAGCGCAATATTCTTTATTTAAACTTATTTCCTAAGCGGTACATATAAAGCCTGGACTTGCACAAAGTAATTACTTCCAACGGAATTAACGCGCTTGGTTTTTCGAGTACTATTCAATGGATTAATATCCATCGAAATAACTCCCCTCGTTAACTCCTATGAAATCAAACGCTTCTAACCGCAAGCGAAAACGTTCCACCCGCAAAAGCAAAAACAAAGCCTCGACCCTCGTGCATACCAACGGATCTCTGACTTGCTGTCCTGCCGAGCTGTCTTCTTTCAATTATAATGTCAGTCGATTAAACTGAGCGCCATGAAGCCACGCGCATTTCCTCTCTGCGCCGCTAGCGTCCAGTGCAGTCAATTCTCCCTTTGTTCAGATTATGATTAAAATTCGCCGCAAGTGTGAATCTTCGAGAATCAAGGACGCGCCAGCATCTATCAGAACGCGATAGCGCTCGACTTAGTTTGACAAGTTTTCAACCATATGTAGGTCGGAAATTGAAAAGAAATCGCGGCTTGGCTGCACTTGCTTTTCCCTTAAGGCATGACTTAACGATTTTCGCTCTTGTGCGTCGAGGACAATGTTTTAAACATAAGCCTAGTTTCGAAAGAGAAACGGACGAAAATTGTATGGCATTTAAATGAAAAGTCACAGCGCGATTTGTACGCGGAAGTATATACATCTGGATCAACTCATGTTTGCTGTCGTGACTTTACTCGTGACAACTTCCCCGTATATTTATTTGTACACGTTAAAAAATGAAGTTATGAATGATATTGTGGTTTTACTCATACGAGCTAAAGGACAATTATTCGCCATTGTTGATAATATCAATGTAATCCGCACCATTACACTACTAAATCTATATATCAATAGGCCAATCTTTTAAAATCATTTTGGTTTACGTATCATTATACTTCAAAATATTTTAAAACATATTAAATTCCATTTCTTTTAAATTTTAACAAAAAGTATTACTCGTAACCTAAACGATAACACTAATAGAACTAATGATGATCATATAAATTGTCACTAGGATTCACTTGCTTTTTTATAATACCACATAAAAAATTAATCAAAGACTTTGGAAAGAAAAATTGGAGCACGACTTACTAATGAAAAAAGGTATTTAATTATTCAAACCTTTTAATTTGATTTAAATTAACTGTCGGAATTATAACCACTAAAGCCATTATAAAAATGGGTAAAATAAGTTGAACTTCTTTGTAGGGGGGCGATGACAAATTTAAATTGTCTGCTCGTTAGTTGAACTACGATATGACGAACTATACGTCAGGCGAAAGTTGACACACATAGGAAAAATCCGATTAGCCAGATGTCGTGGCGGAAAAAAATAACCCCTATCCCCTTGACGCAAACGTAACCTGGAGCGGAGAAAGTGGGGGTGAGGATGGGGTGGAATAAGCAAGGGCCGCTGGCCGTCTCGGGCGCTGTCGCGGCGAAGGGACGCGCGCGTCAGCGTCAAGTGGCGTTTGTCGATGGCGCTCGGGGCATATCCTCCCCCTGAGCCGCGGCGCGCGCCCAAGGAAGGGCAGGAGCCGGGGTCCCGCCCCCGCGCGCCGTCTCCTTCCGGACGTTAAACTTCCTCCCCAGGGAAATAATAGGGAAGAGAACTGGCCCGCGCCCAAGCCGCCGCCGGCGACGCCAGCGGCCCGGAATGCCGGATACATCGAACGCCGGCGCAATCTCACGAAAGCCCCGGGACAGGCAGTGGTGGGGACACCGGCAAGCGATCGCCCCTTGCGCAACAGTCGACTGCGCGCAAGCTTTTTCCCCGCGCCCGAGAGCCCAGAGCTTTTTTACGCTCGCACCGCTGAGAATCCTGCCCCGTAACGCTCGCGTGGGGATCGCGAGCCGATCAGGAAGCAACTATTTCCAGGATGTACCGAAGAATTTAAGTTCATTAGCTGACAAATTAATTACCAAATGATGGATTGGAGTAATCGGGTTTGCCAGGCAGAAGACGGAAATCTAATATGCAGCTTCCTCGCGCGCAGACATTTCCTTAAATGGCAGAGACTCAATTGACAGTAATGTTTCAATAATGAGAAATCGCGGGCTCATACCGATCGTTTTACTCGAATGTTCCAATGAGGCATCCGATAAAAAGTCCCGTTGACTGAAGGGTCTACATTGCCCGCACGGCCAAACAACATTCCAAGCATGAAATACGCGCGTTTTCCTCACTTTCGCTTAACATGCCTCTTTTCAAATTACATAAACGGCAGATTATTTAAAGAAAACTTTAATTGGTATTTTTATTCTTTTGAACTTTATCCAAGATCAATTATCGTATTATTTTTAGAAAAATAATTGTTTAATATTTGAAAACAGACTTTTTACTGGTATTTCAATAAATATGCAATTTGGTAGTAGACAAATGATAAAATATGGATCAAATAGCAGTTCATTGTAAATATGCGTATATACAAGCGATAGACTCTGATTACGAAGCTTTCCTGGAAGCAAGTCTCTGGAATGTAAACAAATGCGCTGGAAAGAATTCCGAGAATTTGGCGGCCGGGCAATAGTAAAAGGATAGGAGTACGTAGGGAATAGAAAGTGGGAGCGAACTACTTACCAAGGGGAAATGTGTTCGTACATTGTTTAAGGTAGCTCCCAGTACCGCAATGGCGTTGAACCCTATAGGACACATTTGAAGAAGTTTCAGGAAACAAGGATGCGATGGAAGTGTAAATCTTTGGACTGTACGAGGCTATAAGTAAGAGTAGTTTGAATTTTTTCCATAATTTTTATGCACAATTATTTCTGCGCATGATGTACAAGTATTACACGGCGCGCGTAATATAGGGTTTATCTGCATACATTCTGTACTGATCAGTGCAACAGCTATAGATCCGTGTTGATATGCATAGTTGTATCTAGAGAATTGAACACGACTAAAGTATTAATAGTACAAAATTATGATTTTGTTAACAACGACCTTAAACATGCATTTGCCTAAGTAGGTGAAATGCGCGAAGGTCGCTTTAAAGGCTGAACCACCTCAGCTGTGCATATCACGTCGCAGCCCGAAATGCGGAAGGGTTTTAGGGGTCGGAAAAAATGAGGAGTAGTGGATCTAAGCGACGTGGCCGGCGAGAGCAGCTAGGCCGAGGGCGCGCTAATGTATATTTATGTATTAAACAGGCATTATTTATACGGGCAGAGGGTTGCGGGGCCAGGGGCGAAAGGGGGTAGGAGGGCCGCGGCGGTCCCTGGCGGCGCGGGCGCGGAGCGCGACACCGAGCCTTTCTCCCCCGGCAGCCGGCTATCCTTCTCCGGGCGAGCGATGAATATGCATTGTTTAGCCTGGCAGTGGCGAGGTGTCGAGTGCAGACCCGTCGCTATCACTGCCTCATCAATCACACGCAGTCGTCCCGCAGCGCTCGCTCGCTCTCCCGCTCTTTCGCCCGCCGCCCACCCCTAAAAGCCGCGATTTTGCAGTCCGCCCATGTCATCCCTCACCGCTCGCTGCCCGCGCGGACCCTGCCCTCGCCCACCCCACCCGTCCTCCTTTCGTGCCCCCACCAGCCGCCCCAGCCTCACCCCCGGCCTCGCCCCCCGCAATTGACACTAATTTACGTAATTTTTTCCCGAGGTTCGCCGGCACCGCCGCCGCCGCCGCCGCCGAGTTTCGCCGTGTCCGCCGCGCGGCAAGGAAAAACCTGAGCCATTTTCTTTTGTCCCAGCCCACGCGCCCGACTTTTTACGGGTGCGCACGTGCCGCTTTCGGACGAGCTTTCCGGGCCACGCAGCCGCCCCGGAAAACGATATTTAGTGATGGCTCTCGATAATTCCGAGCTGCGGTGGCGCGCGGCTCGATTGCAGTCGCGGCTCCATCATATTCTAGGCATTGTTTGAGATTGTTTGCCCGGCTGATGGGCAGTTGCAGCTCCCGCCCGGATTTGTCTTTTATAATCATTTTTTCTTTTTTGTTCGCCTCGCTCGCGCCGCGCCGCCGATTCGACCAACTCCCCTCCACCCCCCGGCCCCGCAACTCTGCAACCCCGCAACCTCGGGCAACCAACCCGTTATATTCGTTATGTGTTCGTTTTGTTCTGCCGCAAGGGCCATTCGCCCTTTAGCCCCGCGCTGTTTTTAAATATAACTCTTTCAACATTTTCTGTTTTCGGAAACTGCTTTGTATGTCTTCTTTTATCCAGTATTGTAGCTTTCATTTCATGTTACTCTTGCACAAACCCAAACTTCTCAACATATCTGTTATGAGCAGAAAATAATATTTTGTCACTCAAACTTTAAACTTGAATATTCATTATATGTTTACAAGTGAGACCCCGAAAGTCAGACGATCAATTTACAACAAAATTCCGAGTTTCATTCTATAAATTCCCTGGCTTTATTTAGACTCTTCCGAAATGTAAATTTACATTCAA
Organism: Sycophaga agraensis; assembly: GCA_018906755.1. Lineage (NCBI taxonomy): Eukaryota > Metazoa > Arthropoda > Insecta > Hymenoptera > Pteromalidae > Sycophaga > Sycophaga agraensis. The sequence goes on from JACCIE010000013.1 coordinate 1,780,330, forward strand.
CATTTGAATGTGATAAATTTATAAAATTTAAATTGCAACCGAGCATTTCTATTTCCATCTACAATAAATTTACCCTAAAAATTCAAACAAATCCACCGGATGTGGTGATTATGAATGAAATCAAGAATTTATGTGTTGTTTATATTAAATTTGACGTACCACTTTTTCTACACGGAGTTCAAAGCACGCGGAAGAACGTTATAAGCGTCTCGGGGCGCGAACTCAACTACGTGACGTCGCAACGAGCTTCGTAACCAACGAATCAGTTCACAGTCTTGAGTCGAACTCCAATCTCAGTCTGGATACATACAATCGCCACGTGCAATTACAATAAACATATACGAAGCTCCCGCTACATTTACACGAAACGAACGTCCTTTCGCTCATGCATGTGTGATAGGTCATCTGAGATCACTGTACCAATATTTCACGGCCTGTCGCAGGAAGCGACTCCGACTGGATCCCTTACGTCTTTGTTTGAAGCCTCTGCAACCGTCATGCTTGAGGCTGACCAAGAAACCATTTACCCAGCTCTTTATATCCCGCTGTTTTCGGTTTACGTTCTTAGCAATTCAAAACTCTCTCACCCATACTACCTCATCGTTGCCCCTTGAATATGCTACAATTTTTACAATATCATTTATTACCACATTTATGATAACCTGTATCAACTTATTATTGTATAAATAAAACTCAATGAATGCATTAGACAGTGATATGGTATGAATTTATTACAAATAATCGAGTAACAATTACTTATTATTCATGTAAAATTCTTTATTGATGCTCTTAGACATTGTTCAAAAAATGAAAAAAAAATTTTTTTGTCAAAATAAATATAACTTCAATTTTGACGACATTATAACAATTATCACTTATATTATTCATTATAGCATTAACTTCTTTGAGTCAATAATAAATTCTTCATCGATATTCAAAGAGGCGTATTTTGATAATTAAGCAAGAAAATCATGTTTAATATATTGCATAATAATGATACATATACTTTGATCTAGTAAATAGAAATAGGTTTTTATGAAATATATAAATTGAAATGATTCCCGTCGTTTCGTAATTATAAATAAAACTATTTTCAAACTGATTTAATATGATTTTCTTTTATGTTATACTTTATTTTGTCAGTTTACGAATTATGTTTATAAATATTTAACATTAATAAATGTATGCATAAAATTTACACCCAATTTTTTAGCTTTACATAATATAAAATTATTACCGAAATATAATGGTTTATATGTGACAAAAATTTTAAGAATTTTCATTCATTAAACACTAATCTATTTTTCATGATATCCATTGTTATATATTGTATAAAACTTTTATTAAATAAGCAAAATGTTTTTATGCATGTACCTTTTGTCGATTTATGATAATTTTACCTTATTTTCAAACGCATTAATAAGAAATAATAGACAGATACAAAAATCAACAGAGTTCAATACAAAAATGGGAAAAATTTGCCAATATTGAAATGTTGGAGAAAGCTCGTGACACATTTGACTATGACTTTAACGAGGAAAAGATTTTTATCCGGAGTATGATCAGTTTGACTTGAAAGCGAAGACAAGGAGAAATAATTAATTGAAAGAGTAACGATGAAGCACGCGTGCAGTCGATGGTAGAGGAAAGCTCAGCTCAGAGCAGAGAGATCTCGCGGAAATGGGGGTCAAGCGAGTGAAACGTGAGCGAGGAGCGAGGAGGAGATAACGGCCCAGAGAGTAAAAAGCTCGGGGCGCTTAGGCTTGAAATCCCGCGAGACGACGCGAGACGGGAGAGCGGGTTCGTTAAAAGGCGAGAATGGAATGGAATCGCTTGGGCGGCATGGGCAGCCCCGCGGAGCGTTTAAGCCTGGGCCGCCCCGGGGCCGGAAGCTCCTCGGAGCCGCCGCGGGCGCCGGAACAGATAGCCGCGGGATCGCGTGGGCGCGCGAGAAAATTACGAGAAGATCGCGTGCTAAACGATACAGGGCTTTCGCCGCCGACACGCGAATCGCGCGCTCGCCCGGCCATTACGCGCGCCCCTCGATGCTGCACGCGCGCCCCCGGATTGTTTCGCGCCAGCTCGCGCGCGATACATATTCGGGGGGCTCTAATGCGCCCTCGATAAGAGGCTGCCTGCCCGCGGCGGCCCTCCCGGCCGCTTTTCTTATCAGCCATTCGGCAGCAGTTTTGCCGATCGCCCGGCGGAATTAGTTCCGAGGGGATGATTCCCGAGCGCCCACGCCGCCTGCGGCTTTGTTCGCTCTCGCCCGCTTATCGCGGCCCGACCGCCCGCGTATACGAGTCCGAGAGCTCGCGTCCGCTCGCCAATGATTAAATCAATGCCCGCGCTCGAGCTGATCGGATTTGCGCGATCAAGGTTGAAGGCCGCGGCAGTCCCGGGCCGACGATTAAGCCACCTCGGCTTTGTCACCCGCGAGCGCATCCGCACCCTCATCCTCAGTGATAAAAGAAAATAAGTTATCGTGAATGAACGCATCGAGATCATATGTTCGCTAAAAGTTTGTGGTGTTCACGCATTTGAAGCGAAAAGTTTCGTTTTTTCCGACCAAAGCTTTTTAAAAATCTAAAAATATCATTAAGTTTTATTTCTTCATTCATCTGAATGTTATGTGTGGTTGAAAACAAGAAGCAAGCTCTGAATAGGTATCCATACACCTCAGGCACACGATGGTTTATCAGATCTAACAGTTAATGAATCCCATGTGAATACGCGCAATCTGTTCCGACTGCAAGCATAAATTATATTTTTTGTTGGCGGCTAAAAATTTTGGCTTTCATTGTTTCCTGTACTCCGACTCTACAAGTGCAAGTATTTTTGTGTCTAGAAATATAGTGTATATTCAACGGCCTAACAATAATAGTCTCCTTATTACGATTTTACATGTGATTAAAAAGAACCGTTTCACCTATTTTCATTATTCTTCTAGAAGAATTTTGCGACAACGTGGGATTTGTTTTGATGAAAAATGTTAATAATCTATTTAAGTTTTTCCTTAAGAGTTTAGGTGATATGATGGTATCATTTATATTTTTAAAAAAAATTTTCGTCTGAACCAAGTACAAAAATAAATATTTTCGATAAAAATTTGGTTTTCGTACAGATTTTGACGAATTTTATTTTCAATTTTGCCTGGAGACCTGACTTTCGATCCCAGCATTTATATTTGCTATGTGAAATAAAAAGATAGATAAATTATAAAATGGATGAACGATAAAAAAATTTTTAATCAAGAGAAATAAGATATTGTTATTAATAATTGTTAAAATAATTAATAATGTTTCAAGATGTGTATATACATTTATTTATACAAGAGATGTACTGTATAGCAAGCAAAATTTAATACAACTAAATCCACCAAAAATATTCAGTTGTGTTTATAATAATTGATTATTCAATACTATAAGATCAAACAAAATTAACATGAAATCACATGAAATCTTCAGCAAACTCATAAAACTTTCCCAAAGAAATTAGTACTCGATTCACCAACTTTATCGAATCAAAAATTACTAAACTCAAATTATAAATATCTATATTTGTGAATTAAAAGTCTTCAGGGTGCATAATATTTTATAATATTGATATTAATATTTTTTTTAATACTCTTATATATTATTGATTTATATTGTCACTTTCTATTTCCCTTTTTAAAATGCATAAATATTGAAATGCAAATGCTAATTTCATTGAATATTCATCCTATTCCTGTCCATATTTGTAGTTTAAATATATTTTTGAAAAATTTGAAATGGTTTATTAAATAATTTTTCGACAAAATATTTTGGAATAAAACTATAAACAGTTCCGAGTTAATATTCAATTCTACTTGCCAAAACGAATTAAGAATGAAACAACAGATCCGGTGTAGAATGTTTAAAAATATATTTATAAAAGAACAAAAGATTATTTATATAAGTAATAATCGTTTAGTTACTTCTTTGTAAGAGCGATTATGACATTAAATGAGATATTGGTTATGCAACGAAAAATTACGAAGATTATTCGAGAAATATCATTTAATAATTATAATTAATTTGATGTGCAACTTTTGAACCGTTTTTCAACGATCGTAACTCGAGTAATTTCCTCCTTTATTGTTTTAAAAACTGTACTATATAGGTCAATTAAATAATCTGTACAAATTTTCTGCAAAATTTACTTACGTAAACCATGCGTATCCCACAATAAGGAAAAAATAAAATAATATAATATAATATAATAATAGTTTATAATCATGCATCAGATTGAGTAAAAATAGCTGAGTCATAAAAATAGATTCATACTGAAACAGCTATAATCGAATAAAAGTGTGATATCATGGTGAAGAATGTTTAACGAATTATAATTAGCAATAGAATATTATACGAATGCTCGGTGAGCACGCGATGAGCTAATGAAGCACCGTCACCAGGCAGAAGAGAGGGGCGCACGCGCAGAGAAGCCTGCACTGGCCGCGAAGAATTGATGGCATTGGTAAGGTAAGCGGCGGCGCCTCGGATGGCAAAAGCAGGCAAGCTGCTGGTTAAACTCCCATTGCCATCAATTGGGGGGCGTGCGCGACTCGGCGCGCGATCACTCATCGAAAAAGCGCGGATCCGTTAATAACGCGGGGCCGCGTGGCGCGCGGCCCGGCCGATAAGTGAAACGGCAAAGAAGCGCGCACTAACAAGAATTTATTGTCGCGGGCGGCGTGCACATACAGAAAAGGCCTCGGCGCATCGGGCCGGGCAAAAAGCGCGCGGCGAGATAGAGAGAAAGGAAGCCGCAAGAAAGCCAAGTGACAAATGGAGCCGGGCGCCGGCGGCCCACTCGCTTACCGGCCCGCGCACCTCCTCCACCTACGCGCCCCGCCGCCGAATAATCGCATTTCCGCCCCGAGTTTTTCGGCCCCGGGCGCGGGGGGGGCGGAAAAACAAGCGGGGCCGAAAGCCGCCCACGGAGACGAGGGCCGCGCCCTCGCCCTGCCTCGGCCCGCGATGCAAAATGAAATAAACATGGCACCTAACTGAAATCAGGAATGCCAAGTGGGCGGGTAGTTTAAAGCGATTCGCCGGCGGCCCCGGGAGCCGCTCAGACCGGCTCCCCACCCCCCCGAATGGTCGCATTCCGAACTCGCCCGCCCTCTTTCATTTTCTCCGACTTCCTTCGGCCTTTTTTAACCTCTGCTCGCGATCCCTCGATACCTTCCTCCCCGAGCTTTGTTTCCCGGGCCTGCGCCCCAAGCTCGCCTCGCCGCCGTCATTTACAAAGCTCAACGCGCGCACTCGCCGCCCCGATAAAAATCAACAAGCTGCTGACCTAAACAATTAAATAAAATCCTTGGCGGAATTAAATTGCGGCAAGACTGATAAAACATTTTATTCTCCGGAAAGAACAAACGCCCGCACCTTTTATTAAACCTTCCGTCAAGCTGTTTCAACAAAATTGAGAGAATGAATCGAAGCGATCGCTCGAACGAAATGCAATAAGCGTTACGCTACACTCCCTCCTTTCTTTTGGAATACTCCTATCTTCGTGTATTTCAAAAACCAATCGTTCAACTATTCCCATTTCGAACACCTTTTTTACCTGTACTTAAGATTCCCGGCGGCTAGACCAATTTGCTACACCTCGCACGAACAACCTATTGGCTTTCCCTTCAACGTGTTAGTAAGCTTCAAAGTCTTAATTAAAAATACCTATTTTACAAGAAAATTCTACATTATTCAAAATAACTTTTTCTTCGGTATTTTACAACTTTCTAAATGTTCTTGGTTTAGCAATTTTGAACTTTACCGATATTTTAATTAACGATTGCAGGCAGATAAAGAAATATACGTTTCATACAAAAATTTGATAGCTATTCCAAAATGAATAATGTAGTTAATAACAATTGATAGTTTAAGAAAGGGTCTCTAACATATATTCTCTGTTTTACGTAAATCTTAAAAATGTCATACCCGTAAAAAGTTACTCGTTAAGAATATATATTTTTCCGTCTAGTTAAACATAGAAATATCAATCGATTTCAAAATAATTAAAAGGTTGTCAATCTTTAATGGCCTTCTATCTTGTAATTAATTAAAAATTTTAGATTTACATATATATCATGGTTGTCCCATATTTCAAGATATGGTAACGATTCTCAACGACTTTTATTGCGTATGCAGCTTTATTTTATTGAAGCCGATGCACTTGATTAACACGTTAGCAATATATGTGTTAATTTTCTACCAGGGTATAATTTTACGTGACCTTTAGATTTCAAAAGTATAAAATTGATTTCGACGATTGCTTAAATAATAAATCGTTTTTCAGTTAATTACAAAATCAATGTAAGTTTAATAAAAGTAGCTTTAACTTTACTTAGATACTTCTTTTCATTCATTCTATAGTATTTAGAAAATATAATTGAGTAAAGTGATTAAAGGAAAGCTTAGGGTTGTATATTTTATATTATTACCATGGAATCTTAAAAATTAATTATTTTATAAATATGTAATTAATAACCGATCTGAAGAAATTTTTAAGGGCTAGTTATATTCCGATTAACGATTTCGTATTCTTTATATTACATTTTAATTAATTAACATATCTTTATAAGCAATTTTATTCTGCAAGTGGTGGTGATTTGTTATCTTGCGATCATAAAATTAGATATCCTGCTTCGTATATTTCGTGAATATTAAGAAAATTAAATGGTGTTAGAAATCGGTAAGAATTTTTTTTATTTTTATTATAAAGAAGAATTAATTAATATTTTTAATTTGAATATGTGTAGAGTTTAAAGTAAGTCTGACAATGTGCTTGATTGATTCACTTTTAAAAGTGAAAGAGAGTTTTTGATTATTTAATTGACTTGTTTAACCAAATCAAAATAAATTAAAAGCATTGAAGTATTTAATAGATTTGACTATTGAGTATACTCATATGACAATTTTTTTTATTAACTATCAAACTTTATATATTACCATTAAAATAAAAGAGATGAATTGATTTCGTCTGTATTAGTGAATACTATGTAGAATTATATTAATTTAAATAATTCAAAAAATCACCTAAAAATTGTTAATGATTAAATTCCCCCGTAAAGTTATGAAATAAAAGAAAAGATTGAAGGAACACAAAAGATATCGCTGTTTTGTTTTCTGTTGCCGTTTCATGTAGTTACTCACTTTTTCCTCCCCTCTTAGTCTAGTAGTCTGGCGTACGTTTTATGTTATGCGCTCACCTCGAAGCTTTCGACGATGTTATCTCGTTAAGGAAAGTTTTGCCGCGGAAACGGGCGTCGACAAAAGTTTCGTTGTCGGAAAACCTATGTCATGATTAGAATTATGCGGTCAGCGGCCGATATTCCCTCCCTTGGATTTTTTCTCGCTCTGCTTACCTCCTATCCCTTGCACCACCCCCTTTCTAGTAGTTGGTAAAAGTTTGAATCCCACGCGTTCCCAAAAGAAGGTGGGAGTAAAGAGTCAGGGGATCTGTTGGCAGAGCCGCGCGGAAATTGTATGCGGACGCAGACCGCCAACTCGTTGCGCGGGTTTTCCCGCGGAATTCAATTAAAAGATAGCGCAAATTTAGGGGTTTATTCGTGCGTACCAATTGAATTCGCTCGATTATTTAAATCTCCCGCAGGGCTTTAGCGTGACGAAGCTCACTCCTCTCGAGCTAGCCCGACTGTAGAATAACGCGTAATACGTTAATTTTTAATATCGCGCGAGAGTGACTCAGCGATCCCCTCGCTTATTTGTCGCGTTCAATCGGACCGGGACCAGCCCTCCGTTAATCAACTGTTACAAATCCCTCTATAGAATTTATAAAAGAAATCAACTAACCTCTGAAAGCCTCTGGGGCGATCCTGAACAATTCGCAATCGACGATTGGAAAAGGACCGGTGAATCCTGCAGCTTCTTGCCTACGTCGGCGGCACAAATTATTCTTTATCCCCTTCACACTTGCACCGGATTTGACAGGAGCGCATCGATTCCAGTTTCGCAGAAACTTTCTCCGGAATAATAGCGAAGGTGATTATCGAGCCTGGGGCTTGGAGTCCGCGTCAAATCTTGTCCTGCAGGTCCGTGCCCTTAGGCGAACACTCCATCCCGCGTCGGCGAGGCGATCCTGGGGATGATCGAGGGGAAAGATCGACCTTGGGACCGGTAGCAGGAGCGGCTGGCTGTCCGGGAGCTGTGGCCCGGGCGGTGCCTCCCGGCGGCGGGTGACCGGCGGGCGACCGGCGGGCGAGTCACGTGGGCACGGGCGGCGATCCTCGGTACTCCGTAGGGAGTCGCGCGCGCTCCTCGCTCGTGGCGTCGCGAGCGACGTCCCGTCGGAAACTGGCTCGCGGCGCGCGCCCCCACCCCAGGGAGGCGACCACGCGCCGTCGGGGCCGCGGGGGGCGGCATGGGTGCGCGCGGCCTCGCCCCGCCCCCTGGGCCGCCCGCGCCCAACCAGCCCCCGTTCACCACCCACGCGCCGCCGAAGCCGCCGTGGCCGACGCCGACGCTGTCGCGGAGGCGCTCCTTGCCCCCGGAGCGCCGCGGAGGCTGGGACCGAGGGCCGCGGGACCAGGAGATCCGCCGCCCGCAGTCGCCGGCCGCGCGCCGTGCCTGCCGGATCCGAGATCTCTCTCCACTCTCGTCTCTTCTCTTTTTCATGCCATGCTCCAGATTTTTTCCAATGCTAGTTCTTTCTACTCGATCCTGGCCTTTGCTCTGATTATATCGAGTCTGCGATCTTGTGTTGCTAAATTAACCTTTGCAGGCTTTTAAAAATAGAATCTGCGGAAGAAAATTCAATCAATTTTATAGCAACGAAATGAAACTATTGTATGATTAAATCTTATATTTTATGCAATAGACGTTCATATGTATTTATAAAGTAATATCTTTATTTAAAAACTGCGCACATGATGAAATGTTCTTAAACATGTTTTTGTTACAAATATAACATTTTTCTCGAGTTAATCTGTTATCTTGAAATTAAACAAAATATTCATATTTTGTTTTAAATTAATTAAATTTGCAATGGCATTCGGCTATAATTCTATTTTAAATAGCTAATTTCTATACCTAACTTCGAATCTCCATTTGAATTTCTCCTAAAGCTAATCTACCAAACGGTTCGGAACAAAATCAATGATAAAAAAAATCCGTTATTTTTAATTCAGTATACAATAGACTGTCAGAAATTTAGGAGGTTGTATTATATAAAAATATTATTCAATTTCAAAAAACTTTTGCATTCTAATCATAGGTATCATATTATAAGTATAATAATCTTTTTGTAGTATTTTTTAATTATTAAAAGGAAATCTCGTTTTACCAAGTTATCATCATGGAATATTACCGAATCCAACGAAAATGATTACATTTTGATAGCCAATCGTTAGTCAACTCCGATAATCAATATATCTATCAGATACTTTCAAGTTGAAATTTCATGTTTACTCAATTTAAAGAGGAATTATCCACGATTGACATGTAGTTCTTATAAAATAGGGCTAAAGTTTTTAAAAAGGAAAAAATATTATTTGCATGTAAGGGTTATATAAGGCCATCACATTGAATTTTTTAAATTATACTGTTGAGATTAGATTCCACCATCGTTGATAATACACGAATATGTCTTTTATTCATATGGAATAACTTATGAGACGCTGCAGCACAACTAAGGGGTCTGATTATTCCTTACTAAAATAATGATTGTCTTCAAATTGAAGTTAAATTTTATTAGGAACGACATTACGCGTATCCATGCAATTCACTAATAAGTTTTTTGAAATTAATACAAATAATTGAACGAATTTCGCTAAAATCTCTAAAATCTTTGATTATTTTCTAGTGAATTCTTTCAAATGAAACATTTAATAACTCCAATATTCATTTTATCTAATAAACTAAAGTCGCCCATCGCTTTCTCTTGCGCTTAGTTTTACAAAATCTAAAGAAATGCAATTTTTTAGCAGTACTACACGTCTGGAATTTTCTATTTTATGTGTAGATTTGAAAGCTGCTGAATTATTGAGTCGCAAGGTACTGCTGTAGACAACGCTGTAATTGCGGACTCGCTTTTGAAGTGAACCCCGTGCGAATAGAGTTTAGTCGATCGAGGCGTTCGAGGATTCTGTATTCAAGGGGACACGCCGTGCGCACGTGATGTCGTAGTTATGGAAGGCTTCGAGCTTCTTTGAAAATTAGACTCTGGTTATAGATTTACCTGACAAACAAATCAATCGTTTACAATAAGTCTATACTTGATGAGAGATATTTGATCAAACTCATTTTGTAAAGAAATTGATTGTATTTCTCTTTTATAAAATTTACATTTAGTTGCTTTTGAAGCAAAAAAAGGTACTTTGAATTCGGACATTGTGCTTATTACTCGCATATTCACTTTTGTTTCTTTCAGAGTAACTTTATTGTAAAAAATATGAGGCGAAATTCATGGTTACTGTATTAACAATAAAGGTATTGTACGTTTTCGTAATAAAATTATCTAATTTTAAAGTTTAATTTAAATTTTTTCAAATCAAAAGAATTCTAATAAGATAATTGACAAAATTAATATTTAAAATTTACAACTTTATGCGGAATTTAAAAATAACTATCACCCTAAGTAAGTTATGATTGGATAGTTCATTATACCTTTTTCCCTTGGTAGTACTATCTAGAAAACATTGACCGTAACTACTTGTTATCAAAGTTGCTGGTAATTATCTTAGCTTGGGTGGCCAGCATATTATTTTTGAGCAACATTTTGTGATAACGTGCATTATTATCACTTAACTGTTTGCGAAGGAAAGAACTATAGTATTTTTCTAACTCTTAGACGACGCCGCAAAATAATAATAATCTATAATGAGTATCAGAGAATTATGAAAAATTAGGAGACAAGTATTAATAAATTACAGTACAGTAAAATTTAGATGTACACGTATAAATATAATTAATAATGTTTTGAATGAGTGGAGAAAGTAAAAACTATGTTATAATGTCACTTGAAGGCGTTCGACAAAACAATTCTGGCTGAACACGAATCTTGTGTCTTTTCCCTTGAGCCAAGATGGCCTAGGGCTCCCTAACGGCCATCGTACCCCCGGGATCAACAATCCAAGGGTACGTCTCGAGCAAAATCCAAAGGAATCTACAAGACACTCGCTTGCTGCCAGCTAACAGCTAGATGGTCGAAGCTATACTATACCTAGGATTCGAAAGACATCTCACGCCGCCAACTAAAAAATGTACATACGTTTATTTAGAATTTTAGAACCTTAATTAACGCTTGTTTTCTCTTCTATTTATGTGCTGAATAGTTGATATATTAATAAACAACACTCCTCAAGGCAAACAGTGTGTGCAATATTGTAGTTGAAGGTGAATAATATTGAATATTTCTTGAAGAAAGTATACCTTGACTAAAATGCTAATTACTGGATGTCAATTTTTAGTTGAAGGGAAGGCATTAGCTCGGTGGTAATCTATCGAAAAATCTCGTTGGAGAATGTCGCGACGTCCTCGGAAAGGAAGAGAGACGAGGGCTTAATGCACCGCACTCGGGATCTCGCGCGAATTCGCCAAATTCTCGGCGGGGAAGATAGTCGGCAGGAGGTGGAGGAGGCCGGGTTCGGTAATCGGCGATGACTAGGCCGTCAGTTGACGTTTAGCTTTGCACCTCAGCCCGGCTCGACACCGCTGCTCGCGGCCCACTGGAATAAGAGCGACGGATTCATCGATCTTGGCGATAGCGAGACAGAGAGACGGCAAAGAGAATGGAGATCTTAGGGAGGACAAGAAATGGGCGATGTTGGGCGAGCGGGGAAAATAGAGGAGCTCGATCGCTTCCGACGGATAATATTTGAGATGTCGAAGAGGCTCAAGTGTACACGGGTATAACGGGGTGACGCGCTCGCGTCCTTGCTCGCAGCCTTGAGGTTAGGTTAAGTAAGTGGTTAAGAGGTGGCCCCGGTGTTCTGCCCCCCGGTAATGGAATAAAAACACTCGACCCCGATGTCTCGGCTCGCGCCAACGACGGCGCCAACGACGGCGCCTCTCGAGGATCCTCGGCCACTTTCTTCTTACACGTCCTCTGCCGCGGTGACGAAGTCTGCACGAGCTCCGGCCCACCTCGCCGCACCGGCTCTTTCCCTCTACTCTTCGTCCGTCCACCTTTTTATCCCCCGCAAGTTTCCCTTTTTTCATGCGGCGCTTTCTTAACCTCCGGAGGCCACTTTTTCCCGCCCGACGATGGTTCAAAATAATGCCCTGAATTTTTCATGAGAACAGAATCATTGGCCGAACGATCATTTCATTCATTAATGCAGCACCTGTGTTCAAACTTTTTTCATTCTACTGATATTTTTTATTTTTTGGCGTGATAAACATTTCCGAGTCGATGCTTATACCGTTCTTACAATTCTAAAGTATTTACGACTCCACCTGCTGCTGAGCTAACATCTATAAAGGCTGTATAACCTAGTATACTCATACATGGACGGTCTACGATTTTTGATTTTAATTTGAGTTGTTAAAACGGAAAGTCGTAATTGGAAATAACGAAATTTAAATTTTGCTTGAATGAGCATATTACTTTTTTGATTTACTGCACATGCCCCTTCCATTACATCTATATTTATCTACATGTTCTTTATTCATTATTTCAAGTCGAATCAACTGCAAGTTATTAACATCTAATATCAACCAATATTTACAATATAGTTTTACGTGGGTTGCTACACAATCGTGTATCATCTTTTCTTTCAAATTCGTTTATTTTCCTTTATTTAAATTCGTTTGGTACAGGCTGCTTGTTATTTAAACAATCTCTTATACTGGCTGGTATTGCGAGAGCTTTGTTCGTTGTATTTTCCGTAATCTGATAACTAGGGATTTGACTGAGATTTTAACACTGCACATTGCACAATGAGGTAGTGGAGCTTTTTCTTATACGGTAGGCATGTTGCTACTTTTGTGGAACTGGTTCTAGTAGCAGGTGCACTCTTCTATTGAATACCTGAGTAGAATCTGCTAGCAGACCAACAAGTCACACGGACTTTTGGAATTTGAAAGTATGATTTGAAAATATTGATTATTATGCAAGTGGGAAGATCGAAGTTAATCGGCGGACGATTTGGCGGTCGGTGATCGGCAGACTCTTGGGAGCGCGAGCGCCGGTAGCGGCGGGTGCCGCGTCGGGGGAAAGAGATTTAATGACTCGTCAGGTGGTCTGGGGCGAGCGGCGAGCGGCGAGCGGCGCATTGTCCGCGGGCGCGACTGAAATAGCGCTTATAAGACCGCGGCGGGACACAGGGGCCGGGGCGACAAAAGATAGGAAAACACGGGGGGCGCCTCTGTAAAAGGCAGGGCAATAAATTGGCGGGCGCTTACCTCTCGTCGCGCGAGAGCGACGGATATCGCTCGGCATTTTGGCCGGGAGGTCGATAGGCGGCCGCGGCCCGGGCGATAACGGGGCTGCAGGCGGGGATCGCGCGGAATAAAGGACGATCGGCGCGGGCCGATAGCGGTCGGGTTATGCGCCCGCCCGGCCCGTGTCTGCGCCCGCCGCCACGTTTTTGATGCGCCCCACCGGCCCGCCGTGTTTATGTTAATGCAATTTTGCGCGGGGGCCGCGCAATGGAGCGGGAACGGCCTGAAATAACGACTGCGCCGGAGATAAATTGTTTTCGCGGGGGCGGCGCCCCGGGGCGGCCCTCCCGAATCCATCAGCCGGGCGGCGCGGCGATCGGCGCGGGCCGCGGGCCGCGACCGCCGCCCCGGATATCCCTCGGCCGTTAATCGCCCGCAAGAGCCAACAAACGATCGGCCGGATAATTATGCGCGGGGGGGGGGGTAACAGCTGGCGCTTTGTCAGGTGGGCCCGGGCCGAGCGGCGCAGCCTCCGGATCGCGGCTCCGGATCGCGGCTCGATCGAGCGCCGGACCGGCTCGGCGGCCGCTCGCTCTCGGCCGGCCCGGGCGTAACTCGGAATGCCGGGCGCGATCCTCGCGAGGTCCCCCGACCCGCCGCCACCCAGGAATGAAGTAATCCGCTGAGCACACACTCGCCGTCCCCGATAAATGAAAATCTCGCTGGGGCGGGGCCGGCCGAGGGGCGCGAACGTGCCGGCGGATAAAAAGAAACTATCCCACGTAAACAATAAAAGGAAACGGCGGAGATGGTCGGGGCTCGGCCGGGCCCGAAACCCCGAGCAGCCCCGGGAAATTTAGTGCACGCAGGGCATTGGAAAATTTCGCGCGAGGGGAATGGAAAATCGCGGCGCGTCCCGGGGGAGCGGCTCCGCGCGGGGCCGCGACGCCCTCCGCTCAAATATTCCTCCCCGTAATCGAAATGCATATATACATGAGGTTGAGTGGTGTTGATATGCGACGAGTGTATAGCGGCCGAAAGACGCCGGGCTGCAGATAGCTATTCAGGAGGCGCGCCCGCGCCGCCCGGGAGGAAAACGGGCCCTGCGCGAAGGAGCCAGCCGACGGCCCACCCGAGCCGCCTCCTGTGTTTTGTGCCTCGGCGAACAAATTTCCATTAACCGGGAGCGGACGCCGCGGTCCGCGTCTCGCCAAACTTTGGCCGGCCCCTCCCCCTTTCTTTCTCCTCAACCTCTGTGCCCATTGCAGATCAAGCTCGTAACGAATTGATCCTCCTGCTGGCCGCCCAGTCGCTCTTGTTATCATACATCCTGCTGGTGCAGACATGCCCCCTCCGCGGAGAATAACAACAAGCGTAAACGTCGGACAAACAGTATTCAAATAGAAATTATTCCCGTGTTTGGCTTACAATGTAATGCGTCATCCATTAACGCAGCCTGCCGATTAACCATTCAGGCGATATAAATATCAAATTCCGATGCTTTTTAATGCGCTCGCAAGAGAAATGAAAAAAACAAAAACATGAATATTCCGGGCAGAGCGGTACAATGTTTGTGAAAGATCTTGGCGTCTGCAAAGGGATACACAATTGAAGCGACTCTGTTACCTTTCACGTCCAGCGCTCGGCATCCTTCGGAAAACGACACCAAATTAACGGAAAAACATTAATGCAACTCTGCGACCATTGGCCAAAAATCGAAACAATGACCGCATAATGCAGCGAGTCCATTAGGTTCTCACTCGGCGCTCCTAATTGACGTGCAGCCGGACAACAAAGCGCTCGGAGGCATCGGCGCGAGTGTAGTCCGTTTGCAAAAAAAAAAAAAAAGAAAAAAGGGGAAGCTCCCCGGGCGTCAGTTGGGAGGTCCGAGTTGCAAAAGCATAATAGAGCGGCGGCGGCCCCGCGTCAGAGTCGGCCGGACGCTCGTCCTCCCGCGGCCTCGGGCGAAAAACTCTCGCAGGGAGGCGCCCCGCCGGGGCAAAGAGTTTCCGCGCCGAGGCCGGCGATATTAAAATCGATGCCGGCAACAGATGCCGGGGGATAGCTTTATGGGCGCAGGGCCGCGCGCCCCGGCCAATAACGAAAATCATTAAATTAGCGCGCGCGTATAAAAGCGCCGCCGTGGACCGGCGCGCCCGCGGCCTATTAACGAGGCGATAATTTCATTATGAGGCCCGAGGCCCGCGCCCTCCTGCATCCGAGTAGCTTATGCAAAAGGCCGCGCCGCGAGCCCACCCTCGTGACCCGACTGCGGATGCCGAGACTTATCTTCCCGAGCGCCGATTCTTCCCGGCTGTTTTTTTCGGCGCCGTTTAGCGCCTTCTTACCTCGTTAGCCAATTGCCCCTCGCGACCCTCGGATTACTGCATTAGGCCGCAAACTCGAGTACTTTGGCCCCTGGTTCTTTCCTCGCGTTTTCGTTCGGCAGTGTACCAGTTGAAAGACGCGTGTTGAAAATCCCAATATTCATTTCGTTTTGTAACAATGATACTGTTTAATACCTCCGACGAAATAATACCTCCTCGATAATGAATGTTATTTATAATCAAATTTTAACTCTCAAGGATAACATCATATGGTTCGAATGAAAAGTATACCATTTCAACGTGCTCATTATCAAATGAATATCACTGTACTTACCTCCCTACCTGCAATAACGATAAAAACAATAATAATAAGAATAATAATAA
This sequence comes from Sycophaga agraensis, assembly GCA_018906755.1. Taxonomy (NCBI): domain Eukaryota; kingdom Metazoa; phylum Arthropoda; class Insecta; order Hymenoptera; family Pteromalidae; genus Sycophaga; species Sycophaga agraensis. The sequence continues at coordinate 1,796,408 of JACCIE010000013.1, forward strand.
TACAGTAGTATAAAATTAATGCACGAGCTCTTGTCGATTTTAACCCATTCCACGTTTCCTACTTTAAAAATTTCAACAAAACTAAAGCACCAATTACCCTTACAATCTCTTTTCTATACTTTTCTTCCGTGCGCTCCGAGCACCTTCTTCATTCGCCGTCCATTCGTATTTCTCTTTTTCGAATTAAACCTCGCACCGAATATAGGATGTTATTGTGCACTTGCCAGGTGCGCTGACTGCACCCTTTTTTTATCTTCGCGCAGAATCGAGAAATTGTTTCGCTCGAGGGTGTCTGCGCAGCCAGTTTTTCGATCTGATTGTACGCGAACCTCCTATATCGTGATACTTTCTCTCTGCTTCTATTAAGTTTTGTTCAATTCCAAACTATTTTCTGACGATTTAATCCATCTATCAGTTATAAACTGTACCTTTTAATTTTCTAGTTGTACTGATAATGACATATTTAATTTGTGTATGCTATCGAGCTTCTATCTTGCATTACTTCCAACGATCAAAAGAATTATTAAACTTTAGCTTCATCGAAAAGGGTCAATCGATCTAAAAACTCTTCTACTTCCGCATGGCAAAGCTCTTACAGCATATGCTTTAATCTCTTTAATAGTGTACTTCGTGATTCGGAATAAATATTTACAACTGTACGAGTATTGACTTTTCAATAAAGTAACGTAATTCCTCTCAAAAATGGTTGACTGTAGTTTAAAACGACATTCGCTCATCAGTTAACAGGTATTAGCTTCATTCTGTGAAATAAATTCTGCAAGAACGTGTCACTAAACTTAATTAAAACGCATAAATCCCAAGACACTTTAGAAACAAATTAAATCGTCCGCGGCTTAACGCTCTCGGTTCTCTTTATAAAAGCTTACCTCTCGTTTCGTTGTCATAATTTGAAAAGTAAAACGAGCGTAAAATAATAACACTATGAAAAAGTTGGCATATCTTAATCGAGTTGCCAGGACATAAGGAATCCAAATTTTATTAGAATATTTATGATAGATTTGACATTTTGTCTAATTACAATTAAATAAATTTTCATTTCTATAAAAGAATTTTACATTGCATAAATATTGTAAATATCAATATTGATTTTTGAACCAAAATTAAATAAATTGCTCATAAATCTTATCAGTCAAACACCTGTTGGAAGAAAAAATCAATAACAATTATTTGAACGATTATATTTATAAATTATTTAATAATTGTGATTATCTAATCAGGATTAGATTATTCGGTTTAAAAAATTCTATTTAAAATACAAACTACTATCAGCAAAGTTCTGAAGGGCTTAGATAGTAACCGCAGGAAGGGTAATCGCTATCCAAATTGTAGACTAGGCCTTAAAGCAGCAATTGCGCTGACGCGCTGATTTAACACTAAGGGGATCATCAAAGGTGTGAAGACCTTCTGATGATTCTGACGTCAGGCTTCGAAATCCGTAGACTAGTTTGATACTGATAGCTGAAATGGTCTATGATTTTCATTAGTAAACGTTCTGTTTAGTCGGCATGTAAAACCAATCAACACTATTAACTTATATACTGAGTTTTTGGAAATTACTTGTGTATTTCTTTTGTCGTTTACAATAACGATTATATGCTGAATAGTAGTGTCGTAAGTCATCGACTATAGTAGTACGAAAAAATGAAAAAACGTTAAATGTATTCTTGATTCATAACAAGAAATCTAATATTTTTGTAACTTTTATTACTAAAAATAGCTATTTAAATGGAGTTAAAAGGATTAAATCATTTTTAAAGGTAATTTCGTACAGATATTCATGTGGTAAAATTATTCTACACCTGTAAAGTAACTACTTCATGACTACCGCTACAATCACAATTATATTCAATGTAACGATACCCGACCCAACTGATGAATGGTACGTGACCACTAAACTTATATACTGCAAGAAAAGGTTGCTAGATATATTCAATTATCGATCAGGATGAATGCGAGGTGCAGCTCATTGAATATACCGATGTTTATTTACGTTTGCATGTTGAATTCTAATTGATATAAAAACGATCAAGATTTAATCGGGATATAATCCTAACCATTTAAAAAAATATAACTGTTTAGTTGCCATCTGGTGATGTTTAATACAACTAGAAAATAATGATTCAATATAATCACATTTAAGCTAACATAAATACAGTTCTTGTTCTTGTTAAATAAATGTTGTTTACAGAAAATGTAAATTATTTTGACCGTTCGGATGAGAAACAAAGTTGAATTGATTCAGCTCCATACGTATTTTTAGTTGATCTTCTTTATAACCAATATAGTACTGACAGGTAAATAAGTGTAACACCACTCGCTACTGCACATAAATATCGAGATTTATTTGAAAAAGTTATTGAATTTTCAAAGGATTGTGTAACCAGGTCACGTCAGAATTTAAAAAATCTTGCAATAAAAGAAAGAGTCAGGTGAAGGTGACAAATGAAAGTTATATGTTCATAGTCATGCGAAAACAAGCAAACCAATAAGACATTCATCTGGCACAGATGCATGCTTTGAATGTCCAACAAATTATAAACATCCGCCCACTGCCCTGTACAATGATTCTTTTCGCGGTAAAATTTTCGCATAATGACTGATGTACGACTCGCGGGCTAGTTTATGCAACCGAGCATAACAAGCCCGGCGAGATAAGGTCAGCTCTTCGGCTATAAAAATTGGCGGCGGCGGATGGTAGGGGCGCGCTCTCGTAAAACGGGTAAAGGAGATGGCCGCGCCAAAAAAGCGAGGAGAGCGGAAAGTTTAAAGCGCCATCGCGTGTAAAGTATATCCTCTGGCTAATTTTCAATGTCTGCGCGGAGTCTCGGGCGACGCAAGAGAGGGGCGGGGCGGCAAGGGGCAATTCGGTCCGAAAGACGAATCGCGCGGGTCTCTCTTATTTATCGGGCGAATTTCCCCCGGTTTCCCGCGGCTGTAGCTCGCGTATATACTTAACGGCTCGCTCAATTTCCCGGGCGCTTGCATATCCTTCAAAAAGTTGGGCTCGTAAAAAGGGGGAGGGTCTCGCGGGGCTCGACTGCTCGCGTCGTCCCACGGCGAGAGGAACGTGAATCGCCTGGATACGGCCGCCTCGCGCTTTTTCTCCCTCTCGCGAGGCCGCCCCGGATCCGGAGCCGGAGCCTGGGCCGGGGGTCGGAGAGTGATTTAAGCGACTCGGAATATCAAATTGAAAGAACTCCGCAACTTGGACCATTCATAAGGACAGGCTCGGCTTCCTCTTACTTAGTGCCTTTTATCTATCTTCCGTTTTATCTCCCTTCTCTGATCTCTTTTTTCTCCTCTCGCATTACCTTTATTTCCTTTACCCTCCTTCTTTCATCCTCTCATACGCTCCTACTCGCTAGACTCGAGCTGTTGTACGTACGTTTTATTGCACGATATGCTAGACATTAATTTTGATAAGGGTTTCTTTCTTATGTGTCCAATACCTGTTTTCAGTCTATAGTCGTCCTGGAGAAAATTACGCTTACTATACGAACGACGAACATATGTTCCCTATTTTTTTCAAATTTTTTTACTAAAGATTTTTACTTTATAATTAAAGTAATATGGTTTACAGCTATGAAATATATCAAATTAAACCGTAGTAACTATTAAATAAGTTTTCGTTGAATGGTTGAAATACAGCTGTGCATAAATCTTGAAATACGTATGTAGCGATTAATATTGAATAACAACATGAACTTTTGGAGTAAAACAATATGTTTGTTTTACTAGAGTTTTCTTAAGTCTTTCCTAGTAAATATGGTTATAATTAAATTTTTAGTTTGTAATCAATACAGTTTTTGCTAAACATTCATGCAATAACTTTCTTAGCAATAAAAGTAAAGAATATAATTTATTTTTAAGGAATAAAGTGACTTTTAATTTTATTTCACTACTTTAGACTGTTATATTCTGCAAAATATTTTAACTATTACTTTGTCAATATAGAAAGCGCGGGAAACTAATACTTAAAAAAAATAAAATTTAAAATAGCAACATATTAGATCTTAATTCATAAGCGTTTGTTAAAATTATTAATAATACTCGTCAAACTTGTACAATAGAAAATATTTTCTATACATTCATTTTTATGTTTGTTTGAGATACTAAAATACTAATATATTATTTTTAATTACTTATTAATAAATGGTAGGGCTAAAATACGTTCGACTTGAATTAATTTAACATATTTATTATAATAATTTATAAAAGTTATAATGCAGGCATGGTATATAGCATGCAGTACATGAAGTTAACAAAATCACAGATGTCTGAAAACTCATGGGTTAATTTCATTAACCCAAAAGTCTTAAAAAAATAGCAAAAATACTTGAATATGCTTTATACAATATTGTGCGCTTCATATGATTAAGTCAGGTACATTGAGAAAAATTTAAGTATAATATCGAACTTTAGGAATCTTATCAAATTGATAAAGTACATTAACCGTCTCAACGTTGCTCTCTAGAACAGGGCTGGATATCCATAGCCGCCGAATCCGTAGGTCCTGGCGTAGCCGAGACCATATCCACTGGCCAAGCGTCCATAAGGGAGTCCATAGCTGGGCGCGAAAGGCGCTCTGTATCCCAGACCGGATGTGTAAGCTAGCGGTGAGACGGAGTAGCTGGCGAGGCTCGGGCTGAGGGCGAGGGCCGGGGCAGCGTAAGCTGAGGTGACAACTGGAGCATCTTCTGGAGGCTCGACGATCGGGGTCGCCGCTCCCAGGTTGTAGATCGTGCCTGGCTTGGGCGCGGCCAAGGCGAAGGCGAACAGAGTAAAGAGAACGACGACTTTTCCGTACATAATGACTAGTTGCGGGTAGTTTTTGTTGAACCGATTGAGAGCCAACTGATGCCGCTTCTGAGGAGACCGGCGCCTTTTATACTCGATGATTTCTGCGTGAAGAAACCCGGCGACCGGGGGTAATCGTAAACAGTTTGTGGTATTACATTTCGGGTACGTCGATAACGAGACAGTTTAATGCGCACTTTATATAAATTTAAATTGAATAGTCGCGATTTCTCGGCGAAGGTTGCGGCGCCGCTGGATCGGGAGCACGTCTTCCGTGAACCGTATTGAATCTACCGCGAGGGTCCGAGTCCTCCACCTTTCTCTTTTTCTCGGCTCATTGCGATGTAAAAATCTCCTTCATCGCACATATAGATTCGTCTCTTATGTAACACAACACGTTATTACATTAAATTTACATCACACTTTGGTAGTATATTGCTTTATTTTAATATTTGTGCCGATATTAGCGGATGTACTGTGTAACACAAATATCAAACTTGTATAAAGTAATTAAGATGTCTTGAACAGATGAAATGAAATCTTAAAATAAAAAAAAACATGTATTTAAAGACCCTTAATACAAAACATCAATCAAACCTTTTCGAGAAACTTTATTATATTTTTATTATGCACTACTTTTGACATCATAATAATTACATTACATATTTAAAAGATTTAATTTGCCAATTAATCTCAAAATTATGAATATCAACCGTCTAATAGAAAAGTTATAATTAGACACATTGAATTTGGTTTTAACGAGACAAATATAAATCTCGGATCGTATACAAAAGGTCTGTGCACAGGTTTATATATAGTATTCCAATGACAAAAGCTATTTATAATTTATTTAGAATTTTATAAGCATTTATTTTTTGTTGTATAACATTATTCATAATAATAATATATGCTGTTAGTATAATGCTTCACGAATTTTTAGTTGCTTTATAGGTTACTAAAGTAATTCAAAGTTAAATAAGTAAAAGCTGCAGCTCACCCCAAAGTTAAAATTAAAAAATTTAATATATTACAATTACACGAATCTCAATATTCAAGGTGGATCTCATTCGATATTTTTTAACGTATTGCAGCAGCAGAAAATAGCGTTTTTATTTTATTATAAATATTTATAGTAGAAGTGGTAAAATGATAAAGATTCATTTAAACGGATTACAAATTTAACTTTACCTGTCCTACATACAAAAATCTTCTTGTATAGATATTTAATAGAGAAATTCCAAGCTCTCGGATATTTTTTGTCGTAAATTTTCATTATTTCTCAGTGACTCACTGTAGTGAGTTTTTATCGGGCTCGGTAACTTCAATAATAAAATTATACATTCGAGGCAATAGCCCAAAAAAGTCCAAAAGTAAGTTACGATGTTGTTTCGACAATTCAATATCGTCTCTTAATTGGTGTGACGACATCGCGACTGGCTGAACGAATTCGCAAGCATACCGCAGCCATACGCGGTTGTAACAGATAAGCCGGGCGACTGACTATAAATCGGTTACATAATTGCCAGACCATCAAGTCGTAATCGTCACCGGCTCTGGCGGCGGCGCATCCAGAATCACGGAGTTTCTCTTTCCCGGCAACGCGCCCATTTATATCTGGCGCCTCGTTAAAAATGCAAGAGCAGAATCGATGCTGCTGTTACGACCTTCCCCTCTCAAATCCTTCGCCTCGTCAAAGTTTCGCGCGGTCGCCGTGTGAAAAGGCAGAAATGGATGGGCATATAACACCGTCGCGTAAATATCTGTGTTCCCGTGTTTATGCGTGCCCGGCGACGAAATCGATGACCTCGATGTATCGGAAAGGACGGGGAATTGTGCTCCGGCGGGCGGCGAGGGTTCCTTTTTATTCACGCTCGAATGCGAGGTATTGTGCAGGCTAAGGCACGATGCCGTCGTTATAGCCGCCTGTAAAAATCACGCTTAGTTTGTCTAGCCTTTATTATCGACGCTTCGATTACCTTTACCGCGATACGTGATCCGCTACGTCAAGAATCGCTTGATTCAGAAGTCAAGGCCTCTAAAGAGCTTTGATTATTCAACCGTAGTGATTTATATGGAGCTAATTCATCTTTGATACCTTAGAAGACTACGTGAAAGACTAATAACCAGTAGAATCGATGACTCGTTAAAACTGTAGGAAATCAATTGAAACAAACAATTAATCGAAACTAAAGGCAAATATTCATTTATTTGATATTAACGATATATTTTAAAAACACGTAAAATAATAATTCAATATAAATTGCTTTACCGCAAGTGTACAATTACATATCAATGTTTTGGTTTTCCTATTTTTAATTAATATCACTTTGAAAGTATAACATAAATAATTAAAACAGGCTACACGTTTTAACCTGTTAATTGAACAGATTTTTTATAGAACACATTTTTATAATTAAACCCAATTTTAATTTCGATTATTACAGATCAAACTTTTGTATAATACATTTAGTTAATTAGGACTGATCAAATTTTCAAATTATCTATTCTTAAAAAATCGAAAGTGACTATTATTATATATTGCAGACGTTGCATGCGGATTGTTATGTAAATCAAACTAGTGTGAGTGAATAAAAGAAGATCATTGGTTTGATTTTTATCTTTGATCGCGTAAAAAGTCATACTCGCCGAACAAATGCTTATAGGAGTTCATAACAGTTGTAAGTGGTTGAGCAGAGACAGTTTAAAGATTAAAATCGAAATTCCGGCAAAGTGCTGCGGCGTTCTTGGGTAGAGTCTCCGGCCCCTCAACCTTGCCATATTCCATAGTTATATATATAAGACGTTCCATCGAACCACCTTGTCGGCATTAATCGCCGGGAAGTTAAGTGTCGGGCTCGGCAAACTCGTTGTGCAGTTACGCTAATTAAATTTCTTTCGTCCGGCTTTGACGGGCGGCAGGCGAGCCGTTTTCCCTTATTCTCTCGTCGCGCTGCCCCTCGAACTCTCTTTTCTTTCATCCTTGTCGATATATAACTATCCATATCCACTTCGCAAGGGACCGAAAAAACCGAAGGTTTATATAAGTTTCTTAACGACATTACCGATCCTTTTCATTTCTTGTTTCCAAGTCTCACGACTTTGATCATTTTGATACTTTATTATTCATAAGTTCATCGTGTACTCTTTACCTTTATATTAACCTTTATTGTAAGACACTCAATCTAAGGAGAAGATTTTATAAAGCAAATTTATTCATTTATTATAGGGCAGCGAATCAAATTTAAACCAAAATTAACCTACTTTTTTTAAACCTTATATTAACTATCTAACAAAGTAATTTTTCATCCTGTATAAACTATTTATTATATTTAAGAAATTCGTTCGTATTTCTATTTAAATTAAAAAGTTACATTCCAATGTACAAGGTATTTTAACGTAAAAGATAATTAATATTTAATGAGTATGTTATTACCAGACACTGAAAAATGTATTAAATAGTAAACTGGCAGTAGTGACAAATTTGACATGAATTATCGTGAATTATTATACAAACTATAAAGCTGTTTATACATGCAGAGTAATTTTAAGAAAAATGTATAAAATTAGGTTTTTACTATACAATGTGATTTACTTTACACATATATATATATGCATGTATGTTCATATCTGTGTGTGGCATAATTTTTAAGATTTAGTGATGACGAAAAGTAGAGGCTCCAAATTCTTTTTAATTTATTTGACGAATTAAGTAAGAAAATGAAAATCTTTAGATTTAAGAAGGAGCTTCGCGTAAAGCATGATTATGTATTATAGGTTGGTGCATTTATATGTAAAGCAAAAGGATGATGGGTGAACTGCTTGTGTCAAAAGGTGCTTTATTCTAGAGGTCTTATGGGTTATTACGAGTGTCGCGGACAAGGTCAATGGGTGTTTGCGCAAAGTTAAATAAAACGTGGCCTTGATTTGGTGGCCTTGATTGCGGAGCTCTTGAGGCGGCGCGCTTTAGAAGCGAGCTCTTGCGCAAGGCGGCTCGGCGGCGCGGGCGCGGCGGGCGCTCAAGTGGCTTAGTCTCAATCATCAATCGAGAGCAAATGTGCGATTCCGGGCAAGTTTAGCGCTCCCTCAGCCCCGAGCGATCGAATCTCGAAAAGTCGAGAAGCAGGTCGAGAATAAGGGGATAGTTGGATGTTGGGAGCGGGGGTGTGGGGAGGTCGGGTGTGCGGCAGCCCGTCCCGCGTCTCGTCTCCGCGGCTGAAAAAGAAAATCCGTGGGCGCGAGAGGAGGCAACGAGATAAAAAGATAAAAAGCAGGGGCGGGGAAAATAGCCTCGAAAGAGGGAGTATTTGTATTGGAAGGGTGAAATCGAGCCCGGCATTCCTGGCGCCGACGTACGGGCGCGCGCGACTGGAAGAGAGGGGAAAGATAGAAGGCGGCCACCGGGGGGGAGACTGATGTTCCCGCTCGCCTCGGCCCCGGCAAAGAGGCTGTCGCGGCCGGGGCGCCGGGGGCTTGCTATCCGGAATGGATTACGGAATCAGATCGAATCCAGATAGAGGGGGCCAGGTCGAAGTGGGCCGCCTCGGCGGGCGCTCGCGAGGCGCGTTTACATATATTCGAGACGGGCGGCGACACCTCATCATTCCGATCTCCTCTCCCGCGGCGCCTCGGCTTACAGCCCGGCTGGGAAAGGAGCGGCCCGCGCCCGGGAAATCCAAGGAGCGGATCAATCTACGGGGCTCTTCCGCCCCCTCGTCACTTGGTCCTCGTTATACGTTTTATGTCGGGCCGTATGTGCCGGCGACGTCCCCGCCGCGGGCCGAACGACCCGTGGGGGAGCCGCCGCCATCCCGCGGATAGGTGTATATGCGCCCGCCCCGCCGGATGGATATCGCGGATGCCGAATGAATGAATGAATGAACGAGGCCGCGCGAATGCGATTGCCCCGCCGGCTCCGGCTTCTCCGATCCCGGCTCCTGATCTCCAGTCGAGGGACCCGCGCCTCCGCGATTTTTATCGGCCGATTGATTTCCAGTCGCGATTTCGGATCATCCGCTGATGGGGGATTTGTTCAAATGAATCGCCGCCGCCAACTTAATCGACAACCACTTTCACCCGTGTAACTCGACTCACCATCTAGGCTCTATCTCCTTGCACCTGCCGACTTCGTTTAAAGAGCATAGCGAGACGTTATAGTCATTGCGGAGAAGCTACAAACTTTCGTGGAAATTGCAATATTAAAAAAGCTTTCATATTGCATTAGCACTGCTTTCTAACATTTTCCTTGAGGAAAGCGTATACTGATTCTTGTGCTTTACACCAATGATAAAAAAATATATTGCTATTAAAAACTTTCAATTTTTTCATACTGTAGAACTTGATAAAGAAGGTGGTTGTTGATCAAGATGTATTGGAAGTTTGAGGACTTGTGCAACTCTAAGATATTAATGTTAATTTTTATTTGCTGTACACTTTACTCGAATTGCTCCATATATTTTGTCTTGGGTCCTGCGGTTGCTCTTTCGCTTGTCGAATTTGTATTCCGCTGGTTGTCGGTCCGATTTACAGTTTTATCTTGAGATTATCACTTGACTGTTTTTTTTTGTGCTTTATAAAACGCATCACTTGACTTTGTCCAGTTGATTAGCAGAGAAAATGGAGCATAAATAGCATAACGTTACATAAAGATATTTAAAAAAATATTTTGATATAGCTGAAATGAGTATTCAAATTGTAATTAAATTGAATAAAAAATGGGCAGACTTCGAGTTGAAAAGTGATATACCTTTATTAACACCTATAACTTAAGCACATACCGAATAAAATACACTAGGTCGTGAAGCTAAAGTATACAAATCTGTACCGAAGCAAAAAATAACACATGTTTTGCAATCAAATGAGTTTTCTGACATTTAGAAGGTAGCTTTGATCGATACTTTGCATTGGTATATATGTATACAAACATATTTAAAGTACTTGTCCAAAATGAGAATTAGTATGCGTCCCCTTGATTGCTTTTATACACGTAGGTAATTCAATCGATTGGATGCGTCGGATTGTGACGGACTAATTGGCTTGTTGCGTGGCATTGAAAAGCAGAAGGAATGCTGACAAGCGCTTCTCACTAATTGCTGTACAATAGCCCGGGGCGGATAATTCGAGTCTGACGCAGTTATAAAACGAGAGCTCCTTCCTCTTGACAAAGCAGGCCGGGAAAAACCGCGGGGGCACTGCGAGGCGTCGAGTGGGCAAGTAATCCCGGCGCGACCTCCCGGCTCATGCATGCATGGGCCGGGCGCGAGGGCGCGGCGGAGAGCCGGCCGTCCCGCTGAATGGGCGGACAAGCGGGAAGACGAGTAAAGGCGACTCGGCTCGGATTAAAACTTTGATGCGCCCGCGTAAATGGAGAGGCGCCCCGGGCGATCCCGTCGCTGCGCCCGGGGATTACATTGAAATTTGGGGCTCCGGCCTCGCGGTCTCGCGGGCAGCCTCCGGACGCGGCCCGCATTCGAAATAATTATACGGGGTGGAGAACTGCGGAAAAGGAGATAGCGCCGAGTTTCCGCGGGGCAAGCGGGGAGGCTGCGGAGCGGCGCGGGCGGGGCGATTACACGGGGGGGCGGCGCGGCCCCGGCACTTGGGTTATGATCTCGAGCCGGTCCATTAATTGATATTAGCCGGTGGGTCTCCGATAACCGGGCCGTTCGACGGGATTAATCATCTCGGGCGAGGGCGCGGGCCCGGGGCTTTTTATCATCTCCCATCTGCGGGCGCATTAACAAGTCGGACAACTATTCCAATTGAAAGTTTTTTCGACGCTACCCTCCGAATATGCCCCAAGTTTGCAGATTAGTTGGTCCAAGGTATCTTTTTATTAGGTCCGTGTGTTCGGGCCTCGGGGCCGCGCGGGCCTTTTTCCCCTTTGCCGCTCATTCGCCGGTTAATCCCGTGGCAAATTACTTGAGCGTAATAATCGGGGGGAAGTGTCAGGAGGTCGGGCGGGATTAACGCCCTCGGTTGTTCGATGGCAAATACACTCGACTCGAATCAGCGGCCCAAGTTTTTCCATTAGTTAGGCAAATGGACTTTGGCCGACTTGGCGCTCGCAGGTCCGCCCCCCCGGCGCGAGCCTGGAAGAAGGCCCAGGGTCAAAAAGCGCGCGGCGATCGATAGCCCCTCCCTCGAATCGGTCCCCCCCCCGGCCCCCTCCGGCGAAAAGAGCGCGCGCGGCCCGCGGCCCTCGGGGGACGGGGGCCGGGCAGGTAACGGGCCGGGGCGCCGCGAGGACCGCAGCTAAGCGGCGCCCGGGAGGCTGCGGAGGAGCCCCGGCCCCGGGGCCGCGCGCGTCGCATCTATCACGCGCCGGCCCCGATATTGGTTCACGCGGGCCGCGCGCGCACACGTACCGGGCGGGCAATCGACAGGCGAGGCGCGCGGCAACTGCGGCCGAAACTGTGCCGTGGGGAGGGCGCCACCAAAAAGCCCCGGAGCTCCCGGAATCTGCAAAAAGAGCAGCCCAGGGGCCCCGCCCCCCCCCCGACCCCGACCCCGAGCCCCGCCGCTTTCCCCTTTATCTCCTTTTCTTTTTGTCTTTTTCCACGCCAGCCACCCGCCGAGGAAAGAACTCGCGCGCTTCATCTGTCTGCCGGAATTCCGGGCGATCCTCCGCCCGTTCTAATTAAATTTTTCGAGTATTGTTGTTTTAGAATTTTTCCGACAGCTCCGAATCAAATTTCATCGCGGCCCTGGCTCACCTTGCGGGAATGCGCCTGTCTGCGCCTTCGGGCCCGCGCGCGCGCGCTCGCTTTCGCCGAAACGCCGCATTTTTCCCTGCCGCCCGCCGCACATCCTCTCGACCACTTATCGGCCTTAATTACCTCGGCGTTATTGCATCAGACAACTAATCCTGTTACGGGCCAAATGGGCTGCGATTCAATCCTCCTCTTTGAATCGTCCCCTGCGTCCAAATCTATCTCTATATAGCCACTTTTCAAATTGTCTCCTTAATCCTGTTCCGGCCTATTAATATTCCATGAATTACCGTTTTGCTAGAATACCGAAATTTCATTATTGAAAATTAATGTATTTACTTAAGCAAACAAAATGGTTCTGTTCGGCGTACAACCTACCACGAAACAATATTATTTCGTATCCGTACGTAATTTTCCAGCTCAACATCAATAATCCAATTTATTATCGATCCGTATATTATTAATTAAGTAAATAAGGAAGTGTTAACAAACACTATCTGTACTAAATCAGTTTTATTAAATACTATCTTACCATATTTCGCTATATCTATTCACGTGCATTCATAAATATTTGACGATCCTAAAACTTATATAGAATTTAAAGATTTATAAATAAGTTTAAACGAATACAATTTTTACATTTCTATATTTGTAATTCATAAGATTTCAAATAGAAACATGTTTTTCATTCTTAATAAATAAGCTCATATTTGTACATGCACAGGCTTGAAGAAGGTCCATAGAGGTAAAACATTTTTGCTATTTAAAAATAAATTTAAAATCTTGAATTAATACACACAGTTCATACATGATGAATATGTTCTAAATATAAATAATTTCCTTCCTGAATGTTTAAGATGTAAAGCTTAATAAAAAATCAATGGAAATGAATGTGAATCGTGTGGAAATAATTTTTTACAAAGTGTAAAATTTTACTATTGCTATTGTCATTGACCGAGCATTCGAGAACTATATAATGAGCTAGTTAGTTTCAATTATGTACAACGTTTGATACAAGTCGTTTTTTGTTCATTGACTTGCGCGGCCAATTGCGAAGACGTCAATTCGAAAGGAAGGTCGCCTTGCAACACATTAATAAATCAGTAAATTCGATAAATTAAAATTCGATTAGTGTTATAAATAAGTATTGTACTCTAGTGAGTAAGAGACCGCCAGCTCATACTATATAAGGCCTTGTGTGAACGGAACAAAATTCAATTATAAATGATCCGCTATAGATATTTAAGAGAGGGACAAACGCGCCGGCGCGAATGGAAATGGAAGGGTTTGACGAGGGAACAGGGCGGACACTCATCGAACATGGAACGTTTCACTTTTCGATTTCTGGAGGAATAAAAAGGATGGCCGGCTATAAACGCGGGCCAGAAGGAAAGCCCCGAGTTCTCTAAGCACGTGAGGGGAAAGTTTCTCGCGCGTGGAGGGCCGCGGGCCGCGGTATCCGGCCGGAGAAAGCGAAGGAGCCCATAAAGATTTGGGTGGCTCGCCGCTAAAAGGCAAGAGACTCGTCCCCCGGGTCGCCCACTTTGGGCCGGGGCGCAGCCGACGGGGGAGGAGCCAGACGGATCCGGATGATCCGGAATCCGAGCCCGGAATCCCCGGCAGTCGCCCGGGCCCGCCTTACCTATACGCGCCCTCCATACTCCCGAGGAGGTAATGATGGCAGCGGGGCTGCCGTTCCCGCGAGAGGCGCCCGCGACGCCGAGCCGTGGCCTCCCATTCACTCGGGCCGAAAAAAAGAGCGGGGAATCGCGGGCGGGGGTTAGGGGGCGCTGACAAGAACACCGAGAAAATTAAATTGGACGCTCCCCCGCTCCCGGCTGTTAATGGAAAGGAAGCCTTGCCCCGGCCCGAGGCGCTCGCGCCCTCTGTGTATCGATGCCGGCGTAGGTGCAGCTGCCCCGTTTACACGGCACCCCCTTCTCCCCCGGGGAAAAGAGATCAATGGCCCGCGGGCGGGCGAAGGAGTCGCGGTCGAACAGGGCTCTCTGATTAATTAGTCGAATGCAAAGTGCCGCGGAAGGAGGACCCGGCCCGGAGGAAAGACGCGCGCAAAACCGAGGAAAAACAAAAATGGATCGCCCGAGTAAAAATGGAAGTTTGCCAGAAAAAAGGAACGAGGGGGAAGAGCGAAAGGTTGAACGAGATAGTTGAATGTTCAACATTCAGGGGAAGGGTACGTCCCACGAGTCCAAAAACCAATCTCGTCACTTGCCGCCGGGATGTTCCCCTCCTCCGCTCCGCGGCTTTTTCCCCATCCCAATCCTCCAGCGCCGGCTCCTCTTTCGACATCTACAAAAGTTTGACCGGCTTATGTGTTGCCGACAAACTCCCTCGATCTCCCTCTTTCTCTCTCTCTCTCTCTCTCGCAACATTCAATTATTTTTATAAACAGGTCGATTAACACCTTGATCGATACAAGGCTCTTCTTTTATGAGAGAACTTTCATAAAACGGAACCTAATCAGAAGACCATTTAGATGATCCTTCCAAAGGACAAAATCCATATTTGTATCTTAAGAGCGTCGCTCGGCGTGCTTTATATTTATAATCTCTCGCTCTTCAAACTGACGCACTTAAGTATATTAACCGAATTTAATTCATTGACGATTATACAGAAAGTTAACAATATATTCTTTTCTTTTCTTTTGGTACATCTATTTATGCTCGTTTTTGGACGGAAATCTAGCTTTGGGGTGCGTGTAACACGGTACATGAGAAAATGCAATGGTCCTTGCCTTAATTGACTTACTAGGCTGAGGATGTATCCGAAAAGCAACGGAAAACAAGCCCGACACTCTATCCAATGAACCGGCGCAAGGCGCTATTAATATTGAATTAATCAATGAAATCAATGTGAAAAGATCGACAATAATTATCAAAATATAATGAGCCTGAATATAAAATGGATAAAAGTATTTCGATATAAAAAGTGACATATATAATAATGAATAATAAGTTTATCTGATTATCAGGATTGGATTATAAAGGAGAATCTTTAATGGGTTGATTAATGGAAAAGGCCGTCGAATTCTAATTTTGCCGGAGGTCGGGCGTCAATAGTAAACAGCAGCTTAGATGAATTTACGCCTCGCAGACTTGGCAAGTAGCGCACTGGGAAGATCAGCGGCAGTTATAGATAGCCTCGGTTGGGCGCGGCGGCCGCACCGTAGTATCGGGGCACTTGCATAATATTAACAAAAGGTATTTTTGGGAGGGGCTCTATTTCCCAATAGCCCGCATTCGGATGGGCCGGTAAATAAATTCTCGGCTCATTGCACGGGAGGCGGGCAATTAAGCCGCCGGAGCGGGAGAATTGGGGGGGGTGCGAGGCGCGAGGCAACGCTTAATCGGGCTCGCAGCGGAAATCGGGAGCGGCGCGCCGAGTCGGCTCGTCGTTGGCGCCTCGTATTTGCTTAAATAACCAGGCAGCTCTCGAAGCCGGGATCCGCCCGGCTGGATTTTATTCGGGGGCCGGGCCCCGCGCGGCCGAGTAATTAGGCCGTAATTCGCCCCGGAGCCGGGAAATGAGAAAGAAGTGCGGCCGAGTCGCGCCTTTGGGAGCAACTTCCCTCCCGGCGGGCGCCGCGGTCAATTTGCGCGGAGACGAAAAATTATGCGCCCGAGGCGAGGGCCGGGGCGCAAGGGCCCGGGATTAGCCCGCTCGCCCGATCCCGCCGGCGCCCGCCTCGTATCGCCGCTCTAGCCCCGGCTTCCCCGTCCGGCTCCGTTTCCAGAGGACCGCAACTGTTTGCTCCGGGCAAACGCCCCCCGCGCCCTCGCCTCCGCATCTACGTCGCTCACGCAGCTTGTCTATGGGGTGTACCCGATCGGCCTGGGCTTATCTGCCCCGAGTCCTCATTGCGCCCTATCATTCGACTCCAAATTAGTTTGTTCAAGAATTCACTACGTGAATTCGCCCGCTCTTCTTCTCGTCGAAACTTTAGTGCAAATCCAAACTTACCTTCCCCAAGCGTACTTCTGCATTAATAATTGCTACTGCTTATACCAAAACTCATTTAGATGAACAACAGATGAGATTAAATGATATAAAAGCTACACATACTTAGTGGCTTAACTGCAAATTATATTGCGACTCGTTTCTATTTTATGAGTTATATTTTCATAGAATCGTAGACGATTATAGATTATAATACTGAAATCAGTACCCAATCAAAAATGTAGGAGCTATAAATCCAATTTGCAACAAAAATGTCCCCAAACTACTATTTTAGTCAAATATACCTATAAGCGACAACAAATTTAAATGAGGATCCTTTTTACGTTATTATTAAAAAAATTATTTAAATTGCACAACAAATTATAATATGGATTATAGTCCAATACATCATAGTTATTATCAAAGGGGATATTTTACAAAAATTAATGGAGCTCTATTTCTACTAATAATAGAGTGCGCATATCATGTAAGTATGAGAAGTATAGCTTTATATAAAATTAATCATTTCAACCCCATATTCATACAAACTTACTACACTATATTCGAATTAAATTCTATTTAAACGTTAATCGAAGTGCGATCGATCCTGCCGATAGATGCAATGTTAAAGACAGTATGTTCATTATATAAATAGGTTAATACGGACTGTATCATGTATATTATATGAAAAAACAATAAGTAAAGATTTAATTAAATTTCATGTCAAAGAAATAATCGACAAAGGGAATTAGTCAAATGATATAAATATATGTGCATTAAATAGAAATTTTACTTAAAATATGACACGTATAATTTCATTAAGACAATTCCAATTTAATCTTTATTTATTAGGTTAAGTTAATGAATATATACAGAGTCTTATCAATTATAAAATTACTTTAATAATAAATAAAATAATAGAAATTTTTTAATTAATTTTCTTTATCTCCCTGTGCCTTGCTTTCTTATTATGCCTATTGACTGATACGCAGTACAAAAATATGCAAAAACTTATTAAGTATTTTATAAGCAAGATATTATCACAATCTTCATGCAAATATCAACATAACCACAAGAATTATCATCGCTTAGAGGTGAATAATAGCAGATAATGCAACAATGGGGTGAACAATAGAGGCCGGATCCACTCAAGTTTGGAAGACTGCTTCCTGATTTAAGCTCTTTGCGGATCGTATACATACATATAATATCAAGCAATACAGAGGCGATTGTTTCTGACCTGTTCCCGTGCAGCCTTTGCTATTCTAACGGCGGTCCTGATTATTTCAATTATAGGTGGCGACTGAATCGCTCAACGGAGAATCAATTATTCTCAAGGCTCTTGTTGTTATCGCCAGGTTCCTGATTATCTCGTTCGCTGCACTTAGTTAACTCCGTTCGGATCAACAGCAAGTTTCCGCCCTTGTCTCGCGCGGCCGTCGCTTCTCACTCGTTCGTCTCGATCGCCTCGATTTACGCATACGTTCGCAGATCGGTGGTTCGAGAGTCGCTTAGAGACTGGCCAAGTCGTTCCAAGACATTTCCGCCAAGTGGCCGTCCATTTACTGCTTTCGCGGGTCATTTTATTTCACTGGCACTGTACTACACTCGTATACTACTGCTTAGACACGAATCTTCGTGTTAGTCTGTCATTCGTTTGGTACTCCATGCCGTTCGTATACTCGCTTTGTTCATAATTGCAGGCCGCATTATTGAAGTAAAATGTTGTTATATAAAGGAGTACAAAGAAAATAAATAAATTTCTACGATGATGGTTGAAATTATTAACAGGGCTTCTGCTGTTGCTTCGGCGCACTGAAAATGCAATTTACCCGTCGGCCCATACGGTGCCCGATCTACCCACTAGCGAACCCCACTCCGCGTAATCCTTGCACGCTTTCGGTCCGCTCTCGTCCTCACTTGTGACCCCGCGACGACTCTGGGCCTGCTTCCTCCCTGACGCTAGCGGCGAGAGCCTCGTGACCTTTATCCCCGCGGCTCTCAACTCGCGGCTTGTCTATTTTCCAAGAAATTTAGTCATGTTTAAAAATTTTCAAAATACGGCGCGATTTGCGGAGAGCGCGAGACCCAACAATACTTTGGCCTCATATTCTACCTCAAGATGTTAACAGCATAGTACCAGTCAAATAATCGTGTATTGATGCGAGGCTTCAACAAATGATCTAAATAATGAAGGTCAAAAGCACTTTCGGACACTAGGTTAGTCATGCAAACCCCTTTATAATTATAATTTTGTGTAATTAAATACATGCAATATTAAAATTAAGATATATCAATATGTATTTTACAAATTAGGTAATTATATAAATCCAATTTTTATTTCTTGATAATATATATATATATAATTTTCACACGAAATTTTCAATTTAATAATAATCATTCAATGATTTTTAAAAGAAATCAGTCGCTATGCACTGTTATTGCAATATAATTTTTAAACTAGAAAGGTTAGATTTGATTTTTGCAATAATGTTTTCAAAAATGACTTGTTCACAAAAGTCAGCAACAAATATGTGCATTAATAATTAGATATAGTTGACTATATGGAATTTCAATAATTAGAAATTTTTTGATCGAATTATTTTGATCCTTATTCAGGTTGATATTTACATGAAACCATGAATGCTTAGTGGTTAAGTAGACTTAAACTTGATACTTCAAGGAGGCGTACAATAAACAATTGGGTTAGAAGCGTTTGATATTTGGCTGGAAATGCACTAAGACGAATATCGCGGGCAAAGCGAATAATTTGCCCCGCCAAGGTCGTAGCACTCCGACGGCGAGGACTGCGCCTTGCACGCACTTGGGAGTCGGCTTTAATCCACGAGCCACCCGCGCCCGCGTCGTTCGCCGACAGCCCTCCATGCCTTTTTTCACTTAAACGGGAGGGAGGGAGGGATTGTAGCCCGGGAGCACTTGAGCCATGCAAATGACTGTCCCGCCGAGTACTCGAGGGAGGGCGAGGGTGATTCTCGCCCGTCGCGCTCGGCTCCTTCGTACGCGCGGTCCCAAAACGCTTCTTCCATAATACAGAAGCTTGCGCGCGCTCGATCTCGTATATTTTGACTCTTCCCCCCCCCCTTGTCCTTACCGAATCTTAATAAGATCTCATAGATTAACAACTGAATACTGATTCGACGCTCTCGCTCGAGCTCGCAAGTAATGGATATCCCCGACGTCTTGATTAAGATGTATCCTGTCAGGGCTACATATCGAGCAACTCCCCAAATTGCAACTCACGCGTTAACATGGTCGATGAGAAAGAAGGGGCGAAATCAGTACTCAAGCCTTAAAATGGTACACAAATACAGGTTGGCTTGGGTAGAGAAAGGAGTATTATTGCCGAAACGTTGATGCAGGCAGATGCAGGAGCAGCTGATGCTGCCGTTCGATTGAAAAAGGCAATATGAAATTTAATCAAAAGTTGGTGGGATCGCTTAACGGCCGCGGGCGGCAAAGGCATAAGACTTGGCTAGGCAAGGGCTAGGTCGATAGCCGGCCTCGCGGTCGGGGGGCCCGGGGCATCTGCAGTGCGCCCCGGCACGAGCGTCCGATCGTCCAAAGGGATGAACCATGAACCGTGAACCATCGGCTCGCGCTTTAATAAAGCCCCCTCATATTGAGGAGCGCGGATGCGCAACGGCGGGGGCCGGGGGGGCGGGCGAGATGCCGGCGAGCGCGAAAGGAACCACAGGCGGAGGCGCGTGGCGATAAGCCGCGGCGCCGAGTGCGAGGCGGGGTAAACAGGCG
Source organism: Sycophaga agraensis (assembly GCA_018906755.1). Lineage (NCBI taxonomy): Eukaryota > Metazoa > Arthropoda > Insecta > Hymenoptera > Pteromalidae > Sycophaga > Sycophaga agraensis. Next base: position 1,816,663 of record JACCIE010000013.1, read on the forward strand.
GCCCGGGGGGCCGGGGAGCGGGGGAGGCCTTGCCTCGGCCTCGGGCAGCCAGGAATGAAAGAGAGCGGGAAAACCTTGAGAAATTTGAAGCGGCGCGGGCCCGGCGGCGCGATATCAGAAGAATGCGTCGGCGCCGCGCTCTCCGCGGGAATAAAAAGGAGCGGAGGGGCCACCGGGAAATTGAGAGAGGGAAGAAACGGCGGTATGCAGAGTGCGCGGGAAAGGCGGCGCGGGGGAGGTGAGAGTAAGAGTGAAGGGAGGGGCCGGGGGAGGGGTGGGGGGGCAGCCGGGGGGGCCGGGCACTCTGACTCGCATTCCGAGCAGACTCGGTGAACCGGGTTCATTATTTTCTCGTTATAAGTTTCTACAACTCGGGCTTGTTGTCGTAACGTTGTTAATGCGGACGCGCCGCGAATTGTTAAACGCGGGCGGGAGGGGCGGGGGGGGGCGAAGGGGGGAGAGGGGGGGTGGGAGCCGGCTCTCTCTCGCCGGGCCCTCTCTCTTGCTTAGTGCCGGCCGCCTGTCACGTGCCGCCACCCCCCCCCCCGCCACCCCCGCAGAGCAACCGAGCTTCTTTTTAGCGCCCCTGTTTTCGCCCACGCGGCACCCCCTCCCCCCCCCGCTTTTATTTCCCGCGCTGCTTCCGCAGTCCGCGCGCGGATTTTCGTAACGAACGAGCCGCGGGTATCGCGCAACTAGTTGCAACCGGCCCGACCTCCTTGATTCACGAGGCCGAGGCATTGTGTCAAGCCGCCGGCGGCCGCGTCGCCCCGAGGAGACGCTTTTTACGACGCTCTTCTTCACTCGGCCGCGGGGCCCCGGCGCCGGCTCCCCTCCTATATCCGATTCGCGTTTCCGCCTCGGGCGCCGCGCCACCGCGCCCGCGTTATTAAGGCTAATGCCATTTCCCCTTTTTGGATTTATTCACCGGCGGGGGGGAGCCAGGAGCCGCCCGGCCCGATCCGCCTCGGTGCGAAACAAATATTTTCCCCGGATCACCCTGCCTTCTGCCTCGATCCAACTCTATTTTTATACAATGCTCCTCCCAATACTCGCACCTCCTCAGATTGTCAAAACATTCTCCTTTTGATTGAAACGCTTTTTTACTTTTTTATACAACTTGTCCGAAAATTGTTTTTCTCGTTATTTCTATAGTTGTGGATAACACAAATTTAAACAATCCTTTGTTGCGAAACAGTTCGATGCATATGTGGAGACGTGTAGGCAATCGTCATGTACATTCAATCGATCGAAACTTATTTAACTTTCGCTTAATTCCGAGAATAATACTGTCAATTTCTTATACACAAACAAATATAGATATACTTCTAAACGGTTTTCCTCTCTCGTACTTCTAAATGCGTCAGCGCAGCAGGTACTGTTGATTGGCTGCTCATTTTCAGGTACTTCCCGTCACGTTCAAACTATTATGAACAGAGGTTTGATAGCATGATATAAGGAAATTCAACAATTAATAATTTAGGTAATTTATACACAAATCTTAGTGGAATGTTTGCTACGGTTTCGTTAATAAAACATCAGACTACAGGTTTAAATGTGGGTAGGTCGCATATTGAAATTTCCTATATATTCCGTGCCGATGAATTTTAACCGTATTTTACATATCAAACTCTCATGATCTGCTCATGTGTATCTCACAAACATCAAATTGTACGTCGAGTGATTAATTAAAAATTATTTTTCGATTTTTATGCAATTTGTGACAGACTTATAACAGGTTTGTAATCATATAATAATCGAGATAAATACCTTGTTTAGTTAATATGCTTAATTCATTTGTTTGTATCGAACCAAACGGCATGCTTCAATATCAAACACAGTTTCAGCTGATATTTAATTCCATTGCCTATTCATCATCTTAATTTTCGCATCAGAGTTATATCAACAAATAAATAAATAAATCCACGGAAGCGTCTCACAAGAATACCATGTGTATACTGATAGCGCGAAAATAACTGGCAAGGGTTATTCACACGATGGTTGAGTAGGGGAAATACGAAAATCGTATTTCTGGGGGGTTATCCCCGTTGCGGTCGAGTGAATAAATCTAGGAAAACGTGAGCGGCAGTGCTTCCCCACGGCATCAATGTCGAATTGAAATTGATGATCCGACGGACAAAGGGACTATCAGAGTGGGGGAGGAACGAGAGACTTTCCTTGACTTTCAAGCACATTGAAAACTCAGATAAACGATCTCGAACATTTACTCCAACGCTATAAGTGTTCATTATTGTTTATACTTTTCAAAAAATGTTAATTTTTGACTTCTAATCATTTACATTAGACATTCGGAATCTTATTGCTTCTGATAATAGTCCTGCTACGTAGGAGGTTTGAAGCCTCCTCAATTTTTAATAAATTATGTAATAAAATCGCAATTAAACTATTTCATTATCACGACTACGTCAATGGTAATATTTATTCATTTTTCTTGTAAATTGTACAAATCTTTTCTTGAAGTTTTGAAAATTTTTCTATCTATTTTGCTAAATGATAATTATGATTACTTTAAATTCTGCAAAATAGCTAAAAACGGATTGCGTATTGAACTTAAATATAGTCATCAATAATGAAAATACGAGGTGATTTGTCTTAATAAGTATGTATAAGAGGTGATATATTGTTGATTTTCACTGAATCTATAAATCTTAGGTACTATAACAATAAATATATATTTAAATTGGTTATATTATACAAATCAAATATAGAGTTGCCTTCTTATGTGCACATTGCTTGCTGATATACAAGGCCTCTTGTTCGGTTAAACTGTGAAACACCGCCGGAATATGTATTCACCGCACGTAAATCTGATACTCCCATAGACCATTCTCAAACACCTCCGGCAGGAGAAAAAGGAACTGCTGGTAAGCTGTGGAGCGTAGGAGCGACTCGCAAACTGCAGCAATCGCCCCGACCCCATAGCTTGTCAACCGCGCGCGACAAAGATCAATCGATCCTCCTGGAAAAACGAGCAACCGATCCGTGATGGCGCTCGGTCGCAAAGTGTCTGCGCGAGAACTGCACGCACCTCCCTAAGGGTGAGGACGTCGACCGAGGGGGAGAACAGATATTCAAGAGCAAGCGTATCCGATCCCGCCGCGGTGAGCGGGAGGAGCCAGCGGACGGAGGGGCATTCCGCGAGTATCCGCGATCCCCTGTAACTGACGTGTTCGAGTTGGTCGCGGGCGGGCCGGGACCGACTGGTCCGATCCTGGCCCTCTGCCCCCTCCCCCGACCGGTTCAGCGGTACGCGAATATTATTGTACGTGGTCGTGGCAATGTGCGGATGCGCCCCGTAATTTCGCGGGCTGCCGGAGAGATAATTGCTCTTTGCTCCTGACGTTCGGGCGGGCCCCCCCCACCCTCTTCTGCTCCTGCGCCGGCCTGCGTGCAAGTGGGCAGAAGAGCGAGAGAGGGGATAAATAAAGCGGCCGCCGGCCGCACACGGCTCACGGCGCGGATGCATCGAGCGGCAAGCCTGAAACATCGCGGCAGAAAGTTTGACGAGGGTCAGGTGGAGGGTGGTGGGGCGGCGGTGGGGGGGGGGCGCACCCGCGCCGGGCGACGATTGACAAACGGCGATCGATACGCTGATCGCCGGCGCGCGAGGCCCGCGATAATCAACCGGCGCTTAGGGATCAGCGGCATAAATCTCGCGGTGGGCCTCTCTCCGCGCCGGCTTCTCGCGCTTTGTTCCACCTGGCTTTATTCCTCCAGCTGCGTTTATCCCATCGCGCAACTTTGTAGACTAATAAAATTCTCTCTGTCCGTTATTTGCCATCGATTCCAAAGTAATCCATTTTTCTCTCTATTAAAACGGTTTCGCATGCCACACTTGTATTTATAAAGTTTCTTGATACCGAGGTATAAAGCTTTCACATCTTCTGCTGTGAAGAGCTATAAGATGGAAAACATTTGTTGCCTAAAAAGAGTTCGTGATATCGACTGACTAGCGGAGAGCACAGCCGAGTATATTGCTCAGTTTAAGTTCTGCGATACCCAATATAAAAAGGAACCCGTACATAATAGATATTAACGGAAGTAAGCGGTATGAATTAATAATCGAAATAAGCTTGTACATAAAAGATCAAAATTAAAAACTTCAAGTTAAAAAATATCAAATGTATTCATTTATAATAAGCATCAAAATTGTCAGGCCGATTTGATAATATAAAAAAAAACAACTAACTCGGTCAATCCAAACTAACGCAACTAAATTGACTTAAAAAGAATCTTGTACAAATTAATTCAAGAGAACATTTGACCCAGAAGACCCAACTGACACCACTAAATATTTTCCGAGTTACATAAAAAATCCAACTAACTCGACTATCTCGGCTAACGTACATAACCCAAGACTAATTCATCTAAAATATTGTACAACTTAAATCAATAAACTGACTAAACTTGAATATTGATATCAAACAATTTCAATTTATCCTTCTTAAAAAACGTGTATTTTTGTATTAGAAACTTTTTTGATCAGAAGATAATACAATATAACAACATAAGAGTATATGCAACGATGTAGCAGCGTACACTTTAACGAACGTTATCCTTTAAAGCAGACAAGAGCCGAACGAGGCAGTCGGCGTTTCGAAATATTGGAAAGGACAAAAGGATTAAAGGCCCTCTTGAATAAATCGGAAAGAAGGAGGACAGCCAATTTCGCGTGACCCCTTATTTTCATTCGACTGTCCGCCGACCCTTCCACTAAAGCTCTCCCGCGCAAATAGTGGGACTCGGCGGGGCCCCGGCCAATAGCGAATTCCTCTCCATCCGACGTTAATTTTCACGGTCAAGCAGATATGCGCTCGCGGAATCGCTTGCCTAAGGCTTCCGGGCGATCGGCCTCGAGGCAAACAGCAGCGAGGACGCGGGAAAGTTTTGCCAAAGCGGGCGCGAAGAAGAGGAGGCGGCGCGCGGGGCCGCGGCCCGCCTCGACCCTGCATGCAAAGCGGAAGCCCTGCGCGGGACCGCCGGGAGGCTGCGGAGGGTGGGGGTGGGGGCGAAGGCGGAGGCGGAGCAATAAGCTCGCCGTCAGGGACAAGCGTCGGTTCCCGCAGAGATCTATTACAGATATAGGCTGCGAGGGGTGAGCCTGACGTCTTGGCCGGGGCGCACACACGCGAGCCTCGTGCCTGGGCGAGCCGCTGTTCCCAGCTTCCCTCGCCGCGCGGGGAATGTGCGCATGTAAAGCGCAAACGGGAAAATAGTGGCCCAGGGAGTTCGATTTTCCCAGGGCCTCGCGGCTCACGTCACGTTCCAGCCTTTGTCTTGACGGCCTCTCTTCCTTTTCTCCCGTCCTCTTCTGTCCGTTGTACCGCTTACCTTCCGATATCGCCCCAAGTAAGGGCTAAGGCAAAAAATTTGTAAATAAATATTCTGCTTATTCTCGTCACTACGTCCTCTAAAGCATTATGTTTTATTCGTCAGTTTAACTGCTCTCTTTGTCCATCGAATTTTCTGTCAAAACTTACACTCTTGTTTCGCATATTTGTAGGCGAGTTATTATTTATTAAACATAAAATCAGATGTCACTCCGAGAAATTTCAAGATGAGCAAGCTTATAAATTATCGATCTTCCGAGGTTGGAGGTATTTCATTACGTTAAGAAATAACCAATCTCCTTGCTTCCGTTGGAGTATTTATTATATTTAATTAATAAATACAGATTTTTTGGACCTTTTTCAAATGCGCAGAGATTAAGATTACAGATAATTTGAGATTTGCATTTTTTTCATACATAATTTCGGTTACCTTGTTGGTCGATACACGGTTTCATAATTAAATAAAATTTATAAAAGTTTCGTCTCCTGCGTGCAAGCGATGTGTTTATGGTTACAATTACTCCTGTTCGTAAATTACTATTATCTTCGCAATGTCAATGACATCTTATATACTAACTAATGTACAATGGCAGGACGCATTCTGTTGCACACGAGTAACTAGACTAATTGTTCCATGGTGGAACGGTCGTTGCTCATCTGAATTCGCAATCAAGCGAAATGCACTCGCGTTACATGATATTTCTATGTATACCATGTAATTCTATAAACATACTTAATATGAATAATAGTACGGCGCCTGAACAATTACAGTTTTTATAGCTGTATATTTTTTATATAAATTAAAGCCATCTATTGTGGATAGTACATGCAGAGATAGTATATGCAGGTATAAGAGGATAATATCTTGTTGTTTGATGCTTGGTTATATGCACGAGTAAGCGAGTAAGCGTGCTGTGAAACTATCCACAAATCGATCCTTTTTGATCGCTAATATATCTCAAAGCTTATCTGTGTACAAGAATAATAATCTAGTCACACAACTTAGATGTGAACTCCGAGCCAAGTCGGTATACGACTCGTTAAAATGATTATAGGGCTTGTTTAGCTGCGTCGCGCAATGGCTTGCCGTTAAAAGACAAGTGAACGATCGAGTGTTGGTGCAGGCGGAATCGGGTTACTTGGCGATTCGCCCGGGTGGCCGAGTGACAATCGCCGGATTGGCCTTCAGAGTTGGAGGCAAAAGGGTGGCAGGGTCTCAGGGGCCACGGGACAGGGAGCCTAGACGCGGCCGAGCCCCGGTAGGGAAGCGGACAGGCGCGGGCGGCGGGAAGACAAGTTAGTACAAATACCCCGGGCCAAGGCGTTTAGCAAATTAAAAGTTAACGCGGTATAAGCGATCCCTTCGCGAAATTAATTCATGAGCCAAGTTGGGGGCCGCGAGGCAAAACCGCGGTCAATTCTCATCTCGCGGCGGTCCGCGGGTCGGCCAGCGGCCCGCCCGAGCCCCTCGAGCTGTCTTTGCCTGGGCCGCGAGGGCGCATACCACGCTCGTTACAAAACTTAAATTGCTCCACATCGAAAGTTAACTTGTTCATTCTTCGGAGCCCCGCACATTCCTTCCCACCCCCGGCTGCTCAGCCCCCGTGGAGGGGGCGGCGCTCCGGGCATCAGCGACCGGGCTTCCTCGGATTGTTTTATTATTGCGCCCCCGCCCCCCGACCAGAGCCTGCGTCGTCTTCGGCTGCCGACGGGGGCTTTTTTTTTTTTTTTTCGGGGCGGCCCTAACAAATGGCCCGCGCGCCCCCGTCGAATTTGACTTTGAGCCCTGCCGGGGGGCTTCTCCTGCGCATACGCAAAGTTTCATTGGTTTTTAGAACTGAAAATGGAATTTTAAAGCAGCCTGGCGAATTCTCAATTTTCACGTTGATTTACAGCGCGCCCGAGCGCACACACTCCCGCCGCTTTTTGCCCTCCAAATTAATTGTTTTCGAGTCCGTGGCTCGTGCCTGCCGCTGTTTGACTTTCTCCCTGGCTCAACGCTGCCCCGGTATCAACGCTATGTCAGACGGCAACAAGGAGGAAATATCCACTCCCCGATACTGCCACTCGCAATACTATCGCACGCATTCGTGTTGCTGGTTTTTGCCTGCTTTATCGTTACCAATACTCTACATATTTTAAAGCAAAAGATTTGCTCTTAACGGTTTCTTTGTAATCGTTCGAATTCATCTTTAGTGCTTTTTTCATAACTCTATCGAATATTTTCACGAAAAACAAGGTTAGATAATATTCAGTTATTATTTGTTTCTTTTTATGATACGTTTATCGAAGAAATTTTTTCACAAAATCGCAAGCTCCGCTTCGATACAAATAACCGTCAACTGTCCTTGCAATTTCATCAGATGTCGTATTTAGATATATACGTAATATTGGATGTACTTCATATCCGTTTTAATAAAATCCATTGTCATTGCTCGAGAATACCAATACAAGTATGACTTCGTAATTCTGTCGATATAACCATTAATTCTGCTCGAGACATTTCAAAAAAATTTACGTCTAACCAACTTTCCATTTTGTACACATTACTGAATAAAATGAATTCGTACAGTCGGTCTTTCCTGAGAACAATTTATTTGAGATGTATTTCTTTGCAACCAATTAAATAATTGATTATAGATCGTGTGGATTTTCAATATGCAATCAGACTCAAAAATGTTGAATCTGAATCACATTTTGAATATTATTGTCAAATGTCAATCTTCACTTATTATCAGTCTCCAAGTACTATACGAGTGAAAATTTTCAAAATTCTACATTTTAGTGCAAAATGAACTTCCAAGCGAGAGATTTGGCGCTATCAGCAATATTATGCAGTTAGTAATTCAGTACATTAAATTTAATGTGTGTAATACTCTCTTAACGGGGTGAAAATCATTTCGAGTCGCGTCACATTGAATAATGCTCGCAAATTATTCCCCGGCCGAGTAAGACAAATGAGAAAAAGCTTTCTAGTTAGAAATTCCGACATGAAAAGGCAGAAATATTTGAAAAATCTAATCTGTGCAGGGGCACACAGGTGCGCACATTGGCGAGCTTCCGGGCGGCGCGGGCGCGACCAGCTAGCCTATAAATCTTTGGGCTCGCGCTTGGCCGAATATTCGGCGAGTCCCTCCCAGAAGCCCCGGGGGGAATCGTCGATATCGCCGGGGGCACAGCGGACGACTGGCACGTGAGACACAAGGCTCTCGGGGTCTGCGTCTGAAAGTGCGACGCGCTCGCGAGGGAGAGCTTACGGGGCGCGCACGCGCCCGGCCATACCGGCAATAAAATCACTTGTTGGATTTCCGGCTGCAGCCGGGCGCGACTACTTTCTGGACCTGATTTACGCCGCTACTTGCCCCGAGTTATCTTTGGTTTTCCGTTCGCGCCCTCTCTCCGCTCCTTCTTCTTCTTCCACTTCTTCTTCTACTTGGACTTCTTCTGGGACTTCCTAGGCGACACCTTACTGACTCCCGCTTCCATCCCTATGAGTGATTGTCGCCGGGGACGACCTCCTAAAAGCTTCTTTCGAAAGTTTGTCGCCCTGGAAATTGCCCGGGTGCCATCCCAATTGGGCAAAATCACTTTCATTAGTGTCTGGTTTGGAGAATAAGTGGATTTTATTACACGTGACCCGGCAAGACTAATGAAATTTTTGGTGACGAAATTTTCCAAATTTAGTGTAGCGAGTATCAAATGTTTTTTTCGGGGCTATACACATTTGTAACTGAAAAGTCGATAAACCATCGAGAGAAATCCTGTATAAAGGTGAATTCATCAAAGACCTCATAAAAGGCTATTTTTCAAAATCAATACATTTTTTGAAAATTTTTTTTGATTTTACATGCCACTTTGCCGGTGGCTCAAGCAAAATGCGCAGTAGGTCGCGTGGCAGAAATTTATTTGAAAAGTAAGTAAAACGGGCTAATGTCGGGGTAAAACATTTTTAATTTAAAAATGAATTTAAAACCATTCGTTTGGTGGGTCGTTTTTGAAGGCCGGCCCCGGGTACACCCTTCCAGTGAAAAATGAAATATTTTAATATCACGCGAACGACGCACTGTCTTGCGCGCTGCCTGTAAACTTGTTTTGGCAAGCTCGCAAAGATCCCGCGGGTGCGAGAGCGAGGCGCGCCCGAATGTTCCCGGAGAAGTCCCGGTTGAAAAATGGGAGAGCGCGCGAGCGGTGAATTGAAGTCGGGCTCAAGCCGCAGCAGTCGACTAACAATCCGGGCCGTAAAAGGCACATCAGTACGGTGCAATTACAGGGCGGGCAACAACATCGAATTTCGCGCGGGCGAGCAAAGGCAGGTGGCGGGTTAGGGGCGTGGGTGGGGGCGCAGGAAGGCACGCGGCCCCGGGGCCGGGCAATGAAATTCCCCAAGTTCCCCGTTCTCGCGGAGGCGCCTTGGGTGGGGGCGCGCGTGCAGCCCGATCGCAAATCACTCCCTCGTCCAAATCGGCGCGGCAATCGATTAAGAGGCCGAGGGCCGCGGCGCACACCCGAGGCGGCCGCGCCCCCGCGCTACTCCCGGCCCGCGTTATTCGGTTTTAACGGAATTACTGCAAATTGTCGAGATATGCATCAGGGTTATGGCTCGGCGGCGACGGGGATTCATCGCGTGCCGGGGGCGTTATAGCCCCGCGCCGGCTGCCACCTGCGCTCCCGGCTTTTTCCGGCTCCGCCCTCCGCGCGGTCCAAGGTCACGCCGCGACGCGCCCAGTCTACTCCCCCAATTAGGGGGGGGGGGGGCGCAGGCTCAGGCAAAGTGACTGCCTCGGGAAGCGGCGCGCGCGCGACCCCGATAAACCGAACGGTGCCCCGGCACGCGCAGCCTCTCTGGCCTCTCGGGCCCGGGTCACGGCATATAAGCGCCGGTAAAAAAGGTCTTTCGCCGCGGAAGGGGTGGGCCGGCGGGCGCCGGGGCGGGGAAAAAGGTCCGGCGGATATTGCCGAGCGTCTTCGGCAATTTCCGTTCGTGCGGGAAGGGCGCTGCGCCCGCTTCACGCCCGCTTCACGCCCGGCTTGCGCCCGCGCCGGAATATCTCGCCGTCACGGAACTGATTAGTGGCGGTGTTTATGCTCGTTAGAGAGGCGCGGGCCGCGGCCCCGGCGCTCCGTCTCGCACATTATTCACTCGCTCGCGTTTTCCCTCATCGCGCGGCGGCCCCGCGTTCCGCTCGGCTCCAGTAAAATTCACTATTAATAACGGGGAATCCCATACCTTAATCTTCCCTGTCTGCCAGCCCCCCGCAGGACTCTCTTTTCCCCTACCCTGGGCCCCCTACCCCCTGCAACACCCCCTGCAACCCCCTGCAACTTCCTCCAACCTACGCCTACTGCTCCGTGCCTTTTCTATCGTCCTTAATCGCTCTGATTTCTGCTTTTATCACCTTTCTATTTTATCGTCTTCTCGCGATTTATTCAAATCTTTTTTAACGAAACATAATGTAACAGATTCGATGACCATTTGAAGATGATGAATTGCGGTTCCATGTATCGTGGCAGTAAACGTGACATGTGCGCTTTAAAGGTTGTTGATAACATGGATTGCTTAAATATTGCTTCAATGAGGTGCAGACGGAAAAGAACCCAGCGGAGAGATATTCAGTTGGAGGTGAAGCGGTACCGAGGGAGCAATAGACCGCGTAACCGTAAAACAGCCAGGAAATCCTACCGCCACTTTGGCTTTCATGAATCGGAGACGGATGCTGGATGGAGGAGGATCGGCTGATCGCGCGTAATTCGGTTTGAAATTTTCACCTAATGAAATCTTCCGTTTGCAGGGAGCGCACCGAAGCTGCTCCCGCGGCCCGTAGCCGACTGGGCAATCGTCCGTCGCTTGATAGATGACGCGAGTCGACGGCAGCGACGCCATTTTCGGGATAGCTCGCAAAGAAAAGAGATTAGCCTCGGGTAGTCGGCGATGAGTGCGCCCGAGTAACTTACGAATCATCCGAGACCCGCGGGCCGCTCTGGGATCCTTCCCAACTTTTCCCCGAGCGTTTGGGAATGCAGAGCGAAAAGTCCCTTGGGTTGATTGAATTTTTCCCCCTGGCGCCCTCTGGATGCTCGCTTTTTCTTTCTCCTTGTGATAACGGCATGTCGCTTATCAAAAGGGTGCCGACGCGCGGGTGATTGTTTATTAGGACTGCCAGGTGGAGACAAATTGGAGAGGCGGATCTGCTTAAGGGGACTTTTTTTCCCAAGTATATAATGCTTTAATGCCCGACGACTAGGCAGATGAACTTTTCTTGACACGGGGCACTTTAAACATTGAACAATGTTGTTTACAATTGAATTTTTACGAAGGCGGCTTAAGCTGAAGTGCAGGGCCTTAATAAGGTTTTGATAGGAAGTGGGTTTATCATTTAACTGGTTGATGAAACTTTTTAGCATCGCGGCTTGTTTTTTTATAGATCAAAGAGGCTGCACTTTGACGAGGGCAAAAGTGGTCGGAGCGCGGGAGGTGGAAGGAAGCAGTGTTACTTTGTAATCGGGCCACTCCATAAAAATCCTAATTGCAATAAAGTGGGCTTGTAATACTGTCGCAAAAAGCGGCCGGTGGGTTGCGGGGGCCGGGCTTCCCAAAGATTCCCGCCCGATTTTCCCGCTCGCTCGAGGAAATAAAAGGCGAGAGTATCCGGGGCATAACGCGCCCCCCGGAAGCCCTTTGAGCGCAGCGGCGACTGGGCGTTAAGAGGAAAAATGAGGTCGGGAAAGGTTGCGCTTCGGAATGATCGGGGAAAAAGTAATTGATCCTCGCGGGTCGGGGAGCCCGAGCGGATGCAGGGCCCCGGTGGGTAATGCAGGGGCAAAGGTGACGGAGCTGGGCGAAGGCGCGCCCGGAGTCTTCGGGCCTCTTCTTGCCGCAGCTGCGCGGGAGCCAGGCGTAGGCGGCCTCGCGCGGCTGCAGTGGCACGCTGTAATAATACGTAATATCTTTACTGTTTTAGGCAGGCGCTCGGGCATTATTCGGATGCCGGGCGTGCCTCGGAAGTTTAATTTCGAATGGTAGTATATATATCGGCGGGGCGGGCGGCGGACGAGCGGGAAAGACGGATGGGCCGGGGCGCGGGGGGCACTCGGCAGGCAGCCAGGCCGCGGGGAAAAAGCCGCCGGGCCCTTCGGCCCCGCAGCCCCGCGCGGCCGATCGATCCCACCCGATCGGAGCCCCGGCCTCTAATTGACCCTCGCCCCTCACCTGTCCCAGCCGGAAGAGACAGTGGCTCCTTTTCAATTTGCGCCTCGGCTGTCATCGTCGGGCCCGCGCGACCTCGAATCAACGCTCCCGGCTTCTTCCGCGCTCTGTCCCCCCGGTGCGACCTTTTCACTTTTGCTAAATGCTTCCGGAACAATGGGCCGGCCGATATAGCCCCGACCGAGGGCATGTACAGTCCACCGCTGGGCAATGAAAGCGCAGCCTCCCCGCCGGTATCCACCTCGTCCGTTCCCCCGTTACCAGAGTATTTGCCGCCAATTGAGAAATTGCCAAGCCCAGGAGGCTTCCCCTTCATATTTGCCCCTCCATCCCCTATCCCTCTCCGGCTGGAGTCTCTATTTTCACGGGATTCGCGTCGCCCGAGTAGCTTTTTCATCCCACGCGTGTGTAAGTATACACGGCCTAGGATAAGAAGCCCCCTCGAAGCGAGCCTTACTCAATATGCCCCGATGCCCTTGCCTAGTCGAATTTTCGGTTGCGTGGAATACATCGAGACGATTAATCGGCCTCGGTGGATGAAAATATCGAGACGGCCAAATGGAGCGGGGGAGAAAACAAATGCATTTCCCAACGAAGCGGATCAGCCAAACAATCTTCCGAAATTGCAGGCAATCCTTGCCACGTGTTACAATTACGACGGCCAAGATCGATAAAACAAAACAAATAGATTGTCCTGCCGGCTGATATCCATGTCAAAATAAGCGATAAGCGTTTTCCGAGCACAAAAACGTACAAGGGAGCATCAATAATAAAGGCCAGAGATGCGCGAGAGAGGAATTTTTCGAAGGCGGATCCCGGGGGGGGGGGCAGACTTGGAAAGCGGCGGCGGAAAAAGGGCCGCCGGGAGGAAAAGTCGCGCTCGGGACGGATGCGCTCGATATCGAATGACGCGTCGGAATGTTTGCGGTTTACATGTTAGTCGGCTGCGAGGCCCTCGCTCCTCACTCCCCCCGGTAATTACTTTTCCACAGGGAAAGGGAATCGAGCGGCAGTCTAGCAGTAAATTAAATTGAAATCCGGCCTCTTTGCCTGAGCGAATGGACCGGCGGGTGCTCGGATCTGGCGCTGGGTGGGGGGGGCATTGTTCGGCCGAGCGGGCCGGCGATCGCGATCATTAACCGGGAGCCGCGGTGTATCGGCGCGCACAAAGCGTTCCACGCGTGGCTCTGGCAATTAGCGCCGATGGACCGGCGGCACGCGCTCAGCCTCGGCGCTTTGCCCAAGGCGCCCCTAATTGATCTCTTGGCTCTCGGCCGCGCCACAGCGGACGCGCGAGGAACTTTCCTCGGGTGCGGCTGGGCTGATTGAAAAACCCGTCGCTGTCCCACGGGCGAGAAATCCGAGGTCAAGCTCGGCCCTTGGCTCGCCCCGACATACTTTGTCCAGCAAAAAGTTGGCCGACACTCGCCGCCTATTTGCCTTCTTAAAAGATAATATAATTATGGAACGGGCCGACAGCCGTTTGCTTACCACTCCCCCAACTGTTATGAATAATTTCGTCAAAATGCATCTCGCTAAAAAGGCTGAAATGAAGCAAGTAGGCACCAAGGAATATTAGTCAGTCCTATATTAATAACATGGAATTAATATTAATAATTAATAATGCCAAGCTGGTTCGTCATGCGCGGCTGGAGAATTATTTCCAGATGCGGGTGGACGTTAACCCAGATGCATATGAAAAATAATACGAGTAGGATTACATATTAAAAAATGTAACGAGGCAAAAATTGGGAGCGAGCTAAGTAAGTTCATTGGTTAAATAATAAATGTATTGTCTGGAAAGTTGGAGTAAGAAAAGTCGGCGAGCTAGAGAGCAAAGGCAGCGCTAGGCGAGTTAGAAAGTACATGGGTTCGCGGTCGATTAGTCGGTGCGAGCAGGTGGAGGCGGGGCGCATTAGCCGCGGGCGGCGAGTCGGGGCCGATCCGCTCGGACCGATTAAAAAGTCCGCGGCGTCGAACGGCGGAGGAGCCGAGGATTGAGGAGCGCCGCGCGGGGGATATAGGGCCGCGGGGAGCGAATGGCCGGGAGGGGGGAAAAAGCCCGTCGCCGGCCCCGGCGGAAGCGCCGAGCCGGGCGGGCGGGAATACCGGGAAAGCTCAAAGCGGCGGAACTCGGGGTAAGTGTAGTTTCCGGCGCCATTACCTGGAGGAGCGGCTCCGTTAGCCCCGCGCCCAGCTATGTACTCGCCGCTTCCCCTTGGACGAGTCGATTTTTTTCCAGCCTCTCTCCGTCGAGATTCGGGCGCCGGCGGAGGCACTGCCGGATCCGAGCCCTCGAGACCCCGCGGGGTCTTTGTCCGCCGGCCCCGACGATTCGGCGCCGAGCCGCGAGGGCGAGGTGACGCGAGGCAGGGCCGATGATCGCCGCCCGCCAGCAGTTGGCTGCACTGGGAAAAACGTCGCCGCCTCCCCCCGATCGGATATCGCGCCCTGGAAAAATCTGAGAGATCGGTAGAGATCATCGAGCGAACCCGCGGGAGCCTGCGAGTGTCTATTTAAAGTGGCGCTATTCGGAAAGAGGAGGAGGTAGGGATTGCAACAGGAAAAGCGATTAAAATCGTATAATGACCTCATTGGGCTAATCCGGTTATGAGTGCAATCGCATTAGCTCCCTGGCTATTGGGCCAAACGACGTTATCTTCGACTGCAACGGGGTCATTCTCATCAGAAAGCCATCCAATATTCCCGCTGGAATATTTACAGGGCGGGGAAAGCAGGCGGCCTCCTGCGCGCCTCCGGCCTCCCGCGGCAAGGAGCCGCCGCGGCGGGCCGCTCATCCCGCGGCGGATTAAAACGAGTGCCAGGATAATGGGGTCGGCTCCGCGGGTGCCAGAGCTCCTCCCGGCCCGTCAAACATTCAGTCCAATCCACTAGGGGCCGATCGGCCGCCGTCGGCGCCCTCCGCCCACGTCCCGCCGCGGCTGAATAAGTAAGCCACTCCGTCATGCGGATGCTGCGCCGGACCGCGCACGTGTGCCTCATTTTTATTTCGACTCCCGGCTAATAAAAGCCCCGGCGGCCGCTCTAATTCCAGTGCTCGGTGCGCTGCCCGCCGCGCAAATCACGTCCCCCCTGACGGATGCCCGCGCGTGATGCGCCCGGCTCGCCCCGCTCCCGCCAATCGGCCCAATCGAATTTATCAAAGGAGCGCCCGACCTCCCCCGCCCCGGCCGCGACCCCCTTTGACAAGCCCGCGCCCCGAGCCCGACGTGCATTAATACCCGCGAGGGCCGAGCGCCTTTCCCCGCCAAAGGGTCCGCGGTCGCCCCGACGCCAGCCCCCGTTAATGCCCGGGCACGAGTCCCGCCCGAGGCTTGATAGACTGATTAGGCCCGACCCTACCTTGCCTTCGACTACTGCCACTTATATTTTCCTCCGTCCGCGCTTATAGACTTACAGATAGAAGTAATCCAGTCTCGTCCATCTCCAATACGGGTCTTATACCTATACTTCAAAGAGCAAAGTGGATCAGTGGCTAAAGCCTCGCAGACTAGCAAGTAATCTTTTGACCAATTTGTAAAGATTCTATTATATATCTAAGCCTATAACTTCTACCAAACTAAGGGAATTTGTTCATACAATTTTATTTCAAGAGCCGTCAGTCATGTGTGCCTGCATTCCAATCTATCTTGATACAAGCATCTTTATGTCAAGATATTGTATTAATGATATCATTAAATAAATTCGTATCTGCAAATATACGCCGTCTTCTATAACTAGCGCGTGAATAAACTTATTCGGGTAAGGAGGTAAAGCCGAATTGACGCGATCCACATGGTATGGGCAGAAAACCTTTTATCGCGCAGATAAATTTATATAATTAACTTGACATGAATATGTATCGACGGTCTCGTGCCATTGAGGACTAAAAAGATTACTCCATAAATTTATGACCCACTCAAAAAATGAATAATGAAAATAAAAACACCGATGGAAATTAAATTACTTTTTAATAATATCCTATAATTCGAAATGCCACAGTGGGCAGGAAGCAGCAGCAGCAGCATTCAAGCGGAAAATGAAAAGTTATTCAACACTGTTGAAAAGTAACGCATCGATCGGGGGATCGTGGACACACCGCATCTATTAATAGGCACAGTGCATTAACTGGATGCGCAATCTACTCTCGTCTGAATCTCATTAATTAATTAGCGAACAATCTCGTTCGGCTCATTTGAAAGAGCGAACGGACACTGGGAGCTCTTGCGTATTAATGAATCCGGGCCGAGAGCGCGAGGCGGCGCTTTTGGGCGCTTCCGGGGCGCGGGCCGAGCCGCTCCGCGGACTCGCCTATTTCGGGGGGCTGAAAAAGGCCTCGGTCCAGGGGCGCCGGCGCCCCAGGTGCTGGCGGTAATTGCGCGTGATTTACACACCGAGTGAATTAGCGGGGCAACATAATGAGGCGCGCGACGCGGCCCGGTTAAAAAGCCGCGGGACCCGCGGCGCCGGGCAAAGGCGGGGCCGAGGCGCCAGCCTCCGAGGAGCCGGCGGATCTTCTGCGAGCGACGTGCGCGAGAGGGAATTTCGCATGCGGCCCCGGCGGAGTGAGCCGGCCGCTCCCTTACGACGCTCCGCGGCCCACGGAAATTTAAATTCAACCTGACACGTGAAACGAATAGGACTTGCTAATGCCCGGCGCGGGCGGCCCGCCCGGCCAGAAATGCAAAAGAGAGGAGAGCCCCGGAAAGACAAGGCGCGGCTCGCCCCGGGCTTATTTTCCCTTGCGGGCCCAGAGCGTAACGAGCAAATCCTTTGGTTTGCATAGGGCTCCCGCCCAAAATTGGCCTAGCCCCCAGGTAGGTCAGCTACTCGGCCCCCACCCCGGCCCCGGCCCCTCGGCAACCCGCCGCGCATTAGACCTTATTACTTGCCGCGCGCCGGCTTTTTCCTTTCACTTACGTCCTCGCGCCCCGGTGCCAAACTCAAACCGTCCCTCCCCCAGCAATTGTACTGGCCCGCCACCTTTACGTGCCGATCGCTTTAACTACAACCGCGTTTATCGTTCGATTGAATTATGCCGGTAGTGATGCGGGTACGCCTACGTATTCGGCCGATTTATTTCAATGGGGCCGAAAAGCGCTTTTCTCTTCCGCTCCTTTCAATTTCCCCGCATAATTTTATATAAAAATCGCCTTCGAAATTCGAGAAAATCCCCGGATCTCGGATCATCTCCCTGTAAATGACCGTCTTTTCTCTATCTCGGTTCCGCGAGCGAAAAGCAAAGTGCGAAATCGAATGCAGCCCGGGGATTGAATAAGTCCGAGGTTGAGCTAAACAATTGCCCGGGACATTTCCGTCGTGGATGTAATTATCCCCGTCAGCCGCGAATCTCCTCGGGTCTGGCACTGGGAGCGCTAATGGCGGGCGCGTGGCTGTCCGAAATCCCGCGCCGCTCTGGTAATCGCTGCACATCGTGGCCGACGCGTCGCATTTCATTGGGTTATGCATCGCCGGCAGAGGCGGACTTTTGCCAGCGGCCTTATTTGGGTATTCCGCGCGGGCCAGCGACGCAGCCGAGGGCGGATTTAGTGGACTCTTTTGCAAGAGCGCCTCGAGGTGGGCGCGGGCCGCGAGTTGCCGGCGCACGCGCAAACAAGCCCCGCACTGATTTATGCCCGCGATAAGATATCGGGTTAGTGCACGCAAATAGTAAATGAAGCGGGCATGTCTGCCTTGATGGATGCTTTATGACCTCTAAATTTTAATTAAAAACCTGGTAATTTTGCGATTATAGCTGGCAGTTAACCTTCCGCGTGGTGAAAAACCCTATCAGTTAAATTGAGCGTTGTAAAATAAGTCATTTTCTACCTTGGGAATGATTACATTTGCATAATAATTTTCAGCCAATCTGCTTGTGTGGCCAGGGATGCACTCAGCCTCACAGTGGCCTATGGGATTCGCTATCGCCCATTTTCATTCCACGTTTAGCGCTAATCCACCCAACAATCGCCTGATCGCGCATTAAAATAGATCCCTTAGAAATAATTTAAACTAATATTCCCGCTACGCGAACGCCATGTACCTCTGAATAGAATGAAAATTATTCATTCCTATTTTTAAAGTATTCCTCGCTCTCCGGAAAGGTACGCACTTGCCGATACGATATTATTAAAAAACGATCAATAGAAATCAGACATTTTATTGAAAATGCACCTTCCCAGATTGAAAATCGCTCAAGCGGCATCCTCGGATAAAATCTGTTGTTCATCGGTAATAGCCGAGGAAGCTCGGTGTCGATTTAACGAAAATTCTCCTAAGGCCAGCAGCCGCATGGAGGCAGATGGAATCTCTCGATGCAGCCAAGGACAGCGGATCACGAGTCAGTAAGCCACGTATATCTATATATATATTTTTCAGGGGGCGCGACCTTGCGCGTCTCGCCGGCAGAAAATTTACGCGGGCCGATGGAGCCTCTGGCCCGGCCGATAAGGGCCTGCATATAAATAGGCGCGCGGGCCTGCGTGGATGCGGCGGAAGCGGGGCGCGTCGGCCGCCGCGTAGGAAGTGCGCACCGCGGCGCCAGACCCTCGCAAATAGATGGCGGGTATGATTTGGCCGGAATCGGCCTGCGCGGAGCCCCAAATATATATCACCGCGCTTTTGTAGCTCCGATTCCGGGAGGGGCGAGGGCCGATCGGCCCGACGGCAAATATGGGGCTCGGCGCGCGGCTCTTTTTGCCCCCCCAGGCCGGCCAAATCGCGCGCCCGCACATTTGGCCCCGACGCTTTTGAAAACGGAAATTCGAACGCGGACCGCGCGGCCCTCGACCCCCGGCCGCTCCTTTTTTTTTTTGTCCCCGCGGAGGACGCGGCCAGGCCGCTAAAGCCGCCTAAAGCCCTCGGTGCTTTTGTCCTGTCTTTATGCGCGAGACACTCCGCGATCCGTCAAACGCTTTTATATTGTTCCCCGGCGGAAGGTGATTAGTTTTTTGCGGCCCCGACTTTTTCCCGGATATTGGTTTATCACGGGGCTTTACGAGGGCCGGCGCCAACCCCACCGCCCCATCGCCCCCACATCGCCTCCTGCCCCGCTAATATTTATACGGCATTTATCACCCCCGTTACGTTGGCCAGCCCGCGGCGCGCTTTTATTCCCGCCAATTTCTCGATGCCGCCCGGCTATACCCCAAAGCCCAATTCTATCGAAATTCGGCTTACACTCACGCGCCTTCCTCTTTGTTCCGCCGATGCTTCACGCAATCTGTTTTCTTTTTCCTAATTTTGCCGCATTGGATTATCCACTCGGCATATATATTCTATGATTATTCGCTAATGAAATTCATCAAAGCTGTTCATGAATTGATTATACGCTACCTGCAATTAAAAGGTTTTCTTATAATCCGTTTTCATCCAGCTCATACTTAATCAGTTAACCCAATTAGTTTTCACACATCAGCCAAAAATCTTATTTATGTATTCATGCTAATCTTTCGATTTGTCTCATTTCCAAATCGATTCACCCAAATTTTATTACCGACACCATGTATAAAGAAGTAAATGTCATAAAACTAAATTCGTTTTGAGTTTATCGCATTATTTTTACGTATACTGTGAATTGTTTCTATCCATCAATCTTTTTATCCAGTGAAAGAAGCACCTTTATCATTAACAACCGCTTCTCAGAGTCTACTGCTCAAGTGCTATATAGTCGCAGATTCTCTACCACGAGCCAACTCTCACTATCGCTTACGTGCCTTCCGCGCTTCTTATTTCGCCCTGAACCCGCGAGACGAAGGGCGCAAAAACGAGGCTTCGTGAAATTGTCGCGCAAGTGTCGTCCGCTGGACCCTGGAAAAAGGTGAGTATGTCCCAGAACGATAACATTTGTATTTACTCTCTTCACCTTTCTTGTGTGCCGTCGGTACAACTCTTATCGTCGAGGAAACCTCCGTATCCAAAAAACTCGGCCGACGAATCTATTTACACAAGACATGAGTGGAATTAGAAAAATGATACGAGAGCTACTTGCTAGCGTACTGTCGTCCTCTGTATTTTCTCTGTGTCGTAATATTATTATGACGAAAACCATTAAATTACGCATTGGAATAAATTTGAAATAAATTCAATGAAATGATTTTAAATCAACGTTTGCTCGATTTAAATAAATAATCTACATAAATGTTTCTGTAGTAGATCTCTTTTTAATGCAAAGAATTTTATACGCTTTAAAAATTTTATGGTTTCGAAAAAATGTTGAATATATCGATGAAAATATACATTAAATTAAATATGTACATTAAATATATAGATTAAACTGAAAAAATACCTTATATGATCAAAAATCAAGTGATTTTAAATCATCATGAATCGAGCATTTATTAAAAATGAATACAATAAAGTCTCATAATACAACTTCTAATCGTAATATATACATTATAGAAAGATATTTTTAATTAAAATTAGAATTAATTATGAAATAAATTTTCTAATTTATATGTAAAAAAAAACTAATTAGTTTATGCCTTTAAACACTGCAATAAAAATACTATACGCTCAATGACATTTATATAAATAAATTTTAAATTTCGAACCAATTTCAAACAAGTGCTGCTATTTTACCTAAAATGACTTTCTTTCCAGCTATGAACGTGTACTGCTTTCTTTTCGTAGATAAATGAATAAATCTTGCCTTGTACCTGCATATGATAAAAAGCCTTGTCAGCTCAGTGGAAAAAGCTACAACCCCCTTGTGCATCCCCTGGTATATGAGCTAACAGTTGAATCGATTGTAGAAAACGACATTACCTACCATGCCGCAATGTATTAAACATGACCTTCATTTGGTCAAAAAGATTTTACAATATTTACTTTTCCTGTTAAAAAAAGTCACATTGTTTACCATAAAAGTTTTATGTTTAATAATAAAATTATTTAATGTTGTATTTATTCAATATTAATTTTGACCTGTGATTTAAACAATTATTATAATGAAATATTTATTTAAATTATTTGATTATATTTTACAACCATGGAAATAAATATTTTGTTGTAATAATATATATCACAGATATATTTTTCTACTTAGATATTTGCATTAATTCAAAATTAATCGAAATTAAGCTTATGTTTCTATAGTATTATAATAATAATTGTATACATTATAAATGTTTTTTATTGGAACACGGCTTCTCATTATAGATCAAAGTTTCTTGACTAACGGCTTAGAAATAATTGCAGAGTAATCCATTTTACAGCTCAGTGGTGACATACCTTTCAAGAGTATAACATGGTTTAACGATACTGCGTGACCATCTATATGTATTTTAGATTGACTTAGCCAAAGTTATAATTGCATTGCTCATTCAGTTCAATGTTTTAGACAATAAGATGCCTTATAATATGATTTGTTTCATTAATGTAATTAATTAAAAATAGATAGTTTTTTCTGTTACCCATTAAAGGCACTAAACTGTACAGAGATATCTAATAGACTGCTTTTTAAATATTTTTAGAATTCTTAAGTCAATCTAAATACTAAAATATAAGCTGCTAGAAAATAAATAAAGAAAATTTTTTTTGAGCTTAAATTGAATTCTATTTACTGCAATAAATTATTTTATTCATTAATATAATGTATTCAATTTAAACTAGAATAGAATAATACTTTTGAACACTTTTTATAAAATTATTTAATTAACTACATATGAAGCTCAAAGCATAAACTGACAGTCTTAATTTAAAAATAAATTAATATTGTTGTTGTAATTTATTATACTATAAGTTAATTGCGATGTACAAATAATTCAAGTAACACTTTCGAGGAAATAAATATTGCAAATAATATACATTGGCTTATGTAAATCAGTAGAAGAGTGTCGGGTTTAGTCAGACCATGTACAAAGTAGGTAAACTGTCGATCTTCATATACTGCCTTTATTAGCCCTTTTTACGATGCTTCACTCACGGCTAATAAATGTTTTTATATTCATGTCTTCAATAATTCTACCATGTAACGTTTATACGGTTCTCATGAGGGATTTACTATACCGTAGGTACCTATTATTCTCTAAAACAATAAAACAGAAAGATATATCTAGCGCTTTAAAGTTGAAGCCTTAACGATTTTTCAACAATTATTCACTTAAATTTTTTTTTGACATGTATTTTTTAAATTCTTCTCAGGCAAATATTGTTCTTGAGAGCTACAATGTTAATAGTTTCATCCTTTAATAAATACACATTCCTAGATATTTTGAATATACGACGAAATGAAAGCTGCAGATTGTAATTCATATCGATATACAAGTATACAATTTCTAATATATACAGGTATTTTAACTAGTCATATTATATAAAATGGGTTAATACACCATTTATTAAATAATTTACTTTAATAAAATAATAAATCTTTGAACTTAATACAATTTAACTTGGTATAAAATCAATTGATTTTAGTGGCTAACGAGTTAATTAAATTGACCTTTAAATTAATAAAGCTAACCTGTAATTTCAATAAAAAAAAAAAAACTGCTGAAAATGTAATTTTCCTATATTTTTAGAAAGCAGGCGGAAGGCCAACTTAAATTTTTACCAGGGCAATTCATCAATAATTTAGCTGTAAAATGCATTTATCGTTTCTTATGTGAGCCTCTCTTGATAATATTCTTTGGCTGATGTAGCGGCGCCCCATTCTCAAATGAAACTACTAATTAATTGACAGGAAGGATACAGGACATGTTCTAAAAGGATCTCTGCAGTTGCCTGTAAAATGCCCGGCTCTCAGTTTGGGTAAATAGGATTAGGGAGGCACCGGGGGCGCCAGGGAAAAACGCAGCCGCGGCAGCGACAGGTGCCGCCGGTCGACAGTCGGTGGGCGGCGGGGGTGGCTCAGGGGGAGATAACGGAGGCAGGGGGTAGGGGCCGGCTCCTAAACGGCAATCAATTTGCGCTTCACGCGGGCGTAGCGGGCGGGGCGATCGACCGGGGCCGGACTCGGGGTCGAGAGCACGCGCGTCCACCACGTAGCGCTCTAACGAGCCCCGGGGACGATTTTCCAGGCAGGTTGCTCCGGGCGGCGGGCGGCGGCGGGCGGCGGGCGGCGGCCGAGGCTGGGCGGCCCGTGCACGTGCGCCGCCGAGGCCTGCGCAGCCGGGCCAAGCGGCCCGCGCGCCCCGAGCGCCGTCAGTTGACGGACGCGCGCCGACGCCGCTCGTCGGCGACCCTCGACCCTCCAACTCGCCCGGCACTCACGCGCTCCCGTCCACGTCCCCGTCCCCAGCCCCCGCCGGATCCCGGACGACTCCTCGATGGACCGACCAGTCGACCGACGGATACCGGCTGAACCGCCTCGGCGCGCGACGCCGGCCAAGCTCGATCGGCCCCTCGCGCCCAAGGAGCCCTAGATCGTTTCTCGCCATGTAACCGCCGACGGGCCGCTCGCGAGGTCGCTTACGAATCCAGCGGAGCTCGGTCGCAACGGCTCTGCTTGCCGGTCCCAGCGCACTTCCGGCGCTGTCCAGTCGGTCCAGGGGACTGGGGCGCTTCCGGCGGCGGGATCGCTTCGTTTGGCGGGCGAGCTTTCGGAAGGGCGGCTTGTCCCCCCGCGGCGCAGGGACAAATTGGCAGGGGCCGGGGTGACGGAGGGAGGCTCGGCCGCCTGGCGACTCGATCAGCGGGGCGAATGCGGCAATCTTCCCAGTGGCTCGGATCGCTCCTCGAGAAACGAGGGGGTAATTGTTGAATGCCGCAGCGGGCGCCGGAGGCACTCGTATAGAGAGGCCGAGGCGCGAGAAGAGCCCCCGCGTCCCGAGGGGGGACGGCTTGGCGCGGAGCCGAGCGAGGTCCCGAGGGCTCGGCCTCGGGCGCCAGCGCCCGGATGACGCGCGTCCCCGGCTGAGCCGCCCGCACCCGCAGCCATGCAGGCGCCGACGGAGGACGCGACGGAGGTGCCCGAGCAGTACCTCCCGAGTGTCATGCGCTTCCTCAACGGCTTCGGCAACGAGACCGTCGACTTCTCCAGGCCCATCCTGAACCCCTACTTCGCCGCCAGCTACCCGCTCTTCGTCCTCCTCTACTCCCTCCTCATCCTCGCGAGCACCCTCGGCAACCTGGCCATGGTCGTCCACGTCTTCCGCTACGACATGCACAAGGAGCCCACCTGCGCCTTCCTCATCAACGTCGCCGTCGCCAACGTCATCCACGTCCTCTTCGCGCTCCCCATCACCCTCGCCGTTCTCCTCATACAGAACTGGATCTTCGGCCAATTCCTCTGCTTCTGTTTGCCGATGCTACAGGTTAGTCGATGCTCCTATGCTTTCCGGGCTTCTCACACCCCCGCTGCCTATATATCCTCCCGTCTGGGCGAGTGCCAAGGCCAAGGTGCCAGCGATCCTCCGCTCGCTCCCGCCTCGGCCCCTCTTCAAATCCTAACATTGTCCTCGGTTTACGGGGCGCGTCTCCTGCATCCTTTCCTCGATTATTCTATTCATCGACTCGTGAAAGTGAGTCGTTATTTGCAAGCACATCGAACCAATCTACGCGTTCCCGAAGTCCAACGCAATATTTTGCTTTATAGCAAACTCGGCAGTAACGATGTAACTAAACTATTCAATAACGCTATGCTATTCTAAACATTAACTTATAAGCTTTTAATAGGAATATAAAACTAAGCCGTTAAAGCGTTTCACTCTGTACTTCCACCAATTTAAGAGTTAATTCAAACAGTCGCATAACAATGTAATCTTCGTCTGTTATGAAAATAATAAACGCGAAAAATAAACACCCTTAAAAAGTAAAGTGCTTAAAAGACGAAAAAATGGATTTTCTATTTGCCATTGTTACATTGGTACATTTCTCAAAAGGAAATCTTTTACAACTATATCAAAATTAACATTTAAAAGAAGAAGAAATACTCATACGGTAAGAAAATAATTCGTTTCTTCAGACAGTGAAAGCTTGTTTCTCATTTCCGAGAAGAATTCAATTAGACAAATATCATATCAGCCTCGAAGATGAAAATAAGAGAGAGAAATATTTTTCAACGTATCATACAACCCGATACAATAACAAAATAAAGAAAAACTTTCCGCGTGGACTGGAAAAAGTTGTTTTCTTGTTACAGAGTAAATTTAAAGCTAATGTCTATCTCGGAGTAAATTAAAATTCAGCGAATCTTAAAAATATCCTGTTACCGAATCCTTTTTCAATTAATTTAGTAACAGTATTTGTCAATAGCTTGTGCTTATTACTAAATCGCATGACTGAGTACCCATATACTGAC
The DNA here is from genome assembly GCA_018906755.1 of Sycophaga agraensis. Lineage (NCBI taxonomy): Eukaryota > Metazoa > Arthropoda > Insecta > Hymenoptera > Pteromalidae > Sycophaga > Sycophaga agraensis. The sequence goes on from JACCIE010000013.1 coordinate 1,842,458, forward strand.
TACCCTGTATACGATGGAAACTTCCCCTTCATCTAAAGTCGGGTCTCAAGTTCCACACCAACGCCTACGTCGTTCTGCTTCGGATGAGCCTAAGAAAACGCAAAAGGAATCTCAAATAAGCCACCAGAAATCCTGCCTCGAACATAATTCCCAGCTCGAGAGGCAGCAGTTAATGCTCGGTTGGCGTTCGATGCACGCTTGAATGCTTCTCGGGTTTCAAAGATTTGCACCAGATTACCACTGCGTAACCGTTTGTCGAGTGAGGTTTTCTCCGGCCTACAAACAGACCTTTGACACAAATGCTAGACTCGACTGTTAGAGACAAATAAGGGCGAACGCGAGGTTACAGGAGCGGCCAAGTTATTAAATTTCAGCGGGTCAATATACATTCGATACTAATACAAGAAGCGTAAACAGGGGGTTGCGAATAGAGGGCGTTTCCAAACTTTCATTAGGGGGATCAGTTTTATATTAAACAAATTCCAATATAAATTTATGTTATATTTCTATGAAATAAAAATAATATTCAGATGCAATTCTCCAAGATGAAAACATCTTTGATGTATGAAAATCATTTAAAACAGTTTTTAAAATAGCATTCAAGACCGAACACAATTCAGTCGAGATTATATATTTAATATTTGAGTTAAGATAAAAATGGAGTCCCTTTCAATTATCTCCTTAGCAATTAATTTGCACTAACTTCTTGAACTAAGGCAATTAAATTATGTACGTTGATAAAGCTCTCGTGTTTCTTTGAAAAATAAATCTTTTACTAGGCTTTAGCTGTAGTAGATTTAATTAAATCAATACTTCTTTAAATTCAACCCCGTAGAAAAAATGTGTAAAAATGTTCGTTTTTAAAACAAAGTTTTCAAAGTGATTTAATTTGTAGTTGATTGCGTCCATACTAAATAGTATTAGCAATTACAATATATGCGCTTGTTATTCTATTCATCATTTACTTTATTCATTATTGAAGGACATCTCTGAGTATCATATATTCGCACTGAAGTTCAAAGCCAAGTTTTCGATTCATATTTCCAATATAATATATGTTTGTGTTAGAGCAGAGACTGAAATAGGCAAATAAATATTTTTGATATTCCGGCTTTACCCTACAGGTGTTCTTCTATAAGGGAGCACGTTTTTTAGTAAAATCGAGTGAAGAATTTAAATCTCCTTTCGAGTTCCACATTTTTTTCGCACTTTCATTGTTATGTATAGGATATAACAAAAACTGCACAACTGGGTATAACTGTACGAACAAAAAGGCTTTGCGTAGCGACCCGGGATAGAACTTGTGTCCCGTTGTTTTGAAGTCGAGCGCGCTTGCCAATTCACTACTGTACCATTCATTGCATAGTGCATTTTTACGGATTATGTTGCTAACTCGTGGCAAGGATTCGTAAGACCATGCATCGCGACAAGCCATTCAACCGAAGCCACGTAAAGTAGATTCAATACAGGATTCAAGCATATTCTACCAAAGCAGATATCGCGGTGATATTTCTATTGAATTTAACATTACATTTATAGTGGTTTGAAAATACATCAATAATGTATGTGAAGGAAGATTATGGAACAACGCTTATAATCGAAAATGACTTTCTTTTAAATGCACTTTTATCAATTTATTATTCTATTCAAGTGTAGATTAAATATATTGATTAATAAATTTACAGTTTCATTGAAACTGTAGTACTTTTATAAAAATATTATTTTTTCACGAATGAATACAATGAATTTATACATGTTTTACATTTATTTCCTTTCTAATTAAAATTGGTTTACCAAAGAGATTTAGTAAATTATTATAACTAATATTATACATGCAAAATTATATTTAATTACAATTGGAAACTAAATTAATAATTTTCTTATCAATCTGGTTTAACTTGGTAACTCCGTCGCGCAATTACAAGGTTACTTAATAGAACGCTTTGTATATCATTACCTACATAGCCTTACTTATACCTTAGCAAAATTTTGGAATACACATTCATCGTTAAACCGTTTCAAGGCACAAAGCTTTGTCTTGCTTTTCCTTTGTGACTGCAACCCAGATCTGCTTAAAAAATTACACCTAGTTAATAAATTAAGTTATGAAAAACCTCAATTACAAATTTGTTATAATAATAGAACAATCGGTTTCACTACCTCGTTGAAATATCAAAATAATATTAATTTTGTGAAATATCAGAACATCTTCATTATAAGTAGATATTAACAAAGCAGTACTCTCAATTGAGATTAAATAATTTCAATTTAAATAAAATGCACACAAAGATATTACTTTACATTTATTTTTAAATTACTTTAAGACTTTTTCAATAAATGACATCATTAATATACAATAATAATTTAATTAAAATTTATTCTATCAAAAATATAAAAAGACTTATTGCGAACAACTATACACGCGCATGGCCTTTGATCATCTGTACCAAAAAAATAAAATTAAAAATTAAAAAAAATTATTCTCTGTAATTATACGTTATTTCTTGTAGAATCGTACCTATCAGAATCTTCAGACTTCATTCTATGCTGAAATTTAAATTCCTACATATTTTTCCATCTATTTTCTGTTGAATTTTATTTAATTGTGTTGCTTTTATAATTGAAATTAATGAATATAGTACTTTCTGACGCTTGGACGAAGGTGAAGATTTGGAAAGAAACTTTTGGAAAGAATCTTTTATCAGAGATTATTTAAGATAATTTTTTATCTGTGGTTTTATTTTGAAGTGAACGTATAGTCCGTGTTTTTGTAGGAATACTACTACGAACACAATTTATGTATAATAAAATAGTTTTTGATTCTGTTTTCTTTTCGTAAGATATGTGTTAAAATGTAAATATAAGCGGAGCGATACATATTCGGTATTTAAAGGTCCGAGCGCAATGTTTTTGTTTTGAATATTGTGTGCCTCAGTGCTGCGTAGGGCCGGCGACAGGGGGTGAGGCCGCATAGACCGAGCGACTGAGCTCAAGGCCACGACGGCCCAATTTGTAAATGCAGCTACTCCTAAAAATGTGTAGTCGGAACTAATATGTGTCACGAATAATATGTGAATTGTAAATAAATAAGTGAGCAAATCCAGTGTGGCTGGCGTTAAATTTAGAGTTTATTAATACACAACGTAGGGTTTTGTATTTATTTGTGTATTTAATTTAAATATTTAAGAAAGGGGTTTATGTTTAACATATTTAAAAATTATTTCTTTTAAGATTAAAAATTAAATGCCGGCGTAATTTGCACCGCGGCCGACCTGGTGTTAGCAGAGCCTGGAAAGGTTCTGTGTCCACGTTGCCGTGCTTGTTTTGTGGAGGCCATTGTGTCGAAACAAAACAACGTTTTGAATTCTAGGGAGCTTGCACTAGGTCCCGAGGACACGTGGCAGTTTTCAGGAAGGTCAGCAAATTTCTTCCGCAAATTGTTTTTAAGTTTCTAAATTTAATTTTTTTATTGAATTTATCTTAAAATTCGATCGACGGTTTTCCGCAAATCGAGGTCTGCGAGGTGCGAGGAGCACTGTTCCAGGAATTGCAGCCGCAACTTCGGGCCCTCAGAAGGCTCGCGAAGGGCCCCGAAGGGGGAGTCGCGCTCGATGCATAAAAGGTGGGTGGGAGAGAGCACGGCGCAGAACTGTTTTTTATATGCAAGCCGAAACACTGGTAGACGCTCGCATATATTAAACAAATATTTGTTTAATTTCTTTTATTCAAAACTTCCTTTCTGGACATCCTCACTCCTCTTGGTGTGTGTTCATTACAAATACAACAAGAATTTTTCAGTTTATCACTTATAAAGGATGAAAATAAATACAGTCGAATGTATTTAAAAGTTAAATTTCAAACTAAAATTATACGAAACCGTAATTGAGTACTGGCGCATTTTACATTTGTACTAAACTCGAGACTAAACTTTAAAAGGATTGAAGAATAAGGTATAATGCTCGCGTAGAAAGTAGTTCGGTTAACAAGTTTAATTTTAATATTTGAATAATTTAAAAAATATTATGTTATAGTTATTATAACAGAAAACGAGATACTAAGAAAGTACCGTACTCGTCAATTATGTATTACTGTTACAGTCAAGACGGAAGGCAGACGACAGCTATAGATATACATAAATATGGTGAAGAATTCAACTCATTTTTAAATAGAAAGGGATGCGTGAAATACATTTTGAAATACATTTGATTCTATTGATAATACATTTTAAGACAGTCCGAGAATAAAAATTTTGTAACATAAAACTTCTATTGATTATAAAAAATAACAAAGATAATAATTTTTGGTTTATTATAAATTCTCTCTAGATACCGTTAAAATTTCTACATTTATGTACAATTTTGAAGTAAAAACAGTTAAAAATAATTTTTACGTGATACGAGTGCTTTTAGTAATGTGCGTTCTTAAAATGCCTTCATAGTCCATCAAGTTTGGAGACACCCCGTCAAATTGGTCTTCTCGAGGGTCTTCTATTTATGCTTCCTGTTAGCCTACCCAATAATATATAGTGCAAAATATCTCCATTGCATATCAAATCACTACACTCTATCAGTATATAATATCCAACCACTGAAAAGGTAAAGAGCATGGAACTTGATGATTATCGTGACGGGTCTTTGTCGCTTCACCATGCTGTCTCTCGGAGGAAAGTCAGATACCCCTCCACATTCGCGCACTCATTACTCGACTCATTTGGTCACTCGCATGGGATGGACTAGTCCGTTGTTGTATTATTTCGCTTGTCACTTGTTATCCGACACTCTGCAGAGTAACTTTTTTGCTAGCAGTAGATCAGAACAACCTGATTGCAATATTGTGCGATGCTGATTCCTGCTCTTACACGTCGCACTTTCTGGAGAAAGAAAAAGACACAATTGGCTACGAAGTGCAATGCTATCGTAACGCTATTATTACTACTTCTTATTCTGCTGTTGCCGTTTTCCCGTGGCACCGCTCCCTCCCTTCAAATGGTATTATTTAACTTTACTTTGGCGCAGCTATCTACATGACTGGTTAGTAAAACCACTCCTTTGCTTTCGTAATAAAGAGGTACGCAATTTTCTCAATGTTACTTTTTAAACTGAGTATCATATACGCAGCATCGGTATAATTTTATCGGCTTTTTTAAAATGTTGATTCATTCTACTCTAAGTTCCACATGAATCTATCGTTTTTATTTATTTATATATTTTCAATCGCACGATATAATATGTGCGTAAAAATGTTCATCGTTACAATAATTTTTTATTTATTTCCTATATTCTCTTTCCGTTTAAAGGACTTTGTTGGATTTTGATCATATGCGTTGTCTTTTATTGAACATATATGTTGCTGATATGTTAAAAGGTCTAAATGAATAAATATTATATACTGGGGCTGGTAACATTGACTTTGCATAGAAGAATAAAGCATGGTAGCCGCGCAATTATTTGCATATAAGAATGTCGAAAAAAATTCAATCACAATTGAGGTGATAATTTTCCGGAAATGTGCGCGCCGAGGTCTGTTTGCCCGTCATTGATAGCCGGCGGCGGCCACACAGCACCAAGCTGCGATTCAGAAAAGTGTCGGAAAACATGCGCAAAGCTCTGTTAGTCTCCTTATAGAGTAATTTAAAGTTTTTTACTTGTATTTTTATAAAGTTTTATTGAGTAGTTAACAAACAGTTTTTGTTTTTTTCTTTCTAGTCTCAAACTTATATTTAAACTAGTATCAAATTTCTTAAGTGTGTAGTTCTTGGCTCAGCTACACAAACTATACTTACAATTTCAGTTTTCATTGAATAATTTATTTGGAAGCATTGATAAAAGTTGTTTGCGTAGAGTTTTTTGGAATAGATTTTGCTGCGTTTTTTCCAGAGAGAAACTATACTGTCTGCATAGATAGATATATTTACTAGATAGAATATAAGTTCTTTATTTGGCATTCACTCTTTTTCTGTTATTATTATTCGAAAACATAATGCGAGACATAAATATTGTTTTTTGTATATGGATTCTGTTAAATGTACAACCCGAGGTACAACCAGTGTATTTTGTTATTTATAATCCTTATTCTAAGAATCTTAGACGTTCTTTTACTAACATCCAAATAATACAAATAATTATCGTAAGTTTTGTAATTATTAAAAGTACATTATGTTTGTGTTTAAGATGCAAACATTGTCTTTGTGAATTGTGACTATCTGTGGTTAAGCACTGCTGTGATATTGCTCTAAAGTCATAGTTCTGCAATTCAACGATTTGATACGTGCAGTAGCGAGTGCAGTAGTTTCAAGTTCCACACAGACTTTACCTTTATTCAAATTAGATATAATTATCTTTTTCGAAAAATGTGGCACGTATTGTACGAATAACTTCGAACCATAGCTCCTATCAGTATTCGGAATCGATCAACATCTTGTCCAGTTTTACATACCTGTGCATCTCTACGTACAAAATCAACAACAATAATTTATTTATATTTTCAAAAAAAATTATTTAGTTAATTTACACAAGTTCTTTTAAACTTTATCCTATTTTCATTTAATTTGTAATATTTTATCATTACTCAGTAAAAAATTAACTTAATAATACTTATTTTTTGTTTCAAAAAAATTTATCAGAAAACTATTGTAAAAATTAAATAATTCTTAGTAAATATAATTTTGTAAACTTATTTATTGGTTTTAGAGCTTTATTGTGAGCTTTAAATATATTGTAAAAATGCTTTCAATGCACCCATAACATAAACCTATTTTGGTTACTGTTTTTCAATATAAACTTCAGTAGCAATAAACGTATGGCTTTGTTTGGAAGATATATAATACATCTTTCACGAATCTTAAAAGCTTATTTTGTATAAGCACCATTTTAAATAAGAATGACACAAATCTGATATTCAACGATTTTTATGTATTATAAATGATATTGATCAAAACTGGTTTCAATTATACTAACAAATTATAGTTTTGAATTTTTAATTGGCGGAGCAAATATCTGCATGTTTTTAATTTCAAATATAAATTTGCCCCTAGAGCAGCAACTACGCAGTAAACCAGCGAAACTCAGTACAGGTTTTTAGAACATATAAAAAACAATGACACGCGCTACAGTTGTATTCCATTTTTCATTTCTAAAATTTTTCATTTTTATAAAACATTTCATGTTTATAAAGTCAATGTTTAAATTTAAATTGCAATAGATAAATTTAAATATTTTACATTCCTGATAGAAAATAAATCAACGATTTGTTAAGTAGCATGTATCGTTTATCTAAAATTATTAACTGAGCTTTAGCAAGTGGTAATCTTAATTCGTCAGTTTGAAGTCAGCTAAGTGAGTTTAACGTTCTGCAGTACTACAGTTTCATTCCTTTCATTCGTTTCATTCATTAGCTGCTACGGAACATTTGAAGGTTATAAAGTATACAGTATCATCAAATTTTAGCTAATGTATGGTAAAATATGAAAGTTTCATATTTTTAAATATTATATATGATGCATATCCTTTTTTAATACAATTAAATAAATCAATCAAATTTTGCTTTTTATTTTAATCTTACAACTCTTTTTACACAAAACAACATTTGCTATATTTCAACGATTAAAGTAGACTAAATGTAGTTAAGTTATAATTGACTAAATATCTATCTAAAGTGGTATTATTTTAACATACACTACTATACTTATTACTTTTTTACACAAAAGATGATGTATAAAAAGTTTAATTACAAAACGTAATTATTATAGTTGTGTGAGTACAGTTAGTTTGAAAATTGTTTCATCAAAATATATTTAAAATTTTATATCAGATTCTATTTATAAAATTTAAGATTTTTAACATTCATAGCATATATTGCGGGATTAATTCATGTTTGGTGAATGTTAAAATTTCATTTATGTAACTAAAAATTGACATGCACCGATCTAAGTGATTATAATATATGCAGCACACACACACACAGATATATATATATATATATATATATATATATATATATATTATAATGAGGATCACTGGAATAAGCACACAGCGTGGAACCGAGCGTATGGAACACTATCTGGTTAGTCCTTGATATCTTGTCTCAACTCTCGCAAACGAAAACAGTCGAAGGCCCGGTGACGTCAAATAGAATTTTGGTGTTCCTCTGCGTTTTGGGCAGTAAACGAGGTGCTGGTGCGATCCCGTGACCGAGTCTCCAATGACCGTGACTTGTTTGTTCAGCGAGAAGAACCTCGTATATCCGAAACGGCGAAGCGGGAAGCATGGGAGTAGGTAGCTGAGAGGCATCGCCGAGCGACGGCCATGCTCCAACTGACGACTCGAGTGTGGTTGCCGTAGAACAGTTGTTGCGGTCCTGCACACCATCCACTCGTCTTGTGTCTTGGTCATGCCGCTCCTGGGCCGAGCGATCCGCCGGCGGCGACTACCACCAGGCGACAGCCGAGGTTGAGCCCGTATATCCGCGAGAGGATGTCAGTGGCCAGGAGTCGTGCGTGAGCAGAGCCAAGATATAGGAACCATGCGCATCGGCGTACCGGGAGTAGCATGCGAACGGCTAAGAGCAACCGAGTTGTGGACATAGTTATCGTCCCTCTCGCTCTCTCTCTCTCCGCCCACCCGCCGTGCGCTTACACCGCGCGGCGATCGAAGGCGCGTGCGACCTTCCGCTCGATGCGAACGGTCGAGGGCGTCAGCGAACGCGAGCGGACGCAGGCGTCAGCGGACCAACCCGCGGGCGCAACTTTTATACAACCAACGAGGATTAATGAATTGATTTATCGTGTTTATCTGCATTCGACGGTAGTGACTAGATTTCCTCTCTGCTGACAACTTTTTTGAACCGAGTGCAGCCGAGTCAACACACGGTGACGCTTCTGCGGGAGCTGATACAGGATAGCGGCCATCAGTTGAGGCAGCTCCAGGTACCATTCATCTAAGGTAACAGCGCAAGCGAGACTGTAAACGTCCCAGTGGGGGAGACGTAGCTAGTTCTGTGTCAGGAGCGGACGCGGATGTGCGGAACAACGTACGAGAGCTCCAGGGAGGAGCGACACGAGGTTAACAGCGAAAGCTCCTATTGGACTGCGAGCGAAGAATCTCGCGATTGCAACTGTTGGGTTGCGAGTCAAAGCGGCGAGACCAAAATTGATCGGGATTGGTGCGCTAAATGTATCACGGACCCGACGCGCGTTCTATTAAATAAAGAGCTACGCCGAATTGAACCGGCTGATTTAATTAATTAGATTTTGAACTGATCATTGCGCTCCGGCGTGCACCTGTCCGGGATTCCCCCCTCCCCTTACAGGTCGAGACCAGTGACCTGAACGGGAGCCACCTTCGTAGCTCATCAGCTGAGCGACAAGCGATCCGTTGAGTGGCCAGGGAAAATGCTCGGGAAAATGCAATTCACTCCGACTCATTGTGCGTCAGAAAACGGACGACCTGTGCGAGGTCGTTCATATTCTACACGGCAGTATTAGTGCAATTAATGCATTCCGGATCCCCCATTACAATATCTACATATTACGCATACATTCTAATAAGAGTACTGATATTAACTATAAAATGAATGTATAAAAATATTTAGAAGTGAATACAGTTTTAAATTGTGGGAGAAAATATTCAAAATAAACACCCAAAAGCTTTTTCTCCAAACTGAATTCTACTAAAACTTTTTAGTTTCTAAACTGAACTACAGATAACTTTTAGTATACATATTTTTACTGATATACATAACTTACAAAGAATTTACATCAAAATAGTCTATCAAAATATACAATTTTCTCATGCTTATTTATATAAAATGGGTGTTCTTTAATTCAAAAATGAAAATTGCTAAAGAATTTAGTATAAACTTCGAACTCCTATGATACAAAGGTCCAAAGCACTACACGAGGCACTACATCACTCTCCTGTGTTGTTTTCAGACGACTATTTGCCAGAAAAATAGATGCTTCGTTACCTGCAACAACATAACCGTCAGTCGCAAATTGATTTTCGCACGGAAAAAGTCTTTGTGTCACGCTAATAGTATTTTCTAAGTATGGAAAGTTTGTAAATGCAATAAAGTCGTATCATAAAAAATGTAAAGCCTAATGAAGATTGTCAACCAAAGTCATAAATTGAATTTCTTCGGTATAATCCAGGTGTTGTACTTTTATATAAATAATAATTTACGCGTAATATTCAAGAATGAAAAAACATTAGGTCTAAGATAGCAAACTCTTAACCGTCGCTTGATGTTTTTTCACGATTTACATCCCTCGCAACTTAAGTGACAATAAACCTAAGCCGAGTCCTAAGCAATTGGAATTACATCGTGTTGATTAAATTTACGGAATCACATTTTAGGTGAATGGAAGGTACAGAACGAGTATAAATTGGACGGCGTTTAAATAAACTTAATCTTTCCGAAGTCTTTTTTCAATCAATTAATAGTGAGTAATAAGAAATAGTTAACTTTGATCACTTATAAATCTTTCAGAAAATTTAAATTTAAAATGTTTCAGATAAATTAAGATCTATTTTTAGAATACATACTTAAACGCAACGTCATCTTTAGATAAATTATTACAGGAAGTTCACAGGTACTTTCCTAATGAGTTCTTACTCGTAAGATAAAATGTATTCTTTGTTTACTGAATAGTGTCACTTTACTAATACTGTAAGCAATGTCTAATATACATTTACGCATAAATGAAACGAAAAGGACAACTGCGATCTAGTGAACAAGTGTAAGACCGAGAATAGATGTATATTACTAACAAAACAAAGTTTGTAGAGGCATGATTGCTCAGTGGGCGTGGTGAGCTTGCGCCCCAGCCGTAGTGTGGCGTTCTCTATTAGCAGTGCGACGCCGCAGATATGTAATATAGCGACAGGCGTTTGTTCCTGGGCTCATTTGGATCTCACTAGGTGCTATACCTCACAATAAAAGATCCTACATTTTAGAGTCGGCCAACAGGCACTACTATTTTTTGTTCATGGACAAAACTCGTGAAAAATTCAGAGACGCGAGTGTATGCAGGATCTGTAGTTGGAGCATTTCAGCATTCAGACTTCTGACCCTTCTAAGCCAACTTTCGAGTTGGCAACTTGTGATAATAGGGAGAATGACTAATTAATGCTTTAATCTACGCATAAAAATCTATTATAAAATCAAATCTTCAACCTAACTGAATTTTCCTATCGCCCTGCCTATAAATCCTTTATTTTAAAAAATGTATCTTGCGCAGAAAATATATGCATTTATTCCTACTATTTTTGAAATTTCTGTAAATATGAAATATAAAATAAAAGTGTTAGAAAATATACAATAAATATATCGTTAGTTTGATTTTCATAATATTCGTAAAACAATACATACAAGCGAGGAAATGAGAGCTTTGAGGAGAACTCCTAAAGTCCAATTGTTAACCTAAATTAAAAAAAAACTAAAAAATATAAATGAATATCTAAAATATATTGACAATTTTTATAATTTATAATTTATATTTATGTATTTATAATTTATTTTTCTTTGCAGGACATCCCAATACATGTAACGATGATGACATACCTACTAATAGCATGCGATAGATATCGACTTTTGAGCGATCCAAGAAAGCCTCGAATACCAGCTTTTGTTTGCGGACTTGGAACGTGGTTTTTCGCTATCTGTATTGCTTTACCTCATCCGATTTATACAACTTATTTGGATCTTCAGGTATTTTAAATTTTTCATATTTAATCTTTATAAAAATATTGAATTTATCTATTCAATGATTATATCTATCAGATAAGCCATGAAAAATCATATATAAATCATATTAAAATAAAAATAAAAGTAAATATATACTTAACAATCAATAATTCATTCTTACTTCTCTGCAATAAATACTCTAATCCATGCAATCTTAAAATAAATGAAGCAACTCAAATCGATTTCCAATCACACTCGAATGTAACATGTAATATAACATGTAATATAACACGTATATCAAAGTAGGTATATTGATCTATATTTATATATACGTTTAGGCACTGAGTATAAGTAAGGCATGTTAAAACTAAGCAAAAGCTTATATAACAATGAAATACTTCCTTGTAATAATTATTGAATTATGATGTTCACAAATAGCAATATATTACATATTTTATTACGTACTCGATTGAATTGCATTGTTGTAAATTTAAAAATGTTTTAATTTTTAAATAACTTCTAAAGGTGATTTTAACGAAGAACGTGAATGTCTAAGCGTAATATTCAATGCTTCTCAAATAATCCGGAATGAAATGTATGGGTTCGCATTTAAAAATTTAAATTTAGTCTTAGATAACTTACAAAGTTAGGGTCAAGGCTCACAGTTATTATTTTGAAATTTAATAATTTTTTTATACGTATTTTCATTTTTTTATGCGGGATCTCGGATTTATATAAATCTACCGTCTTGATACTTATTGGATACTTTGTATATTCTGTAGTAACACTACGTGCCATGAGCATAAAAGTTCAAGCAAGCAAGTCCATACAAGCTTAGTATATCAGTCGTTTATCCGCCCTTGCATGCATCGTACCAAGAGTTTTTTTTCGACACTTTGTATACTTTTCTCTGTAGGTTTGCAGTCAGAGACGCTTTGTTTTACACTTTTATAGAACTCAACTATCGCATTCGTGTAAAAATTTATGATTTACCGACAATTTTATCATCGTAGAAAAGGTTACATAAAAATAAAATATAATCATTTTTTCGTGGACAAATAGACTATAATATTATAAATTCCTATAATATACTCATTTTATAATATATGTTATAATTATTCTTACAAAATATTGTAAAAATTCCTTTAGTGCAAACATAACCCCTTATTGAATAGAAATATAGTAAAACATAACTCATTGCTTTTTTGAGTATATTAAATTAAAATAAAAAAAATGTAAATATAGAGCCTCTCTTTGCAGTAAAAAGGTTTAGTGCAATTTTGCCAAACTCTTTGTTACCCGTATGTGTTTTGCCCGTATTCTGTGCACGCATTAGCATATAGTTAAAGAGTCTTGTTTATAGTCAAAAATCGATTTTAGACGTAAAAACAATTGCTTAAATAAATGCGAACTATGCTCTTATAAAAGGTCATTGATTTTTAAGTCATAAAGTAAAAGAATAATGATACATTTTATATGCCATTGAAGATTAAAAAAACACAAAGAAATCAGTTGAAATACGATGTATGATATCCTCGTTGTTCAAAATCATTACATTACAAAATTGTGCATTAAGTAACGACAATTAATTCAGTGAATGATGATATGAAATATTCAACACTAACGCGGTATTTTTATCATAGTCCTTATTGATTCGCTTTAGGACACGGTTTTAATTATATCGCATTATGTAAAACTTAACGTGACGTAAACTGCTAATTTGAATTTTGACCAATCTCGTAAACAAAATTTTCGTTGTACTGCTCTTTTTTTATTTCACATAACTCACAATAAAGTTAAAATGAGCAATCCTTTTAGTTGGTGCAAAAAGAAAGCTAGCGAAGTCAGAATTACAATTAACTATTCTTGATTTAAAATTAATTAGAACTTTAAATTATGAAGGTAAATGCAAGTAGCGCGTTAACTATTAATTCACAAGAGATAGCGATTTCCTGCCATCAATGCTTGAATTTAATTTGGCTTCGTATAAAGTTATAACTTTATTTCTGTTGCTTTACCTAATGTTAAAATATGAAATAATTAGTAAAATACAAAAAATAATATAGAATACAATTGTTATATGGGCAATACACATAGAAGGCAAAAGTATAGAAATTAATACATGACGTTTTGTATTTAATATGTATTTCGTTTAAAAAAATTATTTTTATTTAATGAAAACATATTGTTAAAGATAAGAGTGTAAAACAAATAATATTTACAATTATTTATAAATATAAATCCATACTTTTATCGACCATTTTCATTTGCCATCGTATGGGTTATTTATTGATTTATTATAAATTTTGGTTGATATTTTTCTTCCTGAAATATAACAAAAGGAACTATTTTCAAAATAAAATTAAAATATGAAAAGTCCTGATAAGAAAAAGATTAAACATTGAAATCGAAAAGACACTAAACTATATGTGCAAAAAAATGCACAAAGAACGTTTCAAAAAATATTTTAAAATATATATTTATAAATTGTAAAATACTTTTCATAGCCCAATTACCTTTGAAAGTGATTTATATTATATTTATGACACATTATAAATTAAGATTATATTTATGAAGTTAAATATGCAAACTATCAAGTCTGTATGTTTTAATTAATTATAAATAAAGAAAATCTCTGATTTAGCTGATACTATGTATTACAGAACTTTGGAGAAACAGAGTTGAGCAAACATCCTACTCCTGGATTGCAGCTTTGCATAGGAAACTTGGCAGATGATATACAAGAATACATGAGAAGCCTCTTTATTGGAACGTAAGTATGCTTTCAGTAGAAAAGCAGGCAATCGCAATTTATGTATTATCATACATTTTCTACAAATTTTTATGTAGATAATAACGATTTAATAACTATAATTTAATTACAATAACAAGAAAAATAAAAAATGGATGCAATTTTAATTATTAATTTATATTATTAAAAGGATTGATTATTAAACTTAAAAAATCTCTAATTTCTCAGAATTAACAGTAAAATGAAACCATAAACATTTTCCATTTGTTATATAAACTCAACAAAAACTTTATCTTGTTAATACTTTTATAATTGACAAAACTTAGCATTATTTATCGTACATTTATATAGTCTTCACAAGAAATTCTTAATTCCTTTCTTCTCACTTGAGAACCTCTACTAAGATATCGACTTTAAGTAGCGAATACTCTTTAGTGGAGTTAAACAACAGGACAAGGGAGAGAAAGTACTTTTGCGGTTACATTTCTGCATCGTAAATTCAAACTCTATTTAGATCTAACGTTGAGGTTTGCGCACTTATTTGGAATAAAGAAGCTTTATGAGCCATAAAAATTTTCGCATTAGGAAGGTGAGCGTTTCTGCAACAGGGATTGTTTCCTTGACTTTACACTACAAGCCCCCGCAAAACTACTGCTTATGATATCAGCACCCATTTTCATCTCTATACATGTCGACAAATTTTCCTGTAATATGTGTCTGAATATAGATTCACAATTTTCTCTTTATACACTTCACTTATGCGCACACTGCTTTTATCGAGACCATATTCATCGAATTGCCTTTCTAAAAGAGAGCACGAGCCACTTGAGCATTTTCCTCGCCCATGCAATGAAATTGTAGAAAAAATACAATATATCAACTGAAGCATTGAAGTAAAATAATAGATATCACGATTGAATACACAAATTCTACATAAGAGGAAACCGACATTGTTTTCTTATATACAATAATATTACATAGCGCAATACTGGTAGAGTAGCAGATGTCTCCAAACTTTTTTATATTTACCTCCTGAACCTTTTTTCTTAAACTTTAATATACTTACTCAATAGTGACTCTATCGTTCTTCATTGAAAGCATTCCAGATATCTTGCAAACATTTTTAATAAAGTCATATATAAATTTATTACACTTTTTATACTTAAGAAATCATATATATACAACTAGAAAGTGAAATATAATTTTTCTTAAATTTAACTATCGAAATATTTAAATTTAATAAAGCACGGTTTTAAACTACAAAGTGGCCAATATTGAATGCAATAAATTCAACATATCTGACAGCCGTCTTGATAAAATTTTATTCTGAAATCAATTTTAAAAATAAAACAGGCTTAACAAACTCTTTGACTGTGCCTATTTAAAATTTAAAATGCATCTTCAAGAATTTAATATCAATTTATTCTTCTTTTAAAGGTATGTAGCGCCATTGACAATAACGGCGTATCTGTACGTAAAATCAGGGCAGGAACTACAGAGACAGGAAGGTCCTTTAGTTGTCGCTCTCTTCGACGCTCGACCCAAGGAGTCGAACTCCTATTCAAGACAGGGTAGCA
Organism: Sycophaga agraensis; assembly: GCA_018906755.1. Taxonomy (NCBI): domain Eukaryota; kingdom Metazoa; phylum Arthropoda; class Insecta; order Hymenoptera; family Pteromalidae; genus Sycophaga; species Sycophaga agraensis. The sequence continues at coordinate 1,858,469 of JACCIE010000013.1, forward strand.
ACGGCAGCAATGAGATTGCGTAAGTAATCGTTTTTTTGCATTATATACATACCGAATTAAGATTATTTATCGATCGTTCTATGAATGTAAGTAGTCATCGACTCGTTAAATGAGCCGAACAAAATGCAGGATTCTTTGATCGGAGTATAAATATTTTATGTCAGAGAATCAAACAGTTGCGCCTATGCCATGTAGAAAAATATTAAAATACTTTTATACAGATAAACAAAAGATTTCTCGGTAGCAAACAGCAGTAAAAATTGATATCGATATGCACTATCATGTACAGTAATACATGCAAAGTGTATGTAAACGAAATGGATATGGTAGTATTGGCTCGAACACTAAGTTCTGGTCTAAACTTTGTTCTACTCGTATCGCCTTTGAATGTCCAAATAGTTAAAGATTTAGTAGTTTATTTTCTCCTATATGTTGATTTCTACTTTATTTAGTTTCATTATTTAAAAAAAAAGAGAAATTGTAAATATTAAGATTGATTAATAGCTCGCATTAAAAAAATATATACTTACTTTTGATTTTTTAAATGAGGTCATTTTAATTTACAAGGAAACTGATGGCGAAATTTTTGTAAAATAAACAATCGTTTTGTAAACAGCTATGTTTGCTCGTGTGCATTAGGTAAATCGATGAACTTACTCTTGGGGGATAAACGTTATTAAAGCAAAACAAAATATTCCCGCGTTGTGCAGTTAAATTTAAAAAATGCGCCATTATATCCAATCTCGTTTTTACAGTTCACAAACTTCCATTTTCCCCCTCTGCTCTTCTCCGCTTTCCAAATAAAGCAGAAGGATATTCCCATTACTTACTCGATAACCATCGTAATCTTTTCGTCGAGCAATTGAAGTTCAGTTCGATGCATTCATAGATTATATTCCTCGTTATTTTTGCTTATTCTGTTCAACGTAGTGATTAGTAAAATGTTTAGAAAACCAACTTTCTAATAGTCCCGAAATATTATTGGAATAACTTTTTAATTCCGACAATACAGTTGGCAACACAGTCAGAGGGATTCTTTCCACGCTTCTATCGAGTTTGCTATCCGGAAAAGAAACAATGCGACTACCTTCCTTCTTCTTTCCTTTATCGATCTATAATCATAGTGTACGTACTCTTTTATTTCAGCGAAAGATTTAACTGTAGGCCAAATATCTTTTTTGCAATACATACTTTATACTTAAAATACATATTCTTAAAAAATACTACACATGGTAGTTCTTATAAATTTAACTAATTACTCCACAAGGTATTGTTAATAAATTATACGCTGAAATTAATTGTGTTTCATCCAAAAGATGCATATACCAGATTGATAATGTTATTAAATTGCGATATCAAAAAACACGCATGTGAGAACTTACACTGCGTATAAACACTGTCGATGCTGTCGGCAGTAAGACGGTATACCAAGAATAATTGAATAGCAATCAGCGAATATTTGTTGGCTCTCTTGCTCTTAAGGATATACTGCTATTGTCAGTCAGCTTTTCGATTCAATAAAATTCTTCAACGTTCTTGCGGCGATATACTATTGTAGTAGACTACACTTGATCTCAGTGCTGGACGGCGAGACCCTCATAGACATTTTGCATATTTGTCCTCTCCCTTGCTTGTATTTTCGATACTATCGCTAAATATTATATAATTGTATAATATGGTAAATACAATTATTTATGAGCGTTCACCATATCTCGTTACAGTGCAATGATAAGAATGTTTATCAAATGTGTATTAAAAAGATAAATAAAGAAATTATCATGTCGCATCACTCTATGAACTTGATACATTTTTTGTAAGATTTTAAAGTAAATTATAATTTATGCGATACTCGAATAAAATAGTTAAGTAAAAAAAAGTATTTTTAATCATCAATTTAGTATTTAAACTCATCATATTTTTATGCAGTTAAAAATTAATCAATTATTTTATGTAACAGAATAATAAATTAAAGTTAGTCGAACCGTAATATAAAAATCCGAATCTGAAATCTCAATTGTAAAAAATAGATGTAGAAAAAGCACGATCTATAGTGAGACGTAGATTCCGAAGATAACCTAATAAAAGTTCGCCTTTCTTCTCTTCTTTCTTTACGATGCGCAATAAAACTGGAGTGAAAAAATTGACAGAAACCGTCAAACTTCTCGAGAATGAAACGAGATAAGAAAAAAATGAGAAATAGAGAAATATATATAAAGCGAATTGCAGGTGGGAAAAAAGGAAAACTGAAAAAAAATCATGGAAACTACGTATATTGAACAGCTTTTTTCATCTGAAATCTACAAATTCATAATGAATTTATTCATAATGATTGACGCAGCAAATCACCCATAAAATTGCATACTCATAATTAGAATCTAGCGTAAGATTCTGATCCTATCTTGCACATTATGTGACATGATGAAATCATAAAAATTATTATAGCTTAACTGCTCGATTTTATTCACCAACCATGTTTGCGCTACTACAGCTTGTTTAAAAACAAAAAGGAGCGACTGAATCAGACAAATAAAAAGAACAACTCGTTTTATACCACAGAATCACAAATTTCAATCCAATTCCTATAAATTTAATATTTACGATTATTTAAATTATTTAATTCTTTTAATAACAAACTACTAGAAGGAGACTCGCATGTAGGAGACCATTAAAAAAACCACACGTAATTTAATGAGAAATTAAATAATTAAATTAATTTGCAGAGAATTGAAGGTTCTTAAAAAATTTTAATACTTTAATAAAAATTTAATTTAATTTTTCCCCTTTTATTACAATATTTTTTACTTTAAACATGATGATTCAACCCTGTCATCTTGAAATATGAAGGAAAATCTCCATCTTCAGGGAATCAGAGACCTGTGAGCTGGACTAAGAAGAGAAAATCTCGAGTCGATTCTTGCTACAAATTAACTTGACGCACAAAACAAATTTTCTCGATAAAAATTCTCCCTAATTTTATCTCGATATCTCTAATTATATCTCGATTTCGAAACTAATGTCCACCTGAAAAGGACATTCTAAAGGATCTCAAACATTCTTATAATCTCTTGGAGCCATCCAAATCCTCAGCATTAATTGAACCAGTAAATTAAATTTTAGAGAGAAAGAGAGAGACAATATAGAATATATAATTAATACACTCACCGATAATGACATTTAATTTAAAAAGAAAAATAATAATTATGGTAAATCACCATGCATCTTACTCAACCTATTTCTTTTTTGTCAACAGAAAATCTCGTTAACAACTCAACTAAAAATGACTTCGAAAGAAAAATAAATACGTGACAATTTCTTGTTTATTTTATAATCTGTTCTTATTTTACTCAATATCTAATAGTACCAAGGATGTTCTAATTCTCCTGCTAATCAACCACATTTCCGAAAAAGAAGACATTAAATCGACTTCCCGCTGTGCAAAAAGTCAGATTGCGAAATAACTTTTCGCATAATAACAACTGATATCACTTCTCTCTCTTTTTGTTTAAAACATCCCCTAATATTTTAAATAATATAATTACACCGTATGAGCAGGCCTGAAAGTGTATTTATTATTATGCGAAATCACAATGATGAAGATAATAAATCGCACAATCTCGTCTCAATAATATACACATAGGCGAGCTGATTTGCTTCCTAGTTCAGCTGTACTCCTAGACAGACTGTTTATTTAGCTTCAATCAAGTTTATTTAAATTCAGTTAGAGCGTTAAACGAGTCTATAATAAATTAATTATGAGAAGTATTAAGAATGTTTATTGTGTACTAGCCAATGAACGAGTAAGGAGAATAAAATATTACATCACACAATTCGATAAACGAACTAAAATCCTACATACTTTACGCGGTCAGCTTACTCCCTGGTTATATACAAAAATCAAATTTTCGATGATCACTTATACAGGACTCTCGTGTTATGGAGGCGTTCCTCACAGATATTATTCTTTTGGGTAGTGCGGCAGCTTATATCTGTTTATCTTTTCTTATCAATCATAAGTATCTCTACTAGATTCAAGATGCTTTGATAAAACTCGAAATTACTATATAATAAATATCTTTAATGATTTTAAATTTAACTGCATGATACACTTCTGATTGATATAGAGTATATTAAAATTTTTAGTAAAAACCACAGAAATATTTAATGATAAATTTTTTTCTGCGTTTTATTGAAAAAAAAAACTTAAATAATATGATTCATTATTTAATAAAACAATAATATATCAAATTTTATATAATATCAATAAAACAAATGAATTATTTTAATTCAAATACAGTATTAGTAGAACTATGGTGTAATACAAATGTTATGCTTAATAAATTTCCAGATTATCCATTCATACGAAGCGAGGCTGCGAAAGTATGGGTACGAGTGCAACTGCTGCTTTCTCAACTCTGTCAACATCCTACGATCTTGATGACACTGAACTTGATGTCCAAAAAGAAAAGCGTACGCAAAAATATCTCATCTTTATGGTTACAACATTTGCTATATGTCTCTGCCCTTTAATGGTTCTTAGGTAAGTGTCTTAAAATATTTCTTCAGTCTGTTTTCTTAGAAATTTTTATTATCATATTTAATTCTATATTAGTAATCGATCAAAAAAATGTAAATATGAGAGTGAAAATGTGATAATTAGAATATTCTCAAATGCTAGTATAAAAGGCAGTTCAGGAATAAAAAAAGTTTCTTGTCATAGTATACTAATAAGTTAAATCAAAAGAAAAACAGTAGTAAAATTTAATCTACGCCCATAGGTAGCCTTACTAGATACGATACCCATCACATATTTTGCGCTCTTTGCCAAAATGTGACTGCGAGCCATTTGCGATTGGTAGCATGTAGCAAGTTACATGCTAAGCTGAAAAGTAATGATTTTGGAAAGAGAATTTTATATAATTAGAATCGATCTTGTTTCTTCACTTAAAATGACACAATAGAATATGTATAATGTTTTTCGATGGTACGTTATTGTCCTCTTTATAGGTGGTAACAGCGTTTTCTTGTTTTCGGATGACTTAGTCATCACGTGTGAGACAAAAAAATAATACGATTGAAATATATTATAATCTTTATATAATATAAGCAAGCAGGAAAGGGCACCGTCAAGGAAAATTGTGGTAGCAAACTTAGTCTGTCCCTGGTTTAATTCCACTACTATTGTGTTTGATAACCTAAATGGGATGCAAAGTTGTACGCTGCAATACGCCTTAAATGATTGTGTACGTCTTATAGCGGGTAAGCTCCCTTTTCGTTTTTATGTTCTATCTCTTGTTTTTCTACGCGGGACTGTGGGCGCCCGCCCCAGGTGTAGGGGCTCTCCGGAGCCCGCCGCCTGGGTGCAATGCGCCCGGTGTTCCAGCGGCGGCGACCCGGCTGTAGGCGTCCGTGGAGGGCTCTGCGAGAGCCCGGGCGGACGTCCTCGGCGAGCGCGCGTGACCCCGCGGCGCCCGATATTTGTATCGGGAAGATGTTGTTTTGTAAAGGAGGCGTGCGGCGGGGAGGTGTCGTCCTCCCCGACCGCGAATAAAGCATATGCAGTTAAGGAGAAGTGCGGCCTCTCATTGTTGTTTATTTCACCCGCCATGCCCCCTCCCTCCCCCGATTACAGACCGCCGCGACCATCGTCGGCCAGCCGCCCGGGCTGGCCCGGCCGGGTCCCCTCCGGGGCGACCGCGAGAGCCTGCACGTAGGCAGGACGGCGTGACCGGGGATAATGGCGCGGTGCTCCGGGTCCGCGGGAAGCCTGCTGCTTCCCGACGGAAGCACCACGTCACAAGTTTTGGCATGAGATAAACAATGTCCTATAATTACTAGTCATAACCAAAAAAATGGTTTTGGCAACTGAAAAGTTGAGCGTTCGATAAGTAGTCAATGGGATGGAGTCAAATGTGGTCTACGGAACCGCAAGGATTATGGAAGATCTGACTGCTACCTTCGACCTAAGTTCATTGCTCTAGATACAAAAGAAAAATTTAATGGAAAAAAAGTGATGGAATGGTCACCGAATAGTCGACGCACGAGTCGATCAGTGGCTTACAGTTCCTTACTTCATCATATTGCAAGTTCAAATGCAAGTTATTGCGCGATAAGCAAAAAGTGCGTAATTCCTTAGGAAGAAAATGTTCAAAATGTTCACAGCTTTCGCGTGGTATAAATGGAGACGAGTAATCACGGGACACGAGTAGTTGGTAAAAAAACTCTAACCGTCAATTCCGTCAATTAGAATTCCGTCAAATAGAAGTTGCCAAATTTATCCTGGATATAAGGTTATAGGCCTGTATTTTATTCTCCAAACATGATGTTTTTTTCAGTCGCTTTGGCGTCATTCTGTGCCCGATACATCTAGATTGTTAATTAATTTATAAGCATATACTTCTCAAGTACTGCGATAATTTATTTCGTAACCGTATCTCCTACCCCATACCCCTACCCCTACCAGCAAACCACCTGCGGCTTCTATCTTTTTGTCAGTAATAAGGGTCCGCTGATACTAAGTTGCCTAGAAAATCTGTAAGGTTTCAATGCTTAAACCTTTAACCTGAAGGTTTACACAGAATCATACCTCTGAGCATACATTTATTTGTGTTATATATAGACCTCGACACGAGTCATTCATATACAACTTGAAATGGATAAATGAGTTGTTTCGGTTAACTCTGAGTTACAGCCACAAGATCATTATTGGCGACTTAAATTCGGATCTATGCTCTAAATGTAATAATACATTCTTTCGAAGGTTCGAGTTAGAACTGTCTTTGAGACTGTGCAACGCGGTTCTGCATGTCTGCTCCCCTTTACAACAAATACAATATAATCATTGTTATGTTGGAATTCTTGGTTTCAAGAATAAATATTTCTTTCGTCTACATATAAGAATTACAAAACTGTAGGTGGATATGTTGACTAAGTGTGACTCGAGGTCTTAGACAACGAACTATCCACACATCGTGGCGGCTGTCACTATGTTCAACTGCAGTCTAGTGAATATAATTGATGAAATAGTACCAAAGAAGGAAATTAATTTTAAAAAGAGATGCCTTTTTATATTATTCTTTAATTACTATGAATGCAGCGTAAAGGTTCAGCACTTTACAAACGATTTCTCGAGTTATTCCTTGAGCTTCGCGGGTTCGTTTCGCAGCCACTTGTTTTAATCTCATTCGTTCTCATCTCATCTCAATATTTGAGGAGGTTATATCAAAAGATCCTCATACGCTCCTACTCTCCTACTCTCTTTAGTGTCTCCTCGAATCATGATAGCTAGGCTCGATCTAGAATTCCGAATCGACATCAGCGTACTTCTTATACTACCCCGTAAATACTTCGTTACGTTATCCATGTGGATCCTCATATACTTATACATTTCATAATAGTTTAGTGTTTAGTGAATATTTTTGAATCGCATTCTCTACATGTACTAATCAGCAAGTGCTTTTCATAATATAGAGATATTTTTTATTCAAAGTATTCTTTAGTTTAAATTCAATTTTTAAATAAAATTTAATATAAACTGCTTATGGAATGCAAATCAGTCGTTATAAAAATCGCTGAGTTCAGTTTTGAAGTTTAAAATTAAACTTGTCTTCAAAATCAATGAATATATTATTAAGTGTATTTACTCTTTCAAAGCAGAAGTATTAATCGATGCAAAGATTGTTCAAAAGGATGCTCTGTCTTTTTTATTGATTGCGAATGATGATGCGATGAAACAGTGTTTTTTATCTCAATGATATACAATGCCTATAAAAAGGTGATATTTTTAACAGGATATTTTATAAAGTAAATTTACTCATCCACATTATATTTGAGTTTATGCAATTTTTCTTATATTTTTGGAGCAAATTTTTATTGTATCTTATAGCAATGACTTATCGTTTACATTTATGATATTTAATAGAGCCATGAAATGTTTAAAACTGAGATTCTATAGATTTATTGAACTCATTAAATGATATAAATGTATAACGTTTGAATTCAAAATGAATCGACCACCAGTTGATCATTAAATTTAATACAACAATTATGTATCTATGTAAACCATCGAACTAATATATAAAATAATTTAATAATAGACTTCAAACAATAATAGATTGATTGAATACAAAAAAACTATAAACACCCGCTTAGTGACAAGCAAAAAAGACGAATAGGGAAAAGGTAGCGAGTATGTTACTATCTGTTGCGTGATATGTGTTCCTTTACCACTCGATATGTCATTAACAAAATTGTTAATGCATCTACGAAAGAATAATGCAAAAAAATGCTTGCCTGCGGAAGACGATTCTCTAGTAAAGGGAAAGCTGCTTAACGCGGTGGATATATATATTTATCCGTTGGATCTGTGATTTACAGTCGACTGGACATTCTATGCGCACATCACGTCGCCTACACACATAGACGCAAAAAATCCTGCATATTTCCGTGTGGTGCGGCCTTCGCATTCACATGCGATAACTCTCATGCGTGACTTGCTGCTTTTTCTACGTTATTCGACGCGTATATTACGCGCACGTACCAAATTCAGAGGGGCTAATCCTTTGAGTTAGATGGAACGGCTCCGAACTTTCTCCTCAAAAAGAACTCGCGGTTCTTCTTGAGCTTCATTTTCTTTTTTCATCTTAGCTTTATCCTTGGGCAACATGAATTAAATAAATTGATATGCGCGAAACTGCGATACCAAATCATAAAAGAAATGATATTGCTCAACACTTTGTTACTAATTAATTTCAAATCTTGTTATTTTCTTACGGTCTAAGAAGTTTGGATAAGGAAAGCATACGATTTTTATCACTCACTGAAAAGAAGTAATAAAGTAGATTTGAATCTCTGATGTGCTTAATAACCGATCGGTTGCTTAGCAACCGATTTTGTGTTGTGTATTGTATATGATATTAGAGAGTACAATAATAACTCCAAAAATTGGTGTAATAATGGAAAATAGCAGCTACGCAGCATGATACTGACTTCATGGATAATACAAAGCGAATAATGTATTCGGCATGTCTATACCAGAACATACTTAAAAAACTCATAATTAAATAAATAAACATTAAGATAAACAAAATGTTTATTTTATATTTTCAAACATAAAAATTAGATAATAGTAACTATAATTAATAATAATCGTTTTATGACCTATCTTTTTATATACTCGTATATTTAAATGAATTACAATTCTCTGCATGTCGTTTTTTCAAATATAATATCAATACAAGACAAACCATTTCTTTCTGTTTTTAGATTAGCGCGATCAGCAGTGCAGGAGACATACCATAATTCTCGCCACATCGACATGACCTACGTGACATTTGTATGGGTAGCCTTTTTGCCGGCACTTATAACTCCATGCCTCTACACCTCTTGGCAGATGAGCAGGTGAGTATTGCATTTAAAGTATGCAGTCTAAAGAAAAAAAATTATTTGAATGATGTGAATTAGGTAAAAAAATATAATTAAAATCTTAATAAAAAAGAATCGATATATTTATATGTAAAATATAAATAGTCTTCTGAGCTTAGCTACGTACTAAATATTCATTTTCTCTACAAGACGATAAATTTTTGAGAGTACTTTGGAAAAGCGTAAAAATAAGTGGGGGTTGAACGGGAGAGGGCAGAGTACGAGTGGAAGGGTCGAAGCTAGAGGAGGGTGGAAAAAGCGCAACGCAGAAATGAATAAAAGGAAGGTAGAGTGGAAGTCGTGGAAGCTCACGAAAACACGTCAAGGACTGGAGCAAACAAGCAAACCGAGATGTGGCTGAAAGCCCAGCGCTCCATTGCGTACCAACTGCACGCACTCGCCCAGCATCGTACAAAAAAACTTTTTCCATCGAAATACCCGGGAGGCCCTGGTTCGCGAGCGGACGTACTTGTCTCCTCCCCTCCCCTTTCAACGTATCAAGTTTCGCGCGGGAACGTCGAGCTTTTTCCGCCCTCGTTAATTACGTGCCCTGAATAATGATACAGCCTAAGCTTGAGCCAACGGCTGCAGAGCTTAATCCACAAATATCCAGCTCTTTCGCGCGCGGAGCGAGATTTATCAAATTTTGATACCTGCCCGGGACGATCTCACACGCAAGAAAATAGTAGTCTGCGTCACTCGACAAAAGCTCCATTTCCAATTAATGCGTCCGTATGTGCATGGCTTGTCACGCCGATGAATGTCTGTAGTTCGAAATTTAACGACGTCGCGAACGGCATTAATGCGGCATTTAAAATTTAAATGGGTTAACATTTTCACTGCAAAATAGTGGACGATAAAGAAGAAGAGCGGTCGTTGCGCGCAAAAAGCGAAATGTACAACAGTTTCAACATGCAAATCTCATTTGTTTTTACTCCTTGAATTTTTGCTGCTAGTCCGCTACGAAATTCTACTAGCACCTGTACGATTTATGAACACGGTACTCTTATAATAATCCCGCTGGAGGCTAAGTAAGAAGGATGAGTCTGGAATTTACGCCGTACTATATTATTAAAATTCCATTTCGGCATCGAAGACGCGCCATCTTCGATCTTATCACTCTAGGTTATTTTTCATTTCATTGCTTTTTACATTTGATTTCATGTCGAAACAATCGTTCACGTTACCCGAATATCAGATGCAAGTTATTTGATTAGCAATGCATATAGGCTTTGCCGGATTGCTGCATGTTGCAGTAGTGATAAAAAGGAAAAGGCATAGAAACAAAAAAATATTAGAGTTAAAAAGATAAAAGGGAATGATTGAACGCTGAGGAATCTATTTCTTTTTATATTCAATCGATTTATATTTATTTATAAAGCTCTAGTATAGATATCAATAATCATAATTTTACTGTGAAACCAATAAACATTAAAATGTAACGAACAATTCTTATACAACATATAATATAGTTAAGTTAAAATATAGAATGATTCTAGGATCAACTGCGTCTTTGAGTCTTTTGCCTTTATTTATTTCTATAACTACATATATCAAAAAACTACTAAACAAATAATGAAAGAAGGTAATATTATCTTCTTTCTCAGTTGGAGTACTTACCTCGTTACATATACTCTACATAATATCAGAACAATATACTAATAAAAGAACTTAGATTCTTTTACAATATATAGAAAATAATGAAAGACAATTAAATTATATTATTTGTCACATATTTTGCCATTTATATTTGTTTTGAATGTTATAATCTAATATATAGAGTAAATTAAAATTTTGAATACCTAGTAAAATTTTTAACCAATTTTTCAGTTATTAGCTTAAACTGTAAATTATTGGTTATTTATAGTCAACTTTTTCATTAATAAATGCTTTAAAACGTTTCTGGTGGATTTTTGTTACTTTTAAAATATTCTGATTCTTTAGAAGTTGTAGTTCGATATAAATTTTTTACGATATAAGTTTTCACATAAATTTTGTTCCTCGAAAATACTCATTTTTAGATAATAATAATTTAGTCCTTTTTTTATTCCTACAATAGCATTTGTACACTAAGGAAGTAATAATTATTGAGTAGCGATCCTCTTATATAGTACATTCATGATGTATGTTAGATAATATATACACTTTTCAATTTCTCAATACTTTGAGCGAGTCGCGCGTGAGTCGGTCAATATTGATATTATCCTTCTAAAAGGAGCGAACAACATTCGTCTAACATCTTTCCTACTCTGCTCCTTGTTTTATATCTTCAATAGATATCAATTGAATTACCCACACAATTACAGTTTCTTTGATAAAATAATCCTATAAACTTGCAAATGTCTAGAACGTTAAATATATTTATTTTAGTTTTACCAACTAGCGGCGAATGGATTATAAAAACGAAGCTTACCAAGAGACTTATCAACTAGCGTACACTTATAGTTGAGTTTTGAGTAACAAAGGATTGATTTCATATATTATTTATTGCAATTGAATACCATCAGAGAATATGAGAATCTAACTACTTAATATGAGTATGTTTCGAATTATTTTGAATTATACAGAGAGTACCAAAATGGTTTAAATGTATAATAAAGTAAATTTTTAACTGCATTATTTTATCATTATTTTGAAAAGGAAAAAAAATATAAATGTTTGCAACTAATCCTTTAAACAATATATATAAACATCCACTTTCCATAAAAATCCTTCACAGCCAAAGGTTTTGAAATAATTGAGCAAACTTATTTCAAATATTGTTTGCTTCTTAAAAATAATTTAAATAATTACTTATTTAATTTTTGTTATTTAAATATTAATGATGACTAAGAATAATGTTTTTACGCAATACTAATTCATAGCATGCGCCATGCATTCTCTTTTTATTTTATATCATTAAATTTTATTGATTGAATAACTCTATTGCATATTTTTCTTTTCTAAAAAAATATTGAAGTTGTAAATTTATCACGTAACGAAGCTGTTAAAGAATTATATATTCTGAATAAGGAAGGTCGGAAAAATCACAATTTAACATTTTAAAGAGGAGCGCTGATAACCATCAATCTTTTTATAATGATTGACTAGGCCCCTAAGATTGCTTAACCCAAGACTATAACACGCCATAAGCAGGAGTGACACTCGCCCTATATTAGCTCCGGTTTTTCGGCAGCGCCACTCTGATCTCCCCCTTGTTATTCTCCGCATCGTGTGTCCCTTTTCCAACTCCTCTTTCTCTGGCACGTCCATCCTAATCACTTTCTTCGGTTCATCTTCGTTGGCACCCCTGAGCAGCATAATTTTTTCACCCCTCCCTTTATGGTTAAGGTGTATCTTATTATTTTTCCTCATAGACCCCTATTCTGGCATTGCCTTCCTGGAAAGAGCAAGTCTCCATTTTTTCTTTGGTTATCTGTGCGATTCTTTCAAGATTTCTGACACATAAAGTGACTCTTCTGTTAAGAATATTTACTGCATATGTAACGATACACCGTCAAGAAAAAATCTTTGGCATTATACTTTTTACTATTAATTATAGTACACAATTGAACCTAAAACAAATCGATCAATTTTATTTCTCGTGAGAATTGTTGACATACTATCAATACATAATATACATTTCAATACAAAGTTTCATTTGCCTAAAAACTATATGTGATTGTTTTTAAACTTATGAAAAGTTTATTTACCTTATCCATTAATATCTATATAAATTTATTCCCTATAAATATTTTAATGTCAGACTTATTTATAATTAATATCACTCAATATTCAGTCAAAAATATTTTTAACAATGATTCCTAACAAAATTTCAAGGTTATAATAAATATTTCTGACAACCATTAATTAGCGATCATTACATGCTATGTTAATTAAACAAGAGACAAATTGAAGTAAAGAACTATGTAAACTTCTTTGCATGCGCAAAACAATCTAATAAGAAAGGAAAAATACTACAATAGAAAGGGTCTTTCAGTTTTCTATCTTAATATATATGAACTAACGAAAGTTTAATTTAAACATCTGTCTATCTCAATATATCGTAAAATAAAGTTTATTAGCAGTATCTTGAATTGTAAGATTATCAGAAATTATCACTAAATAAGTAGGAACTACATAATGTTTTATGCTTGTAATCAATATTCTCTCTTGCCAATGACAAGAATTCTTTTTCTTCATGCTTTATAGCGAGAAGTATGCTGAATATCCTATTTATCTCGTTTTCCTAGTAATCCCACTTTGGTACGTACAAAGCGTTCAACCAGATCATATATAAAGCTGCACGACTTAACACAGCATACATGTACACATATAAAAGGATCAAACGAGCTTTTGCTGATGAGTTTTCCTTAATCATAAAAATGTAATACAGTTGAAGAATCGATATACTAAATACGCAGTTCATTTTTATTTTAGTTATAATAAATATATTCAATCTATTATCACTTTTTAACTACAGTGTTGTACTATTTGAAAATATTTTCTTTTTTTCAAAATATTTTGCTATCTTTATTTTAATAACCTCTACACGAGCCTCTACATGTAGTAGTTCACATCAAAAGTATGAATGTAACTTTAGATCTTGGGCGTCTGATTTTTTCATTTATTTCTCCTTATATTCTTCCCGGCAGTCTCTGGTTATATCTACGATCCTTGCTTTTTGTAATTATTATTTAATTGATATACTTGTTGTTAAAATATTACATTTATTGTTTTATAACTCAAGTAACTTTAGTAATTTATTAACTACTCTATTACCATTAGTAACTATGAAATTTTTTTTAATTTAATCAACCCATTTTACTTCCATAATTTAAAAGTATGTCACATTGAATTTTTATGAATTTACATCATACAATAAGCATGAGTATGCATGAGAATACCACAAAAGTTAAGGGAAAGAATATGTTTTCCAGGATTTGCTTAATTTCACATATTTCAAATTTTTTCTAATGCTTTTTAGGGGACAAGTATTTCGAGGTTTTGATCCCTAATACATGGCTAGAATTAAAAAGACTTTGGACAATGGACCACATACGATTTTCATTTATTTATTCAATTTTATTCTTTTCATTTCATTCTCATTCCTCACCTTACAGTACTTCCATATCGAGATACAATTATCCTTTGCCACCTCACCAATCTTTCAAACATAAACATTACATATATCGATATGTGAAGAACGTCAATGAACGGAATTATCTCAGGTAGGCTATTGGCTAACTTTAGTTCGGAAACTAATTTACACTTGGATTGTGGTTCTCAGTCGACCTCTACTTGATTTGACACGTTTATGGGCTAGCTGATAGCTTAGTACACTCTGCGAGTCCGGTAGACGCTAGTAACGGCAGAAAATCCTCCCGAAGATCTTTCTGGCATCGCCAAGATAGAGAGAGGGATGGCTAAGATGAAGGAGAAAGCATGATTCCACTTGTTTCCTTGAGGGTCTTTTAAGACCTTCCAAAAACGAGGGGAAGTCTAAGTGATCGAAAAGGAGATGCGAAACTCATATCAGAAAAACTTCCCTTTTCTTATACACTTTTGTAGGTTACAAGAATCACATATGTCTATCTATACATCATGTTAATTTAAAATTCAAAACATGTCGCCGCATATGCATGTACATTGTGCACATGAACAAACTTAATTTGATCAACATCAAAAGCGATATGATGTTTGTTATAGCTAAGATTGATATATGGATACATTAATAGATAGAAGTATTGATTTGAGTTGAAATATTTTATATTTAGTTTAGATTTTTATAGAAGTTTAGATTTTTATAAGCAATACAGCAAGCAAAACCACTGATAATGCGATTTTATCAAAATAGTATAACTAGTATACAAATATCAGTTTTTGTAGATCTAATTTACGAAACGTACTTCTTATATACTAGCATATTTCTAGAGTAAATGAAATCATTTCGTAAATGTTGCCATTAGAAGTTTATCCCAAAAATTATTATTATTTAAAAAAAAATTAAAAAAATTCAAAATTAATGAATTAGGTTAAAATATAGCCTAATTATTGTAATATAGGTCTCATTTAATATCATTTTTATTATATTCTTCAGCAAAATCTCGAGTAAAAGTTTCAACATTTTTATATATACAAAGATACAATAATTAGTTAGAAACAATTTCAATTATGCAAAAAACTGTTTACTGTTGTGTGATAGGAAAAAGAGTGACGTATTGAAGTAACGTATTTAAATGTGGTGTTATAAGTTGATTGTTCCTGATGCGTCGTTAGAGGATAAATTGCAACTGTCCGGCGCCGAGTATATCGGTCTAACTAATCAGCCTTTGCCTTCTCCGGCGACGTTAACGCTCCGTGAGCTTAACATGCTTTGAGTCCTTGGGCGTGTAGCAACCCAAGCCTCTCCCCTACTCGCGCTACCTAAACATGGAAACCGCATTGGTCGCAGGAGTTGCCTCTTCCAACGGCCAACAAACCCTGTTCCCATACACACCTCTTGCAGGAATGGGCGATCCGCTCCGGCGCAGCGCCTTCACATATAACTTGACCAAAAGGCCACAGACTCGCTTTCGTTCATCTGTGCAGCCTGATTGTGTTAATTTATCCCTATAATCCCATGTCCCGCACCTGGATTTGTCTCATCACGCGCGGGCAGTTAGCAGCTCACCGCCTCGCAGAGCGTAAAATACAGCTGATTCTGTTGTCAAGAGATTCACACATGCAATTTTGTTTGCTACTACATAAATCTGCCGTTAAGATATTGCTTCGAAAACGAACAGTTACAATTTGCGTGAGAGAAACAAATATTTATCAACCAACAATTACTTCAACTAACTTGCTGCATGTATATTATGTTACGTACTTTAATAATTTGCTACTCAAAAAATATAACACATTGATATATTTAAATTAGCTAATTTTAATTTAGTTTTTTTATTGTAAGGTTAATGGTTAATACTATAAACTTTTTTAATCTGTATATACAGTATGTTATAAATGTTAATAATTCAGTTTACCGCAATATATTAAATTAGAGTCTTGAGGTGCAATTTTCTTTGTGTGCTTTTTGCCTTGCTCATTGCAACGCACTGTAATTAAATTATTAATTTACTTTCATGATACAAATAAAGGTATAAATAATAAATATATATGAGTGTGGATATTTTAACTTGTAAAATATTAATATATAGACTTTACAAGCATGATGATTAATTGTTATTCGGTCAATAGAACGTTAATTAATTTTTAACTAATTATTCAATAAATTAGCTATCATTATCGAATTATAAACTTAAGAATCACTTAAAACTAATATAATTCTTGGCTAACAATATATATTTTTATTGTGCAAGGTATACTTTTGAGTTTTTTTTTATTTATAAAGTACAATTTACGATTTATTGTAAAGAAATATGTTCACTATAATATAATTAAATGTTTTTAATTTTAATGTCACTTGAAACATCTAATTTCTCGATTATAATTCTTAAAGAAGTATGGACTGGACTTGTAATAATATATTTTTTGTTGCCAAATGAATATTAATAATAGCTTGGCTTGACTATGATCACAAAAATTGAAATTTAATTAATTCTTAGTTAATGATCTGTTTTCTTCCTACCAAGAATTAATAATAATCCTAAAATTTTGCTGAAGTTCAAAAAATCATTCGAATATCGCAATTTTGCTTGCAATATGTGATTTTGAAACCAATTATCTGTCAACAGGCCAGCTAAGGAACGACTACGTGGCTACTTCCGTTTTTCAAACCGGCCACATACGCAGGTTTGCGATGACATTCAGAGACCAGTTGGCAAGAGATCCCGGAGACGCTCGCATACAGAAAGTAGCAACTCAGGCAACGGAAGTGTCATTCTTGACCGTCAAGGGCCTAGTTGTCCTCGATCTCCAAGACCTAGTAGTACCTTACCTCCAGATAGTCCTGACCTCTCTGTTAGTAATTGTAGTCCTTACAAAAACAACCTAGTACGTTAATGCTGGCAGAAATCAACACAAAAGCAGATATTTAGATATGGAAATTTGAGAAACTAGCTTATGTGCTTTAATGTGAACAGAGTATTTTTGCTCATGAAAATAGCCTTGGGATAAAGTTTCAAGAATACATCGGACGTGATAAAAAACGGACCATGCCGTAATTTTATTTTTGCTTTTATACATACAGAAGCTGGAATGATATTTTATTTAAATTTTTGAAGTATAGTACTTGCATTTTCTTACTTTATATATAGTATTTTCATTTTTCATTCTCAAGAGATACAATTTTTTTCAAGTAATTAATAATTTATTTATTATTTAGTAAAAAAATTAATTTATTATACTTTACATTACATTATCGAAACAATAAAAATTACAATTTAAAATCTAGAAGTAGATAGTGCTATGATATATATTTTATAATATATAATAATAAAAGTTAGTTATTCAAGTGACTATTAAAATAATCACAAATAGTATAACATTATTTAAATAATTAAAATTTACTAATTATTGTGAGGAATATACTTTTCTTGCAGTGGCCTTCCATTAAAAATTTTTTAACACACTTCAATATTCAAATGCATTTGATAGACACCAAATTTTTTAATGCCTATTTTATACGAACATTTTTTACGAAACCAATTTGATATTACGATAAACTTTATCCCAAGGATTTGCAAATGATGTAATAGTACTAAGTGTTGGATATTAGTCGCTATTTCTAGAAAATGCATATTGTATTAGATATAAAAAAAATTATAATGCAATTTAAATCAATCCATTCGTTGGTAATTACGTTTATATTTATATGAATTTAATTTTTTATTTTAAAATAATTCGTTACATTATAAAAATTATATAAACATTGTTTTAAAACATTTTTAAGAAAAATTATTATTTTAAAAAGTATACAGCCTAGAATCACAATTTGTTTCCAAAATCATAATTTAATATTGCTTAAAATAATAATGTCAACTTAAGCGATTTTTCAGATTACATATAAAAAACATCATATTTTGTTTCAGTTTTTGTAACAAAAGTAGGTATCTACTAATTATGTATATAACGATAAAGTAATTTAAGTGCATGCAATATAAATAACATATCCACAAAGAGAAAACTTAGTAAATGGAGAATAATAAAATTCAATCGGACTTATATCCTAATTCTTTGGAGACTAATTAAAAAATTCTTTAAAAGTTAGGAAATTAATTCTAATGATTATTATTATTCCCAATTTATTAAAACTAGTAGGTAACCGTTACTATATAGGTTTTCTCTTCGTGTACATTAGATTGCTCAAAAAACATATATGCATTTAAATTCAAAATCGTAAACTGACATACATGTAGTATTTAGACAGAATCACTTTATATAAATGCACAAGAATATTATTATGATGATTTAAGAAAATAATAATTTTTGAGAATAAGTAAACCATATTCTGTAACGTTTGTGGAACAATCTCAAAAACATATGAAATAATAAATTCAATAAACTGTTCAAACAAAGGAATATCTATATACCGAGCTTTCCAGTTCAGCAAAGAAAAAGTTCGATTGTTGTTAATATTAAGAAATTGATGTTTGTAAAATTGCTTATGAATTATAATTTGATAAAGCTTTCTACAGGGAGAGAATTCTGTACTTTAATGTGTCTTAAGGAGGTTTATCTGGTCAAAAAGTAATTACTATGCTTTGAAAACAAAAATAATGTAAAATGATTTATTTATTTCAATGAATCTTAAATCGTTTCACGTCCTTGCATGGGTCCAATAATAAAATACTAATTAAGTATAAGAAAAAGAATTTTTTGCTGAGAGTATTTTATAAAATTGATACAGACTTGTTGAAACCAAAAATGTTTCATAAATATTTTTGTACAAAATATATATCGATGGAGTTGGTGTTGAGAAATTAATAAATTTATTTATATTGATTATTTATTTAAACTGACTCTTGTAAAATAGACGGCCCACCTGCAGACTAGTCAAATTTCGGAGATAATTCAATGTTTGAAATCTTGACTTACAATGTATCGGATAAACCTCTACAATATGTCAGCTTATAAAACTGAGTTTATGAAACTTCGATATATAAATAAATAAATATATAAGCAAATTCCATAATATATTCAGGAATCATAACGCCAATATAAATTACATGTTCGTTATTTGCCACAATACAAATATTCATTCCAAAAATTATATATATAAATATACATAATCGATGTTTGAAATAAGACTATGAAGTCTAAACTGTCTATGAATATTAAGTGCAATTCTCTAATATAGAGAATAAAATATTATGTGATGTTAAAATATTTGTGCAAAAATTAAATATACTGTTAAATATTTTGTTAAAACTATATTATATTGTGTACTAAATATTAATGATATATTAGAATATATAATATAAACACATACGATATATATTATAATTAAATATGTACATCCAAAAATTACTTTTATTATAACCATTTCAAAAAATAGGTTAAACAAATTAAATTATTATTTTATTTATTTTTAATGAATCAATTGTATAATATTCTTAAATCAACAACATTGTTTTACTGATAATAAATGGTATTAATTTAGATAAAAATATTGTTAAATTTATTACTTTTTCTTATCTATATTTTTAACCCATATACTAAAAAAGCTGTAAAAGTTTTATGTCATTGATCTAATAGAAACCCTGATAGAAAATGTCTAGCTTTTATGATGAACATTTTAATTTATTAAAACCTTAAATCCATAAAATTACTTACATTATAATACTTTTTTTAATTTTGTTTACAAAATTCTAGATTTCACTTTTAAAATTATATAATAAGTACTACAGTATAATTTATGATTTGATATCGTCGAAAATTCTCAATCATAAACTAATGTGCTCAGAGAAAAATGGAAAACAGCGGAAAATTTGATAGGACCGTCCAAGATTAAAAGAAAAATGAACCTCGCGTAGCGTCGTTATACATCGAGTGAACGCAGGGGACTGAATGCGACGAGGCGCTGCACCGATTCGCGCCAAAGCTCGACTACTAACCAGAGGAGACCTATGCGTTCCCGAATATGACTGCATAATATTCATTTTTTTAACATTTTTCTTCTTTTTGATCGCATAAATGAAATAAAAGTCTTAAATTTATTAGTGTTAAAATATGATCAAAAACTTATACTTATATTTTATTCTTCCATTATCGCCGCAGTGTTAAGTCAAGTTGCGAGGGCCTTCCACCACTTTTGTGAGGAAGTAGTGGCCGATCCTATATCCATCCTTTATTTCCCATCCATGCAACATATACCTTACTGGATTATCCAACACTCTCTCTACCCTTTTAGGGGGAGCATTGAGTCCGCGTCCAGTGTAGCCTCCTCAGACAAGGTCTCATATGTAAGATGAGCTCCTAGCCAGTAAGATCGATGCTTCGTATACTAACGTATCGGATCGGCTATTCTCTCTTTTTTCAATACCTCAATAGCTAACCTCTTAAAATCTTATTTCGCAATTCCATTCAAGCTTACCCCTGTGGAGCCAGTGAAAACTTAGAATTTCTCCAGAAAAGTTCGGGAAGTTGCAGAAAATATTCGCCCCGAAAAAGTAATATTCCTAAATTCTTTCCTAGTGAAAACTACTCCGAAATAAATTTGAATGATTTCACTGGCAATCAAATTCCAGTCTCTTATACAGTGTTGTTTCTGTGCTTATTATGCTAACCATTGAACCAACGTTGCTTTTTATCGCGATTTACTTGATAATTCTTATTGAGGCAATCACGTGCTGCATTTTATAACTTGAAACAGATACACGTATCTTTAAAGGTTAATCTAGATTTTATTATTAAATTAAAAAATATTTATATTTTGGATGATGTCGACTAAGTTACCAGAGCGGCTACGACTATGGTTGGTGTATCTAGTACCGCAGCTCTTTTTGTCCCGCGCAAGATAATAACTCTTGCGCGATTAATAAGAGATCCTACCTTTAGGCACTGTCAAAACGGTCTGCTATCGGGAAAGTCTATCCTTTATCGAGTGTAATCATTACAATTCTTTGTATAAAAGACCTCCCAATGATCGCACGCTCAGCCTTGCGCATCGCCGATTACTTATAGACGATTGTGCTTTTCGGGTAACGCAAGAATATGAATAACAGAACACCTGTCAACATTTCTTTTGAATTGTATCCAAAGTTAGTATAATGATGAGAATATAATTTATATTATATTTATATTATTCTTTAACTTTATGTTAAATTTGTTACTTAACAATATACATCAATTTTTCAAAGTTATTATTAAAAAATAGCGGAATGGTAATAATCTTAATATCTACACAGCCTTATACAATATACTGCATTATAAGTTTGATTAAATCCTGTATGTAAATATTTTAATTATTATTATTATCTCTTTACTTATGGCCATACGAGAATAATAATACTACAATGATCCACTGCAAACTTGTATATATAAATCCGCACTAGTATAAAAAGTAGATGCCAAGATTCGCAGTTGGGCTGCACAATTTATCACTGCAAGAGTGATTTTACAGATCTTGCATAGAGAATTAAAGTTCACCCTGTCAGCAGAGATGACGTGCGCGGGTTTCTCGAGAATTAATCATACCTGCAGCTATTACTCAGTGACGAGGCACTAACGGTATGTGCCTACTGAAGTACGTGACGGAAATAACGCGAGGTCGGTTCGACCAATCTGCCGGCCAGATAGACTCACCTCAACGCATCCGTTAATTAAGTTTCTATCTTAAGCGAGTGCTTATTAAGAGCTGAGACTGGATTATATTATAGCTATGATTTTACAATAAAAACATTACGTAATGAAAAATACTCACCCTTCAAATACCATTTCTCACTGGTACCATTACACATTTTTATTTTTCAAATTTGAATTTTTACTTTTTTTATTGTGTATGCACAAGAAATTATAATGCAACAAAATTAAATTTATTATAAAGTATTTTTCTGAAATATACGTATATCTACTGATAAAACAAAAAAGATGTTTTAAAACTAAATTTAAATTAAAGCTACATGATAATCTAAAAACCCTAATGAATTGAAAATACGCAACTAAATTAAATATTTATAATACTTAGGTGTGTTTTATAAGAGACCACTATAATTGGTCCAAGCAAATTAGTATCTTGATGAGCTTAGAACACAACAAAGGTTAAATAAAATTGTTGTGTGACGGGAGAGGTGAAATGAATTCGTTGTTTTTCTTATATTGTTTATTATGTAACGTGGTTCGGTGAGTCTTATCGGCTTTTACAATAGATATCCGAAGCTTAAAATAAATATTGTTCATATTGAACTTCGTCGATCGTGCTTTAGTTCGCAACAAGCCTCCCCCGCGCAATAATGCGCTCATTCTTGTGCGGTACCGGTGGCGAACAATAATCTCGTAAGCTTGCGGGTCGGTCGGTTTAATTCCCCATGGGGTGTGCGAACTCTTGCGACTAGAACTTGTCCGTCCGCGCCTGGAAAGATTTGCGTTATCGTACCTCTTCTCCGCGTATTTCGGGGCCCTAGATGGTCTAGTATTAGAACGAAATCCCCCGTGCCCAGAGGTTCCTTGCTCTTCGTCCATTTCGACCGCGCCAACAACGTAGGCGCGAACTCGAGAACCCAACGCCTCCAAAACGTGTCGGCGAGCGTCTGAGTTCCTGCCACTGCTCCGCTGGTCAAAATACTCGCGCCTTGTATGCCCCTAACTTCATCTGACCCGACGAAGTGCCGATCAGAAAGTGATTCGGGATGGTAGAAGTTTGTTCCATTATCGCTATATACGAATATCGTCTATATATAGGAATGACGGCGTCCCCTACGGCCCGACATGCGCCATGATCGCACTTCCCGCGGTCAAACTGTGGGCGACCTCTAGGTGGATTGCCCGGGTAGTCATGCACATGAATAATACCCCCCAGCATTTCTCGCGGCGTCTTCCGACCTTTACTAATATCGGGCCGAAATAGTTGACTCCGCAGTGAGTGAACGGCCTCTGCCTGTTAGTCAATCTACCCGCTGGCAGGTCCGCCATCCGCAGACTTTGAGGTTTTCCGCGCCAAAGCTTACAGCCCAGGCAATTCTTCACTACACTACGGAGCACGTGTCGCAGCCCTATCACGCAGTATTTTTGCCGCATTTCATTTACAACCGTATTGTGACTCGCGTGCTTATATTCACGGTGAAAGTGCGCGACGAGGGCGCAGGCCACCCCGTGTCGGCCCTCGAGAATCACGGGTTGGTTCTCGAATTGGCTCGTGATCAATTTCCCGGCGCGACCTCTGACGCGCATAATACCATCCGTATCAAGGAACGGATGAAGACGAGCAACGCGACTTCGCGGATCGACCGATTGCGCGGCCCGTAGTGCTCGCAACTCCCGCGCAAAATGTTCCTCCTGGTTTACCCGGAACCAATATTTTTCGGCTTTTGCTACTGCGACTGCATCGATAACGCGCAGCCGTCTCTTAAAATTGTCGAAAGGCCTGCGTATTTTGCGAGCGAGTGCGAGCATCCCGGGCCATCCGAGAAATCTTTGCAGCATGGGACCCTTTTTTTGGCACCTCCGCCACTCCGAGGACATAGTTATCTCCTTTATCTCCTTTATACGGTTTGACGCCCGCCGCGGCTACCGACGAGTATCCCGACAGGCGGCCCTGAGGGTGTGCTCTTGTCGAGTACGACCCTGCCCGGGGGGGCGCTGAGTCCGCGGCAGCCTTAAGTAGTCGGACTTGTCGCGCGCTATTCGGGACCACCGCGTCTCAGGCGGCCGTCGCTCACTGTTTTCTCGGGGCCCATTGCTGGTAGGGTCGCCGTCAAAAAAGAAGAGACTCTTGCTTCAGGTTTTGCACGTTTTATTTAATGTGGCCCTAATCCAGTCGTGGACCGCTCCTACTGCTAACGGCGGATTGGGGTCACCAGCAGCCTTACCCGGGCGTTTCCACGCGAGGGTCCTCCCCCGCGCACTCCTCCTCCGCAGGGGAAAAAAGGTGTACGAGGACACAGGAGGGCTCCCGCCCCCCTGCTCACTCTGGGTTAGGCGGTTGATTCCTGCACGCCCTTTTCCCCGGGTGCACACCTGATCGCCTCCGTCGTGATCGGAACCTCGTCACTTCCCCGGCGCCGGGCGCGAAACTCCATCACGCAAGAGCATTCGCCCGACCCGGACACTACGCTCCTTCACGCGAGAGCGGCGCTCGGAAACTGGCCCAAAGTCATTAGCTTATCACTCAAGGCGTTGGCTTCACAGGTAAAATGCGCGGCATCCACGCGCTCGGCTAGAGCCAACCTCTCACTCTTTACCGGCAAATGTAAACAATAACAAAGGTGCGGGCCCTTTAAACCCGGCTTTGCGCTACCGAGAATCGTAGAGTCAGTGAGTCTTATCGGCTTTTACAATAGATATCTGACGCTTACAATAAATATTGTTCATATTGAACTTCGTCGATCGCGCTTCAGTTCGCAACAAAAATGAAATAGAAAAAACAAGGGTCGAGAGCTAGAAGAGGTACACTACGGCAGACAAAAACATCGCTGCTGGATTTGATCAAATTCGATTAAAGTAACTGGGTAGAGGATGGTCTAGATGTTTTAGGGGATCTATTACAGGTATCTTAGGAAAGTTTACGAAGAAACTGCTAACAACCTGCAGAGTTGAACGTTGATTAGTACTGTGGTTTTCTGCACGGATAGCAAGCCGCTTTAATTGCTTTGGATAGCTTAAGAGAAATGAAAAAGCGGAAAGTCTCTTGCAGTGGTACAACTGGACTTCGGACGAAGTATTGCACTGTAACCGTATCTATTTACGAGATGGAACACTACCTGCAGAAGTTAAAAAACGCAGGCGACTGTCAGTGGTGCCGATCGGAATTGGAAGTCATTGTACATCTACTATAGCAGTGTCTCCGCTCTGAAGGAGTAAGATAGATGGTGTTGGAAATTTCTTTTATGAAAGTAAATGATAAAAAGAACTTCAGTCTATTATCCGTTTGCCAGGTTGCGGAAACTATAAATAGAAATTTATAAAGTGAACTTCATATTAGAGGAAAACAAAATGGAACTCTAAGGCCTGAGTGCTGGATAAGCACGTCTTTGAGCCACTACTGTACTACTTCCAGTTTAGAGAATGTGACTACGTCTAAGTGATTCTGATGAGTACTTAAGAATATTATTTATAACAGTCAATTAAAATAATAAATAAAAATGATTTTTAAAACACTTACTATTTCCTATAATACTTTGCAATGATTACAAATCTGAAGTTCGATGTTTGGATTATTAGAATTTCTTTACTTTACTCTCAAATGGGATATTTAAGCATTTCTGGATTCACCTACTACCAATCAGACCTCTGATTTAATAAATTAAAAAAACCGAATAAAAAATTGATATAGCATGCTTTGTATTCAAAAGCTGTATTCGTGAATTTTCTGAGATGCCTAACACAAATCTAACATCTAAATATAGGTGGATTGGTCAGTGGATTAGTTAGATTACTTGGCATAGTGCACTATGCATTCATGAATAAGGTAGTTGATGGTTAAGTTGGGTTAATTAGTAGTTTAACGTTTGTTATGTAATCTGTAACCCCGACCATCTTTAGATACAGATTTTAAGCTTCAAATTTATATAATTTCAAGAATGAAGATTTATATAATACTTAATATTTCGTATCGTGTAAGTCAATTTTTATACAAATTATTTTTATAGATATACAGTTTAAATCCTAATATATTTTTAAAAAAGTTCTCCGAATTGTGATAAAGCAATTGGAACTTTGCCCTTTATAAATCTAGAAAGTAGTTTACAAGTAATATAAATCCTGCGAGTTGAAAAGAAAAATCATATGTTCTTTTTTGAATGATAAAAGAGTTCTTTTAACTCACTAGTTTATAAATAATACCGATTAATTTTAAAAATAGCACGGATTACAAATGTTTATGTTGCGAACGAATATGTTTATTTATCAATTAGTTATAAGATAGTAGCTAATGATAGCTAAAATTTGGTGAAAATAACTGAGGAAGGATGGGCCTAATGAAGCACCTTAAAAAAATTCTCTGACTTAAAAAAATGTCAGTGTTGTAATACAAGTAAAAGTAATTGTCTTAATCATGGTTTTCGGTGTTGTGTCCGATAATTATGGTTATTTACGAGTTAAAGATACAGTGTATCAAAAACAGAGGTGCACATATCGATGCGTTTGCATACAGTTGACTTATGGACGAGAGCTCGAGAACAATGTAGTCGCTGTGGATGCCTTATCTCTGATTTCGACGAAAAATTTACCCGGTATAGTGTTAGACACTTAGCGAGCCAATAAATATTCGTAGATGCCTATGAAGATAGGACTTGTTCGCTGGCTCGTCTAACATGGTGCACACTTATTATATTTGTAGATTACGATTTATTTTAACTTACAATAGTAGCAATTATAGTCTAATTAAATTTATTTCTTTAAATAAATTATGAGTTCCATACAGTTAATTTAATATTGAAATGTTTATGTTTTTAATTGATAATTCCGGTTAAACAGTTAAGATATTTAACTAATACATCTGGATCAAATTATTAGAAGTAATTCATCATTTTTAAAATATTGGTTTCAGTTCATTGATATTACTTTTAATATATTTTAAATTATACTTAATCTAATAAAATTAATTACATCTAGCTATTATATCCTTCAATTAAATACATGTATTATTACTATTAATATATAATAAAACATTAATATTTCGCTTGTGAATATGTGTCTACGCGAATGCTCGTGTATCGAAGTGTTATATGTATGTTACAACCTATTACAGGTTACAAACTATATTTTTAAAGATAACTTGCTTAAAATCGATTATGGGAGAGAAGGACGTCCCGAAACTTCCTGATGGAAATTTATACAGAAATATCGTTAGAATGTAATAATTATTGATGTGCTCAAATGCGATATATACATATATGATATTCGTGCTAGTTTCCAGTACCATATACCAGGCTTTAACATTTGGTTAGGTGAATCTCTTGTTTTTAATTATGATCATGAACTCGAATACTTACAGTTAGATACATAATTTATAAATAGCTTTTAAAATAATTTATTTATTATTACTCATCGGAAGATACTAACTATATGAATAAAACGGTGACATGCTGTGACCCGAGCTTGAACTTTAGTCCCGCGGATTTGAAGTTGTGCTTGCTGACCGTTCCGACACTGATCCGCCCGATGCATTGTGCATTGCTACAGGCTATGTCGTCAGCACGCGGCATAGATTCATATAACACCTGCCCATTAAAATGAGAACGGCATCCTCGACATTCGAAGTTCATTTCGTTTTTATCGATTTCTCATATACTCGTGAAGATTTTTCTTGAATTCATTCAATGGACATTTTGATTTTAGAATTCCACTTCAGCTCTTATGGAACTTTATCTTCATGAGGCAAGGTACATTTATATTGTATTCGCATTTATATGAATTCGAAATAGCTATAGAAATGCTCTTTCTTACATACAGGGGAAATATGTGATGCGAATATATAGGCGCTTACACGAGCTTTCATCACCTTACTCATTATATTTTACATATTGTTGGTCAATCTAAGCTATTTTTTGTGTAATGCCACTTCTTCTGATGATATTTCTATCAAGGATTATGAATTTAAAAAAAAATACCTGCATACAGATTTTTCTAAACCACAATTTACAGCAATACGAGGAATAATATCGAGTATATTGTTACTATGTAATATTATAAGTTCATAGTATGTATTCATTTAACAATATAAATTATTATTCATTATAGTGAGTTTTTTTTATAATTTATATGTACATATACATGCTTATAGTTTACACAAAAATTTTGGCAAAAATGAGAAAAATGACTAAAGCATTGGTAATTGTTGCATACTTTTTAGCAGTTTGCATGTAAATTGATCGTAATTATTTATTTGTTTATCAAAACTATTATTTTTTTTTCTATGCAGAGTCAGTTACAAGTGTTGTGGGCCGTGACAGCAACAACAAATCTACCGTGCGAATCGGAATGGGACGTTGACCTCTGCGTATTTATATTATTGTTTACGGTGACTGAGGCCACGCAACTGGAACTTCGCAAAAATTTATATATTGTATAACAGAATGCTGCTCGGAATGCTACTTGCGAAAATATGTAACCACACGCATGGAAAGGTCTCGCAGAAGCCCAAGAATCGCTCTCGCAATCCCTCGCCTGCAGTGTCTGGTAGAGCCATTTCCGAGTTGATCTAGCGAGGGAGTTGCTATAAACCGGTGTGAGCGGGGGCAAACCTATTTCCTCTTGGCCGAGTCGTCCGCGAAGGTTCTGATCCAAAGCGAATCGCTCATTTTCCTGCAGGGGAAGTGTGCGAACATCGTATCAAATTCGAGGCGGGACCCTGAAGTCCGTGGGGGTAGAGCGATAAATCCCCACAGCTCGTGATATAATCAAAAACGAGGTAATTCGAGCTTGCGCAGCGAGAATGGGGTTTGCGGAATACAGACCAAGGATAACTAAGCATGCGGCCACTGAGTGAGAAAGCTTGGCGCGTGGCCGTCAAGCTCAGCGCGCGGCGACGTCGCCAAAGAAAACAAAGGGCCGCCGGGAAAGCGGCGGGAAAGCCATAGCGCAAGGCACTTGGTTTCTATCCACTGGCGAGTACATACGTATTATTGTAAGCAGAAATAAAGTAGTATATCAAATAAAAATAAAAACATTATACTTTTCAAAATCTCCAAGAATTTCCCTCTCTTATCTTTGATAACGAGGTTCAGCACCTTGTGAAATACGTTAATTGAAATCAATAAATTACAATTTATTCTTTTTTGTAGAGTTTTTAGAAACAATTATATAATGAAAACTCTAGACATATTTTCGTTATACGCAAATAAGATTTTATATCCACAATGTTAATATTATTAATGAAAATTCATTGTTTTACTTCAATGGGAATTAAACTAAAAAAATATAGTGTTAAAGATGAGAAAAAATCTATTATAATATAAATTGACTGATACATAAGCGATATTTTTAAATCGTTTTAGCTTCTAATTAATTTTTTAAATATTTTAGTAATTATTATATTTTTTTTAGTATTGTTATAATATAATTCTTAATTATTTTAATATCAATAATACTGACATACGAAGTATGTTAGAAGAAAGCACAAAGTAGAAGTTTAATTGCAATTTAAGCGAAAATTAGAGAATGGTCGCATTGAAGGTCAACACAGTGTATCGAAATCGAGGTCAGTCTTGCGCATAGTCAGAATCGTGCACATTTAGTTAATAGAATGAAAGCCACTTTCACTGATTTCCTGTTTCCTTCATTCAAAGGCCTCATTTGCACCCACATTTTGAATATATAATGATAAACAGCAAAAAAAGATAACGTATTAAATAATTGCTTCTCTAAATATTTCATTGGGTCATTGCACTAGGAAAATTCAGATTATGAGCTTTTATTTAGAAATAAACTCAAATACCAAACATTCAATGTGCCACCGAAATTGAAGACCTTGTTTTGTACAAATTATGCGGGTGGGTTAATTTAAATAATCCATAGACAACAGGAAAAATATTAAAATATTCTTTGTTCAAATTACTTAAACCAAGATTGTTACAATAATTTTTTATGCACTTTGATTACTAGTCGATTAGTTATTTAAAAAATCTTAGTAAGCGTTTGAATACTTATTCAAAATCCTATTTCACACTCTCAAAATTACGTATTAATAAGGAACGCACTCAGCGCTTAACTTGAAAGTGTCTTGAGGGCGGAATGTCGGTCGGAGAGCGTCTATAGCCATTGTCCACGCGGTCCATCTCAATCCCCACCAATATCATCCCTGTAATCCTCTCAGGAATTCAGCGAGCGCAGGCAAGCACGCAAGCATGACATGGGAAGCGGTAAAGACGAAAAGCGGACAGGGACTTGACCCGGAATGGGCTCATGCAGCCACTGCAGCGTGCTAGACGGAGAGTTTCCGAAAGTTCAAGGTATTAGCAGTAGGTCAATTAGTAGTTCCAAGGACCTGGGGAGTCGGACGTAGAACGCGATTCACAGCCGCCTCAGATATTTACTTGATCGCAGCCTTGATGAAAAGCTTGACATCTTTTGATTACAGGCGCGGCGCAGTTAGCTCATGTGGGAGGGTAGGACCGAAAATCCAAAAGATGATTGCACACATAAACAGATGATGATTGCTCTGCTTGGTACTGTGTATCAAGCTATATTTCTTGGAATAATGGGATTCTCCTATCCCGAATGACCTAAAGTAAGATCTTTATAGCTTAGTGCATTTTTATGGGGTCGTTTTGTTAATCTGCAGTAGCCGAGAACAAAATGGCTATATTTAACATATACTTTTATGGAAACAATGTGATTTCAATCGAAATTTCAAACATCTTTAAATAAACGAAATAAGTGCACTTAATGCAAAGATACTCTTAAATAATAAATGAAATGTATATGAATATATACATACCTAAAGTTAAACTCTTAGTATTTTTCAAAATGTTTTTCAACTATATTAAAACGTATTCTTATATAATATCTATTACGAGTAAAAGCTTAAAATAGAAACAATAGTATATCGTAGTTAAAAAGACCATAATATGACACACTATTTCACTAACATGGTTATTCCCTACTTAAAATAAAGTTCCCTATATTATATATTATGAAAGGTATATAAGAAGATATTTATTATGTTCTATGAACCTTTGCTTTGCGGCGAATTTACAGAAATTTATTTCAATTAAAATTTTTTTTAATTTTAGTATAATTAATTTTTGCATACTGAATAAATTTTATTCACGACCGTTAAAAAATATTTTTTAAAAAAAAAAGTGAAAAAAAAAGTTAAGACTTTTATAACTCAATTTAAACGGTTCTTTCGAGAAAGTACATCAAGTAGAGAATAATTCGAATATTTGTAGAATATATTACAAAAATAACAAAGATATTAATAATATAATTGATATCATCAGTGATAGTAGCTTCTTCAATAAAAAAGTTCCATATAGTATAAAAGGGACTAATTAAGCGTTTATCTTTTTTATTAATATGCCACTGTTTTTCTTTGACCATTTTTAGAATTTAAAAGAGATTTAATAAATTAATTCAAATTGTAAAACTGCATCTATCAGGTTGTATTTATTTTTTCCACGTAATTAGACTAAAAAATGTTTACCGAATGAAGAACACTTGTAAAATATATATAGAAATCGTTTGATAATGGTTGGTAGTATATAGCTACACAGCTATCAAAGATATCAATAGAACAATAATACAATGGAATTCGGATATTTCCTGGTAAAGATCGAATACCTTGACAAATGTGGAAAACCGAATGTTGCAAATAAAAACGAAAAATGAAGTAGTAACTATAGCAGGAACGCGTGCATATCAATATTGGGAATAGAGTTCACATAGGTTGGCATTGATGATTCACATTGATGATTCCAACAAAGCGTAGCGACGACACTCACACAATCACAAAGCCGAGCTTCCGCGGTCATTGTTGACTGATTTATAGTACGTATAGGCTGTCGACGGTTGTATTTGGCCCCCTTGCGTCGAAACACATTTGTCGCATAAGACAAAAGCAAAAAAAAAAATGGCAATAAATTCTCGTGCCGGGTATGATGACAGCAAAGAGCCGCGAAAGCGCACCGAACTGCGTCGAGAAAGAGGGAAGCAATCAAGACTCGAAGCACGTACTCGGGGCCGCACGGCTTCCGCGGTATTTAACGCCCTACGGCACAGTCGAGCGCCAGAATTGAGCCTGGATTTTCATCGACGTCGCTCTGCACGCAGACATAGTCTTCTTCGCTGCACCAACTCGTCAATCCCGAGACTCCAGCTTTTCGAGGTTCCCCCTTGCTGGAAAAATGGCAGTAAGTACTCATGCACTAACTCCTCCTGCCTTTCTTTTATAATGGCTTCCCACGCGCAGTTGTAATTTCTCCAGAGGATTCTCAAATGAGGTAGATTATAACTCGCGGGCGCTTAATGATAATTAAGGACGTTATCGAGTCCCTTGTATTTACCATTTTAGATGCTAATTTCGTGGGTTTCTATATAAGTACTGGAATAAAAGCCAACATTATCTAAGTTAAAATAGATATTTTGGTCCTAACAAATTCCTATATGCCGAGTAAAGCTTCAAAAATCGGTGATTATAATTCAATATCAAGTAAGTGCTATGTACTGTAAATGTTGATGTATTGTAAATTGTTATTTATAATTAAAATTGTTACAATTGCAATTAATGCTTTTTACCATGTTATCATTTTTATAAAAAATTAAATATTGATTTTTAGTTATTTGCTTAAGTAACTTATATATAGAAATTGATTAAAAAAATTTATATAAATTTATTGCATTTTGAAAATTATTTAGCATTTTTATTCGTACGCACTGTGACATCGTAGAAAAAGTTTTTGAAATCAAAGTTTTAAATTGCTTTTAGCCGACGAAGATACTCTAGGTCAAAGTTTGTCAAAGGAGAATTGTAACTGTATCATCATAAGCGTCAAATAAAAAAGCAACTTACTTCAAAAAGTATAAAAAAGTATATCAAAGAATCTTCTTATATATAAAAATGCTTTTACACGCGTACGCGCGCGCACGTACACACACACACTCACACACAAATATGTTAAAAATTTATTAAATACACGTTTTTCTACTTTTTATAATTAAATCAATTATTATACTTACCATTTATAAAGTATATACAAAAGTATTGAGCTAACGTAATCATTTTTAGACTAATTCGAAAATCTGCAACAGTGTTATTTTAATTAAGTATCTATATTAAAATGCATATATTTTCCCTTGTATATATTTGGCAAATGAAAAATTTTACTTAAAGTTTTGTTGGTATTAAAGATCGAATATAGGTTTTTTATTAATTGACACACCAATTTACATTCTGCAAATTAAAAACTTTTTGAGTAACTTAATATATAAAAGTTTTAATTAAAACTTTAAAAAATTACTTTTAGTTATTTAATGCAGACAAAATGGTAACTCGTTAAATGGCTTTAAAAAGCTTTGTTGTACAAATCTAGTTTTTATAACAAATACTAATTAAAAGAATCTAATAAAGGAAATAATAATAATATCAGATTAATAATATCTATTTCGATAAATTTCTCTTTATATCTTATTTTTAAAAATAGTTTTCTTTCATACAAGGATTGTTTAAAAAATTGACTAGCATGTAATCTCTTGTAAAGAGAATTGATTCAGACACATTTTTCATCAAAATCATATAAAGAACATTCAGACAGAACATTCAGAACAGCAGAAAATCTACAGGTATACTTATAAATAACTAACTCGGAATCCCAAAATTTATTGAAACTATTAAATCACAGGGGTGTTTATTTTCTGATGAGATGTCGTCGGAGATACAAGTGTAGCTCACTGCTCTGTAAGCTAATAAGGCCGTTCAAACCCCGTAGACGCGATATACCGCCATTCAATTTTCTCCGCGTAAGGGAAGAAGATAGTCAAGCTCTCGCGGGACTACGCTTGATCATATTTTCGATCTTCATATCTGGCAAGCTGGGCACGCGTACCGGGCTTTCTCAGCTCCTCTTTCGTTTAAGAGTCTCCCAAGTTCTTCTCTCAGAGTCTGAGAGTCTGCATAGCGAAAGCAATCACGCACGTCGATTTGAGTATTATAGAAATCAGAAATTATTCAACGCCTATAATAGAAGAGAAAGAGTTCTAGTGTAAGACCTAATTCAGAATATTGTTTGATTAATTTAATATTTTCAAAATCATGAGCTTTTACAATGTGTCAATAGTAATTAATATAAAAATAAATAACAAAACACAGTTGTGGAAAATTTTAGTCAATTTACTGTAAGTTTACATTTAGGTTATTTGCAATTTTCATTTATTTAAAAACATTTTTACTTGCTTTTGCGTAAAAGTAATCCTCACGCGCAAAAAAAATTTTCCACGATAGCACATCTTGTCAGAGCTCACAGCTCGATGTCTAATCCCTTTACTTAATCTCTTCCGTTTCCCCGCTTTTCTTGCTTTACCTTTGGTTTTTCTCTACTTATAGCTATTCCCTAAAAAGTGCGAACGCCGCCTTCGTCATGCACTTTCTTCGTCTATCAATTTTCTTGTTCCCCACTGTGGTCAAATAGTTATGAAAAATCTTCAATTACCCTCGCCTTATAAGGTTAAGAGCTTCATAGCTACGGTAACTGAGAAAATAAACGTAGCGAAAGCATCTCCTCTAATGATGAACACATTTTAAACGTAAAGAGTCAACTAACTTCTAAATAGTAAATCTAAATCCAATTGTGCTACCTTTATTTTTCAAAACTAGATGTGTTCCAAGATTATAAATGAACTTAATTGATTAATCTATAAATAAACTGTTTAACATCTTTATCAATTAATGTACCTAAACAATTATTAAACCAATTATACAAATATAAAAAGAACTAAAAAGTCTATAAAGTGCTTTATAGACTCATATTACATTAAACAAATCAATTCCATTGAATAAATTAACATACAAATCGGCAAACATCTAGAACCAAAGGAAAATGTAGGAAAAGAAGAATTTTAACAAAATACTCAGATGATAAATAAAAACAAATTACTTTGATTGCACTTACCTTAAATAAGATGTCGGCAGAAATGCGTAAAAATAAGAGGTATACAGAGTAAATTCTGCGAACGAAAGATAAATTAATAGCATACACTCTTATTACCACGAGATGTGAAGCGTAAAAGTATACCTAATTCTATGTGCTCATCAGGAATTGAGTAAATCACTACAGTTTTATTATATCTATTTGCTATTTTAATTCTAGTATTCCATTTTATGAAATAAAGTATGTATAGGATTCTCACGCCTTATACCTGAGATTCTGTCTATACTATACTGATGTATCTGTCTCTCGATGAAATTTATTATTTCTTTATTAAATTTTTTCCTACGTGTAAATAATGGTCAATTTTATTTCAATTGAAGGTGTTATTAAAGATACTTCTTTTCCTAATAAATGGACATACACACTGAGATAAGAGAGAGACTGTTGTCCGCATTTTTTACCCAAGTGTCTTGGCGAAAAATCGTTTCAATTGAAAAAATGTCTCTTCGGAATAAATTAGAATTCAATTGCGTTAAATATATAAGCATTCTATTGTACGTTTACAATATATACAAGATATACAATATAAAAAGCAGTCAAATAAAACGTCGACATTCATATTATCAATAATCAATGATACAAATTCTTCGTGTAATAATAATGTAATATCCAGAAAATCAATTCTGTTTGATACGCTTTACGGTGTTTTTAATTATACTAAGATTCAAAGAGCAATATTCGAAGTAATATTGCATGCTAGTCAAACAATACAAAACAGAACGTACATTATCTTGCCTTGATATCTTATTATTTGTGCGTCCCCTGCCCGCATCACCTATAGAGTTTGTTTTTATAACAGTGTTCAAAAGTGTTACTTTAAACATTAAAATAACAACAGCATTTCCATTAAAGTCATCCATGAAATGAATGTAGAACCTCCTATTTATTGAAAGCAGAGCTTCCTGCACACTTTAATCCCAAAATGCACAATACGAGAAAACAATAAAACAAGCAATGTACATAATATCGGCCGCCTGCCTTCAATAAATAATATAATTGCAGAAATATTTGTGGCTCGCAATGGCTGCCCTGATAGCTGCGGGGGCTCAGGGCGAGGCGCCGCCGGCCTTCGGGGTGCGGCCGACCAACGTCCTCGGAAGTCTAGGGCAGCACGCTTCATTTAGCTTCGTGCGCCCGGGCCTTACGCAGACGGCTTTTGCGTTCAACGGACCCGCATCCCACCAGTCGTTCAGCTCGAGCATCGGCGACCCTCACCTCGCCCATAGGGTTCACCCAGGGGTGGCCCACGCCCTCGCCTATCGCAATCCCGGATTAGGTTAGTACAGCCAGGCTGAGCCGTGGGCTTCCAAATTGGAGCTTCGTTGAACGGATATTAAGGCAGCATTGCTACCGCGTAATTTACGACCATGGATGTTTCAGTGCAATCTCTCTGCTCCCATCTGTCAATCGATCTGACAAAGAGTCGTTTAAATTTAAACTTGCGCTAATCTAAACTTAAGCTCTAGGTGCAATAAGATTACGACCTTTTTTTTCTAGTTACATCTATTACATTAAGTTAATGCTTTTTACAAAAACATCGGTTCATTTACGCACATGTAGTTCATAACTGTGTAATGTATGTTTTAACTACAATATACAGTTTAGCGGTATCACTAATACAAAAGTTTAAGTTTTACAACTCGAAAACTATATTGTACAACTATAATGAACTTGCGACGTTGCTTCAATCCCTATATTATTTCTTATATCTGTCTATATTATATTGATATGCAGATGTCATGCTGAACAATATATATAACAATACGTTATAAAATAAATTCTATTATTGAGATTTCGGTAATGAAATAATACTGTATTAATTAATAATTAATTTATGTGTGTCCGCATTGTTATAGGATAATTAATCAACTAACTCTATCATAGTTCAATATACATAATGGTATATTGGAATTATTGAAGTCTGATACAATATGTTCTAGTATTATTTCAAGAAAGTTTACTGCGATATTAAAACATAATTTGCTTTATTGATCTAACGTAATTACAAAACCTCACACCACCTCAAAGTATTTAGTCTAGAATGAACGCATTAAGATTATCATCAGACATTCTAGGATTTTGTACATTTTTCTGATGTTTATAAAAGTTACATGCTTTTCTATGTGCGAACAGAAATATGCCATTAAGCAGAATCGAAGCTAACAACAACACTCAAAAAAATAATAATCTACTAAATGTTAAAATGTCATCTTATATGTATGAACTGCATATTTTATAGTAATGGGATATATTATTATACATCCAATTGATTCCGTACTGCGCACAAGCACATTTCTTGTGATTTCCTGATTTAGCGTATTAAATTATGCACATGTAACTTTGCTGTCCCGGAGCATTGTTTGTTACCTATATTAAAATTTCAACCGCGGCATATCACTTACGACTGCTTATTTTAAATTCTAACAGACCTAGGATATTAATGTATATCTTGGTTGAAATTATTGCAATATAATATTTGTTTATAAATTAAGTTTTATATTCTTATACAAATTATTTGAGTTTTATCTTTGATACACTTACTTATGAAACAGGTAGAAACGTATGATATATTCCGTTCTGATTATTATAATAATCAGAATTTTTCGAAGTAAACAAAATATTATGAAAGGTATCATTAATATTATCTGCATTACATCTACTTTACAAGGTATGCAATTCTATTTAATCCTATTTTCAAATTATTGGCTGTCGCGCAGTTGTAGAGAAATTTTCATTGACTTGTTATAAAATTATGCGTAATAGATTAAAAAAAAGTATCCCTTTATTATGTTAAAACTCTTTCAAATATTCAGGATTATAAATTATACGAGAAAACTCAATTCTAATTTATGATCAATATCATAAAAGATCACTGATTACTGTACAGTATCTCCATTTTATAAGGATCATTGCCTGGAACAAGAATTCAAAATACGAGAGTTGAAATCAAGCTGGCAGTGCTGTTCATGCAGATACGAGAGACAGCTCTGGAAAGTTTCATACAGATAGCACACGCAAACGATTTCTCCTTAGTAGAACATCAATCAACTGTGTCTTCCATTATTCTCCATCGACGCGTCGTGTAATCTCTGTATATCCTTCACATCTTTCCTTCCGCTTCATTTGCTATCTCTAAAAATTGCTCGTTTTTATTTTCTATTCCGTATGGGCATCTAACCTTGCTACTAATAACGTTATACATTATCCGAGATTTCGTTGCGAGCCTTCAATAGCAATTATTTTACTATTTTATAGGTGCATTTCAAGGCCCGGCGCCAGCTTTTGCTGCCCTACCTCCCATCCCTTATCATCCACAGGCAGTTGATTATCAGGCCCTTGCGCTTGCCTACCAACAACAGCTTCACCAATTCCAACAACCTTCTCATCACCCGCTGTATCCCGGTGAGTAGAATTATCGATTGGCAGATCCGGTGCCGCATCCGCCGGAGGAATAAATTGTCGGGAACTAACCAGTCGGTGTGGCATTTAATCAAGCTTCGTCGAAAGGAGCAAGAGCGGTATAAATGGTCTTTCTTGACGAAAAAATCGCCCGCTTACTCAAATGGAAGCGCGTAAGTCTTTCTGTTAGTCTAAAATTGAATATTTGACGGAATATCGAAGGGAACATAACGAAATAATCTTTTTATTTTCAAAAATACTTATCAGCAATCGCTCTCAATACAAGTAATAACCCCTTAATTAGTGCTCATTTTTTCATTATATTTATCATAAGTGAGCAATATAAAAAGTGGTCTTGTTATAATACATATAATTACTTTTTAAAGTGTTTATATTAGAATCAAATTATTATTACATAAAAACAATATTGTATTTCGACTAAACAAAAATATATTTTTTAGTCGCTAATATGAGCGCCTATATCAAACTAGCTTTGTATAAAATGGACAAAAATGATTTTTGTTTGATTAATTTCGATAAAGCTTTTCAATTTTGACTGTAATAATTTAATGTCTAATATTTTTATGAATAATTGTTTATTACCTTTACGTCATCATTGCTCGTGTAAAATCTATTACGTAACTGATTGACGTGTCAATTATACATACAGAATTAATACATTTGTGTTTTGTTTACGCGTACATTTAATTTAATTAAAAATACTCCATCAACATTTAATTGTAAATTACTTCCAAGTAAAAAGTTTTTGTTCACTAAAAATTATATTATTTTCTAAAGGAGCAAAAAAACTCCTCTACCCCATTACAAGCCTCGATCCCTAGCTCTTAGTCTCTTGAAACTAGGCTAAAAAACAGAGGCACGGCTTGTGCGCTTCATGCATAAGCCGAGTAACGCCGACGTCATAATATAATCTAATATGTGGTGAATTTTTGTGAAACATAACTGATAGTTTTTAATTTTTAGCTGAAGATGTATAAATGCTAGTAGAAAAATAAACTACCGTGTTAGTTATGTAATTCTTGCATACGGTTTTAATTCTCAGTTAAAAATTCAGTATTACTTTTCCAGATTAATAGCAAGAAAAATAAAATATTTGTTATACGGCAAAATAGAAAACATACTTCTAATTTGATTTTTCTAAATCATAATTTAATAGACCCGTAAATATTTTTGTGTAATTAATTTTAATTGACTCTAAACTAAAAATAAAATTAGTATTTGCACAAATCATAGTATACAACCAAACTTCATAAGTTATTATTGCATAATTAAAGGTTTATAATTGATAGTATAATATTTATATCGGTAAAATTGATATAGTAGAGGGTATTATACGTAGTTTTTTTTTTTAAAAAGAGGTTAAATATTACGAACTTAATTTTACGAACGTATACTTCAAAACCTTATAAAATGCTCATAACGTTGTGCAATACTCGTAATTGTACAAATAAATACATTAAAAATTTAATTCTTGGCAGGATTCGTGCAGCAGGTGCAAGCACAAGCAATCGAAACCGCCAGCCCTTAGCTATGCTCGACGCAGCTTGATTCAACAACAACAACAGGTCTGGTGGTAGCATGTACTCTGAATTTTCGCATTTAGCGTAGCCACTATAATCATAATGATCACAGAGGAACTTGAAATTCAATTTTGCATAGGACAATTAAATCCAGTCAATGGTTTGTCGTTGATTTTTCGCTTTAATCGTATATTGATTTCTCAATTGTAACGCGAAACCATTGGAATCCAGCAACTGACGCACCAGAGATGTTCACTAGGATGCTTTTCTTTTCAGCAGTACTAAGGAATGTTTAACTTTATCAACTGCTGTAAGAAGAGTCAATTCACATCACGTATACGTTAGTAAACTTTATTTTTATTGATATAAAAGTGAGCAAAGTTTATAATTTTACCTTTAACTCATCGGTACATATCAAGCTTTTTTACAAAGTCCTATTACCATATCCTATAATAATAACATGTATATCGTCTATTTCAAAAAAGAATTAAGGGCCTTACTCCAAGTTTACTTCTAACATACCATTAGGTTTTTTATTTGCAATGTTTATTAATAAAGACAAAGTATACTGCCCACTTATAAAATCGGAAGTTTTAAATCGAGCATTAAGTCCAACAATTTCGACTATAAATTATAACGATAATTAATTAATTTTACTTAAAAAAACTATAATTAATCAAATATTACTATTGATATATACGATTGTATTGTAGCGCATATTATAGAATGATTGAATAATGGTTGCATTTGTTGTACCTAAATTTGATTAAATATTTTATTATATATAGTATTTAAAGTACAAAAATATGTATATATTAATTAACTGTAATAAATAATATTATTTTGTATTATATTTTGTTTCAAATAGATGTATACTACAATTATTTTATATTTAATATCCTTAATATTATAAATATATAAAAATCTGATGACAGTGACATCCACTTTTAGAGGTTTTACTAAAATTTGTACATATACTATAGATCTATTATCAGTATATGCAAAATTCAACATTTTCATTATTTTCTTTGCTTAAGGGATTGAAACTAAATTTTGAAAAGAATGTAATTAACGATTCTGTTATGTAATAAATTGTAATGGCTTGATTCAAAAAATTATTATTCAAAAAAATAATACAATAAAATATTATACTATAATGTCTCTTGAATCTTTCGTTAAATATTGTTAAAGTGAGACATATTTAGTTAAATACTATAGAAGTCCATCGAATATTAGCACAATTGTAGAAAATATTTTGATTGACATTTTTTTAGATGAATATGTTTGAAACGACAAAAATTAATATAATATTTATAAATATAAAATATTTATTGCAAACATTTTATTGATATAATAATTGTATATAGTCCACAAATCTTCTACAGAATTTCTAAGCTAAATAAATAACTTATATACGTGTCACTTTATTATATCTC
Source organism: Sycophaga agraensis (assembly GCA_018906755.1). Classification (NCBI taxonomy): domain Eukaryota; kingdom Metazoa; phylum Arthropoda; class Insecta; order Hymenoptera; family Pteromalidae; genus Sycophaga; species Sycophaga agraensis. The sequence goes on from JACCIE010000013.1 coordinate 1,899,986, forward strand.
TTATATAGATCAGGCACTCGCAGTAAGTGATTAGCCAAAATACGAATTTTAGCTACAAATATGATTAAAACAAAACGAATTATTATATTTTTATGTACGAAATGTCATAGTAAATGTCATATCTACAATAATTTTTGTTATGTTTTGTTAATGTTTGTGAATACTGTACCACATTTAATAATAATACATATTTGCAGTAGTTGCATCTGGAATGTGTTTTTAAATGTACATTGTTGTGAAAGTTTATAAGAACACACATAAACCTCCGATGTAGTACAAACTACACTTGAATGAAGAAGTCAGAATGGAAAGTGAAGAAAGTATAACGGCGACAAGTGCGCTTTATATGCAAGTCGTCCGCAGACGGCGGATGTGAGCGCCACACATTAAGCCTGGGCTTATTGTTATTGTGCATGCAATCTATGCGCTCGCATATGCTGCCCACATATATTTATAAGATATCGATTGATAAGAGATGCTGTTTTAGGGTCAAGCCTTCGTGAACATTTTTATAATGAAAATTTATTACTAATAATTGTTTATTGACTAATTATTTTTCCAAAGTCTTGATTTATAAGTATCCTGACACTTAGTTCATTTTAATAATTAATTATAAATAATTGATTCATAATTTTAATAATACATTTACATTTATTATATTCTTATTTGAAACATTTACCTTTCATTTATTTAATTTATTATTTAATTTATAAATGTTAGTTTTACCGTAATCTGTATGTTTGAATGAAACGATTTTTTTCTTTTCGATGGTTACGCTGTACATTACCATTTTAAATCTACAAATTATGTTAATCGAAATTACTGAGAGTAACTATTGATTAAACGATATCATATAATTACTATTTACTCTCGGATTTATCCCAGAAAAGCAAACCTATAAAAATCAAAATGCTTGAAATAAAAATGCAATATAAACTGTACTTGTTTACATGAATACTCAAATCATTCTATGAATTTCATTGCTAAATCAATTTTTCAACAAAGAAACTTATATCTAAGCATTTATCATTTGTGATTACTAATTTAAAATTTAAAACCAAGATATTGATTTTAAAATACAAGTTAATTAATAATATATTTTAAAAGAAACTAACGAGCGTAACAGTCTCATATGTTTAATTTAACAAATGTTGGGAACTGGTGTGTAGACTCATTTTATTCTAACATATAAATATTTAAAAATATTTAAACTTTTAATGCCTCTGTCTATAATTTGAGCCAGCTAAACGGTTTTGTAGATTTGAAACTCTAAATAGTGTTGTTTTTATATTATTTACGTTTTATGTAAGTAACGTAAAGAAGACTTCAAGCTAAAATATATAGATGAATACAATAGATGGATACATCTTTTATAGATCGGTAACACTGATTGACATCTACATGCTAAATTTTATAATAATATATTTATATTTTTACATTTATTCATCTCTAAAAAATGCTGATTTGTCAATATCAAAAAAGTATACTTGAGACTTATGATAATTGCTTTTGTTGAGTAAAGCGTTTATGTTAAAATTTACTTGCGGAATAAAATATCTATAAAATACCTTAAACTGCCGGAAGAACCCTTTAGTGACTATAGCGTAGCGCAATTAAGAGTCTTTAAGTGGTACTTCAGCTGGTCATTAATGTCAACTGATGAAAATCACATCCAAGAAATAATAAAGATGTTGTAATTGGATATTACCGATTTATTATTAGAAAAAAAATCTAATATCTTAAACATTTTAAAAGAATTGATTAATATAATTTTAAAGAATGTTTAAGAATTTATCGTGGCTGAAGTAACAATATAGGTGAGATGATTATGACTAATAAACAATTATAATAGAACACCTAATTATACTAGAAATAAGGCTTCGATTACCTTATCTTGGATATATGCTTACAATTCCGAAACAACTTATCAACCGAGAAAATAGAATGCGGAAGATAACGAAAAAAAACCACTTTATAGCATATAACGCACTACAAATTCTGTACGACCCAAAAAACTGTTAATATAAAAATTATTCTTTAAGCATTAAAAGTCGGAATAATGAGCAAAAAATTGATTCTTGGTAGGAGGCACCTCCATATAGCGCATCAACCGAGGCATCAACTCACACTGCATTAGTTTTTACAACGATTACAATGAACATAGACTCTACATATTATATTATTATCATCCAGCGTTAATTTTGTATTTGGTGATTTCTGGCTATTTTCAAAACTGAAAAAACTATAGCAGGAAAAACTTTGTCAATCTATAGATAGTCAACGTGATTCGATACAAGCTCCGAAAAACTGTGAAAAAGAATTTTACTACCATAGATTGAAAAAAAGCGCTGAGACAAAGTATTACGTGACACGGAAATTACTCAGGGGAACTGAAATTGATATCGAACAATACATATTTTTGAATTTTTAAATGATTTTTCATTTTATTAAATCTGTTTCCATTTTTGATGCATTCATAAACATTTCACATGTTTTTTCATAAAGCATTCTCTACCTGTAACGTTAAAGAAAGAAAATCGTAATATAAATTATAAATGTATGGTATGGAGTCACTCTGTTATATTTTTACGCAAGTTTAAATTACTGATTTCTTATCATTGCGTAGTGTAGAATCTATTATTTCTTGCGCAATGATAGAAAATTATTTTAAGAGATGCAACATGAAATTGTAATATCAATACGATGATATTTAATCAGTCGTTTTTAACATAATAATTATTATTTAAAATTATTATTAAAAAAATTTATAATTTATTTTTTAGACATTAGTTCATTTCTGATAAATTTTTTTATCAATTCCTACTTTATCGATTGACTGAACGTTACCAGCAGAGTAATGGTAAAGTAGAATTCGAATTTTTGTCATTTTGTGAAACGATAGTTGATAATGTTCTAATACATTTACTTTTGATTATTTATTTGTACGTTGATTCGTGTAATAATGAAATATATGTCAAAGTCTGTTGTGCAGTTAATCTTATCAGACAATTAAAATCATACTATTTATGAAATAAGAACGTTCTCTTTACTTTACAACGCTAGATGGCACCACTCATTCCATAACTAAGAATGTATTCCTTTATTAGAATAATACAGTAAAAACGTGAGTGTGGAATTATATTAATCAACGTAAAAAATATTTCTTTTTTTTTTTGCAAATATACTATAATAGAGTAATTAAAGTAGTTTTAGAGTTAAAATTTAAAAATTAATAAGATGATTAATAAATGAATAAGACTAATGTGATGTTTAAACAATCTATATATTTATAGGGTATACGACTAATAAATTTCTACTTTTGGACATCTTGTACTTTTAGAAATAGCAATAGTTACAATATAAATTATAGCATAATGTATATCGTTATCGAATAAATTGTATCAAAATTTGTTTCATTGTTATTGATAAACTTTTTTATATATATGATATCAATAAATATAGAAAGCACGCAGGTTCATTAATTATATTTATGTAAGAAGCACGAGTACAAAATGCAATTAATGAGTTTTTTTTAAATAATTAGCTGACAAAAGTGAAGTTAAGTATCCATCAGTATTAATTGTATGTAACATTGTAGTGCTACCGGCGCTAGCCGGTATGTGCTTTTTTCTATTCTTTGCTCCATATGAGTGTAACAGACCTTATTACTACTTCCTTAAACTCCACGTGTTTTTCCGCCGTCCCTTTCCTAATATGCGTTGGGCTCCCCATGCTTCTATTCTACTCTACTGCGTCGTATTGTGTACAGTATGTCTACGTTGCCGCTAAAAGGCGCACTCGAGGTTCAAATACATCGGTCACCAATTTCGAATTCTGCGCAGTGCGCAGTGCAAACCAAACAAATAGACCCGCCGCGCATAATAGTATATTCAGCTACAGTAGGCAACAGCTCGCACACGTGTATAAGCGCCAATCGTTAAAATTGTAAAGAAAGCGAAAGATAGAGCGCACACACTCGCACGCGCCGCCTCAACGCATTATACGCTATCAATAGTGCGACATCGTGGCCGCTTGTTTTCGTTCTGTCTATGCTGCTCTGAACATACTATATACAACACGCGGCGCGAGTTTTTTCCACACGGCATCCAGATCGCGCTCGAAAGTTTAGCAGTTCATTTGTCCCCCGTGCTCACCAACTATATATAATAATAGTCGGTCTTTTAATACTTTAGTTATATAGGCGTGCATTCGATAAGTAACAGATAAGTAAGCAATCGCTGGCAAGTTATTGCCGATTCTGTTGTTCAAGAGACAAACCGCGAAGTGTTAACCGAGGAAAATCATGTCGGCATCACCGATCGCGAGGCAAGCTACCCAGAGTCAGAACATACCGACATCCAAAAGGATTGTCATTGATGATGCCAACCAACTACCTGAAAATTATTCCTCAACCCCCGGAGGAACACTATACTCTACCACACCAGGAGGTTAGTTTCTCGCCGCGTGTTTACATCCCCTCGTGGAGCTTATTTCTCGGTTTATTTATTCGATCGTCCGCTGTACGTTTAGATTTCAGTTATTTAAAGTTACTATCCCAAACTTCGTAGATCCCTAATTAGGCATACTTCATACATAATTATACGCATACATATATATAAACATAGCGTGCTACAATATTCTGTTTTATTTATTTGTAAGAAAATTATTTTTAATTTCATTAATAAACTTTTTGTAATGCTACTAACATGAATATTTGAAAAGTAAATTTAACTTATAATTTAATAAATTAAAATTTTACAATACACTAAAATGTATCTATTTACATGCAGAATACTATGTCAAAGTATTGTTATAAGTACTTGTTATTTTTACTTTTTCAAGAATAATATAAATTCATGCACGTCTTTCAAAATAATAAAAAATATTTAAATAGTAAAAAATGAAGTGGTGTGACCACTCGAGTGTTATAATTACGTAACAATAGAAATGAGCAAACATATAGTACTGGTAACTACGGTTTATCGTAGTGAAATAATTTTTTTAATATATATAATTTTTAATTTATCATTCATTATTGTATATTATCGAGTATTTGTGTTGTGTAATATTTAGGTATTTTTAATATTTTATCAAGTATTTTTATATTGACATTAAAAATCGTAAGCATAATTCAGAGCGAGTATACTTGTTTGCAGTTAATAAAATACATTAAAAAATAATAAAAATTCGAAAATATCTTGTCATAAAAATGTTAATAAATATTCAATTAAAAATCGCAAATAATCTATTTCATAATTAAATGTAATCTAATTATCATACAACGTACAAAATTATTATAGTCGTAATTCTTTCTTTCGTCTCATTTTCGAGTTAAATATGTTATCTCTAATAGAAAGATTACAAATCATACGTCAGTAAAAAGTAGATAAATAAATTATTTTTAATTCATTAAATATCATTAGGATATGAAAAAAATTTTCAAATATTAAACCTCGTCTTAAACAAAGATTTAACGCAGGTCAATTTGTGTAATAGTACATTAACAATGTATCTCAAAGGAGATATCTAAAGAGTATTAATTGTTTTACCTTCGTCAAGAATAATATTACATATTTATAATTTTACAATTTTATTTTTTATGTACATTCTTTTAAGAATAAATTTTTATCGTTAAATTTTAACTAATTAGATGAAAATCGTACGATCATGTATGGAATACATTTTAATATTTTAATGTCTTGAATAAAACATTTATTTCATTCTTACGCAACTTAATGCAAAATCACTGAACTTTCAACAAATGAGTAGTCTAATAGAGTATATAAATTTTTTATTATATTATTGCACCATTTGTGATTTTAAACAGTTATTATGCTTAAGTTTTGTATACTTTAATAATTACATCATTGCACTTGTTGATATGCTTGGGTAAATAAAAACAAATATAATTATTACAGTCGCATAATTAGAAAGTTAGAGGTTTGGAAATCGATTTTAAGATCAACCACAATCCGGGATTCTAAACGTTTATCTTCGCATTTATCATAATGATATAATGTATAAGGAAAAACAATTTTTAATTGGTTTGCGCTCATATTCTCCAGAATATAAAATCTGTAAACAAATGATTGGCCATAAATATGCAGAAGAAACACACACTGAAATAAAGTTTACAAATACTCAGACAATTAATTAAGTGTATGGTGCAAGAAACAGCTTTTTATCAAGCGTGCACACCATAGTTTATTCGATTGCATTGCCAGAGTGTTAGGTGTCGGTCCGCTTAACTTCGATGTTCTATAATATGAAAAATAACGTGCTCGCGCCATCATGCACGGGTTGGTATGTCGGAAAAACAAAATCGCTGTTTGGGTGATGCAAGAAATCGTATAAGTAGAGAAGTGCCAACATCTGTCCGGAAGGAAAGATATGAGGGGGGGTAGCCTTGAGATCGATGCCAAAGCATACACTTGAGTGTAGCATATAGGAATTTATCTACTGTATATAAATGTATGTGTGTCGAATGGAGGATCAGGGTGGATTTTCTTTAGCGATTGAGAGAAAGAAACTGAAGGGATTCATAAATTTAAAAGATCTAGTGAAAAAAACTGTTTCCCCTATGTTTTTCACAGGCTTTTATTCAATAGCGTTAAAAATTATTTATTTATTCATTTAAAAAATTTTCCATATATACGTAAATTCCATAACTGATATGTCAACTAAATTAATTGCATTTGTTAAAATGAAAATTCAATTATCAGTAATCCAGTTTTACCAATAAATTCTAATTGATGGCAATAAAATGTTATTCCTATTAAATAACTATTTAACTGTTATATGCGAATCAAATGACAAGTACCTTTGTAATTGTCATTACTTACGTTTAAATATTCAGATATCCGTTTGAAAGTATATATAAATTTTATTTTCAATTCAGCAATTATTATTGTCTGGCCCGAGCTCTGACCATTTGGTTAGTAATTTTAATTTTAATTAGTAAAACTGGAGATTTCTGAATTATATGTGAATTTTAATGAATAGAAATATTGAAGAAATTTAATTTAAAAGTATGATAAAATATTGCAAGTGTATATAAACAATATTTCTATAAATAGACATAAGAAAGGTATTACTCGATATTCAGAACCAAGCAGAGGATGTCACAAAATTGTGAAACTAAAATAGCCTACATCCATTTAAGTTGTAAACAAAGTTCATTAAAAAATAGCGAAAATTCACTTTTATACTAGGTTCAAGGCCGGGTGTGTTAATTTCTGGGTCAAAACATAAACGCGATGCAAGAGGACAGAACATCAAACTAAGGCTTGGATAAAACTTGAAATAGAATTCATTCTCAAATTTTTATTTTAATTTTTAACTTTTTGTTTCATTTACACATGCAAATATTTGTTAGTCTCAGTAGAAAAAAGAATGTATAAGTTTATCACCTCTTGATAAAAAATACAAAATTATTGCATTCCTCAAAAGGCCGAACCTGATCTAGAATTTTAGAATAGCTGGGGTTCATCCAAGTCGATGTGCATGCCTACGCGAATACGATACAAAACAGGAGATTTTTCTGTTTTTAATGGACAATCTTTAACACGGGCAATTCAAATGATGGTTGGACATGCAGGAGGAAGAGGAAATATCGGGGAAAAATGCAAGCTTCGGAAAATACTAGTAGATTCGCCACCATTGGGTCGATTGATTTTTCACCGAGTTTATTTAGACTCCTGTGCTGTAGGCTGTATTTGATTTACAGTTCTAAATTTACGATTTCTAAACTTATTAGTCTCGTATTGATACGAATGCATGGCAGGCATTTGTCGATGAATATTGATATGAATAATATCACTAAGTTATTTTATTACTTAATTGATAATTTGTAATTTAATACAGTGCAACATTATTACAAAAATTTTTCGAAGAAAAATTGAATCGGTGTCAAATTGTATTCCAAAGTAACTCTTAGTGAGTAAGCCTTCTTTGTTATTAAATATTTGATTAAATAATAAAACGATCAAATAGTAAACCTTTTCTCTAAAATATAATAAATAAAAAACTTTTTTTTTTAATTTAATCTTTCTCGCATTTAATTTAAGAGAAATTAATATTTTCAAAATATCAAATAATGTATGAAAAATTTAAGAAAAATCTGACTCTGGATATAACAACGAATGCATTTAGTGTGATTCGTATCATTTGCTTCTTTAATCAGATATTACGACACTTTCTATAATTTCTACAAAAAAATCAATACTGTAGTAAAGTTTAATTTACAATGAATTTACTTATGTAACAAAAATAAGAAGAATTATCCGAGGAAGTATCTCTCTTAAACAAATACTTGTTAACAGTATAGTACTAGACATAGGTAAGACAAATCTTGGAAGTTGACAACACTGTAAAATTGTTAACATTCTTCTCTACAACTGTAACTTAATTAATGGTTAATTTTTATGTAGATAAAATTAAAAAGTTCTTTTCGAACTCGCCAGTATAGAGCTGGATCCTCAGCTAGAGTTTCAAATGTAAACGTTAAATTCATATTGTCAATAAATACGTTTGTAATATGTGTCAATTATCATAAGTATTTACAAATTAGAAGTAAAACGCTCATTAAACAAATTGTTAACAATCATTTTATATTTTACGATTAAAAATGAATATAGAGAATAGTCATTCTATATTTTAGGTCTTCTATATTCTATATATTAGATCGTTATATATCATAACAATCACGTCAATTTAACTATTAAATTATGCGATTTTCAAAAATCTTTGACATACTATAATTACAAATACATTTACATAAGATGTATCATCTCACATATTATCCTATTTTAGAAGACCCATGCCAAGTGAGTTGAGAGCTTTACAAATAGAAAAACGTACATACATCATTGCACGAGTTGTTAAGAGTTTTATTGTAATATAGAGAAAAAAAATAATGATTGCATGCAGGATAGAGTAATTTATTATAAGAATTTATTAACGTACTATATTGAAATTATTTTAATTATTTTATAAGCCATATATAAGTTCAGATACAGAAATGTAGGAACTATTTATATGTACATATTTAGGACGAAATATGTTATTTAAAAGTCAATCATTAGTTCGTTATTCATTTATATATATCTCATTTCAGTGTTAAACAGTTTAATAAATAATTTTTATTGGATTTCCTGTTAAAAATATATGAATGGATAATAGAACGATCCATATAGATATTTGGCGAATTGATATGAATTACGCGAGGAGTTACGTAATTTAACGATAATCACTTGTGGATCAACTGTTTACAAGTTTAAAAGTTTTTTAGCAGTTAAAATTAAAAAAAGAATTTAATTTAAATTCACATATAATCCAAATCAATGAAGTGGAATTACACATGGACCATCTTTCTGAATATCCATCCATGTATTTTCGATAGGATTTATACATACTAATATTATGCATTAAAAACTTCTTAAGCGTTTAACACGTCAATGATAAAATAAATTAATCGATTTTTTACGAAGCATTCTGTATAAAAAAGAATTAGCTAATAGTAAAATATACTGTGCTTACTTTGTATAGGTACTCGCATTGTTTACGAGAGAGCTTTCTTAATGAACCTACGAAATTCGCCGATTTCGCGAACTCCACCAAAAAATCTGCCTTCCATACCAATTAATCTTCTAAGAGATAGTTCGCCAGGAGTTATTTCTTCTGAAAATACTTCAAGCCCCCCAATCAAAGGTATGTTATTAAAAATTATAATTTATTATATTTCTCAATTTACTCACGTGTATAATAAAACAAAAATTAGTAATGTCAAAAATCAAATTTTTTATATAACAACAATAGAACTACAATTTTATTAAATATGAAAAATGGAGAAAATTATTTATGAATGATTTAAATCTATCTTAAATACTCTAATTTTTTAATTGTGCTTTATATCTGATTACAGAAACATCAGTTATTGATGAAGCTGTGGAGCAATTCGAGATGGATATGTGAACGACGAAGGATCTTATGCAAGCCTATGATTGTGATAATGTATTTATTCGTCTATTTACGTGATTTACGAAAATCTCAATCGTACATAACCATTGCGATATAATAAAAGGCTATGCAACAAAATGTTCGCTCAACTTTAACTTATATTGTGATCAACTTTCTTGCATTATCACAATAAAGTTTAAAGGATCAGTACAAACTTAAGTCGTCAGATGCACAGTCTATCTACGCCATTGTCATTAATAAAAACATAAATTTATAGTAATAAAACATAAGTTAATATTGGGATGATACTTATTAGTCATCAACAAAATAATTATTGGCTGTTAAAAGATAACAGCTATCTCAAACAGCTCATTTATGTAAATCGAGATTTAAATCGTCAGGTCAAGCACCTGACGGAGGGTTGAACTACACAAAGTTTTGAAAAGAAAAGAATAATGTTAAAGTGTTTTTATTTCTTTTCTTGATCTATCTTACTTTTGTAAGATTTGACTTTTCTGATTGCAAATTATATGAATCGTTTTGCAATTTTCTACTTAAGTTAAATACTGGATTGTGAATAAAATTACTTTTTGTAACATTTTAAGTATTTTTCTTCACTGTGATACCTTTATCTTGTTATATTACACATTATAATATTTTAAAATGACAGGTACAAGCACACATATTTAAAAATAAACATATTAAACTTATACATATATTTTATACGAAATATTTTTACGCGTATAATAAACTAATTATTAATATTCTTTATACTATAGTAATTGCATGTGCTAATATTTTTGATCCGTGACAGTTTCTCGAAAATTTCTTTTTGAAATTATTTTCATATAATAGACTTCTTTAATTTATTTAAACCTTAAATAAGTTTGTACTTATAAACTACTACATAAATTCAAGAACAAAGCACCATGGAGTAAGTAACTTGCGACATACTTTCTACACGTTCAGCAAGTGCTCACAGGCATCCAACTCTCTATCAACTTTTTTTCAGAGAAAAAAAAATTCAAGGAGTGAGACTGAGTATAAAAACAAGTAATGCGTCTGCAGCTGTTCATGCACACATGCGATTCTCTTACGCATGATTCGAGCATAAGCTGTGTTGTGTGTACCTAAACACCAATATACAACTTTATAAAGAACCGCCGAATAAACTCGTTATACAAGAAAAATGTAAAAGTTTTCATTATGATTTTGAGTTAAATTAATTCACCCATAAAAAAAAACTAATGCTATTCTAAAGTTGAAGTATTGTGATCATTACCTACTTTTTAAAAACAAAGCATGACATTTTTTATGGTAAAACGCGCAAAGACTAAATATTTGAATTTGAGATTCGGTCCGTCCTGAATAATCTTCTCTCAATTACTTTCTTTATCGTTTAGCGATTTGGTGTACCTGCGTTAATAGCCTTGATGAATTTTAAATTTTGGAGTGTGAAACATAATATACGTTGCAATAATTGAGTGCTTTAGTCTGTGAAATTTCCATTTGTCTCGTTTTGTTGTGTCACGCATGAATGAAATTCGCAGTACGTCGAGGAAACAGGTACTTGTCACTAACATAAAAGAAAAATCAAACGTTATTATTTATTCATGATAAATCAACAAGTCAGGTTATTGCCGGAGAAATGGGAAATCAGCTGTTATAGCCAGTCTGCGAGCAGTCCACAGTAGCCGCGAGAGCGCACAATGCACGCCCGGACTGGTAGCTACGCGCACGCGACAGTCGGCCATAGGCACATGTGCGCATGGGTACATGTGCACACAGACACGTGTGCACACAGAGGGGGCTGTCGCCGAGGAGGGTTCAATTCACTCCGTCTCCGTCTCCCCCTTTCCTCCCGCTCGAGCGAGAGAGACCGGATGAGAGACATCTGCGATCGATAAAGACCTCGCCACCGCGGAGAGCGCTGTTTGTGCGCGCGCGCGCACGTTTGTAACCCTCCGAGGGCTGGCGCCGCTGCCGCACACGCAACAGCCCCGCACGGCGCATCTCGCGCTGCCCCCGCAGCATCGCGCAGCCATCCTCCTCGCCTCCTGTTATATATATAGATCTCTCCTGCGAGGATCGCGCTCGCGATGCTCTTTGCGCGCTCGATCGCCAGCTGTGGGCGCGCGCTCGCGCCTCCCCGGAAGACGCAGCGCTTTCGCGGGGCAAACTTTACGTTTCCCCAATTACTCTTTTAATGCCCCGGGAAGAAAGAGTATACGTCGCGGATATAACGAGATGGGCGCGGAGCCGGTTGACCGACTCGTCGATCCCCCCGTAAAGTCGGGCGAGTTTATTTTACCACCGTGCGGAAGAGGATCAGCGCTCTGGCGAATGAGTTACGAGCCCCCGGCAAAGATTCGATTGGAGCGCATCAAAGTGCGAGAGCGCGCGATCCGCGGTTGCCTCGGAGCTAGTCGAGGCGGTCCGTAGGCGGCCGAAATCCTAATAAAACGATAGGAGCATGGACAAGTTTACCGTAAACAGCGAGGCGAGTGTCTCGAGCGCGAGAGCGCGTGCTTTTGTTATGCAGGAAATAAAGCCCGAGGAACAGCGCAATAATATAATAAGAATCTTGGCTAGGGTATGTCGGTGGAGGTAAAAAATGCGAAGAAACAGAAAAGCGGTAAACAAATGTAAAAATAAAAAGCGGAATGTTTAGATGGTAAGGCTCGGTGATCTAAGTGCGTGGGCGCGCGCCGATGAAACCCGAAACAAAAGCGGCGAGTAGAAAGCTTTATCAGGAGGTCGTAAAAGTATTGACTTGGAATAGGGGCGGTTTACGTAATCTAACCGCAGAGCTAAACTAGCCTCGGCTCGCGCTGGTCCCCCCGATTGCGATGCCGCTCTAAGCCCTGCCCGGCCGTAAGCCGGGCGCACCGGCCCTCGCCAGGGGCCCGACCTCCATGCGGGCGCGCCGAGCAATTTTCTGAAGCGCGCCTTGAGCTGCAGCCGACCAATCAGCTGCCCGGTCAACTCGCTCGAAAAAGGGGCAAGGAGAAAAAAAACGGAAGGATCCGCCTCGCGGATATGGAGGACTCGGAGAGGGACACTCAGAGGAGAGGAATCGTAGTCCGCGAGCGGCTCCGCCGAAGGAAAACAAAAGCGCGGCCGGGCGAAAGAAAGCCGTCATCCTAATAATCAGCGAGCGTCCACCTGCCCGTCCCGCGTACCCGCGGCCGCCCGAGGGTGGAGCGCACGAGGCCGGGGACCCGGGGCGCAGGAAAGAGCGGCCGCGGGCTCGAGGCCGACCATCGTCCCAGGGGCGCAGGCAGGCCCGGGGCGCCGAGGGAAGGGCCAAGTTGGCGCGGTCCAGGTGCGGCTCGCCGCGGGCCGCGCGCAGTCCCCCCGAGGCCGAGCGGCGAGCCGACCCGAGGAGCTGCCTGCACGCGGCGGCTGCTGCAGGCGAGGTTAGCGCGGAGAGCAGGGGCAGGGGCGCGCGCACCAACACCGCCGCAGCTCGGGCCTCGCGCGCGCGGGAGTGTGCGCGGTGCGCCGGCCTGGGAGCCAGAGAGAGAGAGGGAGGGCCGCCTGAGAGCGAGAGCTGGTGATCGCGTTTCGTGTGCGCGCTCCGCTCCGCTCGCCGTCGTGGCTGCTTTCGCGTGTGTCGCGCTCGCGCGCGTCTGCGTCCGTGTTCGCGCCCTGGCCGTGTTGTTGCCGCAGCCGCCGCCGATCTTCGAGGAGGAGGAGGAGGAGCCTTGCAGCCTGGCCGCGCTGGAAACTCCCCGGGGAATATGAAGAGAAGAAATGCCGAGTGCGGCAAGCTGCGGAGGCCCTTGAAGCGCAACAAGATCACCGAAGGCATCTACGGGAGGTGAGGAGGACCGAGGCGCGAGCGGCCCTCCGCGGGAGCGCGGGGAGCTCGCCCGAGTCGCCCAGCGCCCGCGGCTCCCCAGTCCCCAGTCCCCGAGCCGAGCCTCCCTCTCCGCCTGCCCGTCTGCCCGTCTGCCCGTCTTTCTCCCTGCACACATCATTAGATTCTTATCTCCCAACTGTACCTGCACCAACTTCTACGCGTGCAACGGAGATAACTCGGACTCGCGCACAATGGCCGCGCCAGATATCCCTCTCTTTCTCTTTTAAAAATAACCAAAAAACTCTGCGGCGACGCTTGCCTCTCGCATCTTTGGCGCGATCTTTCCTTCCACTCCTCAAAGGGTGTGCACCGCCTCTTTGCCTCTCTCACCTCCTTTGACGCTTACTCTTCAATGCTGCAGGCGATTTCGCATCTCTTGTTCAACGGCCCTCTTGTTTACTAAAGATACCATCTACTCTCTGTACTCAAATAGTCAACCAGAGGCCTCCCTTTCAAATATTCATCAAATCCTTACTACCCATCCTGACTTCTGCCTCATCTCTCAGGGCTCTTCTCTCTCTTGGACCCAATAGCACACTGTAAACTACTATTGACTTTCATGAATTTCAGCTGGCCCCTTTGTTTCAATTGGATTATCTCAATATTTTCATGTCCTTCAAATATGATTATCCTAGACAAATAAATATTTCTTTCTACTTTATTCTCCTTTTTATACTGCTAATATAATATTTAGTTAATTAAGCAATGTTGATAATGATACTAACGTACTTTCAAGTTACTATTCATACAATATGTATTGAAACTCTAATAACGAGTTACTTTTTTTCAGTACACTATTATACCTTAAATTTCTTATACTATGGGCCATGGTAATCTTAGCAGACTTCATTTTAGAATTCCGTTTTGAATTCTTATGGCCATTTTGGCTACTGCTCAGAAGTGTTTACGATTCTTTTAAGTATCAAGGCTTGGTAAGTTGAACATGTAAACAAAAGCATTTTCAAAGACTTTATGTACAAGAATTTATTTTTTTCAGGCCTTCTCTGTATTTTTTATTTGTATTGCACTTACATCAGACATGATTTGTTTCTTTTTTATCCCAGTACATTGGTTGTTCTTTGCAGCCAGTACGTACGTTTGGGTACAGTATGTTTGGCACACAGGTATGGTGATATTCATTAATCATTTGATGAAACCTTATTAAAGTATTTTAAACAATCCTTCTTCTTTATAATAGACAAAGGTGTGTGCTTACCAACTGTGATGTTATGGTTACTGTTTCTTTACATAGAAGCAGCTGTTCGATTAAGAGATGTACGTCATATGCCATTTCGTTTAGACCTTTGTAGGCCATTTGCAGCTCATTGGTATGAATTTTGAATTTTTCCAAAAAAATAATAATTATAAGAAAAGTAATTATTGTTTAATACATATTTTCATTTAGCATTGGCTATCCTGTTGTAACGTTAGGATTTGGTTTCAAAAGCTACATTGGCTATAGAATGAGACAGGTTTGTACTAACGCTTGTGTACATGTACACATATGCATGTGGAATTGAAAAGTGTCGAATAAAATATTTTCCGTTTGTCTATTTCTTTAGAGGAAACAAAAAGATGTAGCAAAAGAGAATGAGTTCTATTTACAATTACTGCAGCAAGCACTGCCTGCAGAACAGCAGGCAGCTAACCTGCAACAACAAATACAGTCACATGTACAGTGTCAAGCACAAATATCTACCATACAGGTGGAACACAATTCAAAATCACAACCACATAGGCCAAATCCACAATATAATCCAAGTCCAGAAAAAAGCAGAGGTAGTTTGTATTTTTTTCAATCATTTTTATTTTCCAATAAAGTTTCATTTCTTCAGTATTTTCATATATGCATTGAATTTGATTGCCATTTCAGGAATTGGCAATGCATCTGCAGATTCAAGTATGCAAAATGGTAGTGTTCATAGTAATTCCCATATATCTTCACAACCACAAAGTGCAACCAAAAATAATCAGAGAAAATCTCTAGATAAAGGAGAAAGACAGGAGGACCAACATAATAAGCATAATGCAGAAAAATTGTCACAATCTGAAAAAAATGACAAAAAGTATGCGCACACAAATGGTACTACTGTCTCGTCCAGCGATATACAATTTATTGAGAGGATTAGGTAATTATTAAAATAGATTAGCTTAAGTTGTAAATATTCTATACATGATTTTTCTTTATTCTAGTTCTGTAAATGATTTTGATGTAAATGAAATTGAAAAAGACAAATCAGCCAAGGGACATAATTCAGTTAAAACACAATCTAATGGTTCAGTTAGTGGGAAATGGAACAATGTCAAAGAATCGAAAGATTCGTCAAATACGACGAATAATCAACGAGAAAGAAAAGGACGACAGGCAAAAGTTGCGACTGAAACAATAAATGAGCAACAAAAGCAACAAGATGAATATTGTCAAAGGTAGAATGTTTGTAAATAATAAATATGATGATTCTGCTTTTATTAATATCTTAAAATGTATTTGAATAGGCTACTTGTATGTCGCAAACTTGAGGCAGATATTAAACGTCTAAAATCAGACTTGCAGTCAAGTCGACAAGTTGAACAAGAATTGCGATCTCAAATTAACACACTATTAAGTGGCGAACGACAAGCTAAAGGTGATATCCAACAGCTTCAACACGATAACGACCTGTTGCAGAGCAAGTATGTTATTAATTAAGACTTCTTCTAGACATTTTTTTCATTTAGTCTCCATTACTAAACATGTAATTCTTTATCATAGATACAAGTTTTAAGTTAATTGTAAGAAAAATAAATAATTCAATTAACTAACAAAATCAAAACATGTTAGGGTTTGATCCTTTGTTATAAAATTATGTTTCTGTTTCGATACTTTGGTATATACTCAAATTTGCTGAGATTCCGAGTTCTTCTTACACTTTATGTTCGTGGTTAAGTGGACTTTTTCTTTAAAACGTAAATACTAAAGGAGGAATATTGCTCATTTTTAGACTACATGGGTTAGTAGCTGCTCGACAACTGGACAAACAGACAATATCGGTATTGGATCGACGGATATCTGAGGAGAAACGACAACGCACAGCTTGCGAAGCTTCACTGGCTTCTGAAAGAAGAGCGCGACGTGCGGCCGAGGAGGCACGATCTGCGATCCCACCGCCGCCGCCACCACTTGTTCGTCAAGAATGTACGGATGCGTGTAAAACCCGCAGACTTCAAATGGAACAGGATCTCAAAAGTTTGCGCCGAGAACTGAAAGTGAAAGATGAAAGGTAAATAACATTATGGTCTTTTGTTCTAAGTAGATTCCAAAGCTGCTTAATATTAAAATTTTCTTATCAATCGAATAATTACGATATTTTACTGCTTTATCTAGGTGCATGGCTTATGAGAAAGAAACGACTCATTGTAAAGAAAATCATAGCGAATCAGAAATTATACTTGAAGCACTTAATGCGCTTCAAGACAAAAATACTCATTTGGAGAACAGTTTAAGTGCAGAAACTCGTATTAAACTAGATCTCTTCTCAGCTCTTGGGGAAGCCAAGCGCGAACTAGAAATTAAGGAAAGTAAGTATACTTTTTATTTATTAACTATTTAATTCTTCACATGTAAATTCATGTATTGGTGAAACAACAAAAAAGTAATACTTTATCTATATGCAATACATGTAAAATAAGTATTTAAACTAAATCTATTCTATTACAAATAGGCCTAATCCGACCGCTAGAGAAAGAGATCGATATTTTAAAGGCTAAAATAGCACAAGACTTAGCTGTCATGCCACAAGACACGTTTGGTCCAGCTCCGACCAGTTCTACGTCGAAGCTTCGCCTGGGTAACGATGTTCGTGTGGGAAATTCAAAAATTCGTGCAAACGAAAGTCCTTGTCCTGGGTGTACCGTTTCGAATTTGGATCCTAACGCAACAGCATACACACCAAAAGGATCATTGGTAGCATCTACCGAAGCTTGAAAGCCACATTTTTTAAATTGGTGAAGCCCAACAGAGCAGGGTGTAGATTGTTGAAACGCGTTTCGAACAAAATTGTCTATTCTATTACGAATGAAATTCATTATTATTTATTTTAAAAGTACAAGCATATAAATATATTTGAGTTTGTAAAAAAATATAAAATCTACCTTTAGAGTTACATTTGTAACGTTGGACATTTTATGATTATTATGCTTTTTACGAAATAAATGGAGAATAAGAAACGCGATTCATACTATCTACCGGGAGTACAATCGAACATGCTAAATATTTAAAACATGTTTTGCCATTGGTATAATAAGGTTATTATTACCAGTGTTGTTTAACTTCATAGCTTCAATGCTGTGGATTGGTTTCACAAGTTTTGTTTAACGATACAAAGATTCATGAAATTTCGTTATCTTGCACCTTCTTTATTACACATCTTAAGTGTCTATGAATTTGATTTGTTTTTTAATAAGTTTTAGTAATGTTAATATTAAATGATTTAATATTTACATTCATAACATTTTTTACGGGCTTAAATGCATCAATTGTCGAAAAACTATTACTATTTTGACTTATATGTCTTATAATAAGTGAAATCATACCACAGTGTATGCCTAAAACATGTTTTGATGGCTTGCTGAATAAATTTTTATGCAAGTTGCATTCCAGAACTAGTCCAACACACAAATTATATTTTAAAAATCATCAGCAACTAAGCCATCATAAGTCATAAGTAATCATTAACAAATATCATTCATCTAATTAAAAGCGAAGAAAAACGAACTAATTGAGGAAACAATACTTAAATAAGATGATGAATGAATTTTGTCATGTTTATTTAAATTTATGCTTTGAGAAACTTGTCTATTCCTAGAAAGCTCTGCTCTACTGTGTTTTAAAATTAAAATTTTGTTCAGATCCTAAAAAATGAAAAAGCTAAGGAGAGTAGTATTCTTTATGTGTATGTATATAATATAAAGAAGAATGAAATTCATTCAAATCGAATTGCTTGAGATATACACATTTGACATAGAAGGTACCGTACTTGTGCTGTGAAGAGGAAGTGTACCAGGAGAAATCAGAGAATTGTTAATCAATATATTTTTAAAGTAATAATTATAGTTAAAATTTTTTAAATTTCCGAAAATTCATATATATGAACACAGCTATGTAGGTACTGAATTTTATAATATTTTGTTTGACAGAATATTACACTTTACGAAAATTCTTTATTATTTGACTTGGTACAATTCCTCTGTAAGTGTTTTTTGCAAATAAGTGACTATTGAACAGATTTTGTATAACTTTCGGTCAGTACTCATTGGATAGGGGTAAATGAGTTAAAATTAATTACCACTGACTAATTCAGTAAATAGGTTTTTGTTAAAAGACTTTTTCATAATTTCTGAAAGAGTGTAGTTTAAAGGCCCTCAAGTTTCGCTAACAAAACTCTGAGTGAAAGGGTGTTTGTAGTTCATATATCTTAACTGACCAATGATTTGGTTCTATTTACTAAGTTCTTGTTGAGAAAATGAGTTGTAATCATTTAATAAGATATTTAACTACTGTTTTACATATCTTCAAAAGAGTATTCTCGACTTATACTACAAAGCCGAAATCTAAGTTTTGCTTTTGTTTTGAAAAGAAAAAAAATGTAAAATTGTAAAGTTATTGTATTGTCAAGCACTGGCAAGAGGGCGTAAATTTTGTTATGTGATATTTACCTGTTTGTCAGGTTTCTTTTGATTAGTTCGTTAACTAAATCAGTTAACAAGAAAAGTTTCGCTGCGATTATTTATCAATAGCATCTTCATGACAATTAATTTTCAACTTGATGTAACGGCATCGAAACCACGACTAGTCAAATCTAACAAAGTTCTGCGAGCACAAACATAATTAGGATATGTCTAAATCGAAAAAATAATCTTCCCCTCTTCTCATCGTACAGAATCATTATTTTCATTCTATCGACGTATAATTAATTATATGCATCTTGACTTTCCTTTCTATTATTTATTCATGCACTTATTTCGATATTTTTTTACGCTTAACAGCCTTGTGATTTTAAGAAATCACGCTACTGATAGATAGTAAACATTCATTTCTTAAAATATAATTTTATGTAATATTGATATACTTCCACTAATACATTTGAAATTGAGTCTTGTCTTTTTAAGAAAATAAAGAATTGAATTACTCGTCAGTTCTTTCAGCATAACAAATTCACAAGCGAAATTTTTTGAATAAACAAAAGAAATAAAAATTGCATCTGCAGACGTGTACCTTTTTGATAAAGAAATAGACAAAAGAGTTATTTTTCTATTTTCAAAATATTCATGCAATCCGGTGATAAAATACAGGTAACCAGTGACAAAGTTAAAATAGTAAGCAAAAAGTAAATAAAAAAGAAAAAGGTGCGTGAAAACACAAACGATCTGATTAAGCAAATTATACAACAACTCGTGCTATTCGGGCGATCATTTTCCTCATAAAGCATTGTAAAAGGCACCCTCACTCACATAATAAACTCATAAGCAGCGAGAAGGCATTCGTGAGGCGCAATCATACAAATGTATAAGGTTGTTAATATAATCTAAGAAATCGTTTCCTATTAGTTTGGTGTAAGTTATACGGCTAAAAAAAGTTCGTATTATATACAGCATAAAAAAGCATTCATTTAGATAACAAAGTTATTAAGTATCATCTTCATATATAAACATAATTAACTGTATCTAATATTGATACAGTTAGAATTCATCATTTTTCAACACTTATTTATTCTAACGTTAATTATTCATATTTTCTATTTTCGCAGTCTTTTAGATATGATGTGTAGCCACGGAAAAATCGTAGCAGTTTAATTTATAATGATTTGATGTATTTGGCTGTTGTGATATAATTACTCGTTTGTTCGCCGATGCCGCACATGAAAGCTTACGTCGTATCTTTCTTGTTGTATTTACTTTTATTATTTATCGCATCGATGCGATCACAAGATGCTAAGGTTTAAGATCTATTAGTAATTTTCGTTGTAAGTGTTTATTGCCAGATGCAAAATGAGTACTTAAAAATACGTTTTCTTTTCTGTTTTTTCTACATATACTATAAGTAAATATAATTAATTATAATTTCTCAACTTTTTTACTTACAATTATTGTATTAGTTTAGATTTGCAAACATAAAAATAGGCATGGTGAACACATACTAGCCTGTTTTTCTGTTATTATTTGAGAAAACATGGTCAGCTGTTGTTTCAGATTGTAAATTTACATTTTGAACATATTTTGATTTACTAAACTAAGTATCAGAACGTGAGACATTTATACAAGTAATTGTAAACCAACACTGAAAGATTACTTTTGAGATAGAGAACTTTTAAATTCCTATTTAATTTTTTTTTAAATACTTCAAAATAATTTAATAAATCTAATATGAAATTTCTTCCTGATGATTACAATTTTTAAACTTAAGTATTTATAGATTATTAAAAACTGGAGATATGATCTATCGTAGATGATAAATTTGATCATTTATTAAAATTTTCACATAATATTTTTCAATCTAAAATAAAATTTGTTTTATTTAAGATGCCAATAAATATTGTAAAGTTATATACCTTTAAAAAAATTGTAAACCGTTATTGAAAAATTCGTTTTGCAATGATTATTTTTAAAGTTTCTATTTAAATTACACCCCTCGGTATCGAAAAAACTTTTTTATTTAAAATACTTAAAAATAATTTAATAAGTACAATATGAAATTTCCTGATAATGAAAAGTTGTATGTTTCAGTATGTGCAGTTTATTTTTAATTCGGAATATAATC
Source organism: Sycophaga agraensis (assembly GCA_018906755.1). Taxonomy (NCBI): domain Eukaryota; kingdom Metazoa; phylum Arthropoda; class Insecta; order Hymenoptera; family Pteromalidae; genus Sycophaga; species Sycophaga agraensis. The sequence goes on from JACCIE010000013.1 coordinate 1,921,603, forward strand.
TTTCATACGTGATAAATTTCATCATTTATCAAACTTTTTTATAGCATTTTTGAATCTAAAATGAAATTTCTTTAGATTTCAGAATATTAATTTTAAATCCACATGTTGAAATTTGCCAAATAAATGTCATTAAAATAAAAATAAAAATAACTTTTCCCAATATATAATTTCGAATTCGATGTTGGTGTACGGTTTTTTTAATGTTTTCTATTCGGATGAAACGTATTATGCGCTTCCAACTACTTTTACTGTGTACTTACATACTTTTTTATTTAATTAGAATATAAGTTAATGGCGAAAAGCAACGCGATTTGCCGCTGTATTGATCTCACACGGAGTTACTTTATTTATCCTCACGAATGTTTTCACGCTTTTGTTAACAATACCAATCATCAATCGAAATGATGTCGAATGAACGAGTGGAAGGAATATGAGCCGTGCGTTTAACTCCGCAGCGATTAAGCAAATCTGCTTTAAAGACCATTAGTTAAGTTGTGCGTACATATTGCATAATTCCTTCAGAGATTATTGAGGTACATTATTTTATCTAATACTGAGTAAGCAATCGATTACAAATGTAAACTGCTTTTTGGTTTTGATGAATTCCGAGATCAAATGCAAATGCGTAATTTTAAAAGAATTACAAAACAAGTTTTATTCAATTATGAAAAGTTTTTTTTATAAATATCAAAATGTAGATTTTATTTCTTTATAAATGCATATTTCCAATTTTTTAATTTTTATTTTATTATTTAATACTTTGTTTATCTGGATATAAAAACTTTTCAAATTATGAAACAACTCGATTATTCTAACTACAAATTAAGTATACCCTTTAAAATTTTTGTTCAAATAATTATTTTTATTCAATGTGAAAGTACAAAGTTCATAAATCAAATGAAATACTTGAGAAGACTTAGAATTTACACTACGACATTATGCAACGTATCACTAAATAAATCAACTTGCATGTGTTCAAAGTGTAAGTTTTTTATTACTATTTGTTTTTCACTTTATTTCAATTATAACCTCAATTATAATTATTAACAATATTACTGTTAATATTATGAATCCTATCCTGTATATATGTAACAAAAGCCGGTATTGACTATTTTCAAGCTATTTTATATGGATTAGATTGTTTTTTGTCTGCGGATAAGATTTAAAACTTCGTTCTATATATCTTTAGTTATTTTACACTCATGAAAAAATGCAATATTGTACAATTAATGAGAAAAATAAATAACAATATTAAATTAAACAGCGAAATAAGTGTGAATATATATATTTGGTTGAATATATTCAGGAGACGTGTGAAAGAGACGTTACTTTTCGTAATTAAATTTAGTACGTACTAATTTTCAGAATATTCATCTATTTCATTAAGACCATACGATGATGAGGGTTTAATGCAAATAAACATGCAAAAGCATAATCACGTGTAAATGATGTCATGTACAAAAGATAAATGCTCATGATATTCAAATTTATTAAAGGCGTAAACTTAATGCCTGACTCTTTTTTCTCTATCCAATAGTAATTATATACAAATATTGTCAAAGTTCAATGATCTAAGACATTTTTTTTATATCTTGTCTTTTTATATTAAAAATATGAAATTGTCATCAAAGATTCATTGATGGAAACCGTAACTTTTATTTTTTAAATTTAATGTTGAATAATAACTATTTCAAAACACACATCTGTATACTTATTTCATAATCCTTCGAACCTACTAATTATTAGTAAATTGCATAATAAGCAACCCACATATAATTAAATTATAAAAGAAATATTACATATTTGTGAAAGCTCAATGTCACAAGGACTTCACAGTAATTACATCAGTAATCCCCAATTCGATATTTACGTTACTTTAGACTTTCCCGGCCTACGCTTATCAATTTAAAAAGCCCGCTTGAATAAACTCGGTAGGATGGTACTACAACAACTCGGCTATGTTACTGTATATAATATGTTTGGTCGAAAGTCGTGCTAACCAGCGACAACTGGAGCTACTATATATAAGTATATCTATATACAAAGAAAAGTCCAACTGCATATATGTTGCTATATACAGCATAGCATTAGAAAATCGTAATCCAGTAATCTTTTATATCAAGAAAAGTGCATAGCAGTGCTGACTGCTGAGTCCTGACTGCAGAGTGCGGAGTGCGCACCAGTACGGACTGCGGAGTATGCATTATTCATTGTTCTTCGGTTATTGTTGAAATAAGTATCGTTGTAAATTTTCAAACATAAAAATTTGGTGAACAAAATTTACATTCAACAATAGACAACATGGGACTAGTTTGTTCTACGGCCCAGGTACAAAACAAATAAAAATTATCTTTCAGGTTAATTGCGACTCTACTTGAAATGTCTGACATGTTGGAAACTTGTTTACGTGAGAGTTTTATCTGATGCTAGATTGTTTTGTTTAATTGTACTAAATAATTTTTGATTAATTATAATGAAACAATAAAATAAAGAAAATGATTTCTGTTTTATTATATTTTATGAAAATATCAGAAATACTAATATTTGTTTAATTTTGTTATTCATTTTATTTAAGAATTATAAACTATAATCTCCTTTATGTTTTACAATTAATTTCATTGAATGGTTTATTTTGTGACCATAAATAATAGACTTTTAAACTTTATTTCTATTGTAGTCATAGTAAAAAATTCAAACAAACTTTTCATATTACGGTAAAATTTTAATTTTAATATTATTAAATAATATTTTTAGATTAATGAGAATATTAGTTGACCTATTTTATCAAAGTTATTCATAGAAAATTATTTTTCACAACAGCTTGCTTGCCTTTGTGGCAGTACAGCATGCAGTTTTTGCTGTTCCCAATGTCCATCATGTCGCAACAGTACAAGTACCCGAATTATGTATGCTTTAATGTTAATGCTTGGAACAATTACTGCCTGCATTACATTATCGCCTGGTCTACAGGAATCTTTGAAAAAGGTTAAATATGTTATTTTAATATTTAGTTACAATGTAAAAAGATGATTATTCAAATTTGATGATCTATTATAATATTGTTTTATTCTTTATAGGTTCCATTTTGCACAAACAGCTCAAATTATGTACCAAATTCGTTTACTATTGATTGTCAAAATGCTATTGGATACTTAGCAGTTTATAGAATTAGTTTAATAATGACTCTATTCTTTATTCTTATGTCTGTTATGATGATTGGAGTTAAAAGTACAAAAGATCCACGTGCTGGAATACAAAATGGGTAATTTTACATTATTTCATGAAAAGTTCGAAATATTTTAAATAAATGTAAAAATTTGTTTTACTTGTAGATTTTGGGCAATAAAATATATGATACTCATCGGTGGAATGATTGGAGCTTTCTTTATTCCAGAAGGGTCATTTGGACCAACTTGGATGTACTTTGGAATGATAGGTGGTTTTCTGTTTATATTAATTCAGCTCATTTTAATAATTGATTTTGCTCATTCTTGGGCTGATGCATGGGTAGGAAATTATGAAGAAACAGAATCTAAAGGATGGTATGTACATTTAACAATCAGATTAAAATATAAGCAACATGAAACTATAAGATTTTATCTTACTTTGATTTGAAATATAGGTACGTAGCTCTACTAGGAGCTACTTTCTTTAATTTTGCTTTGGCCCTTACTGGAGTAGTTCTTCTTTATGTCTATTTTACAAAGGTAAATTTAAAATGCAATTAGTGTTTTTATGATAACTTTAACAAGAATAAAAATCAAATTTTTATTTTGCAGCCTGATGATTGTTCATTGAATAAATTTTTCATTTCATTCAACTTAATTTTATGCGTTATTATTAGTGCAATATCTATTTTACCAAAAATTCAAGAGTATCAACCACGCAGTGGTTTATTACAGTCTTCTGTTTTATCATTATATGTTGTATATTTAACTTGGAGTGGTGTTTCGAACAGCCCAGGTAAATTGATTATTTTTCATTTTAATAATTATATTTAATGTATTATACATGACACATATTTGTAGATCGCGAATGTAACCCTGGATTTTTGAGCATTATTTCTGGTAAAAATGCTCAAAATCAAATGGCTTTTGACAAAGAAAGTATTATTGGTCTTATTATTTGGTTCAGCTGTGTGTTGTATAGTTCTCTTCGCACTGCATCAAAATCCAACAGAATTACTATGACTGACAATGTCCTTATTCAAGATAATGGAGCTGGTAAGTAGTAATTGTATTAACTAAAAAATTTATGGCATAAATACAAGAATTAATATTTATCAGTATTTAAAAAAAATTAATATTACATGTTATAGATTCATTTAAGTATTTTTTTTAAGTATTTAAATTTTATCAATGCATTTCACTATCATAATTACAATAAACACTGCTTTTTTGGTACAGTGCGGAATGCAGCAGATGAGTCTCTTATCAATAATGAAGGTAGGCACACACGCTTGAAAATTGCAACAAATTTATTTTTTTAGTAATTTTTTTCTAGCAAATTATTTAAATAGATCCTAAATTTGTAGATTAGTTACATTTTTTTATGCAAGTGAATTATATTTTTTTTACTTTCCTGATTTCTAAAGTAGATTTTCATGTTCATTGTTATAAACAAGTGTGTGCCTGCGTTTGTTTATATCTTGTTTAAGCTTTAAGCTACATAATCATCCACATATTAATGCATGTTTGCAAATTTTCCGTTTTCTTTTATTTCTCTTGACATTTTTTCCAAACATACTTAGATTATGTTTCAGTAGAAGGACGTAGTGGAGATGCAGAGGATGGTAATGCCAAAGTATGGGATAATGAAGAGGATACTGTAGCATATAATTGGAGTTTCTTCCATTTCATGTTTGCTCTTGCAACACTGTATGTCATGATGACACTGACTAATTGGTATAAGTAAGTATTACAACCAAATTCTATACACTTAAATATATTTTGAATTAGTAATTATGAAGTACTCATATTTTATTTATTTCAAATTTACAAAATCAAATTTTGAAGTTATTTTTTAATTACTAATTTAGATTTTTTTATGTAATCTAAATAAAATTTTGTTAACCATTTCATTTTAGACCAAATTCCACACTTGAAACTTTGAATTCAAATGCTGCCTCAATGTGGGTAAAGATAATATCATCATGGCTGTGCATTGGACTTTATGCTTGGTCTATAGTTGCTCCAGCATTGTTACCTAACCGAGACTTCTCCTAAACTTGTAAATTTTGTTTGAGATTATTCTTCTTGTAGTTAAAATCCTATTTTTATTATTATTTTAAAACTAATCGCATATTGCATACCAATATTTCTTTCAATTATTTATAATTTTGATGAACAAAGAATTCAATAATACTTCATTTTAAAGAATATATAAATTAATTGTATACATATTGTTTGGGTAGATATATATGATTGAACTAAATTGCATCATACCGCATTCGGTAATTAGTACTCAATATACATTAATCAAATAAATATTTTCCTTACAATTTACATAAACTATATAAATTCAAAAATTTCGAGTACCCGTATGCATTTAAATGTAGTTTAAAATTATTTATGTTATTGTTAGCTTTGCAGCTACTATTACTATTTTAATTATAATTTTTATATAAAAATATTTAATTTCTAATGCTTCAAAGTCAGTAATTCACTTACTTTATCTACATTGTTTTTTTTTATTATTTTTGATAATAAACAAAGTAGATTCTTGTATAATATAAATGTAATGTATGTCAAGATAATAGATAACTTGTTGCATTAGATAGTCTACAAGGATAAAAACTTTGCTGCCATCCAAGTGATTACTAACAATTTCTGATAAGCTATTTTCATCTTTTGATTTCGTAATAAATCAATACAACTTATATATCAAATTGTGTTTAGATAATAGTAGTATAGAAGAATATACTCTCTCAAAATTAAAGTTTTGGTATTAATTTTGAATATATAATATAATATTATTATATAAACTTGTAATAGTATTTTCTTGTTAAGCAAAAAACAGAATATTTTATAATTTAATTTATAGTTGTTTTAAATTTCTTAGTTAGCAAATATTGAAAAGTAATTTCTATTTAAGTTAATTCTACTGAATGTATAAATATACGAACAATTCTTCCTTGTTCATGTGATATAAGCGAACAATACTAATTGATAAATTAATTTGATGTGTATTGATTGTATTTGTTACAAAGTTGTCAGGTTTATTACTCTAAAATAAAAGTATCTAAAATAAAAGGAATCAATTTATTTATTTAATTTTATTAAAACACTAAAAATACTTAAATAAATAATTATACTAATCAATATACGATCATTTAAAAATATAAAAAAACATGTTTTCTTTATGTTTGTGTAAAAAAATAATGAAAGGGTATATTTATTTACAATTTACACGCAATACGTAATTTATAGACATCAAATTATAAATATGCTTTGGCATTCATATACATTGTATATGAGGGCAAGCAATTGCACTTGTAAAGATCCGCGAGCTCAAAAGTTTTATAAAAATGAAAACCAGTTATTGAGTGGAAACAAATAGTTTTCTTGCCAAATCTAAGAACTTTATAAATGTAATTGCTATGTAAGTTAATTTTGATAGTTTAAGCATTATCATTATTTTTCATATTATAATTTTATAAAATAATCAAAGACATTACTTGAGAAAATTTGTCATTCATTACCATGTCATGTTCCTTTAAAAAAGCATTTCATAGGTCGTATGTTGAAAACTACATTAAAACTTTTAGAATGAAGTTCCAGATTTCAGACAAAACCAAGTAGTCATTGACTGAATTCAGATTTATATTCAGCAACTAAAATGACTAGAAACTTTTTCAGCTTCTGTATATTCTTAAGATAACTTTAACAATTAGTGTTATATATCAAGCCGAAAGAGCTGCTTTGCAAAATCGAAAGACTACCAAAAAAAATTTTTATTCAAATTGAACAATAAATTTTTATAATTAACATCGATAGAAGTCTATGTTTTACAAAACAAACTTTTGCTTAAAAAAATAGTGTGGACTTTGTAGACGCTTGAATCGCTGATTCTAAAAGTTTAGCACTTCAAATATAATCCGTATAAACTTCGATTACATCGAAAGTTTTTAAAAGTTGTTAAAGTCATCTTAAAACAACTTAACTCTACGTTTTTGTCTCGTTCATTAATTTCCACCCGCATTAAAATATTTTTTTAGCTGCCGTCTATTTAAAGATAAAATAATGGGTGATATATAGACTAACTATAGAAGGTTTTTGCTCTGATTTCCATTATGGAAGTCGCGGATATTTTATGTACAAAATTTTAAGTCGGCATTTTTTAAAGTCGTAGTCGTACTCCGCTTTCACGATTGGCATACGGCAGTGAGTTGCACCTTACGAGTTTTCACGCAACGTACAGTCTTGACACTACTGGAAGACATTTTTGATTTCAGAAATGTAATCGCTTCGTGGCTGTGTATTGCAGAACGTTTTCATTATGCCGACATCACGTGCTTTAGCATTTTCATTCTGCTTTGCATTCTTTGATAGACTTCATCGACGGTTCCGACACCCTTTCTGTTGTCGGACTTTTTCTTTTCAAATAGTGATTCTTCAAGTTTTGGAATGGTGTTTCAAATAGTAGAGTGAGGATTGCCGAAGTTCCCAATATCCATACAAGTTCCTTTACGTTTAGCTAAAAAACATAAATTTAAAAGTTATTTGTAAATAAAAGAAAAAGGAAAATATTGCGATATTTTAATCAAAAGCTTTTAATTATTTTAAAAATATTTATTCCAGTCACTTTTAAAGAAAAATATTATGAAAAACAAAAGTTTAAAAAGATATTACCATCACTCTTATAAAACCGATATATTCTGCGCTTCTCGTTTGTCCTACGTTGTAGAAAAATACGGGAAACTGTGTCAAATAAACCGCGTAGCTCAGTCTGGTAGTAATCAGGAAACCCTTCCAGGCAAACAGTTTGCTTAGCCATCCTGCAATTAAACAATTTTTCTTGTTATAATGCTTTAATCTAAAAAAAAGTAAACAAATTAGTTGAATTAATTGATCCAAATTCAGTTTATACCGTCAGTGTTTCCTGTGTGCGATAAAAATGTGACCCAAACAAAAATGGCACACCATCCGATAGGGGCGAAAGCATTGTAGGTAGCTGCATGTATCGGATCATAAACGTAATCAATGGATCCCATTCCGGCTGGTCCGAAAAAGGCCCCAAGTGTCATCAAAGTGCAAAGAAACCATCCAAAGTTGATAACTCTCTGCAATAATACGATAACATGAATATTCAGCGATAAAAAAATGCAACACGTATATAATTATAAACTTACGCTGTTAAGCTTGTAATCTTTTGGCCATTGCCTCAATAAATAGCCGGCTAGTATTCCAATTATGTAAACTGTGAGCCGGTGACTGGGTAGGATGTACGAGAGGTTGGCTGTATCGAACAGCTGCCTAATCCTGCGAACCGTATTTTTCAAATCAGATTTCAATAAAAAGAAGTTCCAAAAGAAGTTTTAAGCGAGAGTTTCGAAACTTACGAAGTACCGAAAAATATGTAATTGTTCAATCGATAAAAGTAGGTCACATAAAATCTAAGTGCGGTCGAGAAAATGGCTACGAGGGTCAGAAAGGCAATAGCTGTCTTTGGTTTCTTGTAAATAGCGAGGACCAGAAGCGGCGACAGAGCGAAAAGCTGCGTGTCAATGCCAACGTGGTGCGTGTGTGTGAGGCACTGAAACAGAAAATTCAGAACTTTCATTCGCTGGATTATGTAATGCCAAATGCGATCTATAAAACTTGGCATAAATCAATTAGGCGACTGTTTATACACAAGCGCTATGCGAGTCAATGAAACTGCTCAACACTCATAATCAAAGCAAGGCCTTACCATGTTTTCGAATCCGAAATAATTGTGGATAAACAGGAAGTTTCTCCACCAGGTCTTCTTGCATATGTCCGCGTGCTGCGTGACGACCAGGTTCCACTGAGGCCCGGACCCGGTGAACGGCATGATGTACGTACAGAACAGAATCAGCGCACCCAGTGTTGGCACTATTCTGTTAATTTATTAATGAGAGTCAATCCGTGACCTTTGTTGCATTGCACAAATTGCAATCGTCCTCGAAAACAGTTATTGGATAACGTAATCCGTTAACGGTATGTGAAAACGCAAGGGAAAAATATGCGTAGACAAATAGAATTGATTTCTTTAGCTTAGGGATTTAATACCTGAACAATCTGCTCAAGTACTCGTTCAGTACGTCCAGTTTGCCACTCCTATTCAGTCGGCCAATGAACGAGTGTGTCGTTAATAGTCCGGAAAGCATTATAAATGGATCCGTGTATAAACTAGCCGCCCGACCAATGACAGTCCACGGTTTTCCAATATACTGTGAAAATCGAGAATAATTAGAAAGAGAAGTAATTGAAAATTTAATGAGGTGTTATAATATTGTCAGATCGATCAAAAGATAATCAGAGTCGATCTTTTCGTCCATATTAGAGTAATTATGTTATCGTGAGTAATTGCCGCTAATCTGCAATTTACGTAAATAGAGTAATATTTTTATGACGACTGTTGAACTTTGATTGATTTGATTTAATACTATATGTAGAGTCATGTTTGAATGACGAATGCTAAATGGTATAAATACTGCACGCTTTATTTACCGGCACAATTTACCAAACTCACCTCGGTCATTTCTGTTCGATTGACATACGGGTTGAAAAAGATGGCGAGACTCTTGTGGGCAAGGAGGAGCATGAAGGCATTAAGGGCTCTGATGCCGTGGAGAATCTCGATGTCACCGGGACTCCGCTCGAGTGAAATCAGCTTAAGGACATTTTTCTTGAGGGAAAAGGCCGCGAGCGCCGGGCTCGTCGGCACCTCGTAGTGTTCCCGTAGTCCAGCTACTATGGATACCACCAGCACTGCCACAAAAATCAATCTATCCGCGACAACTTTTGTCTTAATGGGCCTCACAATTCAAAATAATGAAATAAACATGAACCGATAATTGCATTTTTTTTTATCATTCTCTGATGTTAATTTGGAAGTAAATCGAAACATAGATGCAAACGGTCAGCTTTCGGTCATTTCTGAACCGTAAATAATATTATTCATTGCGAATAGTTTTAAAATAAATAACAGGAAGTGCAACTTGCTCTAAAAAATGCGTTTAAAATATTTAAAATTTAAGCAATTTTTTAGTGTTTTAGTAAAATTTCCATACTAAATAAAAATAAAAACATTCAGGAATTTGCGGATTTTAGCAAACAATACAAATTGCATTTTCAAAACATTTTTGGAATACTCCTATGTATCATTAGTTGTAAGACTTTGATAAAAAATCTCCAAGATTTAACAATTTTAACGATTTTTTTAACATATAATTGACTTTCCCTGTAACAGCTTGATAAGACCAATCAGCATGATAGAGCTAATTTATATACACCCTAGTGCTTGATAATTTGCGGCAATCAAGAAGGGTGTGTTATATTTTTTTTAGTAAAATGGACTTTGTCACGATAGTTGAATGCAAGGCGGCTAAGAAAATAAACTTTGATTTTTTCCCAAAATGTTCTTTAAGGCATGTACATGTTGCGTAGTAAATATACATTCCGCGAGACATGTAAAAAATACGAATTTAATTTTTAATGAATTTTCTTCTAAATAACGCGTTATTATCCAAAATGGAATTTGTCTAACAAGTTTTAAATTACGTATTTGAAACTTTGCAAGTTGATTAAGTGCGATGTGTTCCTTTTTTACTTGTTTCTTGCAGCAAGGTAGATTTACTAAAATATTAGTTGCAAAATTTCAAGTAGTTCATTTAAAATCTACGAATCATTCGTTATTTAAATACACAATTTAGCAAAATAATACATTTCCATTAACAATTGAATAAATGAAAAAAGCAAAATATTTTTGTAATAAGCTTAACACGTTTTGAAAGTGCAGTGTATAATATATGTTATGCGCAACATCCACTGAATGACCGCACCATGATAAAAAACGTAAGGAAGCTGTAATATAGTAGATGTTTCAATTTTTGCACAATAGCGACACGTGCGAGCGTGAACGAGTAGGGAATAGTAGGGTTTGAACAAGACCTCGGAGACGCGTACACGAGATTACGAGCAACAAGATTACGAGTCAAGACTATCCGGTTTATCAAAGGCCACTTAAAAATTAGCAGACACTCGCGCTCACTTTGGTCTCGATCTCATCTGTAATACAGTGCCAGCGCAATAATTTGAATAGATTTGAGTGGCCGGCCGCGTGGCTCGTTACCCTCGGCTTCCACGAAGGCGTGTCGAAAGGGGCCGGATCCCGCGGTTTTGTAAGACGGCCAATAATGTAACAGCGATCGGACTAACGCCCGGATGATCGATCGGCCCCGGGCACGGGACACTGACGAAATGCACGGCTGCGGGGACTTACCCAACGAAGAGGGTCTCCTTGGGCAGGGGCTCGGTCCGGCGCATCTGGCACATCTCCTCCTCGACCTTGACAGTGATCTTGAGGCCGGTCTCGAGCGTGTGCCTGCCGAGGGTGTGCCTGAGGGACGCCTCGACGTCCCCGGCGCTGCAGGCCGACGGCGCGCACACCGCCCAGTTGACCGTCCCGAAGCGAGGCACTCGGTGTCCGGGCTGCGTCCCAGGAGCAACATGCGACAAGCGCCTCTTTGATTATCCCAGTTGCGACGCGTGCCGGCAACGTTGACAGCCGGCGAGTCTTATCGAGGCGCGCGAGGCGCCAGGCTTACCGCCTCATTATGCGGCTTTCCAAGTAAACGCACCGGTGATCCGCTTATTAAATATCAGCCAGCGAGGCGAGACGCTACCTTCCGTTACGCAACAGACGGCCGCGCGTCTGCTCGAAAAACCCATTAGCCTACAATTTGCGCTTCTTCCACAGCGAGCTACATTCCACGAACTCTCCATTTCGTCAAGTGTTGCGCGCGCGCGCGCGCGCACAGCGTCATTGTAATCAATTGAAAAAGTCACGTTGATGTGGAGAACTCGCGCGGGGCCGCGCACGAGGTCGCATTAACAGGCGGCGAATTCGATTGCCCGGTTAACGAGCGCGCGCTCGCGGCCGATCGCGCAAGCCGTTTATCTCGTTAGATCGACCGGCCGCGCTCGAAAATACTCGCAGCCGGCCCATTAATCGGCAAGGGTCACTCGCTGTCTAGCGCTCATCAATGAAATACCCACCCGACGGCTCGGGCTCATTTCCATACAGCTCTCACTCGGCCCGGCCGCTCGGTGACGGGTGGGCGAGTTTCTGTAGGAAGCCCGGACACACCTATGTAGAGAAAGAGCCGGTCGCGGCACGGCCGGAGGGGAAGGGGGGGGGCGGGCGACTCGGCGGCGAGATTCATCTGCGGCAATCGTGACCGAAAACCGGTGATAGTTATGCGAACGCCCCGTGGTGACGGATTTTACCGATTTCGATTTCGTTTGCTGACCCTGAGCCTCGTTCCTGCTACGCGGCTGTCCTTGATTCCCCGCTCGGCTGTAGGCTATCGGCTCCAGCCGGAAGCTGACGCTTCGTGATTTGGCGAATTCTTCTGGGAGATTCGATTATTCGCGTTGAATCATCAGAGTTCAATTACGAGCGCCGATTGACGGTGCGAAATTTTACCATTCAGCTGATTTATTGAGGCAAGTATTTACTTATGCTGCGAGAGCTTTAAATTAAGACGGTGATTAAACATCGATTATTGCCCAGTTGTTAACGCACATAACACGCGGTGTCTTCAGCTAACCTTGGGAGTCAATTGTGCAACAAGCGCTTAACAAGATATCTTCTATTTATAAGAACTTTCTAAGGACACTTTTTAATACGTGAAAAAGCCTACAATTATTAATTGCTTCAGTTATAATTACGGCTGCAATATACAATTGTTATAACGACGGTAGACATCTTCTTGTTTTATTAGGATTCTACTGTTGAAATGCAAAATCAGTGGATACATTACGCCACGACCCCTTGATATATCAAATCTGAATATTAGCCTGCATTCTATCTGGAACTGCCGCCGGTTGGCATTGCTCTATCAATAAAACCGGTGTTAGAAAGTGTCGAATTTTTAAGCTCCAGGAGCTACTAAACCTGTTCACTCGCCCCAGAATTAAGCTGATACCTCTTTTCGCGCGAGCACCCGCGGGACTCTAAATTTTGCAATTCATAATTTACGCCCGATTTTGTGCAATACACAGTACATAGTTTCCCGCGCGAGTTAATCGGGCCGCCGGTCGTTCCGAATGCAGGCAACGTATAGCCGATGCCAGCGAGATCGAGCTCAACGCACCGCGAGGCTCTCCACGGCGGCATCAGTCGGCCGAACGCGCGGATAAGCGATCGTATGACGGTGCCTAATTACTCCGAGGCTGTATTCGCCGATCCGCGCCGGGGCGACAATAGTCCAGCACCTTTGTCTCTCTCTCGGCCTCTTTGCCAGGAGATCGGCGCCGACTCGTTGCCGATTCCGCGCGCGCCGACGCTGGCCTTCGCTCGTATACGCGCGCACCCTGCATTTGGGATATGGACTCGCGCGGAGCCACTAGCGGATCGCGGCCGATCGGGACGATCATCGTCGCGCGCATCTCCGATCGTGGATTCTTGCACGCCGCGGCGCCCGCTCGCTTTTTTCTACGTGCAAATATTCACCTGTTCAAAGCTATACCGTTTGACAGATTGATATGCAAATCTTATTAACTGGTTTCTAACAGATTTGTATACTTAGCATGCTGCTGTGTTATCGCCCACCCGTAACATGTCAATAGAATTATACACACTGTCTAATGAGATTATGACACGCGTTATACTTTGTATTGCATTTTTCAGTTTTGTAATGAAATCAGTAACAAGGACATTTAGAACTGTACAAGTACAAAGTCTAGAATACAAAACGGTATGAATAAGTATTACATTGTACCTGCCTATTGCTGGATAAATGTTAACTGTATATTACAGTTTCAACATTAGATTGACGTGATTGCAAGAGCATATATTAACATAACTTGGATTTAAAAAATAGTTTCAATTGAAAATAGTATATTTTTTTTTAAATTTAAAATTTAATCTCACTGGCGACTAATATGCATGTAGCTATTTGTTGAAGTGATTAAAAATTATTTAAAATATTAAAATAAGATAAACGTCGAAGAATGTTATCCTTGTGTCACTATATCAAGGTAGATAAAATTCCAGACGAGTCATTCTAAATTGAAACCGACGTGTTTCCCGCTTCCCGTACAAAATCGTGACGTCGCGAGCCGAACATCTCCCGCCTCCGGGCCAACGCGAAATCCCATGGCACTCTGCTACGCCTTCGAATGATCCACTCAAAAGCCGATTTCCTCATGCGATAACCCTGCCGATAAATCTGAGGTATTTTTTCCGCGCGGGAAGAGGCTCGCGAGGCATCGGAGAAAACCAATAAATCGGTCTGTCGGGCGCGTCGACCTCTCGCCGGCAATCGCAATGGGCCGCAGGTTACGCTCGCGGCGTACGCACGTACGAGCCATTGACCCGCCGAAAAAAAAAAAAAAAGAAGCTGAGATCATGGTGATCCGGCATACTCACGTCGGACATGTTGCTGCGGAAGGCGTAGTGCGAGTGGATGAGCCGGTGGAGGTGTCGCAGGTCCGGCCTCGAGCGGTCGACCTCGAGCTGCAGGTAGGCCAGGCAATAGCGGCCGCGCAGGTCGCCCGAGCCCACGACCCCGACGCACTCGTCGAAGTCCCCCAGCTGGTTGACATTGCCGTTGAGGAGGCCCGAGGGTACCTTGGCCGTCGCGTCGTACACTGGAAATCCCAGGCGGTAGGTCAGATGGGCACGGCGCGGCCTGCATCCTTTGGCTTTTAACGAGAAGGCCGGCTTTTGGAAAGGCGACCTTCCGCGCGGCGAGGCGCGCGTCCCGCCCCGAACTTATCCAGACGCACTTTCTGACGCACGCGGCGGCACCGATACTGCTACCGAAAGTCGCGTTTCGTAAACCCCGATTGGTCAAGGCTGACCGGTGCCCGCTATTAGAACTTTATCATCGTTCTAGGCGAAGGGGACCTCGAAGGGGACGTGAAATGTGGATGAAACACTTGCCACGTGCACTTGGATTCGAGTATCCGAGCCTCGGCATTACGGGGAATTATTCTTCAAAATTTCAACCAACTCGTGTCGTTGCAAAAGTGTTGAGTCAAGCGTAGAAAAAGTTACTTTGATATTTGGATATATGTAAAGTAGCTCGGGACACTTGCACTATACAGTACATAATGAGCAGAAAGTGCGTAAAACGATGTTAGTATTCCATAGCCCGGCAATTCGAAACACGTGCCTACACCTTAAATCAGAACCGGTATTTTGAATCTCCAAAAATAATTTTAAAAAACTCACCAGTAGCTTTATTCAAGTTAAGTAAATAAGTGTATACTCGATGGTAGTGTGCTTGGAATTTAACTATTTTAATGTAGAAATAAGCAGCATAATGAGTACTATTACTCGTGCAAACAACTTTCGTCAAACACAAAAATATTTGTGGACATACAAACACGTGTTATTCGGATATTATGTGTTCAGGTACACAAATTGACGATTCCCATACCTTAAAAAACTCGTTACATTACTTGTAATTGTTAGTAAACTTACTTTTAAGAGCCCAAAGGGTGAATTTGTTTAGTTCCCTTTTAAACAAATCTGATTGCTTTTTACAAGCGGGGCTCACTTTTCCTGCACCAGGATCAAACGGAGGCACAACTTGCAAATATTTTTTTGCTTCGTGATCGATTTCATCTGTATATGCATCTGAAATATAAAAAGTCTAGTGTTTATTTCTGTAGACGAGTCAGTGTAACGTTGAGCGAGCAACATTGAAGCACATTAGTGCGGTACGCAATACGACAAAAGGTACATTTAAATAACAAACATTCATCGGCAATTAAAACTTAGTGCGAATTTGCTGAAAGACAATACTTCGTACGGAGCAAAAAAAAATACATAACTCATCAGGCGGAGAAACTTTGCCAGTAAATCTCGGAGGGATTTCCCAGCAGGTGCGTTATCAATCACATCCGGGGACTGCCGCGCCCGAACGCTTTTGTCCAAAGAAGCACTTTCACCCCGACCTGACCGCGAGTCTTATGCGCGGCGGAGGAGCGCGCGCCAACGCATGTACCTGGTGAATCGTAATGAGCCGTGTGATTACGTGTCTGTCTCGTCTGCCATTGTACAAACTCGTGCGGGATACCGCAAACTGCGCTCTTTTGTGCATGACATTGAAAAAAAAAACGAGGATTCCGAGACGAAACATTGGTCGAATCAGGAATCGCGTGAAAAGGCCCGCGAGAAAGTCCCCGTGTTTGATCGTTCGCGCGCAATGCTAATGGCTGTTACGAAAATCTCTTCCTCCTTTTTGAGAAATTTGCCTTTTTGGCGTCACTCGAGCGGGACGACTCGAGCTCTTTTACACCGAGGATCTATATGTTGGTTTAGATATATAGAATCAAGAAGCCAGAGTAAGTTTGCCGGTTCTCCACGATACCAATTTCATTTTGGCTTCGTCTCAAAATATTCGCTCTCACGACCTGTATGCACGAGTATACAAAATTGTATGTTTTAGTGGCCATTATCGAACGATTACGAATGTTTACTTAGATTTTTGTCTGTTTAAACAAGTTAAATACTATTTGGGAATACATTTTTAAAATTTTTGTATTTACCATTCAGTATGCTTATCGACTTAATATACTCTATTAAAAATATGAATGTTTACAGATATGTCTGTAAGTTGCATGTACTAGTTATGTTTCTTTAGGCACCAATTACAAATTATTAAAATAATTGTTAATCTATTATGATTATCTCAGTCTATTTAAATATTGCATAAAAGCATTATTCTAATTATCAAATTTTTATTTTTGTATCATCTATGAAATAGACTCGTTTTATAAAAGTACATTACAATTTACTGCTATATTTTTATAATGATGGTAATATTACCAGGCTGCATTAGGACACAATTTCAACAATTGTAAAAATATACTTGACAGTGAACGTATCATGATACGCTATTAAAGTGAATAACAATGAAAATGAAAGAAAGGAGCTCAATGTATCCAACATCGGAATCCACGCAATAAGCTCCAATTGAACGTTGTAGCGCAGCCTCGGAATTGAACGTGCACTGTGTGCCAAATGCAAATAAAAGAGAGACTGATTTTTTCTTGCGATCGTGCATGCGCAGAACATTGCATTTTAAGATGCACTTGATGCATGTAATAATGAATAATCAACTAGAAGTATATATTTTTCATTTAACATAAAAACATTTTAAATCTTTTATATACTTCAAAAAAAACCTGATGAAAGCTGTAAACTCTTATGATAAATTCATATTTGGACATTGCAATGATAGCCCAACAAAACACGTGGTTATGATTGCACGTGATTTATCAAAGAATAAATAAATGAACATAATTATAAAAATAACAGTCTATCATTACAGAGTATTCTGTGCACTACGTGCTTTTTAAATAGGAAGAAACATGTCCGGTTGTATTGTCATACTCTTCAGGTGTAATTTTATTACCCTCGTACAAATGTGCTTAAGGTAGTGAAATCTCATTCATTAAATATGCACTTGGCATTTCAATTTCACATTCGAATGCGACATTAAAACTACTCTATATTTCTCGAATACCGACTTTGCAAAACTTTTTCTGCTATACGATTGCTACAACACTCAGCTATTTAATTGACTTATATAAACGTAGTTAATACTCATACAATAATCGTATAAAAATTATACAAACATTTAAATTTACATTTTTGTAAATTAAAATAGAATTTTCAACTCATAAAACGTGTCATCGTGAATATCGGCTAATAGTCGGCGTTTTTGACTTCTATAAAAAAATAGTTCTAACGATGCTTTTAAATTTGTAACTAATTTCTGCGAAGGTTTATCAAAAAAAGATACACTTTAAAAGGAGACACTTTAAATCTATTTATATTCAATGCTTTAAGCTAATGACATACAAATATATAAATATGCAATTCAAATGATATTAAGTAATTGTTCTATGGTGACTGCAAATACCATTAACCGCAATCGTTCGTAATGAAGAAGCATAGTAAAGAATTTTTTGATGATCAAACACGTTTGTTGAAAAATATACCTATCTTCTTTTTTAAAGTTTTTCAGTAAAAATTTCGCTTATATTTCATAGAATAAATGTGTTTTTAATTTAATTGTTTTATGACGTCAATAATTTAAGATTATAGAATTAGAAGATAACATATATATCACAGTAATAATAAGTGTTAATTACATATATCCGTTATTATCTTAATGATCGAAAGTACTTAAGAGTTTGAAATTCTTTGTAATTCAATCTCTATTAATGCGTATATTTATATTTTCTTTCAAAAATTATGATTTCATCCTTATGAATTTTCACTATGAAACATATTTTTTAAATTAAAACAATAACCTCAACTAATAAATTAGCCTAAAAGTATATTGAAGACAAACATATGACTCTTCTAAAGAACGGAACATGAAAATTTAGCCATTAAAAGTAAAAAACCTTGTGGATAGTTTGGCACCAATTATATAAATAGATGATAATAGATAGCATATAAACGATCTGCACCGCTCATTGACACGTATAAAGAGATGTTTTGATTTTTTATGCAATTTGCATAATGATCTTCACTTGCGATGAATCCTCAATTCCGGTACTCGTTTAGATATGAATAATATCATTCGAGTGATAAATGCAGATTACGTGCAAATATGTCAACAAATAAACTATTTGTGTATTATTAATGCTTACTCCATTGTACCCCTTAGTTATAGTTAAAATATGTAGGTAATATCCTGAATATGCACATCTATGTTAGAGCTTCGCTTTTTGCGAGAGTATGTACTTGCGAGTAAAAAACGAATAGATCATATTTCTATAACAATTTGATTTTTGAGAAACTACCTTAGCTTATTCAACATTTAGAGTGGAACGAATAACAATACGCGAATAAGAATACCATGTAAATAGAGATATTACAATATTTACTGTTACAGAATTAAATGAAAATTAATTCAACAGCCCTATTTGTAAAAAATTATTTGTTGCTTTATTCTTATAAAAATAATGCATCGAAGAAGCACGATACTTTTTAATTTAAATCAATTTAATAATTTTTTAATTAAAACAGTTATATATAATAAATTAAACAGAAGTTTAGCGTTCTATTACCATTCTGTTATCGCTTACGTTAATTAAATCGTGCAAGGTTTAGTAAAATTGCAAAAATAGTGAACAAAATACTACTCATCAATATTGTAAGTATAAATAATTTAATATTAATTAATTTTATTCACTATATACTCTTTACAGTTGCACCTATTTTCTACCTCTTTTTATTTATACTTCATCGTTCTGAATGTAAAAATGTTCATAAAAAACCAAATAAAAAAATTGTTGAATAATATATTAACAATAAGAATCTATAAAATATATAAGTATAATAATAAATTTAGATGTTATATTTATCTTCACGAAATTGAAGACATTGTTTAAAATAAGATGAATATTATACATTCGTCGATGATTTACAGCAGAACTGAATTGTTGCGGCAGTCATGATTTTCAATTAGAAAGAAACATGAAAAAAGTGCGCATAGCCGGAAAGCATGTAAAGTTGTGACAAAAGAAACGTCCCTGGCCTGCACACAGGTCAGAAAAAAGATGCGGGATTCTACGTGCACAGTAGCATCATCGGTATGTGCTCCTTTCCTCGCCTTGGATTTATTGCAACTGTACATAATGCATTGATCACCAATATTATAATACTGCTGTTATAATGCGCGTTTGTTAGAAATATTTCATCTGCTAATAAGAGTCACGGAGTCTCTTTCTTAATAATACCGGAACTCGTGGAATGCCTGGAGTAGACCGGGAGCCTTCAAAAATTGTAATTTTTATATTCATTTGTCTACTTCAGTTTCAAAAGATTTCTCATTTTATAATAATGTAACAATTCATAGGAGGACTTTACAATTAGTAAGACTTTTCCATTGTTAGAAACATGGTTTTTCCTTTTTTTAAATTTTAGCAGAAAAAAGCAAGTCATATTCTAAATCACAGTATGACTACGTTATTGTTGCACTGTTGAAAGCGACGTTTGTTTATGAATAGAGGGATATTTCTGAATTCCAAATAGTAGTGAGACATCAATGTCAGGTAGAATCGTAAATATAAAAAGACGTGAACTGGTAAGCATACTTCTATTTGTCGATCTGAATTTTGCAACATGCAGACAATTTTCAAGGTTTCATTTATAAATGCCAGCCATTAAATGACTGTGTAATTCAAACAGGTACTTAAATCATACTATTCAAGAATCTTCTTTATAACTATTTTTTTATTGTTAAAGGAATTAAATGTATTAAAAGTAGGTTATAGATTAGATTTAATAAATTAGATGTGGTATTATAGATTTGAAAATTTTACTAGGTTTATTGTGTTTACGTAAACGAATATCGCATGCAGAATATTGCCTTAGACGTCAAATTAGAGTCATAACAAACAGATGATGAATTGCATCTTTATCCGAGGGCGGAAGCGAGTTGCAGGCAAGCATTAATAATTTTTATGAAATTTTTGTATAACACCCCCGATTAGTAAAAGAACATTTACATTAATTGTATTTAATTCACTCGTATTATGAATGTAATACGAAAGTGTTTATATATACTTAGTAGCACTCGTGAGTGAATTGCGTTAAAAGGAACCATGGAGCGAGGAAAGAGAAAGAGGCGCATGACAATTGTTGTATAGCGATGTCTGCAATTAGCAGCGGTTCCTGTCCAAACTTTTTTCTCTCGATTACGAGGCAATAGTCCCTGTGTTGATTTAAGTAGTAAAAAGCGACGAAGTGCGCACGATTCATTGGCGAATCATAGTTTAACCGTCTTAATCGGCGCAACATTCTTACTACTTGGCTATCAACAATAGAAAAACTTGAATATCGTACTATGGTCCAATAAACACGGTGGAACCCTTACAGATTCGAATCAGTTACAGATATGGCGTATAATTTCACGAGTACAGGTACGGCGATCGGAGACATACCATTAAAATACGGAAGATCTTCATTTATTCCAAATACACTATAATGAATCTATAAAAAATTCTCCGAACGTCTATTAAATTTCCTGCTTTAGCAGTTTAGATGTTTTAGCAGTTTTCGCTGTAAAGCCTACACTAGCAAACGATTTCATAAAAATTCCAGATAGAGAAAAAGCGCTAATATATATATCAATTCGAGAATTATGCGGTTGCGTAGTTAGGACTGAATGAAAAACTCAATCTCAATGTAATTCGCTTACAACGTTACATCTCGCAGCGAATTGAATAATTAGAGACGACTCACGCATACAGATTTTACAGTAAGGATTTATAGATAATAGACTATCAATCGGAATGGATTCGTGCGAGCACGACGCTAGGCTAACTATGTCGTATGAAATAGCAATAAAGTTAACAAGAAGCGCGTATTTTCCAGCGCGTGTAGCAGCTCAACGTCTCAACGGATCATCGAGCCGATTGGCTAAGGAAACCCCCTGGCGATTAGGATCACCGGGAGCAATCGCGCATCACTAACCGTAATAGGGATTGGTTGTCCAGCGGTCGATCGTCCAGTGGTTGAGGACCTCACCGCGGCCGAAGGTCCGCGTGTCGTTGTGGAGGTGGCGGCGTGCCTGCACGCTCTCGATGAGCTCGACGAGGGTCAGGTTCTCCGTGCTGACGGCGCTCTTGTTCTGGGCGAGGACCCGCAGGATCTCCTCCTCGGGGAGGCTCGTCCCGAGGCTGCCCCTCACGACGTCCAGGGAGTTGCCGGCGAGGGCCGCCTGGACCGAGCAGGCCACCAGCAGCAGCGTCGCTCCCTTCATCTTGCCGGGGCGCTTCCGTTCGACTTCTGCTGGAATCAAAACACAAGGCACTGTGTAATCGGCGGCGCGTGCGCTCGAGGGAATCGCGCGCTGCACGATCCAACGGCCGCGCGGGACCGAGTGGGCTTCTTTTTTCACGCGGTCTACTCTTTATCCTCCGTCGTGGCCGAGTGCCCGTTCCCTCGGCCGGCCAAGGAATCCATCGTCGCCACGGGACCGCTTTCCTTATCAGCCCGGGGCCGAAATTCGAAATTTGCCGCTGTGTCGCAGGAACGCTATCTAAATACTTAGACTTAATGAATTCTACTGAAATCGGGAAATAGTTTGCGTATCCAGACGATAATCGACATTGTCTCGTGCACCATTATACTTTCTCGTATTAGTAATTTTCAGCGTGCGGTTTGTAGCGTGAAATCGAATCAATGTTTCATAACTGTGTGCATAAATTCTGAGGTAATTCAGAGAGGAACAGTGCAATATTTAGAATCGGCCCGGCAAATATTTTCACGGGCTAACGACACAGACATTGTTTGTGGAAAATACGAGTCCTGGGCCTCGGCGGCGCGACCCGGGCGGACGCGGGCCCGGGGCCCCGGGCCACCGGCCGAGGGCCGCGAGGACTCCCGAGCGTAAGCGGAAGCGTTGTGAAAAAAAAAAAGCGGGTCCCCTCCCCGAGGAAGTTAAACACGCCGGTTTCCAAATCGGCGCCGGGTGGAGCCGGCCGCTGAGCTTGCGACAGGGCCTCTGCGGCGTACGTACGGCGGGCCGGGCGCTCGCAACAACCTCCGGGCGCCGGCAGGAGTTGTGCTCGGCGGTTGGCTCGGCTCCCTCGTCTGGGCTGCTGGGCCCGCTCCGAAAAATCGCGCGGCTGCCACTCGCGCGCGCGCTCGCTCTCGACTGCGCGGCTCCTCCTCGGGCCTCGGCTCGCCGGTCCCGGCGGCCCCGACTCCCGCCGGTCCCGCGGCCGCCCCGGCGCCCGCCCCCCGAGCCCTCGCGGAGGGGAGCCCCTACTCCGGAGCCGCTCGGAGGCCCGCGCCGCTCACCCGCCAACCGACTAGTGCTTTTCCACGCGTGGCTTTCGCCGCCCTTGCCCCTAGCTGCACCTCGCCCGTTGCCCAACTCACCTGGCCCGGTCCCTTCGGCCCGAGGCCCGCCCTCCCGCCTTCGCCCGAGCGCCCCCAAGCTCCTTCTCGCTTGCTTGTATATAAATACCGCCGATTCTCGGAATCTCGCGCTTCTCTCCACGGGCACCGTTGCCTCGGATAGGTGGAAATTTCGCCTCTGGCCCACTCTGGCGCTCTCCGATCTACCGACGAGCTATTTCCTTTCCAATTCCCCGGCAAATATTTTTCAATTCATACAAACGGATGAATAAAAACAACCTCCCTTTTCAACTACTAATCTTCGTCATTTACGTGTCATTTATGTATATCCAAATACATTGAACCGTCTACTCGAGCGTAATGCCAAAGATTCCAAAAGATGGGAAACAAACCAACGTATTTATCATTGTTATTTCTACGTATATAAGTCGTTTTAGTTTGTTCAATAATCTTATCTTCTTCTATCTTCTCTTTAAAAAGCTCGATAAAAGACAAATATTATGTGTTTTATTTATTAAACTTTCTATGCACTTCCTTATTTTCATCTCATTGTTTACACTTATTCAAATACTGAGCATTACGAAAAATTAAACAGTCGATTATGTCATATAAGGTGTTTAACGAGTATCAAAAGAAAGACGCAAAAAGTGTAATTAACAAAATACTCACAGTTTTCTGGAAATGAAAGTAATATATAGTTTTATTCTGTAGAACAAACAAAACATCCTTATTGGCAAATTTGCTTAGTTTTTTTTATTTTACATGCAGGATTCGTTCTTATGCAGATCAGTCAATGTATACTAAGAAATATATTATAACAGGATAAAACGGACGTGGAAAATAAATGTCTTGTGTCTATTGAATATTTTTTTAAATCTCTCCAACAATAATTTACGACTGTAACATTATTTTTACATATAGATCGAAAAAATAGTTTAAAAAATTCCCTACTCGTTTCCTAATATTTATTAAACATTTATAAATACATCATGTGCAAAATACTAACGCGATTGTATCAATCGATAAATTAAATCCGTTATAGTCTACTCGAGCTAGTTTTTGCTGTGAGCAGAAATCTTTTCCATATAGTGTTCAATTAAATAAAATGTCAACGGAATCAGAAAAAACTATCACTCGAGACTGCAGAAAAAGCAGGTAGCACATAAATTAGGAAAAATGTTCCTTTTTAGTTTAAGATATTATTGCAATCGAAATCCAAGAAAAATCTTAATTCTCAGCTTACCCTATAAATTGACTGAATTATGTATACTTAGATATATGCTGGATTATTATGCGAAGAATTGTGGAATTCCCTATAATACACGTAATATCCATGTAATGTACTTTTAAAGTATATTTTATGCAAGTGTTTTTATCGTTGAATTTGTGACCATCTCTTTTTATGTAATACCCAAAATTGGTTATTATTAATTGTAAAAATAATAGTTTCGGCAAATTTAAAGCAAATAAAATGCACCGCAAAGCTTCTTTAACAACCGACCTACCAAGTGACAGATAAATAGTTGTTTTGAACAAAAAGGAAGCAAGAGGAAATATTTACAATGTAATAATTCATATTAAACATCGATATTAATTTTTCGGAATCCTTTAAATCACGCACAGCAAAAGATATGATGCTGCTAGTACGTGTGAGTCGGCACATGTCGTATTTCGAACTTCGTATCAAAAGAAAGCGCAATATATGTTAACCTCTCCTTTAAAACAGGAACGTGATCTATCGATTCGTGATGATAAATCAACCCTGGCGATAAATTAAGAGTGGCTTGGTAATCCTTACACGATGATAATAATTGCAAGGAGTGTGCCACACTGATATGTCCAACTTGTATAAGATATATACTTTGTCGTTAATACGTGCAGTCAGGAATTTTATTTAAACTTCACTTCTCTTGTATGTGAAAATTTATTTATGATTGTAATTGTTATCTCTCCTTTGATATTATTATAATTTTCTTGCATAATTTATTTAATATGAATATACATACTTTTGTTATGCAACATGCGATATATGATTTAAAGTATTATAACCTTAATAATAATTCTTGATAATGGTCCAATCAAGATTGGTGGCACATATTCTATCTTTTGAAGTGATTCGATATAAGATTTTAAGATTTTACTCAAAATTGTATGATATAAACATTTATTTCCTTAACTAATATCAAAGGAAGTTGTAAATCTTCTATTTCGCGGTTCTTGTGTTTAATTTTATCATACTTATAAATCGTAATAAAATACAAAATTTATAAAGTTGATGTAGTTCTCATGTTGGGACTCTGATTCGCCTAAAAAAATTACAGAAAAACTTATGATAGTAGATTTCTGAAGTAGTTGTGATAAGTACACATTATTTAGATATTTTTATTTTTATAAAACTATACAATTAGAAAAATATGGAAATCTAAGAATTTATAACTAAAGGAAAATTCTTTTCACTTTAAATATTTTACAAATATGCTTAATTATATAGTCAGTGAGCTTGGGTGCATACTTTGACTAAATCGAGTTAAACAGTACAACATAATCATCCAGTAGTGATAGTACAAATGACTTGAAACACTTGATAGAGCTATAGAAATTTTACTAATTCGACGTGAAAAGCTACGTGTTACTATGAATGATAAAAGATAGAAGGTGAACAATTTTATAACATAAACGTAAAAAATTGATGCGCTGCTGAGCTGCTGAAGTCTTCAAGGTGATCTAGGTCTTGAATTTTGAATCACGAAATCGATGATGTAAATTATAGGTCTTGTTCATTTTTTTAGAGTCCTCTTATATACTTATAACAGAAAATGCAAAAATCGTTTCCTCAATTAATTATTATAATAATTATTATCACTACGGTGTCCAATTTAAGATAATTTACCACAACTTATTATACAGTAAACGAAAATTCTAATTCAACTATCAAACATAATGAAAAATTAAATTTATATTATTTTATTCTATTACACTAACTGTAAAAAGCAAATAAATTTTCTACTGTAATTTATTTAATATTAAAAGAAGGAAACTCATTGAAAAATTAACAATGCCATTACCAATAACAATACAGTATTAGTTAATCTTATCAAAGATTAAGTTTATATGAAAGATTTTAAAGATATCATTTTCATAGTATTACTTATTACTACAACTTCGAAGTCAGGAAACTTCAAATAATAATAATTAACAAAGTTGCATAGGTCTGATTCGACCAGTCCACGCGTCGCCACAAATTCACTTAGAGATTCATCGAGCTTTCGAAATGCAGAATCAAGCAGTAGCTAGTATTCGAACTAGGAGGTGTGGGTCGCGTGTATGCATGCGGCTTCACGCAAGCTATGCGGCTTCCCATACAAAACTCCTTTAATCATCGTGACGATTGGGGAGCCACGAGTAACAATACATATCGCGAGCTCTCGAAGCGTAGCGCTGGCGCGCGTGTGTGCGTATATAAATGCGGCGACTCCTTGTGCAGGTTGCGCAAAAGGTGAGGTCGGGCAACGAGTCGGGCAACGCGCCTCTCTTCACGTTTCGACACGATTGTTGACGCCGCGAGGTCAAAATAATTGTTTTAGAACCGCGATCGTGACACCGGCCACCGAGGAGACACCAAATGGTACCGAATGCCACCTGCAATGCGGTTGTTAAAGCATTGGTGACTTTAATCTAATAACCCTAGTGAATTCTAGAATTTATACGCAGGTAAATCTATTGGATCTGCTAGCAAATTTTTTGGAAAAGCTTGCATGCAGTTATAAAATACGTTATATCGAAAAGAATTATTTAAAATAGAATAGCTAAAACTATCTTGCACGAATAATTGCATACCGTAGCCCATGGATAAAACAGTTTGGATATGTTAAAAAAGCAGCACATGGAATCTTTTTCTCCATAATGTGTATTTATATAAATTTGAATGATATTTGATCAGTAATTTTACAAAGTTTAATTCGCAAGCATACAAGGCTTGCCAAATAATTAGAGCGTAAATTGTATATAAAATGCATTCTATCAATTATGTAAATTTATCTTCTTCAATACTTTTATATTTTTAATTTTATGCGACAGTTTCTGAATTAGGAAACGATTAATTTATATAAGGTAATATTCACCTTGAATATATTGAACACGTATATATTTTGTAGTCCTGATGTTTAGAAATGTTATCTTTCACACAAGGTCAAACGGAAATTTGATGGAAAAAGGAAAATAGTGATTTTAACCATGATTTGGTTACCCAACTAATTTTTCGATTAAAATAAGTTTACGAATCAGATATGTCAAATCTGTCAACTTCTTACAAAACTAATACCTCGATTAATACAAAATCTTGGCAGAAAATTTACATACGGACAAAGATTTTAGTTTTATTAGTAGAGTGGAACTGGCTAGTAAAATTTATAATCTATATATTCCCTTAATACGTTACTTCAATAATTATTCTTACATTTATAGATTAATTTCCGAATTAAAGTCTCTATTCGATTAACATAATATCATTAACAATTTTTACCAAGGAATATTAGAAAGTTCTTTTATTGAAAATTAATAAGTACTCGTATAGCAGACTTGATTTTTAAATTTTAACTTAGTATATGATAAACTCCTAGTCAAATAATAATATAGATTCAACACAATCATAAATTTAATCAAATTGAAAACAAGTCAACAATTATACATCAAATGTGTATAAAAATAATTCAGTGAAGACGAGTGATTATAATGACATGACATGGCTTGCATACATGCATTCCTAGCACGTGTTTAAAATGCTTAACATTATTTTATTTAATACTAACAAAAAATTGCTATATTATACAAGATTTACCTTGTTTTTATTACTCTGCTTATATTTTAACATGCTGTTAACAAACTTATAGATGTCGTTTATTTGACATTATCATAGTTACACATAAGACTTTGAAAGTGATATAAAAATAGTTACAATTATAAAAATATGTTATACAAACGGTATGAATTAACTACTATTACTTGTTTAATTAATATTCATAATGTCTAGACTCTCTAAAAACGAATCAGTGAGAATCAATTAAAGCTTAGTGAAAATCAGGTCATAGATCAAATCAGTGAAAATACTCCGCATTACCAGTGAATTGTCATGGATATTTCAGTTAACTTAATATTAAAACTGATGACCTGATTTTCACTGTACTTTAATAAATTTTCTTTTTTAGAGATAGTTTTATCTAAAACAAACTACAACTGAAAATTAAATTTTGAATTCAGAATTTTATTATATTCAATTTATTTTGAAATATAATAATGAATTTGATAGCCAGTGCTTTAAAGTCACAAACTTAAAAAATGATGATTGCATTACTTTTGTATAATGTTATTAAACATATATTATAAAATAAAGAAATAAAATGTTTGAAACGATTGGACTTACATATGAACAATAAAATAATTTAATCAAATTCAATTACAATCTCCAAAAAATTGAGTGATTTTTAGTAAATAAATTAAAAAAAAATAATTTTGATCATTAAATAAACAACAATTAATAATGAAAAAGCTATATATACATGTTTTCGTATGATCAAAATTAGATACATTGTATATTACATGTAATTTCTTATATAGCTCTAATAAAGCATCTGTTAGTATAATTATATTGAATATAACAAACACTCTTTATTTCAAAATTGTTTTGATTTCAAATATTATAACATAATACTGTAAATACTACAAAATTTTTCAAAAACCTTTACCTAGGGGCATATAATTACTGTGCCTTTAAGTTATTTTTTAATTTGTATTACACTTTAACTATATAAGATTTACACTTCAAAGTTAAGTTGATACAAACTGTTATTAAATTATATATTTGCTTACAATATACAATTTTTTATAAATATTTACAATTTTGAGGTATTTGGATAAATTTTAATAATGTTATAGGAAAAATAGATTCAGTTTTTAATGGCTTCATTATATTATTGTAGAAATCTATTTTACTCAATACTTCACTATGAAACACATGATACAGGATACATTTAAACATGGTCTAGAACTTAATATTCTGACAAATAATTTTACATTTAAACATTTCTAATAAATTTATATGTAAAATAAATACAGAAATATTCAGAAAAATGTTTATCTGATCCTATTATCCATTATTTCATTGAAGTAAAGTCAAAATTAACAAGTTATTGATCTACTTTTACGAAATCATATTGAACATCAAAACGGTCAAGTAAATTTCAAATCAATGACTTGCAATGATTGATAGATATTACATAATGGATTAATAAAACTTTTTAAATGATGTGAGGTTTAATCTTGCGAAACGGTACTTCAAGCGTCCTTTCATGTGCAGATTCTGCACTTGTGTCTATACGCTCAAATGCGTGCACGTTTTATTATGCGATGGGGATGGGGGGTCGCTTTATCAAGCATGATTTATTGAGATGCTTGCCTAAGCGTCGTGAGATCGTTTACTTAGTGTTGCAAGTTCCATTAGACAATACCTCAGATCAATAAAGGATGTTTAAATGGTATCAATATTTTCGCACTGATCCATGCAAACTGGATAGATTATTATTATATTTTTATAATTATATGTTCACAATAATATCACAAATATATTTTATATGTTTTGTATTCGCATTTTCAGTCATAACATAAATAATGTACAACTAATGTTGATAATGATACATTTTTTTTATTTTAATATAATATGTTCAAAATTTTATATATTACAAGAAAATTTTGTTCTTTAATGATATAAAAAGTAAGGAAGCAAAAAACATAAATTTTTAAATAAAAGTGCATTGATTTATTTTCTCTTTCAATATTAAACATGTGAATGAAATGTGATGAAAATTAATATTAAACTATTAATAACAACATCTACGTAACAGATATTTGTAGGTACATGCACTAAATATATATTTTTTAAAAATCATTGTTTTATTTTTAAGAAGAAGTTAAAATATTTATTACCATAAAATTAATTTAATAAGACAGAGTATAAAATAATTTATATTCGGTTATAGAACAGTAAACCTTATTTATATCAGCTCTAATAATGTACAAAAACTTAAATGATTCTTAGCATTCTTTCCCTGTTTTATATAACACTACAGAAAGGTGTAAAAATGTAAGGGTGTAAACAAGAAAGAAGTAGGAAGGTGTAATCCGAAATCTTTTTAATTCCTTTTTCGTGCATATATAAGCAGATGATATGAAGAAAAGATTGCAAAAGTTGTACCACATCGTTTCCATAATGCGTAGACTATAAAAAAGTGTGTAATCAACTTGACGGAAAATCCGCTTGCAACGAATAACATTAGCTCCGGTAAATCCCGTACACCGGCTACAAATACAAAAAGGAACAATGCGACCGTATCTTTCATTCCAGTTCCGACTGAATCAGCTATGGCTCTTTAGTATTCCACAGAGTTATCGCACATATATTCAGTCAAATAAAAAGCCAAGCACAGAAGTAGTCTCAGGAGGAGCTCCCGCGAGGATCGGCAGTCCACGGAAGAGAGGCGGTGTTTTATAAATAATTGATCGTACGCAGAGACAAGCGCGTGCCTCTGCTCGCGTCACTTCGGACTCAGGCCCCGTATGTATTGTGCACACATTCTACACGGGCGACGCGAAACTCCCGCCTGCACGGAAATGATGGCATATAGACGAATAGCACGTCGCTACACTACGGGCATCGGGAGGCGAGATTAACTGATATTCGTATTTTTAATTAGAGTTATAATTTACTTTTGTACATTAAAATGACTAACAAATGGAAAATATGTGTAAACAGAATTCTTTGCGGATTTTAATGACGATGACATGCGCGAAGATAATGAACCTCAAAATGACTCTTATATTAATATCACAGTAGCTTTCATTCAGATTTAATTAAACTATCTATTTTGTTAAAAAGTATTACAAAATTCTTTGAATCAAATACAAGTTATTTTAAATAATGATACAAATAAATATATATTTATTATCAAAATTTGAACTATTTATGCATATTATATACTCTATCTAAGATGATTATATATAATACATGCTAATATAAAATATTTCAACACATATTCTCTGATTAATTATATAAATGGAGTTCTGGTTATATAATAATGCGGTCATTCTAATTTTTTGGCCTCAATAGAAGAAGCAACCACAACAATATACGATGTGGGTTTCCAGCTATGAGATGTTATATGCGCTATACTTAACAATTATCTTAAATATAATCTGTGATATTTTTTATTTTCTGTAATAGAATTTCTCCATGAGCAAATCACCTTTTTGGTGATTTTGTGTATTTCGAAAACAAACCCAAAAACATGAATACGGTGCCAATACCTGTAGAATGATGTGTAAAAATACATAGAAAGGTTAATAATAAATATTTCATTCTCCAAAATTTTATTAAGTATTAAAAATTTGTATTAAATAAAGTGACGTTTTTTAATTTTTAATTTTGATTTTTCTTTTTGTAGAAATATCAGAAAATATACACATACTATATTTTATAAATAGGACTGATTGATTTACTGATGAGAAGTTGAGAAAATGTATACAGTTAGCGTCTCTTATATGCGGCGATTAATTTCAGAATGAATTTAACGTTTTTAAGACATATTCGATAGAGATTTAATTTAGATTTTATTTGCGAAAACAATGCAGATTGAATTATAATCATTTTTATATGTTTCGATAATCTAATAATTTAAATATAAATCACATCTTTCACATATCTACGCTACAATTTCGTAACATAGTCTGCAACGACGATCAGGCGGTGTAATAGTCAAGTTATATTAAAGTACACAATTTCAACACTATAGGGAACTAAGTTTGATCACAGATCGCATAATTAATATGTAATTGATAATTTATTTTTTCTACTTATTTTTCTATTAATTTTATGGAGATTATTTTGCTAATTATTATAATAATTCTGATAGAATCTAAACTGATTTTGGAAGTTAACATCTTAATTAAATGTGGAGCGAAGATCGTACAATGAAGCAATAACACGACATTTGAATGCAATAAAAATCATTTAAAACAGTTACCATACATTAAAATGTGAGTATCTAGTATGTGTTTACGACTTTGTACAGATTAAATTTTTATTTCTTTAAAAATAGAAGGTCAAATCCTAATTAAATTGTTGTAAATTAGTTTAATATAAGCTTATCTATTTATGCAACTCAAAATTTAGTTTAATAAGAATTTATTGCTGATTATAATGAATAATTATAATGTTAAACAAAACATAATAATAATTTTTTCAGAAATTCTTGAAAACATTTACATACATTCTGCTATATTTATAAAATAATTAAAATTTCAAAAGAAAAATAAATATCAATACATTACTGAAATACATGAAAATCAGACATTTAATTAGAAAATAGATTGATATTCAATGTAATTTTTGGGACATTATGATGTGTAAACATTTGTATGAAATCAAAAGCGAAAGTGTGAGGAATTGTGTAATGACATTGTCACTCTGTCAGTAAATTAAAACATTGAAAGCTGAAGTCTGATGCTTTAATTGAACTTCAATTGTATATTTTATAATGGCAAAGAAACAGGAGTAATTTATTAAAAATAATGTGTAATCAGACATTAAATTATTTACTCACGCATAAAACAAAATCATGTTAGTTTGCGTAAATAATTTTTCTATAAAAATCTATAAAAATAATTTAGTAATGCTGAGTAACATATATTTTGTATCAACTTGATGTAATTATTATTCGAATAATGTGCTATTATTTAATAATTAAAATACTGTTATATAAGTACAGTTGAAAGGCACTTAAGCGATATTTTCGGTTGGGGCTCTTTAACGAGGCTTTGTTTAAAGTACTTCAAAGTACCTGTAGTAAATTTATTACCAGTTGGGTGCCAAGCTCTTGACGGCCGTAAGTTTTATGCGAGAAAGTTTCTGCAGTAAAAATTTTTTCTTCATTGATCCCTATTTAAATTGTATCCGAATTTAGTAAACAATGTATGTGAATCTTTATTTTTGACCTTCTATGTTACAACCCTAAAGGCATTTATAACAGCTATTCATAAAAAGACAATTTCAAAAGATTTTCCTTATTTAAAGTAATCAATCATCATGGCAATTTTCTTACAAGAAACGTCATCAAGTTATGCAAACGCGCCATATAAAAGTTGTGAATTCGTGGCGACTTACTGGTGTCTACGGTTCATCACAGATTTAAGCCAAGTAAAGTTTATGTAGTCGAGACAGTCGCAACTGCCTATTAATTGAATGCGCGAAAATAACTTCGATTACCGTACTTATGAGTCATGATCACATGCTTGGATTAAGTAACGTCTGAGATTGGTGTCTACGCGTTCCTTCTATGGTTTGAATAATCCAAAAATCAGTGAATCACCCTAAGAACTCTTGTAACTATAGAGCAACTATTTCATTTATAGTATGATCGTTAAACATCATTACATTTTTTTCAAAATAAATGTACTTTTATATGAATAAGTATTAAATTAATATGTAGGTTACATACTTTATTCTTAGAATTGACCTTATTTTGAATAATATTTTGGTATAAGAAATACGAATTCATTTATCGATCATAATATATAAGATGATTGGATTTCATATTTTAAAAGATGAATTTTAAATTACCTTAAGAAGGTATCTATATACGTATATGAGTATATAAATGAAATACTTTTTCAAATAATAAATTATTGAATTTTTCTTAAAATTAACTCAGAAAATAAAAGTACTACACTTTATATATTTATAATCAGAAATAAATTATTCGATTATGTAAAATCAAATTTAGTTGACCTGAAAAACTTGTAAATACTTTTTAAAAATATCGAAATATTTTTTCTTTTTTCAATAACATAACCTATTCTATTAGTTTTAAACTTAAAATATTTAAAAATCTCTGAATCGAAATCAAGAACATAAATCAGCATTAGCGAAAACAGTTACGAAAGATTTCTCGTGTCGTTTACAAAAATAATAATCATTCATATTCATTAAAAAAAAACATACTTTGTACATCTAAAAATCAGAATCACAAAAGTTTCAAACCAATTGCAATGTCATTAATGAATGCGCAGATATAAGTACAATTCTGTTGCAATCAATTTTTCAAAAGGTTTACACAGAGTGAATGATGCACAAAGAAGAATTATGAAATTTTGTATGTTAACTTTATCTTTATTATTTATAATCAATCAAATTTTAATATTGATTTTTCACATAAATAAATAAAAATATAAACATATCATAACAACACATCATCTTAAAATATCTTAAAATATCCACTATTAGTTCAAAGCAAATTCTATAATATAAATAAATAGATGAATTAGCTTTTCTTATTTCATATATTATTATCACTCTTTTGTACACTTGGCTTTGACTATTATGGACTTTTGGTTCTTAGCCTGAATAAAATATTTAAATTATTATTATTATTAAATCGATCAAAAGCGGACAATTTATAACATTCAATGGTAAAACATTAGAAAAGTGGATTATACAATACTGCCGGAGAAAAAACGAATAAATATTTTCAGATTGATTAATAAAAACATAATGTGTAGTAATT
This sequence comes from Sycophaga agraensis, assembly GCA_018906755.1. Taxonomy (NCBI): domain Eukaryota; kingdom Metazoa; phylum Arthropoda; class Insecta; order Hymenoptera; family Pteromalidae; genus Sycophaga; species Sycophaga agraensis. Next base: position 1,956,300 of record JACCIE010000013.1, read on the forward strand.
TTTACCGTATATTATATAACATTTTGCAATAAAGTGGATCATCTAACCAACCATTGTAGATAGATAATAGCAATTTTTAATATAATTTATATTACAATATTTTATATTGAAAGTTGTTACAACGTTTCCCTCTGCATATACTTTTCTCGCTTGTTAGTTGTATATTAGAAAATTTCCGATTCTGTAAGGTAAATTGTTTTATAGTCACGAAAACTCTACGCACATCTAGTGGGGCTTTCACGAGGGTTTTCATGTCAGAAAGTAAAGGTGGGTCATCTCCTTTAATGCTTCACAAGCTTCAAAAATAAACAATCAAATATACAAATGATGCAACAAAAAATAATAATCTAATAAGGAGAATATTAAATATTATCATTAAATTCGCAGTCTCCAATTTATGAATATGATCACTATATTTTTCTGTGATTTTCCGGAAATCATGCAAAATATCCCTCTATACTTTAATCTATAAAATAACTTTCTCCATTAGCATCTTTGAAAATTATATTCAAGGTTTGCATAGCCAAACAAACAATTCTTATAAAAACGACTAATATAGCAGGAGCATAAATAAATTCTACGAGAATTTTCAATACAAACTTTCAAAATCATAAATCCGAGACGCGTGGTAACTCTAAAAAAAGTTATGAAAAAGTAACAAAAGAAATTTAAATATTTTTTGACTTAATATTGTTATTCTTGATCTTTGAATTCTAGTAGGGATCTGATAACTCACGTATTGAATCATATAAAATTCTGCATAACATTCTCATAAAAAGAGGATATTCACGACTGTGTTACCAAGCTGAGAACCTAAATTTAAATCTATAGACTATGCAATTTAAAGTTTAATTTGATGCTGTCGGATCACTTTGAGGACCACGTAATTATTTTCGAAAATATGAACATACTAATATTATATCGGCCTGAATCGTCTCTCATAAAATATTCCGTGTTACATTAATTTTAATTATTTTTCCATTATTAATTTTTAAATTTTCTCTGATAAAATACAGATTATATTACATGGAATGTATTACATGAATATTATATTGAAAGATCTTCTATAACTATCTCAAACATGAAAATGATATTTTTCCATAATATAGTTTGACTTTTATGGAAGGAAAAATGATAATGGAGGGGACAATAATGTATAAAAATTTTACTCTTTAAAATAAAAAAATAGCGAATTAAAAAAATTCAAACTTTTTTACAATGTTTGAAAGAATTGTTTTAATATCGTATTTGAAGCTTGCAATTTAAAACGACTCGAATATCAGTAGAAATTTAAGCGAATAAGTAGAAACGTATATAGTGCGGTCAGCCGTAGGTCGATGTAAATATACTACTTGAATCGTAAAGTCTTTCAAAAAAATTACTTGAAATTTTCAGCTAAGTAAGTTTGGCTATTTTTAAAATTTTTATTTCTTAAACTTATACGTGAGTTTCGAAGTTGAAATTCCTGAAAATTACTGTATTCGATATAGGTAAATAACGTTGATGAAAATTTATAATAAAATAATTGTCATACATGATCTGTCATCTGATTATTTAATTACTTTAATATCTAAACATACTACCCGAAAAAGTATAAGTTTGAACAACATTTTTAAAATACACAATTTAATGATGTCTCGAGAATTGATTTACTGGGTGGTTGCGAAAAAAAGCACTGGCCTTGCTAGCTTCTAATTACCACTCGAGTACAAAGCTCCCTACACTCAAGTGTACTTTCTTCGCTTGGTGCTATACGTATGTACGTCTGCTGTCACTGCGCAACGTTAGAGACGCTCCAGTCTAAACGAGAGAGAGGGAGAGAGACAGGATGAGTAAACAATGCCCCTGAGGAAATCGATTTTCTCTGCGGCGAGGAGAGAAAAGAGCAGCGGCCGCACGGCCGGAGGCTCCTACGTTACAGCGGAAGCTGCCTCGACCCTTGGCGGAAATCGAACACGGCCGCGGGGGAGCCTCGAGGAGATAGGCCTTTCCCTGACTTCCCGCATAGCATCTGCTTTCACTTTCCATTCCCCTATATGATAGATCTATATTTGATATTAATTTTCAGCCACTCGATATAAATAATTATGGTAGATTTATTTTCACGTGGACGTTTTTAAGATAAACTCTTTATGTACAATATATTCTCTGATATAGTCATCCTTTTTCTTCCAATTTAATTTACAATTATACGCGTAGTTTCTTTAAATGTAAGTAAATACATGTAAATCTGAAGAAAGATGCTACAAACGATTGATTTTAAGCAAAGGTGACAAACTCCACACATTAATCTGTTAACCGATACGTTCTGAATATATCAAAGTTATTGAGAAGAATATCTTATTTCGTTTTCCTATTTGATAACGATATACGGTTAAATTATCAACTTAACTTGAAGTTAAATTGCAATGTAAATAATGGAAATAGAACAAATAATAATATTATGTTTAAATTGTACATGACAAATTGAGATTTTTGATAATTAAATCTGAAATTATGAGGATGGCACTAAATAGATAATATTTAATCAATTATATCTCAATTTATGTGTTGCATCTACTATAGATGCCAAAAACTTTAGACGTGAACCATATTTCATGTCATATTAAATGAAGTAATAATATCAGACAATTATAATTTTATTTTCGGCTATTATCATAAATGAATAAGAAATTAACCAAGAACCTTTCATATAACGTTTTAATTCGTACACTTTCTTGTTCATGAACATCTAGATTCGTTTAAAAAATATGTTAATAATGTTTCTCTACATTATCGGTTGAAGCATATTTGGAATGCATTCATTTTATAAATAAACACAAAAGAGTACTTAAACTTTGTTCTAAACTTAAATTTCATTAAACATTTTCTAAGTTTAAAAAAATGGATAGCAGTATCAACGTACAGTAATTAAACTTCTCCGCCGTACGTGCCATTCTATGAGAATTTCACTGATGACAATTTTGTTCAAGTTTGAGGAAAATTCAGTGTATCTATAGTATAACTTCATCATACTAGTTGGAACTTATCAAATTAAAGTATACGATGACTAGTCTTTAGTTAAAAATCTTGTTTATGGTTGTTATTATATTTCTATATGAGCATTATAAAAAAATTATGTGTTTGACATGAAATAATTAATAAAGATCAATACTTTCTTCAAAACATTAGATTAGCTGAGAAACGTGATTTTCGCACCCGCATACTTCGGAATCATGGAAATTATGAAAGGATTTCAGAGAGGTATGCTGAACTACGTATTTGCAAGTACTATCTCGTTACTGCGGGAATCAAATGATACAGGGCACGCTACGTAATTGAGATATTATCGATTCTCTTTGAATATTCATTATATCGGTAGTGATCGTTACTGCGGTGAAATTATGATTTGTAACGAGTGGTTATAAAAAACGTAAGCTAATAATTACTAGCATTAATGAGTTTGTTTTGGAAAGTAAAATATTCTAGAGTAAAATAATAATACATAACTACATTAACCGTTCTATTTATATTATTGCATTAACAATAAATTCCTTGGTGTAAATTGACGAGTAAAATATATGTCTTGTACCAGTACAGGGTACGAAGGCCTGCAGATGACACGCATCTCAGAAGTAGAGTGGCACCAACACGACTTTCCTTCTGCCTGGAATTGTATCATCCATTTGAGTTACAATAAATGGCGATTCTTTGCTATAGTTCGTGTTTCTCACTTTTGGCGTCCCTCCTGGTTATTTCTTTCTTAACAAAATTCTAAGAGCCCAAGTCCTTTTGTGATTGTATCCTTGGTTGCAACGTTCCATCTTCTCTCCTATGACATATAAGTCATTAACTGATCATTCTTCAAATCTATAAATAGAAATGTTTCAGCATTGAGGAAGATTTGCAGTTTACCTATGGTTCAAATCAAATCTGTTCAATTTTTATATCAAATAATGTACATGTAATTGAAATTCTATATTTATGTATGCGCACTTATCTCAATTTCCATTATTCTTTTATTTATCATACTGACTTAATGAGATAAAATCTTGAAAAAATAATCATTACCATCATCATAAAAAAAAATTACCATATCGTAATTCCTACATATAGCACTTCAATTAATCACGTAATCTTGTAGTCTTTACAGTTAATCTCTCGCAAATCTGAATAAAATAATAGTTAAAAGAGTTTCGAGACCATTGCGGTGGTAATTTCCGTTGGCGATCGACGTACGATGGTGCACGGAACTAGGTACGTGACGAACGCAGGTGCCGATGAACGAGTGCTCAGCACGTATGTCTCGTCGACGTCCGAGACGTTAACCTTGCCGCTGTCTGAATGTATCTTAAATTTGCTCGGAGTTTCTTCTGGTTCTCTGTACCTCCATATCGGATTCGGCGAGTCTCGTGTTTGTCGCACGCACCTCGCTTGCTTACTGTGAATCGGAGATTTGATCAGGATAAAGTATTCACCTTTCGTTTTGTTTTATCGTTCGTAACTGTAGTGCCCGGTCATTTTTAGATGATGTCAAAGTATTATTATAATTGGAATGAGTAAAAATTGAATGTATGTGCGATTAAACACTCATTATGATCACTTGAATAAAAGTAATTACGTGAGAATTTCGAAAACTCATATAGATAAAGTATACGTATACTTACATATATTAAAATCGATTTGTATATAAACGAGCCTATATTGGGTATTAGAGCGCGGGAGTAGGAAGTAAAAATGATTATTATAGTATATTATTTTGAGTGAAAAAATCACTTTTTAAAGTGAAACTTACTTATAAATTTATATTTTAATCGTAGTTTACATTACTATCAATTTTTACTTATTACTTATATATTATGTTATCATATACACATGTAAATTATAACTACATTACTTTTCAAATTTTAGTGCATGACATTTTTCTTAACATTAAGTATCAAATTCTTGAAAATTTATTGTGATATATTAAAAAAAAATATTTCATTTTTTGAATTTATACATTTTCAATGGATATCATTAATAAATTTATAAATACACACGTATAATTTTGCATTTACTCGAAGATATAGATATCTGAATACAATAACATCTTTCATGATCATTCATATTCGAAAACACACTTAAAAATGTACGTTACTATGACGATTTGGTTCGATACACATTAAAAGTTAGTTTTCAATCTTTATTGCAGGCAGTGCAACAGTTTGAGCTGTTGCTTTTCTCCGATACAAAATTCTGGAGAGAAAAAGGTAGAAGTACGCGTGTGAAGAAGGAGGTCGGTTAAGCCGCTGCGGTTCGCCGCGGGGCGCCTGTCACTATGCAACCCACCAATCTTAATTTTTCCCACAGCTTCTCTCAATCCCCCCGCAATGCCGGTAGATTACTGGCATCCACGTGCGGCTTTCCCCGTTGATTCGCGCATCACCGCGTTCTTGACTGCCCCCGTTACGAACCCTTCCGTATTTCGCCCTCGAATCCCCATTTCCTCTTGTCAAATAGCGACCCTCAGGGAGAGTCGCGCGCGTCACTTACGTCTACCGGGCGTAAACAAACAAAAGGCTCCCCTGCGCCAGCGCCACTCGGACAATATTGTTTATCGCTTCCAAGAGATCAGAGGCGAGATTGGTAAGACGCACGCATACAGTATAAACACTACGCTGAGCCGATAGATCACGGAAATGATCGGTGACTATAAATTACGGGCGAGGAAGGCGTGAGAACTATAACAAACTATACTACAAGATTTCCGTATGATTTCTTCAATGACTCAATATCAGCACGATAGCTTAATAATCTCCCTGATATTAATTATTGAAATTATTTTTACAAGGAAATACAAAAAGTTTTGCGAATGTAATTTTTATTTCTATCGCTGCCCAAGAGAATTGTCAAATTTATATTTTACTTTGCAATTGTTCTTATAGCAATTTTCCATGTCATTTCATAAGATAACGATTGCGTGATAAAAGTAACATAATTGCACACGAAAGACATGCTTTACAAATTCTTTAAATAGAAAGGTTATTGAAAAAGTTTGAAAAAATTTCTATAAAAATGACGCGGTTGAAATAAAAATCCTTAAAACAAGTTATAAAAGTATTTAGTAATTAGGTAATAGTTTCTTTATCGAGCTTACCATCTACGAATATCGAATAGATGTCTTTCTACAGGTTGTGAGGAATTACTATTCATTGATAATAAGGGGAGTGGTGCGATGAATTGTCGAAAGGAACGTGTTATTTGCTCGGTTTTGGATATTTTAATTATAAGCCCGCACGAAGTGGTATCCTCGAGAGTATCAATCCAACGGCGAATCTGGGTGTAAAGCATCGGCGCGTATCGCATCGCCAAAGGGATTATCGTATCCGCTCCGAAATGCTGGATGAAGACAGATACAGCGGATGTATCACTGTCGGCCGACACGCGAGCCCCCACTGAAAGCGCGCCGGGGAGATCCGGTGCGCGGGGGCGTGTCGGCGAAGAGCCTCGGGTGCGCGGGCTCAGAGGTGCTCGGGGGAGGCCCCGGGCAGGAAGGGTTGTCGGCGCTCGGTCCAGGAGGCCTCGCGGGAGCCTGGCCGGGGTGGAGCACGTGTCGGAGGGCCGCGGGTGGGCGGGGGGCGGCCCCGGGAGGGCGGGGGCGATCGATCGCGGGCGCCGGCGCTGCTGGCGTCGTCGGCGGTGGTCGGCGGTGGTCGGCGGCGGGCGGCGGCGGCGTAGGCGCTCGGCGCGCTCGGGCGGCAGTAGCCGCGCGGCCCAGCGCCCGAGCGGACTCCGGCGGCCTGCAGCAGACGACAGGCGCCGCGCGCGCCTCCAGCGCAGACGCTTGGCGTGCGCGCCGCCAACCTCCACCACGAGGCGGATGCGCGCCCGGTTACGTCAGAGCCCCAAGGACGCCCGCAGCAGCTGGCCGGCGCGCGCGCCTCCGCCGCGGCCGCCAGCCGACCCGCCCCGGGCCTAGGCCCTGCCTCGTCCATGGTGAGTGCCTCGCGGCCTAACCTCTACGCGCCCGGATGCGCGCCAAACCGCCTCGCCGGCCGCCACCTCCTCCCCCTCTCTCTTTGTCTTCCGAGGATCCGCTCGGCTCTCCGGAGTAGGCAGTCCATCTGCCGCCGCCGGCGCGCACTCGGCTTCAAGCGAGGCCACCTCTTTTCCCTCTAAGCGACCAAATCCGCCCACCCTGCCTATCGATTTTACAAAAATTACCGGCGACCGCGGGCGGACCTTCTCTTTTCTTATCTCTCCTCGGGAAGCTTTATACCACCGTCTTTGCATTTTTCACCAAATTCCACCCAACCTCGGCGAGGGAGAGATATTTTAAAAGTGCCAAACTTTCCTATCGCTTTTTTATACCCAGTTTTTATATTGCCCCGCGACCTTATGAGAGCGTGGATTTGAAGTTTTTAATAATGCATTCAATACGGCGGGATACCTTTTGTTTTTACCAAGCGCACCTAGGGCGTTGATAAAAATTTGTCACGTGTGCACTGCACTTTACAAGCGTCACCGGTGCAATCCTTGCTTCTTATAATCCAATTGAAATCATGTAGTACCATTAATATATATTCATACGAGAGTCTGATGACGTTGTAACTGGCACTCCTTTCAAAACTAGCATTGTACCGAGAAGTCGATAAAAAATAGACAATAAAACAACGTCAACGGTTATTATTAAGCGTTTAAAAAAACAGATATGTATGTATGTATTTACGTAATACCAACGAGCAGGCTTAACAAAGAAAATCTAATATTAATTTTTACCCATTACTAATAGATAATAATCCGTTTGAAATCAATATAAAGTGTGCTGTTCTTAGAGAGTATCTTTCAAAGAATAACGATTCCAAATGTTACTACAAATATAGGTAACTTTTATCAAAATTTCGTGAATTATTTAATTACTGATGGAGGCAAAGCTACATTTATTTTTTAAATAATAGCTTAGGGACATTTAAAAGCATTTAAAAATCCCTAGTCATGAAATAATTTCATTTAGCTTTTGAAATTTATTTCAGAAACATTGATCATTATTCAATTTACGTTAAGAAACTAACGGAGTTTTTTCTCATCAAATTCGTAATAATAATTACGACTATTGCGTCCTCGCTATTATCAATTGCCCTAAAATAACACACGAATGAACAAAAGTTCTAGACACAACTAAAAGTACTTTGCTACTTTCTGAATAACAAGTAAACTGAATCGTCTAATCAAGCAACTTGATGTACGACATTCGTACTCGTGAAACATTACAAAGCATGCATTGCTACTGTCAACAAACAAAAGTCGCTATGAAATTCACCTGGACGACAATAAATGTTGATATTCAAATTGAAAAATACGATTTAGAATACGGCCTTTTAAATTAAAATTTGTCTTTTTCTGCATAGAATAGTACTGTAACGTGAAGAACCTAGTTCGAGGAATTACGTTATTGGTTCTGCTAACAATGTTAACGAATAGCAACAACGGTACGATAGCTGCTCTATTAGGCAGACATCTAGAGCACTATAACTATAATACAATACTGATATCGTACCATTATTTTTTAAGAATACATCGAAATACAGTAACAATTAATTCATTGTAAATAGCTGAATTCTTTAAATTTTATCATAATTGTAATGTAAAATTAATTTTTAGTCCGTATACAGATGTAGACACGTGTTATTTGTTTTGTTTGTATACTGAGTACTGTATGTCTATACAAATCAAGTGCGTTATACCTACGTGTGAACCTGCGGAGTACCTTCAAACCAAGAATACTCGCCGAACGAAGTAGTGCTTTAACTGTTTGCGTTAACTGATTTTAGTTATCTCTTGGCTAGAGCGAAATTCGTTAGTGAAGCTGCTGCAGTTTTGATTACCGCAGCAAAAATATTTGTCTCTGTAAAAGAAAGAAAAAGTGGTCTCTTATAAGTAAATGATCTTGAAGTTATAAAAGTTAAAAAAAAGTTTAAACCTACATTGCTTCTGATAGTCTTAGCGTAAAACTTGGTACATGTCACGCAAGATTTTATCGGTTAACTTTACGTGTGGACGCAAGCAGTGCCCTAAAAGAACAGGAAACCGCGTTAAAAAAAGTTTTACTCAAGTCGATACACTTCTAGGCGGTGGATAAAAAGAAGAGAAGCGAGGAGAAATCCGAGATCCAGGCGAATTAGCTGAAGACGTAAAGCAAACAAACTTGTTCACTATACTTCCAGAGTTCATTGTGAAGCTTAGTTGGCCTCGTCTATTTATTGTGTATATTTACTCGAAAAAATAATGGGCCAGAAAAAATGGAGATACGTGGGAAAGGAATTTTCCCGTTGATGCGTCACCACGCTTTTATGAATAAATAATAAACAACGAACGGCTGTTTATTGATTAGCCAGTATTGTCAGTGTATACATTCAACTTGCAAGCTTGTTCGGAGTGACACAATTAAAATGCTATTAACTGTTAATCAATGTCACGAGGTTTGAATCTAGTGAAATATTGTACAGGTATTCTTTTCAATAAATATGTGTGAAAATACAAAATCAAAAATAACAATAAAATTAATAATTTAATGTGAATATTCTCACCGCATAGTACATTTTAACGTTAAGAGAAAAATTGATGTATATTCTGTTATGGAACGGAATATACTCGGGAGTATACATTGAGTACTTCCGATTATTATGAAAGCTCTATACCCGGTAAATTTCGTTAAAGCAATTTGATTATTCAATTTCATACAGACAATTTATTAAATTTAAGCAAAAATCATCAAAGCTCAACTTGCATTAATGGCAGTACCGCATTTTGGTTTGGAATAATTATAATTTTGATTATATGCATTAAAGATTTTTAAATTCAATAAGTCTATAACTGCTCAAAATAGAAGTAAATTATTTTTATTGGTAGCGAAAAATATTTTAAAGATTGATCATTTTTACTACTGTTTGATCTTACTAATTATGGAACTTAGCTTTTGAAGATATAAAAATATAGTTAGTCAGTAAATTCTCATTTAAAGAAAAGTAACAGTCTACGCAACAAAGTTTATAATCATATCTGATCTTGTATATGATTTAGTATATAGTGGAGATTTCGGTACAAATTTCTATTCGAATTTGCATATGCGATTTCAAATTTCATTGTGAATAATCCATTTACGGATTCCGCGCTGCTAATAATATTAGAGAATGGTTGTATGTCAAAAATTAAAATGGATTACCATGAAAAGGATTACACATACAGTAGATAACACACAGGATTTTGTAGATAATGCACAAAGTGGGATTATGTGTAAACATGTTTTAGCAGCTGGCTGTTTACTTTGCCTATATATGATGGTATAATCTTTTTGACTTAAATTTAATTGATATTACTTAACATATGTAACACTTACACGACATATTTTGTAATACCAAGAATTATCAATTTGATCTTATGAAACGAATAAATCTGTATGAATATTAATCTAAATAAAAAATCAAGAATTATAAAAATTTTGTAGTTAGAACTAATGCATGCCTGGTAAATAATATATGCAAAAAACGTTTGTAAGATGGTTGGTTGGTCACACATCACCGGGAAGTGCAATGGAGTTTAATGTGACTTTACGAAAAACTATATTAAGTTACTTATTTACCTGCCCGAAACAGAGTCGAGGTCGAATAAATTATGGTCGATGATGAAGTAGTCCGTGCGACCAGCAGTATCCACACGGACAGCTGTACACACCGCCTCACGGTAAAACCCCTATAAAGCCGAATTACGCAGTTCAGAGGAAAAAGAAACTTTCGAAGGTCCTTTTCACGTGCTAAAACGCGTTTGAGGATATTAAGAATAATATGGAAATTAAATGATAATGACGTGGATAACGAGGAAAATTAATGTTTAATCGACAAACATTTTAATATCATAAGCTTAATATTTTTAAATTATGTATTAATGTTGCATGTGCATACTTAGAAACAATTGGTTGGTTGAAAAGTTATAGCAATGGCAATAATCAACAAATAGATTTGAAGACGAATGGTCTAATAATTAGATGTTGTTTGGATGTTGAATATTTTAAAAATTTTTAAATATATTTATCAAAGTTTAAATAAACAATAAGTAAATAATTGATAAGTATTCAAATCAAGTTCAAAACTTAAATGTATTTTGTATCACATCTATATAAACACATACCTTGAATAGTCTATAAATGTTTATTTCATGATGTTTGGAAACTTTTTTATTGACGTGAAAAAGGATTTGAATTAAAAATAGTACAAAATAAGCAAATAAAACATAACTTAAAGAATTTATAAAGATGAATTTATCGAAATACGATTTCTGTATCAATTGAAGTAATTGAAATTATTTTGAAATGCACTTTGTATGAAAGATGTGTACCAATTTTAACCTTGCAGATTTTTAATTTATAATCGTTGCATATTCTTACAATAGTATGTAAAATATGTCCTTGTTCACTAATTTAAATTTTTTATCATTATAATCTTTTAATTTGTTAGATCAGTAGGTTCTATTTAAGTTTCGATTTTACCTATTTTTCCCATTTTTTAAACAATATTATTGGATAATGTGCCCTTGGTTACCACTTTACTATTTCTAAAATTAGCTAATTTATTTAACTGTAACTTTGGCGATGGAGCTAGTGGTTGCATAATATTAAATTGATTTTGACCATTGTTATAAGAGAATATCGATTCTAAGTTTGAAATTCAGATTCATTACGAGAACATGCTGACAAGGATTTTATTTGTTTGAACAAGGAATTATATCCTGCAAGTAGAGCAGAATCCACTATCCGATGTTTGTCTACACTCCACTCGTTATCGCTTATCTATTTTAAATGCATGCGCCATCTCGTCTCATTAAATATATGTAAATTTATATTAATCTTTATTTTCTTAAAAACTTAATGTATTATTTGATACAATAACAAATTTTGCTCATTGAGATTTAGTAATATTTTAAAAAATAGTAAAGTTAATAAAATAATTAATTTTAAATATCTCCGGATAAATCCCATCATGCTTATGCATGCATATATAGCGATACCCTTGATTTAAAAATGTTGATTGTCCTTCGTTATATCCTGGTCTATATAACAGAGATAAAGTAATTATCTTCCTGAATATAAATTCCATCTAATCTTCGGATCTAGCTTTGTCATAAAAATTAAAAAATTTCAAACTATATTTTTAAATCGATTTCGAAGAATAATTCTTATGCATATATGCTATCATGTCTTTTTGCGTTAGTAGATGAACTCGTTAATCCGACTATCATTTTCTAAAGTTATGTGAAGTTTCAAACTCTGTTTCACGTTTACTTTTCAGATGGCTAGTTATTATTACTCACCTAATATCTAAGTGTTTTTATAGCGCAGGCGAATAAAGTGGGGTGAGCTCGCGAGTTTAAATTACGCACATCAATATCGTATAAGCTTTAGCGGCTTGCTGCTTATTTTTCTTTCTAAGTAGTTCTTCTATATGATGGAATGAATGCATGAAAATGAAAGGAATTTTCTAAATAGATGACGCAAGAATTGAAATAGCCGAGTAAAATAATAAAAACAATTTTTATTATAATAGCAATTACCGCGCGAGACAGAAGCAGCAATGTCCGCAATGAACGCGCGCATAGTATGGTGTTTGAACTGGAGCAGCAGTGGCGAATTTATCGAGGAATGTATCGCGCACCGCAGGAGATCGGAGCACGCGCGCCAACCTCTCCGAAGCAGGAAGAGGGTAAACGATTGGGTCCGCAGTCTACACAGATGAACATCCAATCTGTATTTTCGCTCGGTCTCGAAAAAAATCTCGTCATCGGCTAGCTGAAAAGCAGGAGGGAAGCTCGGCTGTTGGGGGCTGCGCGGGCCAGTGGTAACAGGCGGCGCAGGAGAGACGCGCTCCCCGTTTGGGTCCCTGGGCGCAACGGCCGTTTTCCGCGGGCTCCTCCGCGGCTTATGGCCGCACAAATCGGGCGGCGGCAACAGGCACCGGTGGGGGGCGGGGGGGGGGCGGGAGGGGTAGGTCAGGGGGCCGCGTCCGAGGCGCGGGCCGGCCGCGCGCGCACTCGGCAATCGATGTATATCGCGCGCGCGGGGCGCCAAGGACGCGGGCGGCCGGCGGCAAGGTCGCCGCGCGGCCGGAGGGACCGCGCGATAACGAGGATAGGCCGCTCGGTAGCTCCGCGCGCTTTGTCCTCGCGCCGCCGGAATATCCAATTAACGCCCGGCAATTGCGCCCGGCCGGTTAACGGCCGGCCCCCACCCGCGAGGGTTCGCTGCGCCCGGCGAGCGCAGGACTTGCCCTCCCGCGCCCCGTGGGCCTCTGGTGTAAGGCGCGGGCGACGGCCCACTCGATGGCCCCGCACCTCCGTTATTTACGGCCCGAGTGATTAAAGTAAAACGGCGCGCGAATCCCGAGGCGAAGCTGCCGCTCGAATGTTTATTCGAGCTACTCTGCCGCTGCGTCGAGGACACAATCGCGTTTACACTTGCGCGACGATTAAACTCGGGCTTTTCTCATTTTCCAGAGTGATGGCAAGCACTTAGGAATAGTCGACCTAACGCTCTTTTCCCTTCCGGCCCTCAAATAATCTCAAAACAACCAACTAAATGTCTTTATACGCTTTATAGTTCCGCCGGCGTTTTTATTATACAACGCACCTCTACCGACCTCTTTACTTTTACATTATTCAGTAACCATTCCGCTCAACTATCACACATCATCTTTTAACGATATTTCTTCATATTTGAATTTTTTATTTTAATAAATTCCCTCTGTAATGACGATGTATTATTTTAATATAATCTTAATGCAAACGTAGTTTAATACGTATAATTAACGTAATGTAGTTTACTACTAGTTGATAAAGAATATAATTTTTGCCGCTGTTTGGCTTCTGCAAAAGTCGCATTACCTTGATTCTCGATATAATTGGCAGTTGAACAATGACCGAAGGCAGTGAAATTGAACAAGTAAAACAATAAAATTAACGGGAAACTTGAGGTTCTTTTAGTCGGAGTAGATAATGGGAAAAAGGAAGTTATGTCTCGCGCTCGAGCTCGCGCTAGTCGGTGTCTTTGCACAATGACTCGAGCGGTTGTCCGCTCGCCCTTATTATTTTCCGTCGGGAATTAATTCCTCTGGCATGATACTATAAGTATAACCGCGGGTACGTCTAGAGGCGAATAAAAAAGATAAAGTAAAACGAGCAGGTTGTAAAAAAGCCGGCCGGTTGTAAAGCGTGCCTTTCGCAAGCGTCTTCGCTCGTAAAAAATGATTCTTTCAATACTAAGTAAAAGCGAGGCGTGGAATAATAACCCGGGCCAGCGTCCGGATCCCGCGCGGATATCCCATGATAAAAAGGGCGGCGGGAGGATATGCCCGAGCAGAAGGGAATACGATCGCTCGGTCGAGACGAGAGGCGAATCATTTGCCGCGCCCGATATATATATATATACATCCGAGAGCCGATCAAGACCGCGGCCCCCTTCCCGCCGGCGCCGTCGCCGCCAAAAGAGGGGGTGGAGCCCAGCCGCCCTCGCGGTCCTCCCCAGCAAGTGCATCGGTCGCAGAGCGGCGCAGATGGCGCTTTGTTTATACGCGCCCCGAGGGCTGGTCGTGTGCCAGCCCGCGCCGCGCGAGCCTCCCGCTCGGAAATCACCGGGGCGCTCGAGGCCCGTCCGCCCGCTGAATAATTCATCGGGTAGGCGCGTTTTTCCCCGGGAGTCGACGGCCTGCCCCGAAATCGGCCGCGAGCCGCAGGTGGGCGCCGATCGATGGCGCCAATCAACCGGTCAGATGCGTCCCGATTGCCGGGCTCGCCGATCGATCGGCCTCGCGCGCGGGCGTGTAAGGCCGAGCGCGCGTGCATGCATATACGCGCAGCTCGGGGGGGCTTCAAAGAGCGCGCCGCGGCTCGGGGCGCATTGCGACCCCTCGCGACCCAGGCTATTATTGCTTTTTTTCTTCTCCCCCGGGCGCCGCGCCGCCGCCGCGGGGGGAAAAACGGGGACGCCGACGCGCCGATCATTCCGCAATAATCCCTCCCAGCACGCCCACGCCCTGGTGTATTCTTATCGCGGGCAATCGATTATCCCCGGGCCCTATTTCCCCCCCGGGCCTCCCTCCGGTAGGAAATTCACTTAGACTCTAAGAGCTTATTTCCATCCGTTATCTTGTTTGATTCATCCGCGATATCCATCGTCTGGTGGCCTTCCCTCGGAAAACTCCGTTCCCCGTTGGATAGGAAGCTGGGAAAAGGTCCCGCGCATAGGTGGACGTGCGTATATAACGCAAGGTGCGCGAGGCGATCGGCTTCTTGGTAGCAGTCGGGGCGATTGATTCGCTGTCTCGCAGCGGATGCACCTTAATCGCGCAACGACAACGGCGAGTCGCTTCTGACTATGCTAATTGGGCCCGAGGCGGCTCTCCAAAGCCACTGGTTTGCTTGTCGAGCGTAAAGCAGAGCACGAGGGGCAGACTAGCGGAGCGGCCCGAGCGAAAGCGCATTGAAACAGTGGTGGGACGCGGCCGAAATTAACCTTGTTGGCCGAGTACAAAGCCGGCCGTTAGCGTCAAGCCTCGCTCAATAACGCGGACAAAAGACGCAGGAGATCGCGCCTACAAAAGTACGCCTCGGCGCGCTCCAACTGGCATATCTCCGCGGCGCGTCCGCGCCGATTTAGCACGATCAAGCACAATGCGCGCGAGCGGCGGGGCCTTGCCCCTTAATAATTCGCCCGCGTCTCGTGAGAAGCGGGGAATCCCCTCGGCGACCGCGACGAGGACGGCCTTATCGCCGATCGCCCATCTTCCCGCTTCTCCTCGGTTATTTTTATTTTATTTTTCATTTTTTGCTTCTTTTTTAACCCCCCCCCCCCTTTTCGAGGAAATCACGCCTCGGGAGCCAAGGTCGAGGGGGGAATTAAAGCCGCGCGGGTATGTGCGGTGACGAGCCGAGTGGAGCCCCCGCAAGCTCGCGTCGCGGCCGACTCTGCACTCGAAGCCTGCAATCGCGCCCACCGAGTTCCCTCGAAACTCGAGGCTGTTCCGGGTCACGGCTTCGCCGGGGAATTTTCGTCGCGAGATTGCGAGATTTACTGCCGATCGTTATATTGTATTTCTGCGCCGACGGCCACTCGACTATCACCCAGCTCGAGCCGAGGTTCCCCGGCTCCTTCAACCTTTTTTTCTTATCCGACTCATCGGCTGCTGCAGGCATGCATACCACTCCTGCATTATCTAATATTCGGTT
This sequence comes from Sycophaga agraensis, assembly GCA_018906755.1. Classification (NCBI taxonomy): domain Eukaryota; kingdom Metazoa; phylum Arthropoda; class Insecta; order Hymenoptera; family Pteromalidae; genus Sycophaga; species Sycophaga agraensis. Next base: position 1,972,530 of record JACCIE010000013.1, read on the forward strand.
ATCGATTTTTCTCCATATTGCAATTAGATTATTTCTAGCTGTAGATTGAATGACGTACGATAATTCCACGGAAATCTTAGGGACCTGATAGACATCTGATCCAGTTGCGATAAAGGAGAATTGATGATCATCGCTACAGTCTAGAATAGTCGATCTGATAAAAGAAATATTTAGAGCTATGTAATACCTGAATATATATGTACATACATTTGTAGCCGTGCAATGTTCCTTCGCCATGCAAGACGTGTACATCGTTGCGCAATGTTTAATAATAATAATGAATTCTTATTTCTTTGGAAAAAATTGACAATGGACAATCTCGGAAAGACAATACACTAGCAGCGCGTGAAATATCCCAAATTACATAATTTTACGTAAGAAACATCGTCAATGTTTAATGTGGAAGAAGTTTGAAGCACTAGTTGGCCCACAAGTGCGTGTAAAAATTCAAAAAGATTAATACACTATTCAATCATGAGACCAACTGGCATTCTAAATTTTAACATTTTGTACAAAGAATTAATTTAATGTACGAGTTCGTGAACGTTAACGGCAATACCGTAGATTAAGACGTTCTATTTCGCAAATGCACTCTATAAATAAATCAAAGGAAAAATCGATCGGATTATATTGATTTTCTTTAACGGAGTCAGTGAGCACCACTGTAATCGGTGATAAGACACAAATCTGATTCGATCTAATGGTATGCTTATTGCTTGATTGAATCAGTGTCACACTAGTCGTTGGGGCTGGGTACACATTTGCGCTTATAAATGGAACGAGGCGATGGGGGTTTTGCCGATTCAGATGTGTTTTGGCGATACTCGCGCACCCGGACCCTATACATTATGCAGGCCGCGAGGCTGGCTGCACCGAGCGGCATCCAGCATCCCGTGAGAGCGAAATCGTTCCTCCATTTCCGTTAAAGCGTCGCGGGCGGTAAAACAGAAGTGGGCCGTCGTCCGCCTCGCGAAAGAAAGCTAAGCCGCGCGCCGTGCTTTGAAAAATAATGAGAGCGAGGCGCACAGAGCCGAGAGAGCGGGGGAGGCGCGAGCGCCATCCGCGCCCCTCCAGGCCCTAAATTTAGCCCGCGTGCGAACGAGGAATGCGGCGATGGGAGGGGCGCGAGCGCGCGCGCGGGGCAAAAGGGCTGAAGCAAGGGCGGCGGCGGAGATAACGAGGGCGCAGGTGAGCCGAGCCGCGAGCCCCCGGCAGGTAGGCGCCGGAGAAAGCGCCGCAAAGCCGCTCCTCCTCGTCTGCTGCCCGGCTTTATCACTCTCCCTCTCGGCCGCTTGCGCAACGCGAGCCTCCACCTGCCGGACGGCGAGGGGCCGGCGTTTAATTGGCCCGCCGCTTCGCACTCGTTGCCGAGCGAGTTCGCAACTCGATTGCGGCGGCCCGGGGACCGCGCGGCGACCGCGCGAGCGCCGCCAAGCGGCCTGCCGGCCAACCTGGGCTTAATGAGCGCCGATGAACGCCATGAGAAGAAAAACGCGCGGCTCCGCGCAAGAGCCAAAGGCCGAAGGACTCGGGAACGAAGCCGCTGTCTCCTGCCTTGCGCTCGCCGATCGATTTTTCCGGCCTCCAGTCGGAAAACTTGAGCGGCTCGAGCTGGCCGAATCTTCCGCCGAGATTGCCTATATGTGTGTAGCTCGAGCGCTTTGAGCGTCCTACGGGCACTTGTTTGGCTCTGTAATATTTAAATAAGCCAAGCTCCGCTCGATCCTTTGGGACGAAAACGCCACCCTCGACGCTCGCAAGAAAGTCGAGCCTTTGTTGGACTGTCACGCGGCGAATCATTTTTCATCCTTTTCATGATCCCGCAGCCACAAAACACTTTCACTCGGGCCTTTATGCACTTGAAGAGGGAAACGCGCACTTTGACGCAAATATTTTTAAATTTTCATTCCACGCGGAATATCAAAAAGGTTTCGAGCGGCAAAGATGCGTGTGCTCCCATTCCCGACGGCCAGTTACAACCGCTCGTAAAAGCTTCAGTAATTTGAAACAAAAATACGTCAGCACACAGTGGAAAGAATGCCAGATAGTATCTCGGAGCCTAAAAAAATCGATCGAGAGGAAATCGATACTTCTTCTTTCATTCCTCTTTCTCCAACCTATACGTGTTATAAATTAGCGAAACACGGCCTGTACTCGACCCATTCGGCCATTTTCTCAAGCGATCTTACCACCGTTTTCACTATTCATCTTTCTCACTTTCGGACATTATTCTCTTTCTCTTCGTCCAGTTTTCTCGCGCGCTCGCATTTGTCCTTCCGCCACAGACATAGTCGCACTTTTTGCCCCTCCCCCACCTATTTGTCAAGTCAAAGCGTCGCAGCCAATCTTCCCTTGTTCCAAATTAATCACTCGGCACTCGACGCGTTGTCCTCGTACTGTTTCGAAGATCGATTCCGTCTTTTCTTCTTTTCCCTCTCTGCGCAGAACACTTGTTCCTCTAATCTTTATATCAAAATTATCTTTGTTCCAGCATACATATTGTTATATTAACTTTGAAACTGAGTTTGAAACTTTAATATTAATTTCGGCTCAAGCCAGTGTGATTTTAAATTTCAATTTGTAATACAGTTTATGCGCAATTCTCTTCTATTACGCTTAAAAATAATCAAATTACTTCAATTGGCCATAATTTCAGTACTACATATATTATAATACCGTATATCTGCATGTCCTTAATGAATGTTAGTAACAGCTGTTTCATGCACAAGTTCCTGCTATGAATTTCAGCATGCGGTCCATATTCGCCTATTAAACTCAGAAATTGTATATACGTATATAGGTCTCTGTAACTTGGTGGCAATTGATACGCATATTTGATAATTTTATGCATTAATTTTATCTTTGTGTTAAAGTAATTCATATTTTATTTTCTTCTTAAATGTACACGTATTAAATTAATTATTTATAATATTAGTATGCAATATAGGATTCCTTATAGATGCAAAACTTAGCCTTATAAGTGTTGCAAACTGTTGATGATGTTTAATTTACTTGTGGACCTTTGAAGCCGTAGAGCAATACCCAATCAATCTTTCAATTTCCGAATATATTTTTAGATAGCTTTTATTATCTTTGTGCACTAAAGCAGATTACTTTTGCACATTTGATATTGTGAAATGTGATAGTTTAATACTTTTATTTCAAATTGATTATAACGGATCTGATTTAATTTAGATATTTGAAAGATATATCCATATGAAAGAAAATATTTAACCGGAAAGTTTCAATTATAAAAATAACTAACAAGGAAAACGTTAACTTTGTATAGACATCACCGTATTCTCCGCGCATACGAATCTGACTGATGTACAGCTTCCGCTTTTATACTTATATGTGCCCTAGTTTCAAGTAATAGTTTTAATATAATAGCATTCCAGTATAGTGAGTATTGTACCAAAATATTAATACATATTTTAAATACTATCATATCAAAAAATTGTAATTTAAAAAGAAATTTATAATATTATCTAGAATAGGTATAAATCAAAGTTCCATCAGAATCTATAAAAAATTATTAAATAACAAGTATACTCAACTAATTTTTTTTAATATTTCTTTTAAGACATAAGAGCTGTGTTTGAAATTGAACAGATTTTCTACGTAGTGTGTGGTTCAATCAATGGTACAATAGTGATTGATGTAATTAGTCAATTAAAAGCGTCGACAGTAACCTTCTTACTCATTACATTTGACAAAAGATCATAGAGCTTCAATGTTATATTTAAATTCTTTTTAGTTAGAATATTAACTTTGTTATATGCTATTTGGTTATCAACCTACACTTAAACTGTAACGTAATAAAAAGAAGCCAGTCTATTTGACACTATTTTCAAAATAGAAAAAATCGTTCGCCTGCTCTTTTTTTACTATTTTACTGAATGAAGATTTCATAATAACTTATCTTTAAAGCAATTGCTAAGGAAATTTTAAATAATATTAACTGATTATTTTCTTGAATCCCGTTAATTTTTCGAGTCATTTATATGTACATTACAATATTTTTCGTGGATGAACGTTTAACTGACTGTGTGCTTTTAAAATAATTGAAAATGGTGTGATAATTCTTAATATCTTAAATACTACTGGTCAAATAGAGGAAGTATATTAAACTGGTATCACGTGAGTTTTGGTATACAGAAACGTTATTGTGGGAGTTTCAGACAATGCAATCATTTTGAAAGCTTTAAGCCATTTGTGGTTGACATTTAAAAATAGAATGAAATTTATGTTCATCATCCATTAACAAAAAAGTCTAATTATGAAAAAACTTTAATAATTTAGATTTATCTTCATGGCCTTTATTATAATTATTAAAGTATCAATAAATATATATTGGGAGAACAAATTTTTTAAACATTCATCAAGATTTGTGATTTTTAAGAAATGCCAATAATCTGTAAATTCAAGTTATTATTTTAATATCTGTATAACATTACAAGAGTCCTTGTCTAACAATTCATTCATTCGATCAAAGCCTTGGTAAATAGTTTTTTCCTCTGCATAGCGGATCGAAAAATATAAGTTAATGTTCATTTTACAGTAAAGTTGTAAAATAAAAGATAATGAAACTGCGGATACTGCTAAAAATATTCCATTTCCAATATCATTGAATAAGGTCCATTTAATTACAATTCTTTCATTTCTTGTACCTTAGATACTAATGTGAGCAAATATTTTTGGGTGGAATTAATTTATCCAATTAAGAACATGAAAAAATAGCAAGGAAATAATAAATTTCAAGAAATGATTATCTTGTTTTGTATACAGCTTCAATAATGTTCTTGATATCTGATATGTTACGCGCTGGGAAAGTAACAAATTCCTCTGTGCAAGTAATCATATATCGACTGAGCGATTCTCCTATTTCAGATCAATTTTCTTTATAATAATATGATTACGCGAGAATCTGAACTCGTGTCAGCTTCTTAAGACTCCTCCCATTTGACTCGGTTAATCCCCCACACGGGCTTGGCGCGATCGTAATTGAAGCTCTCGAGGCTGCTAGGTCGTCGGGGGGAGCAAAGTGGTGGAGGTAAAGTTTGCGAGACGATTAAAGTGTGTAAACGTGGCTTTCAGTCTTGAGGATGCTGTCGCAGAAGCAGTCGGAGGCGGAGCCCGGAGACTGCAGGACGAGCAATGGCGACGGGACGACGCTCGCTACGGGGAATGGCTGCGGGGCCGTGACGCCGGGCAGCTTCGTCAACGGCGAGGGCTCCCAGGAGTTCCTCTCGACCGGACGGACCGGACGCAGGAATGCGATGCCGGATATCCTGGGACAACACGCCGAAACCGGCACTGCCGATCTCCCCGAGAGGCTAGAGGGCCTCACCACTGGTCAGTATTCGTCACGCGTTCATATTCGTGACTCTTTAGGGTTTTGTGAACGACACGAGCGCACGAATTAACACAAGCTGTGTCGAGAGTTTAATTCTTATTTTAATTTGAGATGGGAATTATCGGGGGGATTAAGCCCAGGATAAGCTCGGTTGTTATATGATATGTCTCAAACCGCGGGAAAAACGCAATTATTTTATAAGAACAAGAAATCCTTAATTTAGATGGAAATTTAAGTATCAAAATTTTTTACGGACATAGTACCTTAAATAATACGTGGCATGCTTTACGAACTTCAAAGCAATTAACTCGTTTAGTTAAAATTTCGTAGCAATTGTGTCGCAAAAAGTAACGGCTCTTAATTAGCGGAGGAAACTATTTATCAACTAACAATCAGTCTTACAGTTTAATATGGTAACTAAATTAAGGTCAGCGGGTATCGTACTGTAATTTGTCTAACGATATGGATAATGTTGCAATATCTAATTGTCAGTATTGATTGCATACTAAAATATTGTTTTCCATGTCCATTAAGCTTTCAACTTTGTTTACTTTCAATTATTTTATTTAATCGTACCTATTGTGATGTTAGCATACTTTAGGGATCGTTTATTGAAATATGTCATTTGTATAACTCAAATTTTAAAAAATTATTAGTTATATATGGATGATACCTTAAAGTTACACCTGCTTATATTAGATAGTAAAAACATACTAATGAAATTGCAAAATTTGTTAGCCGAATCGACATAAATAATAAACGGATTTTGCCATGAAAAAATTTTGCATCCAAATTTTATTTGGGTATATAACGCAAATGTATTCTCTTTATAAGCTTTATATTATTCAAAATACTCAAAAAGGTAAAAAGATAAAAGAATATTATAAGAATTCGATTTACAGTTATTTCAAATATTAAAACTCAAATGAAATGATTTATATATAGTATTTGCACAAAGGTCGATATAGCCGTACATAAAACTTTTCTTTACATTACGAATACTCTTTATCAAGTCGAATGATACAAATTCCATACACAAAATATATTTGACTGATTTTGATACTGTCGTTTTATTCTCGAAAATACCAGATAATTTACTGAAAATAACTTTATATTTTTAATTTTTTAGTTTTACCAAATTTCTTTATTTTAATTAAATAATTAAAATTATTTTTTTATGCGCGTATATATAAAATTATGTAAATTTTCGAATAAAAATTCACACGAATAAAATTATTCTTTTTAAATTACTCGAAATAGTTTAATATATACCTATTGTATTAAGTTTTCATGTAATTATGGATAAGTGTATTAAGAAGTAAAAACATGGTTCAATATCCACTCATTTAAAGTTATATTTTAATCCGGTTATATGCTTTGTTACTCTATCCGTTGGCTTATCCAATTGTGCGTTCATAATAGCGCGGAAATCGTAAAAATTTGATCGTAGTGCATAGACAGCAAGATCTAAAAAAGTTAAATTTCTACTTTATATTCTTTGATAAGAAAACTTTTATTAACGTTGAATTCTCGTTTTACATATCATTATCAGTTAAATTTTTTATTATAATGAGCCTTTGATATGTTTGAAATTTTGAATCGAATATCATAAATATTGTATAAGTCGTACGTCATCGAGCTAAAAAATAATCTGTTTCAATGTAAATAAAAAAATTTGTTCGTTTGATTTTTTTAAATTCGGTTACACGATAAAAATAGTACAATTTCAAAATTTAAGAATATGATTTCATTATTCTGACGCCGTACTTTTAATTGCCACTCTTATTGTGAGTCAATATAATATCTCCATCATTTCATTGCTCTTACACCCTTAAAGTGGAAGAAATTCGACGAGGATAGATAAAACATACATGCATATCGGAAGACAAAAGTTTCGCTAAAGAGTGGAGCGCGAGCCAAGAGAAAGATTGAAATGGAACGAGGAGCGAAGGAAAATCGGTATAAAGGGGCGCACGCGATCAAAGTTAAGTCTAGAATGGCCGAGCGCAGTTGCAAGGAGGCGCGGGCGCAAGCTTCCGGGCTCATTCCCGGAGCGGCAAAGCGGCAAAGTTGAAAGACCGGGCAGGGGCTCGGAACAAATTAGCCCGCGCCCGTAATCTCGCGGAATGCCGGGCGCGCGGAGCCCCGAGGGTGTGGGCCCCGCTTCGGGAGCTTAGACCGACTGTGAGCGTTGTTGCAGATTCACCGGCGGGGAGCGAGGAGACGAGGAGCGCCGGCGCCGGCGGCGGCGGCCAGGCGGAGCCCGGGTCCTCGCAGCAGCGCGCCGGCTGACAGGAGCCCAGCCGCCCCCGCGCCCGGGCAGTCCGCTGAGCGCCGAGCGAGCGTCGGCAGCTGGGTCCAGGAGGGCCCGGCCGACGCAGCTTCCCGGGAGAGCCGAGCCGCGCCCGATCAACCTGTACAAAGAGCGAGGAGGCTCGACTCCTAGTTATATATATGAATATATATATATATATTTACACATAGCGACGCGACCGTGGCGCTCAATGTCCTCGATGTGTAATACACCCGCCTCACCTTCCCTCGCTGTCAACCCGCCGCCCCCCACCCGCCGCGCGCCTGCGCTGGACAGCGCACCGCCCGATCATCCCCTTCGCCTTGAGTGTATAGCCGGCGAGGAAGCGCGGCTACTTGGTTCGATGCCCTCCGGATACATGCGCGAGAAAGACGCGCCGAGTCGACGAACGCAACCTTGTCGCACCTGTATTATTTCGCAGCCTCGGTATAGCTGTAAGGGGAAGTCGTAGTACGTGTCTAACAATATCTCATGATGTTAAATGCACTTTCTCAACGCGTATTTAGAAGACTACGAATCGTAGATTGACATTGTGCAATATAAGTATATATATTACGGCTTTCTCTTAAGCGCTCACTCCCCGCGTAAATGTATACAAATGGCCCCTCGGATTCTACACTTGCGCGCAACATGCCGCTGACTGCAACCTGCCTGTGTACATAGTACGATGCGCGCATCCCCGAATAAAGAGGCTGCAAGAGTCCGCGAGCTATACGCGCACTGCCGAGGAGAGTGCGATGAGGTCATGTACAAAAGGGAAGGACTACTCACCCCGATATTTTCAGTCTCTCTATATATATCCTGAGCTCCGCATCTCCTGTCATTTTGTCACCTTGAATTGCATCGAGCAGCGATGAAATAGCGCTTTTGTTGCTCTTAATACAATCGCCTCTGTTCTCTCGGTTCCCTCTTCCTATATCTCGCTGCCCCGCCGGCGTATTATACGCCACCAATGGAAAGGCCTGTTTGAATGTAATCAAAACCTTTGCAGATTTTTTCAATCATTGCGAGTAATACTTCATTGATTCTGGGAAATAGCAAATCGAGGATCGCCAGCTTTTCTAATCTACATTATTCAGACTTCTGAGTTATTTAAGTAACTGCAAAGAACACTTCGCGACGTAGCTGTATAATTAATGCCTCGATGATTCTTGAATCGATGATCGCAACTTTTAACTTAAAAACAAATCAAAACTTTCCTATACTTTGGAGACTCTTCTAAGAAGCGATCAATGCATTCAAAGATATACTTTTCTGGATTTAAATCGCTTTCTCTATCCTGAATCTCTATATCAAACTACTTTCTTTTTGTATCTACCGGTGAGTTTTGACAATTGGACTCTTACGAAACTCCGATCATTCAATTACCAGTGAGTTTTCATCCCATTGAAAGTGAAATCGTGTGAAACTTTTACATAAAGTTTCTCCTATTGAGGATCGTTCTTTTTTGCTAGTGGAAGTACATCTTCATTTTTCTAAACCCAATTCGACTGACATCGTTTACTTCTGTATAGGATTAACAGCCTGTACAATGGTCAGTTTTTGGGAGTCCTTCAAGGACGGAAACAATTTTATTAAAAAGTAAAATATCTAAGGCTCTTTAGACTGTAAATGGAAAGAAATATGACCCAGTTCTGGAGCCAGTCATTGAATCTTTTAGTAAGATTCTCATGGTCAATAAGTACATAAATCCCAGTGATTATCCTCTATCCAGTAAAGCTTAATTTGTCCAAGATACCTTAATGCCATCCCTGTTCATCTGATTTGTTGGTATTAAATATTCTCTATGGATTTCCATCCTTTCTTCAAAAAATTTTTATCGGATTCCATGATCCACTCATTTGCAAAGCGGTCTTCCAGATTAATGTCAAGAACTAAGATGGGGAGTCAATTACTGCATGTTTGCCAAAAAGACCTTTGTTTGAGAGGCTAGGGTATGTAAGGTGAAACAGGATTAATTTTTTAATAAACCTTTTTTGGACTGGAAAATTTCATAGAATTTTCATAAATTTAATACAGGAATTCTTTCTTAATTTCTACTCATCTGCAGCTACAAAGGAAGGGAAATCGAATAATTTTTCAAATGAACTGATGAAATTGAACTGACTTGAGTTGAATCAACATGGTTCTTGGTAAGTGTCAACATCGATACTTGATAGTTACTTTGTTGCGCATTTCACTTACCATCGCGATAGAATTCAAATAAGTTATAAGGCAGCATCTTTAGTGATTTCTAAATTTTTATTAAATTCCGTGATATTCATACGTTATTTAACTTGTAATTTCAGAGACTCTGATAAAATGATGTTGTACAGTACGCTTGTTACTAAGAGTTATACACTTAGGTATTCCGTTTCGTGAAGTTAAGAAGTCAATAGAAAGTATATGTTCTATTATGAGTATTCTAATTAGTTCCCTTTGTTGACGATATTCATTGGATCATTTATGTATGCATCGCGGAATTACAGTTTGAATTTATAACAGTAAATAAAACCAAGGACAGCGATACAAAAAACATTTGTTTGTCGGTGTGTAATTTGACTTGCACAGTATGAGAACTAAAGTTGATCGATACAATTTTGTGCCAGAGTCAGCTGGCTTGTATAGAAAAAGATATAGAGAGCATAGACGGTCCATCAAGGACACTTGAATGGCAAGGGGTCGAGTCTCGATCAGCACTCGGTTCCTTTTTAAGAGACGCAATTCGATGATGCACACCACGTCTCGACCGTCCTTCCCTCGAGCTTTTTTCCAAAAGGAGGATATGACCCGTGGAGTAAGTGCGGGCAAGGACGCGTATCATGAGTTTCAGAAGGAGGCGCATAACTGGCTCGCACAAAAGGCAGGAGACAATAGAGAGGAGGGGAAAACGAGGGTCGCGATTATGTGATATTACAAATCAAGTGGGCCGGCTCGGCCGGGTCGCCTCCGGGATCGACCGATCGACGAGAGCGATCGCGACGACGACCAACTCGATTCTCTTAAAAGCAGCCTCTATATTCTAGTATTATTGCATGCGGTTGATCGACGAGCCTGGGGGAGTCGAATCACTGGCGGCGCGGCGGCTATCGCCGCTCAGCGTCATTCAGGTAGCCGGAAGGGAGAGCCGACGTCACTCGGCGATAGTCCGATATTTACGGAGGCGAGGTTGCGTCAAAATCGATAGTTCGCCGATTTCGAGGCTCGGCTTGTGACGAGATTTTAATTGGACGGACCGCGACGCCACACGCGGCTTATCGGCAAGTGCGACGGGAGCGTGGCGCGGGTGGCGTCTCCGAGAGCTTGTACAATGGAAAGTTCTTTTCTTTTGCGGGCACTTGTAATGCGAGGCCGACCCGTCAAGTAGCGCACTTCGTGCTGTTGACTTGGAGTTGACCTAAGGATCGATAGACTGACATTAATAATGGTTCCGTCATGTCACGTTATAATACAGACGTTCTACTTTCGTTTCCTTCGTTGGTGCGCAGCGAAAAGGCCCATGACAATTGGTTTTATTTGCATTACCGCCGTATTTTTCATATTATCCCTGAGATTCACTAACTTGCCGTTGCTTCTTTCCAAGCCCTTCGCGCATCAGGAGAAAACATGTTTCCTGGGGTCATTCCAGCGTGATCAATATTCCGAAAGAAATTGTCGATTTATGAAAAGTCATAATTCATTGCAGTTGTCTCAGGATTTTATTTCACTTATGGTCGCCCACTGATTTTCATCGGTTTCATTTGTCCCAATTTATTCCATTATTGCACATTACATACATTTTCCTACGTGATTAGTACGTTATACTTTGTAAATATATTATTCAGTATTGTCTAAGTTAGTTAAGCGATCAGTCTCATTTGTATTTTTCCACAAACTTATAAAAATATAAGTTCCGATGCACAATGTTATATTTTGTAGTTCACAATGATGTAGACTTCTAGTTCAATCATAGTAATATTTGTTCGATCCGTGAACTGTTGAGAAAGCAATCAATGTGATTCGATTTTCGGTTTCGCAATTTCTGATTCAAGTTATTACGCGAGTAGCCTTCAAACTTACTTTATGTCGACTGAAAATTTCCAAGTTTCCGCCTCGAAAAACAAAACTCGCTCGTGTAAAATCAAGGAACATGAGGTTCCGTATATATATTCGTGTACAAGTTGAGCTCTCAATAAGTGTAAATCGTCGTCTAGTTCATGAGAAAATTTCGGTAGCAAACAAAACTATAAATTACCAGTTAAAAGCGAGCGACCTCGAAAACTCATCAATGTACACGAAAAACAGGACCCTTTGCCCTTTATTATCGTTTCTCACAACGAGTCGCCGGTAAAATTGTCCCGTCGATATGATGAGCGTATTATATAAGTGTATAGATTGACGATATTTGTATTGAATTGAAATGTGTCATTATGCATATATTACTAATATATTAAATTGCGATGCGATGGAAAGAACCGCTTCATTTTGTCGGTGCTCATTATGTATGCCACGAGATAAAGAGTATAACTGAATTTACTCTTCGATATTGTTTAAGTACAATAATTATAGAAAACTAATCGAGTTGAGCATTTAGAATAGCGTTGCAGAAGATATTGTATTGTATATTTCTAAAGAACGGTGTCAAATATTAATGCACCAAATTGTATTTTAATTAACAAATCATTTCATTAAAGTAAAATAATTATATTTGATTTCAATAATATTCAATAATATTCTTAAAACGGAACATAATATAACCATAATAAGCAGTAATTACTGTATAGATATTTTGAAAATTTTCATAAATTTTGGAGATGAGAATGTTTATGTCGCAAGACATAATTTTATACAATCAGATCTGAAACTATTTTAACATTTCGCTAAATAAACTGACATAAATCGTGATACTAATAGATATTAATTTGATTTTTTAATATTTAGATAATTTCATGAATAATATTCAAGGGCGAATTCAGTGAAAAGTGAATCCTTATTCTCTTGGTGACTACATTCATGTAAATACGTTAAAGATGTTTCATACACCACATAATAATAAAAATTGTGAAAAAAAAGATTATTCAGTCTATACAGGAATATTTCAAAGTTGTGAAAGTTATGACCTTTGGCGCAGGACGTCGCTCGTACTCTCTTCTCTTATTTCTCTCTCTCTCTCTTTCTTTGTATTATGTAGATAATCGAAATGAACTCAATATTAATAATAACACTGCAAATCCTATTTTAATTATTTTTCGTATTTTTTTTAATAGTATCATGTAATTAAAATTAAATTTATGTCACAATAAACCACATCGTCATCTAGATTTTAAATTATTATTTTTGATGTTTGAATTGATTTTAGGACAATAGCTAAACACAAATTTTTATTATCAATCAATTTAAGTAAAATGAATGCCCATAATAAGATACGAGTCACATAAACAAGCACAAAAATTGCTTTTTACATAATAAAATTTTTATTTATGAATAAGTAACATAGATACTTTCATTCATAAGCAACAAATCCATAATTAACGTGTACAATGTGCTTTTAATTAATATTTAAAAAATCAATGAAATATCAACAGTTCTATTACTTATTGAAGTTCTTTTTTTTTGTTTGATCTTTAATTGTGTCTTTTTCCTATTTGCGTATAACTACATTACTTCAAAATTTTGTTTCTTTTCTTTGTCTGCTTTTTCCAAATTAATGTTATAGCGAACATCATTCATATTTACTAATGGTAGTTTAAATTTTCTAGATACTTTTAATTTAGCTTTTTTTCTTTGCAAAATATTTCATAGGCAATGTAAATACTGCTTCATATCTACCTCTGTAGCAACAAGTAAACTTTCGTAATAGTTTAAATTATTACAAAATAAATATTCATCATAAACTTGTATCGCACAATAGGAATATTTACTTTTCACATTACGAAAATAGCAGAAAGTTTTATAATAATATAAGGTAATTCAACCAAAAAGTTTGCTAATTAATTTCGACTTTGATTTTATGAAATACTTCCTTCCACGACTAAATTACTATCTATATTAAAATTTATCTAATTTACTCGCAAAATCCACATTGCTTCATAACTGGTAATATGAAATCTGCTCTCTTTCTTTGGGTTTGAATCATTGTCTAATTTAAAGTCCTCTTCAAAGCGCTATTTCTGTCTCTCGACAAGGTAGTATTATTCTGGAGTGTTTGATTTTCAATTTAAAGCTTAGCTCATTGTTTGAAACCATTTTCATAGTAACTGCTTTTTTTATTACAGTCTTCCTTGCGCATTCATTTGTTTTCTGATTTTGTTTAATACAATTTTGATCAATTACTTTATGTACGATTTATCCTAAATAAATAAATATATTTATTTTAGTTTGCTCATATTTTTTATATGTATTACTCCTAATTTATTTACATGTTTGATTACATGGACTCACATGTTAAGTCAAATCCAGTGATTGTTGGTAGAAGAGAGACGTGCGTCGTCCCGCGGTTAGGTTTAATGTGTATCATCGAGTAGCAGTATATATCAATTGAAATCATCATTATTATATGATTAATTGAAGTGTCGAGTATAAATATTTGTATGATCGCGGTATTGAAGCGAAAGTTTTTAAAAATCCTTAATAAGTCTCTGATATGCTTTTCTTTTTGTGTGCTATGGCGGCCTTGAGCTGCGTCCTGCGCGAATAAGCTCGTTTATCAATGTAGTTACGTGCATGTAGGTACGGACATCGAATTTGTATAGTACGAAAGTGTATATAAATGGAGAATGAACTCTGTTTACTTTCGCGAAACTTATATTCATATCGCTTATTTATTCTAGTAAGAATAAAATTTAATAAGAATATTCGCAAATTAACTATTAATTTAATATCATTATAGAAAATATGCGGTTATTCGGAATATTCCATGTTTTTATTTTTATAATTACTTAATTTATGTTTACATCCAATATTTTTAGTGTATTGTTCACATACATTAGAATAAATAATTTTTTTTTACAAATACGAATATGTCAATCTATGTAATTATGAAAGTTATACGTTAAACCAAATATTATATTATTTTGAAAATTGAGTACAAAAGTACTAAATAAGGTTAAAAAAATAAAATAAGTTTGGTAAAATTAAAGAGATCTAACTGCATTGCTTTTAAGAAATCGGCAAGTAACATTGATAAACGAGCGATTCCGATTTCCTTTTCAAAGTAATGTATACATTTAAAGTCGATTGACGAGCTCAGCGATAACGAATGATACAATCATTGAGCGTGCCAATTATTATAAAAGAAATGGCTTCAACGCATAAAAGTGCCCTGGAAGCGATGGTGATTTGTAAATTATAGTGGAGTAATAATTAGAGTGAAAAAAAATTTATCCATGACAAAAAATTTTATTTCATATGTCTTAATCATAATTTTTGTTCCTTAAAGTTTCTCTTTAGTTCTTAAATTTAATAAAAATCGCTAGTCTCTAGTGTTTTATTGTTTGTGAATCATTACGTCGAGCGCAGAAATAAATACTCAAGTCAGTACACTATTGAATAAATGCATTTTATTGTAATTAATAGACCTTTCCTATTTGCACGATTCATTATAGTACTTTAATTTTATTTTTAAAGATATTTAATTGTAAAAATTTGAATTTAAAGTTGATTATAATGATTTTACCCATTTAAAAGAAATTTTTTACTTAATAATAAAGCTATTTCAGGTATGCTGTTCTGTAAAAAACTTCTATTTTAAGTAGTAAATATGCCCTGTTTAACTCATCAAACTCCTAAAATGATAATTAATTCATAGTTAACTGCTTTTGCATATTCAATTGAATTAGAAAATTCGAAATTTATTATTTTAACTTAACAAGATAAATACTTTTTCTTGTAAAAAGTTTGATCAGATGTTTCATACATTCTTTTTATCCCGAATTATGTTACAGATCGTAGCAGATTTTAGAATAAAGATCTCGTAGTATAAATTTCTATGTTGATTAATTAGAAAAACATGTTTTATATAGAAAAAATCTGATTAACATTAGATTCATTTTAGTTGTTTTAAAAATTAATTTGAAAGGTAAAATATAAATCGGAAATACATTCGTTAATATTAGCGATATTTATCAATCAAAATAAACTATTAAAATATTTCATCGGCTGTATTACTTGTTAGACGTGTAATTTATTTATTTTTTTTTCTATTGCGTATACTATGCGATAGAATTCAGATTATTTTGGTATTTAAAGTATGACCAGCATATATTGCTTACAATAAGCTACGCAATTAGTTAGATAATTTTTTTTTTAAATCTTATAATCTGGTAGTCATTTAAATTATTTTGCATTTAAAAACAAATTTCCCATCAACACGTAATATTTTTAGGACAAATTTAAGCTAGAGGGAAAAACTGTAGCTAGTTTTCTGGGAAGAAGTATATTTTAATATTTTTTACTTTTTTGATAATTTATGCAAAAATAACAGTATTGAATAATACAGTCTGAAAAAAGCAATAACGTTTGCCTCCATAGTTTTTTAGCATTTTCGCGAGGTTACCAAAGGCAATAAAATGTTTCTCACATCAAAGGGTAACTATGCGGATCTTTGTCCACGTCGTACACGTGCGCGAAGCGTTATCGTATTATAACACACTCGATAAAGTACGCGGCTTGTGTACGGACTGCAAACAAATGCCTATCTCACATTGACTTGGGGTTTTCCGTCCTGCATCGTTTAAGCGCCATTCATGGACCAAAGATCGCGATTGCTTTTTTTATTTTTTTTTCTATGTATAGTGTTTCTCATTAAAATTTTCATTTTTAATTTTTATTTTTTTTGTATTAATTTAATTTTATACTAATAGAATGAATTCAATTTATACGGATTAATAAAAAGTTTTTTTTTGTATTATTCATGTTCTACAGCGATTTTAAACTTTTAAAGCAAAATGCAATATGTTGCATGCCTTTTTCCAGCATGCTTTCTGAATTTGCAAACCCCGTATTATAATAGAATATTATAATTCAAATACCTTTTAGGGACACCTGGATAACATTATATGGTAAGATTTAATTATATATATGGTAAGAATTTTAGGTTTAAATTAAGTGTTCTTGATATAATAGCTGCATCGAAATTAGGCACTATTTGAAATAAACAACTTAATCCGTGTTACCATTTACTGCACTGAGGTCATGTTATTGCGATTCCGCAGTGATAATTGTAGTACTTTGAAAAGGGGCAGTTAAATATGGAATGACTCATCTCAGAACGTTCAATTACTTCCTTTATCGCAAAGGATTAATTTATAATTACTGAGGTGTAAACATTAATCGTTTTCATATTTAACTATAGAACGTTCAATGTTCATTATTTCTTTTTATTATTCAAGTATAATATCGCATTGTTAATATTAATAGTCTTTCCAAGTTCGTACCATCATCTATTAAGGAGTTATGGTATCATTTATTATGTTTAATTTATTAGAAAATATTGTTGTTAAATAAAATAAGGACTATAATTTTAAGTGAAAGCTCCAAAAAATTTTATTTGCCTCTCACAAATATAAATATCTGAGGTAAGTATAAAGTATATAAATATCTATGGTAGCTTTAATTAGTATGGGCCTGGTTTTTATTCAAAATAATCGGGGCAAAGCAAAGATAGAATTTTATTGTTTCCAAAAACCTCATGCACAAATTGCATAGAATCATGAAGAAAACTATAATAATATTCGCTGTTGTTAAGTAAATCAATTATTATCATATTTTTTACATTTTCGAACTTTATTAAAACTTTCCATTTTAGACTAAATTATAAATGTAAATTAAAACAAACAGAAATCCATCCAATCGCAATTTCTGATAAAATTTATTTTATTTTTCGCTTATATAAGTAAAAACTGGTAACTTTGCAGATACACGATTAATTGAGAATCGTTTGAAGACATTTGCTGATATAAGGGGCACGACAAAATAACCGTAAACGATTGGGGTAAATATATAGTCCGAATTAAGTGCTAACTTTTGTAGTTACGACATAGCAAGCCGTATACAATGGTATTTGGTTATTATCTGTCATCTAAAGCAGAGCTTTTTTCAATGCCCCCGTCAGTCGGTCTTTTGTAAAAAGCTCACCGGGTGTCGAGCAGGTTCCCTTCCCTACTTGCGATACGATCAGGAGGAAGGGGGAATCCCATAGCCACGTAAGGAAGGGACGCGAGGAAAACAGGAAGACACCAAGCTCGTCGCGAAATAAGCATGATGTTCTGAAGCTCGGCACACAGAGATAGTCATCGCGGCGAAAGAGAACAGCACAAGTAGAACGGAGCTAATGTCAAAATCATGTTAGCGCCGTATCGGACAAGGGCAAGAAGAGGAGCCGACGATTGAGCTTGCAGGACGGAGGCGCGCGTGCGACACACCCACACGCAGGGCGGCAGATTAATCGCGAGCGTCGGCCCGGGTCGCACGCGAGCTTGCGCGTGCAGTGGACTGGCGCGGTCCCGGGCAATCGAGGGCCGTGCGCTCGATGCCGCGCCGACTCGTCCTGCCCCCGCTTCCTGATTGATAACCGGCGCGGCGCGGCCGGAGTCAGGTGTGGGTATTTTCCCGCGGTCCGCCTTCTTCAATCGCGCGCTTCTCGCCTTTTCGACACGACGCGTCGAGATCGGCCGATTCCAATTTTATTGCTCGCTAGGTAGCTTTGTTTCAAAGTTTTTGCTGCAAGTCAAGTGTTCCGAAAGTCGTAGAAGCTTTTCAAAGCGCGCAATGTTTTGTAAGTGGTCAAAAATAATTATCCGATGAAATAGTGTGTTACGTACGTTTATTCATCCAATAACGAAGGTTATTATATACACTCTACAAAATGCCTCAAGTACAGATTCGCGAATAAACTGTTTACACACACTTGCTCCATCATCAACTGTCTGGTTATGTTTACAGAATAATGCAGTGTCATCCAATTTCTAAATTCAGCAGACCTAACAAAGCCCGTCTCATTTTACCAAGTATCTCACACGCCATAAATTGGGCAAACGTTCCCTGTGCCCCGTAAAAGCTTCAATGGCCTACTACACTCGCGTGCCGTTGAAATTTTCCGGATTTGCGAGCTTACGTTGCAACGTAATATAGCAATATAAACGAGGATCGAGTAACGGTTTCACTGCGCGATTCATGAACTAGACGCGCGCTTGTAACAGAAGCGCTTTTAATAGTCGATATCCGATATCAGTCAAACTATTTAGAAAATGGATATTTGCAAGGAACTGTTACAAGATCACGCCAGGAAATAAAAGTTTCGACGAACAAGAGAAGCGCATAAATCACTATGAGGTCACATCGCACCGACATGGGTTTTCAGCATCATGTTTGGGCCGTCAGCAAGAGGTCATCAAAAATAAGCGGTGACTTCAGGTAAGCTTATTCCATTACTACTAAATCTTCTATTCCATTTTCGTCCGACCGTATAAATTAAAACATTTTCATGATTTGTCGTAAGATGCTTTTTATTTTAACGTATCGCGTTAAATTGTTCATAGCATTTTTTCGAATTTTCATTTTTTCGAAGTAAAGTTTTCCCGCATTTCATAAAAAAAACAATATTTACGATACTATCGTGAAGTTTTATAGCACCCTATCGCGATAACAATGCATTTCAGTTTATTTTCACTGCGAAGGTATAAAATATTACGCTCTTGTTATAAAATCTACTAAAGCATAATACGTACTGAATAATAGTTCGTAATATAAAATAACAGGTAAAATAAAGGTTAATAAAAATCAAATTTAAATAGCGGCTCTTTCAATTTATTCAGTGGATCGGTATATTCCAACTATTACACAGGAACTACGCAAAAGTTGCATCATTATAAAAAGCTTTGAAGTTACAATAGTGTAACTAACTTTAAAGTAAACATTCGAGTCGGAATAAGAACGCAGCCATTAGTGTCAGCCAGAGATAATTGTCAGAGAAATCGATAAATCAACATTGCAGCTCCTTGGCCAAGGGGGGAGTGAAGGGCCCCCGAGACCGCGAGACGAGGGAAAATACGACAGGAGAGGGCTCAAAGCGCGAGGCCGTGGGACGCAGAGGCGCCGCGCCGCGCCGCCCGTCGCGTTCAACAAGCATTATTGAATTTTTTCCCTGTTTGCCAAGTGCCAGCCGCTCGCGATCAAACGCTAGATTCGCCGGTAACAAGTTTATCTTGCTCGGCGCTTCGATCGGGGACGAGTCGGCCGACGCGCCGCGAAAGCCGGCCGAGATTTTCGCACCGGTGCAGCCGGCATGAGCGCCGCGCCTCACCCTCTCCATGTCTCAATTGCATTGCAGGTCCAGCAAGGCGGACTCCCCCAAGCGTGGGTACTACGAGACCCTCAAGATGGACACGATCCCAGTAGACGGGGATTCCAGCTTCCTCGACGCCCCGGGGCGGATTCACGGTGATTATTTTACTTGTCCACCCGCTTTGCCCCTTCTCGCTTCACCGATTCTGCTTTCGGCTACTATATACGGCTCGTATACTGTGTTTCCTTTCAATCGAAGTTATTGATACCTAGAGAAATTATGAGAAAGTGTTTGATGTTTATAAAAGCCGCGTTAGTCGTTGGTAAACGATCTTAAGAGGTAGAAAATCTTATCTGTTGTTTTGGTGTTAACTTTTAAGCTTCCATTCCAAGCGGTCCAAATAGCGATGCTTATGTCCTCGAAAACACGAGGAGCTTACATTGCGCTTTAAAGCCCATTATCATTTTGGCTCAATGCTTTGGCGTGTTTCCGGTCAGCGGAGTTGCAACACCTGATGCTTCCCATCTAAAGTAAGTTCCGAACGTACAAAATCATAGTACATTTCAAAAGTTTTATTTGCTACTTGTCTCTCTTAAATTTGCAAAAAAACATGACATATGCTGGCATTTATTAAAAACGAACATGTATTTTTTCAAGGTTTACTTGGAAAAGTTTAAAAATTTTATATTGTCTCCTATCTGCTGGCGGTTCGATAGTGCTTACATTGTTCAGTGTCTACCGACTGGCAACGACAACTATTACTTCCAGTAAAACAAGTAAGCAAAGCACTGCTCTTGAGTGCAGTACCGTGCGTACAAAAATCGAGACAAAAATACATAGCTGGGTAACGGCCGTAACGCGGCTTCAATCTAAGCCATCCGTGGACGTTGGGTTATTTGTAGGCAATCTCGTCTTCTCGTTCACGGCGGGTATAACGACTCTTCTCTTCCTGAAGCTGGCGCGACAATGGCCCGCATTCGCCGTCTCCTGGGAGAGTATGGAGCGAGAACTGTCCTCAAGGCACAGCGCATGCAAGCCTAAGATTCTCAGTCTCGCACTCAAATTCAAGATACTCAGCATCCTTGTTATGGTTTTCGCCCTGGGTAACTTGAACATCGCAGACTTATGCTTTTATTATTAGAATGCGCTGTAATGTTTATTACACTTTTATTATTTTTTTTATTAATTTTTATAAATAAAACGCGTGATAATACTTTTTACTAATAGTGGAGCATCTGTTATCAATTTTGTCTGGATATGTCAGTGCTATGGAGTGCGCGAGCATTCGCGGAGATAGTGACGTCCTCAGAACTTACTTTGGACTTCAATTTCCGCAAGTTTGTAAACTAATTTCACACACATGTTGCATTGTCCGTTTCTTCTGTTCTTTTTCTTGTCAATGCTACATTGACTTTTTCAGATGTTTACGGATGAAAATTATGCTTTTTGGAAAGGATTCATCGTTCAGTTTGTCAATTTCTTATGCACATTTTCGTGGAATTTTATGGATCTATTTTTGATTTTGATAAGTGTGGCACTAACCGATCAGTTCAGGCAGTTAAACCAAAGGCTACATTCAATTAGGGGAAAGGTACTGTTA
The DNA here is from genome assembly GCA_018906755.1 of Sycophaga agraensis. Lineage (NCBI taxonomy): Eukaryota > Metazoa > Arthropoda > Insecta > Hymenoptera > Pteromalidae > Sycophaga > Sycophaga agraensis. Next base: position 1,994,041 of record JACCIE010000013.1, read on the forward strand.
TCATATCACTTAAAATAATTAAATAATCATAATACATATTGCAATTAATAATAAATTTTACTATATACAATTTTTATGTTAGAATATTTTTATCATTCTTCTGATTTTTTAAGATCATAATCAATTATATAGATTTGATTTTTCGATATTGATTTGATCTTTAACAGTTCCTTTGTATATAAGTCTTTATGTTCATGTTTTAAATCTCAACTTATCTTCTATGACATACATTATTACACAATGACGAAGTTAGAATGCATATATATCATTTTCATTAGCATATAAGCAATTATAGTAACAAAAACACCATTACAGCATAGGATGCATGTACTTATTTTGGAATTTGATTCAATAAAAGATCAGATTCCATAGATAACATTTGTATTGATTTTTAAGAACGAATAGGGGTAATATTTTTGTAACACAAAAAATGAATATAATGGGTTCAAAATTTTGATTAAATACAGAAACTTATAAGGACAGATTCAAAATTAAAATGCAATTCATATTTAGAAGACATGGGTGAATTTACTTCTTATATTTAATTCATATGTATGTTAAAAAATAAAAATTAAATTAAAAAAAAACAATAAAAAGTATGATAAATATCCGAGAAACACAAAATTTATATACATACACAATGTATTCGAAACGGAAACAATTAGTTTTGTCTACTTCTTTAGGCAATTTATTTATGTCTGACTAAAATAATTGTTTTCTACTAAACACAGAATTTATACTTTTTTATTTTGTTAATAATGGATTTCAATCCAATTATATAAGTCTGATTGATATTAATAATTATTAATAATATTCTGAAATATTAATTTTATTTTTAAAAATCGAACTGCATATTAGAAGTTTCATACACACGTTGTCCCTGTAAGTGCGCAATTAAAAGATCATTTCTTCAAGATCTTACATATAACATTTTACATCTCGTTTTCTATACACAGTACCTAATGTGTACAATGATTATTTATCGAAAAAGATTTCTGCAGATGTAAGAATCATTTCATTGACATAAGAATCACACCAATCACTGGACGGTAAACAACGACCTACTTTTCGTTCAACAATATTGAAAGCGTAGCAAATTATGCACTGACCACTTTTTCATACTGCACAAAGACTAACAAGGCAAATAGCATTGTTTCACTGTGAAGACTATGCCGGAATCGTGGTGGGCCGAAGTTCGAGTTGACTTTAATCGACTGGCGATGATGACGCGACGCATCGATAACCAGATCTCCGACATCGTACTGCTATCCTTCTCTACGAATCTCTACTTCATCTGTATTCAGCTGCTCAATTCTTTTAAGTAATTAGGTTTAATTAGAATTGTTTATATATGATGATAACTATTTACACGATTTAATGTATAAGAAATAAAGTTAAATTTCAAACTATTGGTGACGTACAAATTGTAGATGTGGAACAATAACGACAAAATCTATGCATTATTGTGTATAAAAAAGTTAAAAGTTAATATACTTAGATTGTTATACAAAATATTAATATTTTTATTGCTTAATTTTTGAATGTAAAATATTCTAAAAACGCGATCTTCCTTTACATTAGGTGAACTATTTGCTTTTAAGATATGCATATAAAATAACACATTTAATCGCGCAAAAAATAACTCCTTTGCGTGTTACATGGACATAACATAAAAAACTAGCAATACTCTACTTACGAGTAAGGAAGAATCGCTATTTTTAATTTCATGAAAAAAAAATATTTGTAATTTTTTATTCTACCTTTGATAATATAATAAACATAATTAAAATTATCTTTTTAATCGAAAAATATATCGTTTCGATACAAAAGATATCAAAATTGATACTATGATTATTTTTTTAAATAAAAAATATTGGAAGTTATACGTAACGTATATTTTATTGTTCATAGGCCAATGCCAAATGCAATTCAAACAGTTTACTTCTGTTTCTCATTTGGCTTTCTCCTGGCTAGGACAGCAGCGGTTTCTTTGTATGCTGCTACAGTACACGATGAGTCACTATTGCCCGCTCCAATACTGTATAGTGTTTGCAGCGCGAGTTATTCTACAGAAGTAAATATTTTATCAAGATTTAAAAAAAATCTATTGGCGAATAAATATTCTTTTTAAATAGGTTCGAAGATTTCTGATGCAAGTGACAACCGACAACATAAGTCTAACGGGAATGAAATTTTTCTCTATTACTCGCAGTTTAATACTTACAGTAAGTACGTTTGTAAGTACTCTTTTCTGTTTCTAATGTAATATCTGCATCTCATAAATAATATACAGATTTAATAGAAGCTTTAGATACTAAACTAAGCATTCCTTGTGTTCTTTCGTTTACATTATAGGTAGCCGGGACGATTGTTACTTATGAATTGGTCCTTGTACAATTCAATGCTGTTCAATCTGAACATCAGCAGAGCGACTCAAATATTACTAAAGTTTGCGAGGTGAATTAATGCTTTATAAAAGAAAAATAATATTTATTCATTAATTGCACCATTAAATTTTTGTTATTGTTAATTTTGATTTTCTTGGATACCACAGTACTTCATCGAGCCATGATGATTAATATAGCAGAAGACTTCGTTCCAGATTATCATTTTTATATTATCACTATTTCATACAATTAAATTTTCAATAAATCGTAGAAAAACAATCGCAATGTGTTCATTGAATATTTGAATTCCTTGCAATGTTTAATTCATTTAGCATACATATCTAAACTAATGTAATTGTAATATAAGATACATCTCGTATTCGTATGTTTTCACATGCACTGTAATCATATATATCAGTTCCACAACGAAAGCACAGAATAAGTCTAGTCGATACAATATGATATAAATTGGGATATCTTATTCACATAGATCTTAAATATTATCGCTTCTAAACGTGAATAAAATGACGATTTATTTATTCACCGTCTGTTCTTTAACTATGTGATAAACTCAGGCAAAATAGTTTATTTAATATATGTGTATATGATACATTTAAAAATGTTATTCATGTATCGCAAAAAAATGAAATTATAATTAGAAGATAATTAGATTCTGAAAATCGGTATTGAAAAAAATGTAAACTTTTGTATAGCTACTAATTGCTATAATATTAAAAATAAATAAAATAGTCAATGTATATGTTTACTATTTATATGTAAATTATTTATTGGTTATTTAAGATAACATTTCTATTTTTCTACAATATTTGCAAATAATTGATTCGTTAATATGCGTCATACCATAATTATAGCACATTAATTATTTATATATATACATGTGCAACATTTTTCATACATTTATTTTTGGTATAAGTCATTCAAATTAAAATAAATATTTGTTAAATGTATATACGGTATAAACACGGTAAATATTGAATGAGAGAAAATTAATAATGCCAAAATTGGATAAACCGTGACACGTATTTTGGATGTCTGTGAAATTCTTAATCTAAAAGCAATTGATATTATAAAAATTTGGAAGACTGAGTACGGTTTTTATGAACTTATTATATATGTTATATGCTTTAAATTGCTTACATTATAATATTTTTCTAACATTATACATGTATTTTTATGTATAAGTTATTGTAATTTATTACGAAAAGCAAATGAAAAACATTAATAAATCTATTCTATTCGATTTTATAGAAAAACTTAATTTATTTTACAAAAAGATTTTTTATAAAAAAAGTATATTTAAAACATTTACAATTATGATTCCATTATCTTATATCTTAATTCTATTTAGCGTATTGACATATTTTTTAAATATACTTTCTCTTTTAATTCTTGGCATATTTATAAGACTTAAAAAAACCTTACCTTCTGGCAACCGGTATTCAACAATGCATCTAACTTATATTTTAAAGATTATTCTATATGTTTTATAGTTGACCGTATATATGAGTCGAATAAAAGCATATTGCAAAATGTATCATTCTGGTCGCCTAAAGGTGAAGGAGTTAGCAATGACGTCGTCATTTGATGTCACATTTCGAAGCGTAATTAACAAAATTTGGTAGTACAATAACACGTATGAATGATCTATATTGAAATTGATTGGACTGCAATTATGTTAAATATTTGAATGTGCGTCGGAAGCGAAGCATTTCTTTAATTTATTGTTTCAGTCTCGCGAAATTACTGATGTCAAAATCCACGATTTTTGAAGAAAAATAACAGCTATTGAGAGAGATGTCGCAACCGAATTCTAATCGTCAGATAATATTGAGTCATCACATGGATTTCGATATAGTAGTTGCTTCTTTATCAAATTGCAAATTGCGTGTAATATCCTTAATTATTTATAAAAATTATAAGTAATTTTGTAACCGACTATAGAGATGTGTCAATAATATCGCTTTATGTCTATCGACTTATACACTTACAAAAGATCCTAACTATACACATAATTTTATTTGAAAATAAAAATATTATTACGTATATGTCTATAGATTTTATGATGGAATACCTTTTTGATGGAATATTTTGCAATATACATATTATTACTAGATTTAGAAGGAACATAAGGTAAATAATTCTTTGTAATGAAATATCTGTCTATCTTAGGATACTGAACTATTAAAAAATGGTAAATAGTCTAAATATAGTTCATTTTAAGATAGAGGGAAATGTAGATTCAGCATTTTCCTTTCAGTTTTTCGCATCGCTCGCACTTCGTCCATCATCCCGTTGAAGTGCAATGTTGAACTGTAGCAACACTACTTCGTAAGTAACAATAGCTCCTGCAACCTACGAGTAACAAAAACAAGAGTCAGTTATATAGAGGCTTCCACCATGTATTAAATTTCACCTTTGCTTTCATTTAACTTACTGCAAGCATAAAATTCCGAGTTATAGAGAAGAATCGATGGCCTGTCAATGCTACGTCGTCAGTTGAAATTTGTTGTTGCAATCGTTGAGCCTTAAAATTTTAACGAACCTCATAATAGTTTGAATTTTATGTTATTTAACATGAGCCAGTTATAAATCCAATTGGTAAAAAAATAACTTGAAATCAATTAAAATAATATATTTTGACATTTGGTACGTCTATGATTCTTAAAAGAAAATATTTACGAATTGTAAGGCGAAATAGAAACATGCATTATAGAAATTTATATTTTCTGTATAATAAAAGCTTGATCGATGAAACTTTAGTTACTCTTTACCTGATCACATCTTAGAACTGACCCCTTTTATGCAAAGAAATGTAAAGGTTTTTTTTACCTCGAGACAGTAATTAATTGATGGGCAAGTATACAGAACTGGCAAAATGTGTTTACACTGATCGTTGATACGGGCAGTCAAGAGCGTCACAGCAGTTGTTCGTCCGATCAAAAAGATGAATGATCCAAAAAAATAAATGGAATTGATGATCGAGTTGGTCGAACTACTAGGCCTTGAAACATTCATGGAAAACCGTCGATTTAATAAATTATTCACATAATAAGATTAAAAATTTAAAAGATAATAGAATTTTAATAAATATTGCAATTACAGATTAAGATAATTCAAATTTAATATTTTAGTTTTTAAACACATGCAACAACCACCTAAGTCTTATCAAATTTAAATAAAATAACATTACAAAAATAAAATTAGGCTTACGACAATCCGTTCAAAAGTTGCAGACAAATAAAATAAATGTTATTGACAAAAGATAATAGTATAATTCCTGAAATTTCATTGTCAATCTTCTTCACGAGAGCACTTAACAATGCGTAACTTTCACGAAGTTCATGCCAATCCATAACGGTTAACTGGACCGGTGACGCCCCAGTAACGCGCTCATTCAAGTATTTATACCTTTCGGCAATCGCCGTTGAGACCTGACACGAAAATAAATTTGCACCAATAAATAAATTATCAAACAATATATTATTATGTAGTCTATATTTGTACTTACCAACATAATAAACAAATCGGTAAAGTTCCAAGTAAATGTGGCCACTTTACTAATGATAAAAATGAATAAGCCTAATGTGAAGTTGTATTCAACTGAAAACGATATTGTTAAATATATTAACATGAATTTTTCTAGTCCACTAATAGCTTTTTCGGTGGTCACGTGCGAGTAAAATTTATTATTACACAGATTTATGAAAATTGATACGATAAAAATAGTGTGTATTCAACAAATACCATTTTAATATAATCATCGTGAAACTCCTTCTAATACGTAATTATAGTTAAAGAATAAAATGATTTTAAATGTTTTCCTAAATTGTACTATGTAATGAAATATTAAATTATTAATCATGGTATTAGTAAGTACTGATATTTAATTTATACTTAATATGAAAGGCAATTTACAAAAATATCAAAGTCAATATAATGATTTCAGATCAGAAACTGGAAAAAGTTTGTGGGGAGCCAAGCTACTAAAGTCCAGGCAATTTATTGCAAGGTGATCGGGCAAAAGAGGCAAGAAGCCTAATATAGGAGAAGCCGGGCGAGAGCGGGATGGCTCAGTGGCGATAACATCGAGTTAACTCACACGGAATAAAGGTCAACGTACTGTTACTTATGATAAAGCGGTGCGATTTATTGGTGTAGTCCTGGAGGTAGTCCTCGAGGGTGCGGTTCCCATTCCAGAGCTGTGGGGGCGTGTTGTTGACCATACTCATGACGTGCTCGAGGAACGCGAGGGTCAGGATGATTACGGAGATAATCAGGAACCTCCATCGCAGCTGAGGCACCTTCCAATTCTGCAAGCTGCTGTATTCGCCGCCCGGAACAAACCCAAAGTCCTGTTAAACCGCTCGGGCGAAAAATCCGCGAAACAATCGCGTGCGTGTGGCCTTCGCGCGATCCTCGATTACGTGTTGACACTCCTGCGCCCTCGACCGCGCGATGCCCGCATCGATGCCAATTAGTCTAGCATTTATGTCGATCGGCGCTCTGCAGTTGACGCCGCGAGTTCCCTCATTTTCGTGAAAAATTAATGCCACCCCAGGGGTCGAGATTGTGCTGGATACTCGTTAGGATTAACAATCTCGTAGCCAAATCAAATAAATAATTTATATTACGTCGCACAATACGAAGATAATGTGAAGCGAGGCTTATAACGATACGTTTTTACCTTGTTATGTACCGATTCCAAGCGCAATTACAAACTCGGAAGTACTAATTTTAAGGATTATTCTGTCTGAAATACATTTTTTGTATGATAATTTCTAACACGTAAATTGCATTTAAAATCAATGTTCAAACTAAGCTAACGTTTAGACTTATTTATTTTCCTGTTTTGTCTTTTCCGCTACGCTCGAGATAATTAATATGTTAGGTGTCAGACTATAACGATCCTGATAGAAATCGGTTACTAGACTACAATCAAATCGAACGGGCTCAAACAGCCTTGTTATAACCCGGTGTGGAGTAAATAGAGTAGCCCTTAACTGTGCATGCGTAAGTTTTAGACTAGTGTAATTACTATAGCTTGGTATTTTAAGTAATATTATTTTAAAGAATAACCCACTCATTAATTCTTATATTCGTCCCGTTTGTGCGTCACACATACTGAGATAATTTATTTAATGAGTTTTGTAATTATTCGATTAACAATATTTATTAAATCAGATTAGATAAAATTTATGTATCAAATATATTAATAGAGGCTAATTTTTATATTAGAATCAATTGGACTTTCAAAAAAGAAAGCTAAATTTTATCTTCAATTCATTTTTCAATTGAGAGAATAAAATGTCCATAGTTGCAGATTATAAAGAGCTATTTATTATACTTATTAAGAAGTCGCTCCATAGATCTCCATTCAAATTGAATTGATATCCATCTTGGACAGAGACGCAAAAACAGCAAATTACCAAGTAGACTATTTCCATAAAATACTGCACCTGCAGTCGCATAGGAAATTCCCCCTGAAATTGAATAAGAAAGTTGGACATAAAAGTTGACAACTTCAGCAAAATTTGTGTAGAATAAAAATATCAGTCTTTTAGAATCAAACTTAGTGGTTGAGGGACTCTCATTGATATACATTTTCTGGTTCATTCAACAGCGGTTAATCTGCTGCGACGCAATAGATAAGAAGGCTTAGAAGGGCACATAAATTTTTGTTTCACTGCGGACCCTTAAAATTTATTGCGAAATATAAATTAGAATTCCTTTTCGATAAAAATAAAATGTGTAGCCTATTAAATTGCAAGGTCATTGGTATATAAAACAACTCTAAGAATCGATAAATTTTTAAAATTTGATAAATAGATACGGATCCAATGTTTTAAAAAATTATTATAAGGCTGGGGCTATTATGCAAAATGTCAACCATTGTTCTTCTGCAATCTTTTTCATTTAAATAAAGTAAAAGATATTAACAAATTTTAAATACTTATATAATATTCGGATTTTATCTACCCTTACGTTACAAATAAATTAGTACGATATGATTTAACTTATAATATGTAATGATTGTACGATAGGGATATTTCTATAATATGATTGTTTAGCAAAGATGTTTAAAATGTATCAAACATTAATATAATAAATCTAAATACAATTCACCAAATAGTATTAATGTATGCTCTTTTGATGATAGCCTATGTATTACGTAATGAATTTTTTAAATTCGTACAGTTAATATATTTAATACGACACAGTTAACATTCTTTCTTATTGAGCTTTTGTCATTACATGAAGTTATTATTATTATTTTTTAAAGTTCTTTGAACCCTGAATTCAGTAGAAGCATGTTTCATCTTATATTATAACATGTATTATTCAAGGATAGCGAAAAAGAAAATTAATGAGATCCTGTCGGATGATATACGCACCTTTTGTTTGGAAGCTATTAGCATTAAGGGTTTTTAACAGGTGTATGACGGAAATTGCCGTCATAACGAATAGCCCAACGAGTACGATATACGCATAAATGGCTCGAGGGCTCCACTTTCGAAATGACAATTTTCTTAGTGAGCAAGACCTGATGAAAGCTATTGGGAGTATACCGAAAAACTGAGCCAACAATAGAATAGGTCCAATTGATCGATGAAAGCATTCTAGATCCTACAAATGCAAACAGTGCGAAAATATAATCTAATGAGTACATCGATTAACATGAATTATGGTATTTTTGTGCTAATGGTTATTCTTAACAAAAACTTTAAAGTTTACTTACATCATCGTCGAACGATTGTCGTCGAATATGAACATTAGTCCGAGGTTTAACAGAATTAAATTTAAAAAAAGCGGGCGACTTTATCGCTCGCTGTTTACCCTTACTATTTCGAGAATTGCTAAAGAGAGAGAACATTTTTCGACAGACAATAAAGCAGCATTTCTTTGAAGCATTTCGATGATTGCGCTCGTTGCTCCCAAGAGGCATTAGCTTTGTATTTTGCAGATTAAAAAACAGAAAAAACATCAAAAAGATAATTATGATTATTTCAAAATGTTTCATCAAATAAAATAAACTAAAATTATTTTAAATTAGTTTTTATGAGTGATTTATGAGGATTTGCTGATTAGCTTAATGATATTAGTTCTATAATTACATTAATGTCCTTAGTGTGCTATGAAGGTATAATCATTCTCCAGTTGATTACATGCAAATGGTTATGCACTATGATTCTTTATTTGGCTAAAAATTTTAATTCACCTTGATTATTTTTAAAGATGATTTGAAAAGCAATTTAGTTTTGTTTACGATGTTTAGAGATTTTTTCATTTTATTATTATTAATATATAATGTTATTGATGCAAAAATTTCATGTATTAATATGTTTTTTCAAATTAATTTGAAATTAATTAAAAGTTACTACAAAATGTTAATATAATTGAGATATAAACAATTTCTTACGAAAATATAATCATGAAAATAGTAAAAATTATGATAATAGTCCAAAATAAATAATATAATAAATTCTTAAAAGAAACAAAAAAGTGCAAAAAAATATATTTCGAATCAAATCATTAGTACTTTTACTATTGTATTCTTCAATATTTTAACACTTCATATTTGAGTACTAGTATTCGACGCTTTCGGAAACCACGTACATAATACTATTCATACAATTTCTTCATTAAAACTACAGGCTCATTTCGAGGTATTTACAATTAATTTACAATAATGTAAAATCTATTTCAGAAAAGTATGCTAGCATTTATCGCGACTATAAGCAAATTGAGAACAAGTTCAGTAATTGTTTAAGATATATAATGATAGAAATTTTGTAAGCGAATGCCTTTTATTTAATTAACCAACTAAAATAACAATTGCAATTGCTTACCTTCTCGCAAAAAATATTTTCCAATTTTTCAACATCATAATGCGGCTCGTAATGCATGAACATCAACTTGCTGTTTAATTTTTATTAAGATTTGCTACAAACTCCATGGTAAAAAGGACTGATTCCTCTGATACAACTTATTCATCTTGCACGCAGGGGCTTGAACCGACGAAGCGGGTCTGCCGGCGCAGGCGTCCCGTACCCAACCGATCGCTACCCCGTGAAAGCACACACTGACTTGAGGCAGACCAGGCAAGCACCCTGACTTCTGCGCTGAGTATATGATCAAATCTATATACCGACATGTGCATACATTTACACATTTACGCAACAGGGAAAGGCGCCTTACGCTAGTAGGTTCGGTTAGACATTAAACTATTATTGTCACTTATGTTATATTGAATTGTCGAAATCTCAAAAAGTCCTACTTTCGTTTCAAAGTCATAAAATTAATAAAAGTATACGTACATAATCTTTAAAATATATATGTATTATACTGAGTCATACTAAAACGATTATTCCAAAAATTTAAAACATATCGAATGGATCAATGGATATATTAATTATTAATAATCAAAAATTCATATTTTTTAATAAAATTACGTTAGAAATGTATCAAATTGTAAAGCGAAATTTCATGTACAAATATAAAATAATTTTTTTATTACTTTTTAACGTTTTATTGTATCATTTACAGTACTGAATTGATGAGTACTGTATTTATATTTTTCGATCTTTACGTAAATTTTTTCTTCTTTATTTTCTCGATAAACTAGATAATTGCTAATACAAATAATCAGAAACCAATATCATTAAAGCTGTATATAAATTGTTCATTTTACTATTAAGTCATAATGTATACAGATTCAGATTACCGAATTCATGTGTTCAAAACTGCACATAACGTTGAAATTTATTTAACATTTATTGTAAATAATAAATTTTAATAAACTCAATAAAGAATCAACCGTTATTATAATCAATAGTGTAATAAATGCTTCCTTGAATTATTACATGCAGAATCTGTCAAAAAGGGTTAAGCAATTGATTTTTAGTTTATTGTACTGCCCAAGTCAATATTTTATGTAATGCATACAATGACCAGCAAAAAATAAAAAATCGTTTATCCATAAACTAAATATAATATATTACACTGAACTATGTGATATTTTCATATATACATTCAGACTTATATTGTCATATATTATGGTATGTATATTAGATTGGTCGTTTGATACTATAATTGCAATATCGTACATGAATATATTATCTCAATATTTAATTATATTAGAATATATTGCTTAATTCTATACAAATATTTATAAATATATAAGTAAATTTTTTCTTATATCAATAATTCTTTTTAAATTATAGTACTTTTTAAATGTAAGAGAAGAAACGTTTTTATAAATAAATGTGAAGTATTTATCTATAAATTTCAAAATATAGATGAATTTTATGATTAAGGTTTGGATTCGTACCTATTTGATTTCTCAAGTGTTATATTGCACAGCACAGATAATAAATTTTCTATAATGTTCATTTTTTAAATATCGTTGTTAAAAAATATATATTTTCAGAGGATATAAAAGTCTTTAGTAAAAAGACACTAAACACTAAATTAAAATTTTTATATATATTTAAAAATAAGAAAAAGAATTTTTATATTCTCAATTAAATATCTTATTGAATCAAACATTTTATTACAATTTACAAATTGTGAACTACCATATAGCTCTTTGAACACCAGCCATTTTATTATAATCAACTAAATGACGGAATATAAATCTAGACAATCTCCATCGATAGACAGTACCATAACCTCTGGATGTTATAACACAACGGTTTGTTCTGAAACGTATAGCAGACATTCGAGGAATATCATCAAAATCTTTACTAGCTATATCCTGTTTAAAAATAAAAAAAATATTTAAATGTTTTTAATATTCCATAATTTATATTTACTAATAAGCAAAAATATTTGAGTATTGATAAAATTTTTTTAACGTATCATGTTGGAAATTTTATTATTGTGCACATAATTAAAATTTAAGATCTGTGTATCAATATTAAAAAAAAATTTTGATACTGCAACAGGATAGTAACCATTAAATATGTTAAAAAAATATATTTTAAAATTTTGTTAAATTAAAAATAAAATATATATTTTAATTTAGATCTCTATTTTATGTTGCACTTAATACAATACTCAAAAATTTAGTGAATTTTTGAATTTTTAAATTTCTTCAATCGAACCCACTTCAAAGTTCATAAATAGCTTAAAATTCTTACTCGAATTTCTTTTGGGAGAATATCATTTCTTTTTATTGAAACAAGTCGTAATCTATCAGGAGCATAATCTTTCATTAATTTTCTTCTTTTCATATCCTTTATTGTTTTCCATTGGGTCCATTTACTTCTAACTTGTTGAAACTATAAAAAATTACTTAACATAAAAATGCATCCATGCTACTATTTAATAATAAAATATTTATTTAATTGTATTAATAAATATTTCTGTAAATATAAAAATCGTAATTCTGGATATTACAGATACTTGTTTGTAAAATCCAAACTGTTTATATAATTATAACCTATAAAACTTCTACATGCGTTAATTTGTGTTAAAAAGTAAAATTATTTATAATAATTTGTTAAATCTGTATTACTTACTCCATATTCCGTTGATGTAGGATTAATATAAAAAAGTTTTGAGAAAATTGAGCTAAATGCCATTATCACATGACATCTGTATAAACTCGTTTGATACTCGGATCTCCGTTTACTGCTATTGGACGACAGCGCATGCGGACGAAAGCATCACTGTACAAGTTCTTTATTTTTTGTCAATAATTCAATATTTGAAATATTGTATTGAAAGTTAAAATCCTCTCAGTAAGACAGTCTTATCGAATTTTCCTTCATTAGCGTTATATTGTTTCAGTTTCAAATCTTATTTAAGCTTTACCATCAATACTATAAAATAGAATTTCTAATTTTATATTCAGAGAAAGATCTTTTTAGGAAATCAGGATAAAATTAATACAGGAAAAAAACTAATATTAGTTTCCACAGCTTCTTTATTTGCGCTCAATCGTTATTACCATTAATTGTATGTATGTACAGAGAACTGCCATAAATTAAAATCAGATATATTGAAAATCGTACTACGATTTATTTATATACGTATGCATGCGACTAAGAAACATCAATTTTTCCTTGATTATCATACTTTTAAAAGTTGGAAGGTAAAAAACGGATGACCGTTGAAGCATTCGTAGTAGAAAGTGGATTTAATTTTTTTTATTTAGCAGTCATACTTTCCGTAATCGAAAGTATCGAGGAAAGTAATCAACTCTTAAAAAAAGTTGGCTAGTTTTCGAAAAACCGGCACGTATTTGGTTCAATACATTTTATTTTTAGTTTTTTTTTTGTTTTATTATACCAAGGAATATTTGTCATTAAAAAGTAACATTTATAAAATTGATCCTCATCCAGTATACATTTAGTTACAGAACAAGTTGGAAAATTCAATTGACGGAAAAAAAGGAAAAGAAAATCAAAGCGCCAGACGCCATTCGACATTATATTGTATAATAGTAGGTATGTATGTAAAAGTTGACGGCGACGACGTTTTAAGTAAAAAATAACGAACAATAATAAAAAAAATGAGATGTTTCTCGAGTATCGCAGATATAGGATTTATTACTTCCGTATAATAATTAGAAAATATAATTAAGCTGAGCTAAATTATGTTGTTTTCTTGTTGTGATCTTCCATACATTTTTTTGTGAAACAGGTGTACACAAATTATATATAGCATTGACGGCGCGCAGTTAACAGCACCTCGTACCCTCCCGCATTTGTCCGATCCCTCGTCGCTCCCACATTTCCGTAAAAAGCGAGGCAGGCGAGCCTCCTTTCCTACGAAACTCTTTGCGATGGAAGAAGTGCTGTCGGAGTCGCCTGGGCAGATGTACGCGTTGCTCGTCAACGTGAGCGGGGCTGTTGCTGTTGCTGCTGCTGCTCGTGCTGCGACAGCCCCGCCAGGAAAAGGGGGTGCGGCGTAGCGTTGGCGGCGATGTTGATGTCGTTGATAATGGTGGTAGTGGTAGTGGTGCTGCTTGCGGTGCTGCCGCCACTGGGCTCCCGGAGGACAGCAGAGTGTCGTCCGGCGTTTCGATTGCGCAGAAACTAAGACTACTTCTTTTTTGCGGCTTTCTCGGCGGCCTTAGTGACCTTTCCGGTAACATCCTTGAAGCTGACAGCTTTGATAACACCGACAGCAACAGTTTGACGCATGTCACGGACAGCGAAACGTCCCAGGGGTGGGAACTCCTGGAAAGCCTCGACGCACATAGGCTTGGTCGGGACCAGGTTGACGATAGCCGCATCACCGCATTTGATGGCCTTGGGGTTCTGCTCAGTCATTTTACCAGTACGACGGTCGCATTTCTCTTTGATTTCTGCGAATTTGCAGGCAATGTGGGCAGTGTGGCAATCGAGCACAGGCGTGTAGCCATTGCAGATTTGACCAGGATGGTTAAGAACAATAACCTGGAAATGAACAATTTTTGATTAACATACAGTTGTAAATTTACCTTTTATGATAAAAAAAATAATATTGATAGAACAATATTAATACAAGTATAATTTTTTTTATTTTATGTATTATTAAATGAAGGGAAAATGCATAAAATCAAAATTAGTAACACTGGACAAAATCTATAAATATAACAAATTTAATACAGCACTCAGACGCATCAACCGTCAACGGACAAAATCCTCCGGTGGAAACCGCGAATGATTCAAAAAGATTTTCATCATTGTGCTGGGTAAAAATTGATTGTACAAATAAATGAATTCATTTCTCACCTGTGCCAAGAAGTCAGCAGCACCTTTGGGTGGGTTGTTCTTGGAGTCACCAGCGACGTAACCACGACGCAAGTCTTTAACGGAAACGTTTTTAACGTTGAAACCAACGTTGTCTCCGGGAACAGCCTCAGTGAGGGCTTCGTGGTGCATTTCAACTGACTTAACTTCAGTTGTGAGTCCAGCAGGGGCAAAAGTAACCACCATACCAGGTTTCAAGACACCAGTCTCGACACGACCTACGGGTACCGTTCCAATACCACCAATCTTGTAGACGTCCTGAAATGGAATAATTATAGTTTAGTGACAGTTTTAATTAGTTATTGCGATTATATTTAAGTATTAATGAATCAGACGCCTTAAGCCGTCAACGGATTTTAATCCTCTGGTGGAAACCACGAATGAAGTATTATTGTTTTTCATCATTTCAAAAGGTAGTTAAAAAGCGATTTGCTTTTATTAAATCTATATAAATTTGAAATTTTATTGTAGATTGAAATCTAAGACATAATTTTACTTTTAAAAAGACATTTACCTGAAGTGGAAGACGAAGAGCTTTGTCGGTGGGCCTGCTGGGTGGCAGGATAGAATCAAGGGCTTCAATAAGGCATTTACCTTCAGCCTTTCCGTCTTTACGTTCAACTGCCCATCCCTTGAACCATGGCATTTTGGTGGATGGCTCCAACATGTTATCTCCGTGCCATCCAGAAATGGGCACGAAGGCAACAGCTGCTGGGTTGTAACCAATCTTCTTAATGTAGGAAGATACTTCCTTCTTAATTTCCTCGAAACGGTTTTCTGAGTATGGTGGGTCAGTAGAGTCCATCTTGTTGACACCAACAATCAACTGCTTCACACCGAGAGTGAACGCCAACAGGGCGTGCTCACGAGTTTGACCGTTCTTCGAGATACCGGCTTCGAATTCACCAGTACCAGCAGCAACAATCAATACGGCGCAATCGGCTTGCGATGTACCAGTGATCATGTTCTTAATGAAATCTCTGTGTCCAGGAGCATCAATGATGGTGACATAGTATTTGGAGGTTTCGAACTTCCAGAGCGCGATATCAATAGTGATACCACGTTCACGCTCAGCCTTCAGTTTGTCCAATACCCAGGCATATTTGAAGGAACCTTTTCCCATCTGTAATAATATTTTCTTATTAGAAACCATTTTCTACGTTACTAATTAAATGATTTTAAATAATCTTGATTCAGACGCATCAAGCCATCATAAGAAATGAATCCTCTGGTGGAAACCGCGAATGGATGGTTAAAATTTATCATCATTAAAATATTTTGTACAAGCTAAAAAATGTAATACTTGTATGGTTTCTTATAGAATTACAATACACCCCGCAAATTAACTTAACTATTGAATAATAGAAACAGTATGTTAGAAAATGTCATTACCTCCTGGGCTTCCTTCTCGAACTTTTCGATGGTACGTTTGTCGATACCACCGCATTTGTAGATCAAGTGACCAGTGGTGGTCGACTTTCCGGAATCTACGTGTCCGATGACGACAATGTTAATATGAATCTTTTCCTTTCCCATGTTGAATGGCTGTTTTGAACTATCGGGTCAAATCTGAAAATATAATAATAGTTAAAAAATTAATTAAATACTACACGTTTTCCGAAATAGTTATAAGTAGTCATTTTTAGTTGCTGTACTTGTGAACTGTTCATTTTTAAAAATCTCAGTTCCTTTTTAACTGAAAAACTAGGCAAAGTATTATAAATAAACGTTTAAAGTAATTAAAGTTCGAACGATAATGTATTTATGATTCGATCGATATTAACAACCAGAAAAATGGTATTCTACTTCCAACTAGGTAAAGGGTCAAAGATCGATTCCGGTGTTTGCAATTTGCAAGTTTTTTATTACCAAATTAAATACGAATTAAGAGTGCAACTAAAAATGACTCCTGCATTTACACGGCTGAGAATAGTCCCGAGAGTTTAGGTCGAATCGAGTTGCCGTACGAAATCCACGTGGCGTGCGGTACCCTTTGAACGTTCTCGAAACGGCAGCGGCCGGCAGCCATTTTGTACGTAGCGCGGACGAGTAAAGCAGCGTTGCCGAGAAAGAGAGAGAAAGATGTTCTGCCAGCACTGGAAAGCAGTGCGCGTCCCCTTGCCAGATTTTTTCTCTTTTGGTGTCATCGTCACTCTACCATACGGACGTGAAAGGGTAGAGCAACAGAGGGCAATGCTCCGGGAAAAACATTTAATCAAGTGAAAAGCGTCAAGGAACAGATTGACCAAGACAATCGAGGGAAAAGTGGACAAGCGAACCGTTCCGTAAGAGGAACTAGGAACGCGAATAGAGAGAGATGGAGAAGCGGCCGCGTGAGGTGAAAATTCCTCCAGGCAATTAAATCGGCTTTTCGGGAGCGAATTAGTTAAGAGAAAAGGGAGTGGAAGGAAAATGCACGCAGTCGCGGAGGAAGCGAGGGAGCACCTGGCATGCTCGTAAGAAACGTATGGCAAGCCCGCCATACGGTTTGCCGAGATTCCATCTCCCGAGGGAAGATGGTCCTTGCGTGGGACGACTCGGGTGACTCGGGTGACTCGGGAAGCGCGGGTAGAGGAGTTAGGAGTCAGGGGTCCAGGTGCGGAGGGCGTGGACGGCGTCGGGTCCTCCGGGCGGGCCGGGCCGGGCCGGGCCGGCAAGAGGAGAGCGGCCCTGACAAGCGGCGGAGCGCCATTATCGGCTTCCGGTCCGGCCTCTTTCTCCCCTTTCTCCCGCAGACGACGAGGACACTGGGAGTCGCGGCTCGCGGCGGGCACTGGGCGGCCGGGGCGGGCCGGCGACGCGGCCCCGGGGCCGATGGACCGCTCGGCGGGGGCGGCCACGCGCCGCCCGGAGGCCCGGGCGCCCCGGGCGCCCTGGGCCCCGACCCGGGGAAATATGCACTCCCGACGGCGGCGCGGGCCGGGCGGGCCCGGGGCAGGCCGGCCCCCGGGCGGATGCCCCGGCCCCGGGGCCTGGGCGCGCGGATTCGCCGGCGGGCACCGGAGCCCCCGGAAGGAGCATGCACGACACGTCCACTCACCTCAAAATGCCACGACAGAAAGAGACCGTGCGAGCGGAGTGAACTTGCGCACGGGGGGAGCGGCGGCGGTCGCGCCCCCGCCGGCGACCGCCGCGCCACGATCGATGGCGGCGCCGCCGCCGGGCGCGCGGCGGCCGCCCGGCTTGCGGGCCTCGCCCCTCGGAGAATCGGCCGGCCGGCCCCCCGGCCCCCCGGCCCCGGGCCCGCTCCCCCGAGGCTGAATTTTCCGGGCTTTCCGAGCTTTCCCGGCCCGCGCCCCGGGCCCTGGGCGCCGCCGGCCGCGGGGGGGCGCCCCCGTCGCCGGGCCGAGGGCGCCCGAGGAGCCCCGAGCCCGGGCGTCCCGTGGCCGCAGCCTCGTGCCGCGGTGCACCGCCCACGGCCCGAGGGCCACGCGGCCGCCCTGCAACGGGACCCCGGCCGGACACCCGACCCGCGGATGTAATTCCGCCGGCGCGCCCGGGATCCGCACCGCCCGTTCCTGGGACTCGCTGGCCTTGCCCGCGCGTCCGCTCGATTCCTCTCGCCTTCCTTTAAATCCCGGACGATTAGCGAGCCACCGGAGCTCGCACGAGTCCTGAGCGTCTTCGAGTCTCACTCCTTCCGACTCTATTGCTCGGATTCTTATTAGTGTTCGAGACCTCAATATTTTTTTTTGGTAAATAAGAATTGGTCTTCGCTCTTAACATAATATCCTTTTCAATCTTGACTTTCATTTTAAGCATCACCACGTGCTAAACATATTGAGTATAGGTATGAGTACTATGAACGATATCCGTGCGAGATTGTAGCATGCGAGGTGGCAAGAGGCATCGTGGCTTAGACCACGTGGGATTTTTTTCGGAATACCAAAATCGAGACGAGTTCGAAAACCAAGTTTTCCAGGGTAGGCAACGTTGATGCACATCATTTTATTCTAGCATTTTTATTTTTATAAGTTCTTCCGTATAATCATTTCTTACAATATATTATATTATATTAATAATAACTTAATCTTAAGATCACCTCGTTAATATTTTAAGTTTCCAAGAAAAGCCCTTAAAAGAACGGTACAAATTGTCTAAATTTGTGCTTCACAGTAGGATAGACTGCGGCTCATAATAACTCGCCTAATATATCTTGCGTTCTATTTATTTCTATGGTATCGAATCGCGTGGAGCATACCATATGTCTATCTTGTTTGATCGCTCGCTTTTATATGACGACGCTTGTAATAAAGTTCAACTCCAGGTCGTTATGTTTGGCCGTATGTTAACTGGAACGTCTTCGAAATCGAAGAATAGAATATTCTGTTTTTAAATTATCCATAGTTAATTATACTCGTAGTCATTGCCGGCGGAAAAAAAGAGATACTCGCCATTCGAAATTTTCGCCGTTTCAAAAGCGGATGCTACGAAAGAATAACGGGACACGTCGACGTCAAGTGCAATACTATGAAGAAAAGTGACCTTTCGAATCGACCACATATCTCGCCGCGTACACTCGAGCATATACCGTTTTTTCGCGCAGTGCTTTAACAAGAGACGTAAATCATTTGGCACTCGAGTCTCGGTGCATCGCGGCCCTATCTTGGCTGCCTGCTAATTCTCGGTGTTCGTGGCAGGTACTTGGCAGATAACGCGCCAAGCCAGATAAAGTAAACTGGAATTCTAGAATTCACACGAGAGACAAAGCCGGTGCAGAGAAGAGGCGAAAGACTCGTGCACACAGAGAGAAAGGAGTAAGTTATATACACGTATATACATATGTGCAGTAAGTTGATTAACGAGTACGAGCGATCAGAGGAGTAGCTAACGTGCTCGAGGGTGATTGAGGAATGCAGCGAGTGCCTGGCAATCGCCGTTGTATCGGTGCAGCGTAGGGCTCGGGAGAGCCGGGAACTCGGGACTCGGCTCGGGAAAACCGTCCGAAGACAAGATCTTCGAAGTGGGAGGGGAAAGAATGCTCCTTATCCCTAGCGTAAGCCGCTCGAGAGAATGCGGTCCTCTCCTGTCCCTTGGCCTCCTCGTTTGCGCCTTTTCCTATGCCCATGGGCGCCTTCTTTTTTTCATTTCGCTCCGGGCGTTTGCATGTTGCTGTCCCCCTCCTCCGTTCTCATTGGAGCTAGGGCCAAAGCCTCGGCTGAACATCTCCAGTAAGCATTTAATTATATGTAAGCTACTCTTGTCCCTACTAATCGCACTATCGCAATTAGCGCATTGTAACGTAGTGCATCGTAGGTGATTACGTAATACTTCGTTTCTGGAGCATGAGAAGTGTTAATTTAAAGATTATCAAGTCGTTCAATTACCAAAAGTAACACCAAAAAGTACTTCTCGATTATTCTAAAATATATGCAAAAAAACTTTACCAAAATATAGCTTCTAAAACTATATGAACAAAACCTTCTCTAAATAACCTTGTAAATAACTTTCAGAACTAATTAGTTAGTTCTCTTTTAACTTTACTTCGAAAACTTTAGAGAAAAATAAAATAATATAATGAACATTATCTTTCGTGTAACGTACTATAGTTAATAATATAATTTATTCGTCATTAAAAAATTATTGATAATTCTTTGTTTTATAATATAATATAGTAACATATTATGTTACACAGGTGACATACTGTTATAGTTATCTAGTTCGGTTCAAAAAATACGCAGGGTTTTTTTTTGCACAAAAGTAAATAAATTCTTATATAGATTAACTTATCTAGGCCAACCTATATATTCTGCAAGTAGAGTGTGCTCATAAAAACGGTAAATAAAGCTCTGTAAGTTTTAAAGATATCGATCACTTTGAAGAAACTATATATTGATTGCACACTTATTTAAAGGACGAAGTCCAGAGCATTTTCCGTTTTTTAATGCTGATCAATAGAAAAATAAACAATATTTTATCACTTTGTAGAATTTTTCTCAATAACGATTTAAATGTTGTTTAAGCAGTAAAAATATTGTCTGCATTATTGACGAGTTCTAGTTTAAATGCACACGTTTATATTTTGTATATATACAGAGATTATACATATTTTTAAAGTAAATTAGATCAATTAATATAGAACTTTATATAGATGTAACAATATACAATTTATAGAAATGAGTCCGTACGTTCAGTAAACTCTAACGGGATTGGGAGTCAATCGGTTTATGCTTGGAAGGGAATTTACATTCGGACATCGTAAATCACGTGCAACCTATAAATATTATTGTCGAGTATAATACAGTTATGACATTTTCCACAAAGTTTTCAATTCTGTTTTGTTGAAGTTGATTTTAATTTAATTGACATATCTTGTGCATAATATATTCTATTAGAGAAATACATAAAAGTTATGAAGATGCATAAACAATGAGACTAAGTGTTGCAAGGTTCATGTTATAAGTACACAAAAATAAAACACGAATTCAGCGATGAATTGGTTTCTATGAAAGACTATCTGGTGCAATAAACTTTTCAGGCGTCAAAATTAGTATTTTAAAGTGGCTCAAGTCTCTCAAGTCTCGTGTTGATTAAAAGGCATATCTAAATAAGTTTCAAATTTGTTAGCTGCCGATGACAAATTAAGGGAACTTAATTTATACGCTCTTGTTCGAGCTCCTGTTAATTGCCACCAGTACATTCATTATAACAACGGAAGTACGCGCATACTTCGACCATAGCTCTGTGTAATTTTGACTACATAGGTATGCGCGCACGAAGCATGTCATCGGTTCGTCACGGCACGTGGTTCTTTTCGTTTTTTTCGCGGTTTTCACCGCGTAAGCGAGGAAGAAGATTTACGGCTGCTCCAAGGCTCGTCGTGTTAACAAACCCATATATCGCAGCGAACACAGTTCAAAGTTACTACAGGGCATGCGTGCAAAGCCCGCAATTAAGTAAATGAGTTAAATCGAAAAGTTTTTATCGATAAAATTAGTTTACGAGAGTATGCAGGTAATCCCCGAGTTTATATAAAGCGTTAATGACTTTGCCAATGCCTTTAATTTGAAATAGTTCTCTTGAGAAAATATATTTGCCACAGCTCTATACTGCATAACATATAGTACTTACAGGTGAGATATTCTCACCGTCAACGAGTGTTCAAGAGTGAACTTTAATTCGAAGCAACTTTGACTAATATTGCAGATTACTTAAACCTATAAGAGTGAACAATTGCCTAAGCAGCTTAAACCGAGGCCTTAACTCTGTTTTCACTCATATAAATTGGAATCGTAATTGGATTGGAAAGCCTTTCCTCTCTGGCCTGCAACGAGAGATGCAGAACAGGTGGAATTCTTAAAAAGGGATTTCCAACGGAATTGCAGGTGCGCGTCAGCAGTCGCGCGAGTGCGACGAGAAGTGCACAAGACAGTTGACCGGCTGTATACCCGGGATTTCGCAAGGGTGGGCGCATTCTGGAAAATCGGCGGAATTGGCGAAATGCTTGACGGCGACGCTCGCCCGACTCCTGGCCACTGTCCCCGGAGCCCCGAAACAAAGGAGCGACCCGAGGAGAACAGGCGTCGCGCTTCCGGCGGAACTTCCGGGGCGAGCGCATCTTCTCGCCCGCGGCGCGATGCGCAATGGTGCGCGAGGCGCACCGCCCGTGGAATCCGGCCGCGCGCGAATCGCGCACTCGCCCGCTGTCTAGGCGCGCGAGCCGCTCGCAGCCGGCCCTCCGAGGGCGCGGGGGATCAACGCACGGGGCAGCCTCTAAAGGCGCTGCGCGCTTCCACGTGCCATGCCCATGCCACTTTCGTCGGCTCAAATGCGAGCCGTGGGAAAGACGTCCCGGCGGCTCGACTCCCCTCGGTGCCTTTTGCCAGCCCGCATCGATGCCACGCGAAAAAGTCCGATCTCGGGTACCAGCCATCTACGCTAGTACTTACCTTTTCCATCGCTGTCTTCTTTCCTCTTTGAACCTATGGGTGTGTAAAACCGAGTCTCCTTTGCCGGCGAACCTCTAATTCCGCGAGGTTCGAATTGGGGTCAAAGGATGCGTTAGTGTCCTAATCGTAATACGTCTATTCAGAGATATTCTTTATTTTTTGCTTTGCTTATTTTTCCTACTGACTTTTGGTATTTATTTCATACTAAGAATTTTGTATGTAGAAAGATGAACTGCGCATCGGTTAACTAATATTCTACAGAAGACAATTTGACTAGTGAAATAATGAAAATAATTGTTTTTTTAATGATTTTATATGTACTGATTGGATTTATTGTGTTTAAAATTATATAAAATAAATTAAACATAAAATTATAAATATTATTTAAAAAAAACTTGATTTTCTGTATGTGATCGTCGTTTTACCTATTTATAAAAAAACGACAGAAAACTTTGAATTATTTACTAAAAAACTAATTAACAATTTAAATTTCGAAATAATTACTAATAAAAAATTATTAGTTTAACACGTAACTTTATATGGGATCCCTTATAACAATCCCCAAATGCTCAGAAATAAAACGAGGCTTCCGTTATTCAAATCTATATTAATACTTTCAAGTGTGAGGAATTTCCTTATTCTGTAAAAACATAAGGTTGACAACTTCGATTGAGAAAAAATTGTAATATAAGATATAAAGAGTATTTCTTACTGATTTTGTGATACTGCTTTTTCCGGTAACTATTTTGTATTTTATAACTTTTCTAATCCAATTTCATGATATATACTTTATTATCAATAAAAGTAAGCAATAATGTGCATTCAGGTGATTCGTGCCCATATGATGCCCCCGATTGATACAGTCTTAAATGCCGAAGCCACCTTAGTCAATATTTCGAGAATATAAGCAGAATAACATTTTAAAAAAATATATATTTATAATATATTTTAAAAAATATACTTTGAAACTCTTAATATTAAAGGTAATGCAGTCATAAAAGATAATAAAAATTATAATTCAAAATAATATATTTATTATATTAATCTAATTAATAGTATTCAAGATAAAAGTAAAAGATCATGAATTAATTATTTTTAAAAATTTCTTAATTTGAAATCATTATTTAATGTATTAAAAAAAATTTTAACATAATGCAGAACTACGGATCGTTATTAACATATATTATTTTAGTTTCATGATAATGCTTACTAATAATCTGAGGTAATTATCTGTTGGTAGATTCTTTAAAGAAATCTTCTAAATCCATCATCGGTATATTACATACAAGTTACGTACAGTTTGTAATAGATGGCGCTACTATCTATGTAGTAACTGCGAAAATCAATAATGACGAGAACTTTCTGAATTCGGAAAACGAATAATTAATAAAGTATACTGTTTTAAAATATACATGAGTGCATATATTATTTAATTTTCTCTAAATAATAGTCCATATGACTTTAGAATCAAAATCTTATTAAAATAAATTATTTATGGATACCAATATTAAATGATATTTTATATAATTTAGTTTCGTGAATTTTAAAGTTAGTAAAAATAAACGAATATACTTTTGTTTAAGAATATTTTATCTCAAGGGCTGTCTGCAATACCGACATAGTTATAATTCAATAAGAATTTGGATATCCCAATAGATTTACTTTATTAAAAGTCTATATATCGAGAATTATAATTTTTTGTCAACTTTGTAATAAATTATTAATAGAAATAAAAATAAATCAAAATTTAATTATTAATTTTTTTATTTATAAATTATGATAATATACCAACGGTTAAATATAATGGTTAAAAGAAGTGATAAAAGGATAAATATTAGAATGTATTTAAACAATATTTAATAAAATGAAATAAAAATATATTTTGGAAATATGAAGGGATAATAAAGAAACGTAGATACACCGGTTTCAATTGTTTCTATTTATATTTTTCAGGTTTCTAGTTCGTTCTATGGCGAGACATTCGATCATACAAGAGCAGTTGCGCACACGTATAATAAATAAGAGAGACGTGGTATGGACATCATCATTCTTTCTTATACACATTCTTTCTTTCTTTTTTTGCTTATGTATATATTTTTATATACTTATACGTGTGTGATAATCGCTAAAACTTTTGGAGAATTTAAAAATAATGTCTATGGATGCTGAAAACACGTATAGATATTGGATGAAATTACACATACGATACACACTTCATACGTTTATTAACAATTGCTCAATCTTGTATAATAAGTGGAAACAGATTGTTTATAGCAAAGTATCTGCCGCGTAACGTCATCTTTTATTTTTTAATCTCATTCGTTTAATGCACATTTATACCTTCGTTAAAACCTCCATCTCGAAATGTATACACAATAATATATGCACGCGTCACTTTCGTAACGTAAAATTCGTGCAATTACACACTTCTATATTATAATATCGGAGAAATCCGTTGAACGCTCGCCTACCGAGTAAAATACACTGCGTACACGTGTATACATATACGCACATTCTCATAGATCGTTGTCTATCGTTCATACGATTAATTTTCACCTACATATTCTTCTCTTCGTCACTCGATTATTTATAAATACGTTTGGTCATGCATAATGTTGAAATGTCTCTCGTCCCTACAAATGACAATACGTCTTTTCACCCAGAAAAACACACAGATTCTTTAACTTTATCGCCTCTTTTGTCTTTTCACTCATCACATTCATTTGCACTTTCGATCGTGCATTTTTAATTATATGTATATATATATATTATATATATATAATTATCTATATAACTGCACGTATTTACAAAAGGTCGTTCGTTTAATTGTTCATTATACTTAATATCGCGAATCGTTAATCATACATTTATTCCTGAGTGACCGTTTAATAAGTGCCTTCGTAGTATGTTATTTTCTTCATTTATTTCCACGCTTCGATTGCGTTTTCTTTCTGCTGTCTTTGGCTTTCTTTATTATTTTCGTTCCGTGTCATTTCACTTCAGTTTTGGTATATGTATGCAGTGTATTGCAACTAACTGTTCAGTCCACAACACAATCGAAATATCCCTTTTTTAATTGCGCTGTGCTCATGATGAAGTTTTGTTATGCGAACCGAGAATTTACTCACCGAGAATATCATGTACGAAACGAAGAAATGAGCCATTGATCGTAAAAATCTGAAAGTTGAGTTAAGCCAGTATATTCTTTATAGCTTCGCACACCCCATAGAGAAGTAATGGGAAGTGAATTAGGGAGAATAGTAATTGTAATAGCAAAGCAAGGGAATACATCAAGGGAAGTTTAAGATGGTCCTACGTGTATTCTATGTAACCGATGCACACGTTAATTCTTCGTTCATCTAGAAATGCGCATTTACGGCTTGATATGAAATTTGTCGTGATAGTGCGATGGTGTCACTTTTAAGGTTTTTATTATTATCTCTGCGCGCCTGGCTTTTTCTTCTTTGAGCTTTTTCGATATTTCATTCATTTCATATTTCATTACTTTTAAAAATAAAATGATTGAAAAAATTAATTATATATTTTCGAAAATGACAGAAATTGATCTATAGACCTAAGTACCTGAATAACTCAATTATCTATTACTAATCATTTTTTTAATAATTCTATTATATAAATTAATCATTGAATAAATTAATCGTTAAGTAAATTAATGACATGAAATTTCCTGCTCAAAAAGTGAGAATATGTTTTGTTTTGTGGGAAGACGAATACTTTTTAGAACTATACTAAATGTTGATCACGATAATAAACTTTGACACAAGAAACTTTCTTCGGATTAAAACAGCCTTTGATTATATTTACACGGTTGATGCTCTTGCATCTCAGTAAGACAATTTATCAGAATTTTCGAATATATAAAGACTTTACAGATTATTTTAATACTTTCGTAACGCGAATAAACATCTCAATAAAATTAATAGCGTTAGATAATAATGTTCAATAATCATTTTCTAATATCAATTAAGTACTATAGTGTAATACGAATAATCTTTAAGATAATAATATAATAATGACAATAAAACGTTACAATTATATGTTGTTATACATTTTGTGATTTTACCTTTGTTTTCACGCTACAATCTAATAGCAATTGTTTGAAAAAGTGTCTATAATCTTGATCCTTCTTCTTCGTGTCTAGTCGTTATGACGTACATTGTATAACCGTGTAAATTCGTGTCCTACATATATCCTTTTGACATTTACAGATATTATTTCTTCATTTGATTACAGTACATTGTCTCGTTGACATTTATACTATTATTTACTCGATTATTTCATTGGCAGTAAAATTTTCACATGCCCAAAGCTACACATTTTAATCACAAGGTTACATAGTTTTGAATTCTTGTTTTTCAGACATTTATTAAAACCTGCAGTCGCTCGTAAATGAATATAAATTACGAGTGAGATATCTTTTAATACGTAACAGTATTGCAGCTTAATGTAATCGAATTTCCAATAATCTTTATTGCATTATGAAATATTTTCTTTTCTTTTAAATATGCGATATTAATATAAATAGATATATGTTTACAAGGTATAAATAAAACATTAAAAAGGGTTTACAAAATGTTTTTTAGAGCAATTCAATTAATGAACTTTTATAGTTTCTATGCATTTATAGTACAAGGGGACATTATCTGAATCTCCATTAAATTATTAAACGAATTCTATGTAAATAGAGTATCAAATAAAAATAAGCAATAAGTAATTACCATTCAATGATGCAAATTCTGTTTTGTATAAACGATGATGTAAATCTTGCACTTGAATTTTATTTGCCGTATTTTGTGGCTGCTGATATTCAGAGTTTAGAATGCAATGGTTATAATTACATCGACAGCTGTAGGTATCGTATTGTACGTAAATATCAGCCACTGCGATGCAAGTGCAAGAAAATATTTATCCTGATCAAACGATCATTGTCGTGTATTTTTATAGGATTGGCACGTGGAAGTCTTTCATAAATGCACTTTTCTTATGATTCGGACGACAAAAATTCGTCTTAAATGTTATATCTACGATATTATTCGGTATTAATTTTACAGGCTATCTGACTAAGAGGAGCAATTGCTTTGTAAGGTGATGAATGATGTGTGTATGTGAATGTATTTATTTCCTCACATAGAAACATACGCGTCGATGGTGGAGTTACAAAAGTATCAAGCAGTCTCTCGATCGGTTTTACCGTTTTTTATTATTCATTGTTGAATACTCATATTTATTCTATTATTCGTTTACTATTTAATTTATTATTTATCATTATTTGTGTTTTTTAATTTTAGATTCGTTTCCGCGAGAGCAGGTTAACCAAGTTTTTTGTTTTATTGTTGATTATTCGTAACTCTAAATGTGTAAAATGCGCATTGAATTTGATATTTGTATTACCGTCTTTCCCTTGTCTAAAAACCCACCTTTTTTGGTTTTCTGGGTCAATTAACTATTCCGAGTATAAACACTATTTATCTCTCGCACGTTAACATTTGCGCTATTATTACAAGAATTTATTACCTAAAAATTAAGGTGGCAGTCGAGTTTCATACTTGTTCGGCACCTTTGGTTCATCGATCAAACCCCATTATGGTTGATACATAATGATTGGTGGAAATATACATGTCTAAAATGCGTTTAAAATCTACCTATTAATTTTTCCATCTGCATTGTAATTCCTTTTGAGTATTTTTAAATACATTCGCGATATAAGTGTATAACGCAACCTATTATCTGGTGTAACTTGTAAGTGATTGAGTGTGCATTGCAAATGAGTGCGTGTTGTTAAGTTATTACTACATATATTATTTTATTTGCGGTGTTTTTAAGGAACAAAGTTTTGTGTATCATTACTTGTGTAATATAAATATCTTTTCAGAAATTGGGTATAATTGAACCATAGAAACTGTCATTTAATAATTGTAACTTTATACAATTATGCTAATTATACTGTGCTCTTGCATTTTTTAAAATTAAATTGCAGTTGATTAATTAAAATAATATATAGTTAATGACTATATTTATTTAAAACAAAATTCGTTTGCCGTGGTATCATTACTCTGCAAGATTTATTAGCGTTGTTAATTATAACGAAGAGTACGTACGAACCGAAAATGAACGAGTTGATTTTGGAATTCACGGAAAAAGAGTGAATCCCAAAAATATTCTAGGATTTTCTCGCCCTTTGCATATTACGATGAACCTTCGAGGGAGTAGATATCAATTATACATGAGCTGAATTTCTCTCGTATAGAATTTGTAGTTTTTTGTTACTCGTTCATTTTGATGGTCGTACACACTTTTATATGTATAAACCGACAATTCACGATATTGACATTCACTTGATATTTAGCATCTAAAGTAAGGTATGCGTTGTATTTAAACGTTATTATATAAAAATTTATCGAAGAGAAAAAATCTTATAGTCACGATTATCTAGAATGCAGTAACGCACCCACGTTACTAATTCGTGTACACATTATCAAATTTGCATTGGCCACCTTTGAATCGTATATTATAGAGTCTATCGAGCACAAAAAATGAGATAGAGATAGATTTTGAAAAATTCCCCTTTAAAAGATCCGAGAGGAGTGTTTATGGCACACGGTATCACGGTGGGATACCTTTGAAAGAGTTGAAACAGTTACGCGGGAGTGACGATAGCCTCGCAGCAGCACGTTTACTTTGCCAGTGTATTGTGTCTTTCTTCCGTTGGCCCGCGTGCGAGTAGCCAGTGAGCTGAAAGTTTGAGAAGCGCGTCTCGGTCGCGCCCCCGTCTCGCGACGCATATATAATAAAACACGTCGGGGGAAGTTTGCCGATCCGAGTATTCGGGCGCGTCGAGCGGCCGCGTGCGCCCGAGCCAGGGCGAACCGTGCGTTCCGCTGGCCAGTAGACGTGTGCCCCGGTTTTCGGAAATTGAGTTGGTCCCGAACGGCGTTTTTTCCAGCGCACCCAGCAGTCGGTCGAGCCTGCGTCGAGCCATGAGCCGCAGCCTGTCGGAGGCGGGCCCGCGGCGCCCCGGCAGTCGGCCCACGTATGCTTGCGCGCGTGACCGGCCGAGGGCCTGGGGGCTCGATCGGGTCAGCCGGCGAGGTGCAACGTCGAAAGCGCCGCGCGCGTCTGGCCGGCGTCTGGCCGGGCCGCGCGCGCCACGAGCCCGCCGAGACCGGCAGCGGATCTCGATCTCATTCTCCTGGGGCTCGTCGGGGAGGAGGTCCGCGGGCCGGGGGACGCCCGAGGCGCTTAGAGGGCGAGGACGATCATGTAGTTGATGAACCTCGACTGGGTGGTGGCGGTGGTGCCGTTGAGCCGCTTGGGCGCCTCCTCGTCGTTCTCGCTGGCGGTGGTGTCGCCCTTGGCCTCGACGATCGTGGCCAGGCGCTCGGCGAGGGGCAGCGCCTGGGCGGCCTCGGCCTCGGGCGCCTGGGCCGGGGCCTCCTCCTCGAGGGGCCGGCTGTTCAGGTGGATGCGCACCCCGGGCCGGGTGGGGAGGGCCGCGAGGGCCTCCTCCTCGTCGGTCGAGGTGCCCGGGCCCTGGCGCCCGCAGCAGCAGGCCTCGGTGGCGCGCAGCTCCGCCTGGCAGCTGAAGCAGATCAGGTCGCCCTCGTCCGTCTCGGAGAGCTCGCAGTGGGGGCAGCGCTGCTGCTGCTGCTGGAGCCGGCCGCCCGCCTCGCACTGGGCGCAGGCCGGCGAGTCCTCCGAGTCCTCGCGCTCCAGCGCTCCGCGGCCCTGCGGGTCGGTTCATCGATTACCCTTTGCCGCCCTCGGCCCCACCCGGGGCCTTCCTTTCCGCGGCTCGCGCCGCCTGCGCCAGGCTCTTTTAATGGGACTCTTGTGCACCGAGCTTCTTACGGGGCTACCCAACTTTTTATTACCACAAGACTTTTCTATAGGTTTTTCCAGCCAAAGTATTCTATTGCCGGAAACTTACTTGCGGCTACAACTAAATTATCTTATAGTCTTAGACATCGATTAAGGTGCAAGATTATTTGTTATTCAAATTAATTATATTTACAAGTTGTACTTAACTAATTATCAGGTGCTCTATACATTTAGAAAAAAAAAATAACACTTGTAAAGTGATGAATTATTACACGAGGCAGTGATTTAAAAAAAGGAGACAAAAATAACAGTAAAACTATTTGGGATTTGTACAACAAAAATAATGTCAATAAGGCAATAATTTTATATATACATCATCAATTGGAATACACATATATTTTAAATAATTTTGGCAAAAATATCGAGTGTAGACACGTACCTAACAATTCAAACATTAAAAGTACATACTTCGGTTAACATAACTTGGAATTCGTTAAGTAAACTTTTGGTAAAGTCCTTCAATCCTACATTAAATTCAGTGAAGCAATTTCTTCCCTGGCCTGCGGTTGTTGAACAGTAATGGAAATCTTTATATTAATATCCGACGAACGATAGTGATTCGTGTACAACTTGCAGGCGACGTTTCTGCAGAATGATTGACGCAAGTTCTTTGATCATTGAGGAACGACGAAGTGAACTTACACGAGGCAGTATCGAGTGACGTATTTTTGGACGGATATTTCGCGCCGTATTCAACTTTTGCATCGACAGTGTGTAGTTTATAATTAGCGAGTTTGCCAAACTTGAAATAACATTTGCTTTGTTGAAGGCGAACTGTTTTCAACTAATTTATTCCTCTAATGCGTTCAACGCCCGCGTATAGGCAAACTAAATGCAAATGTCAGTACTCTCCCGTGTTAATAAATATCCGACTTGGCAAACTGTTTTATAATCCTGTGCAAAGTTGAAAAATTTGGAACAAATGTTAGAAAAGTAGGCAGGGAATCGCGGGGCTCCTTTCGGCAGGTAGCGAAAGGTAGACTGGTCTGGGTCGCGGCGCAAGGAGGGCCTCGCGGTCTGCCTCGTGGGGTCGGGCGCTCATACTCACGCAGCCGTGCTGGAAGCGCTCCTCGACGTAGCGGCCGGCCAGGGCGCTGGGCGTCCGGGGCCGCACGCTGCAGGTCCGGCTCTTGAGGTCGCACTCGCTGCAGAGCAGCAGGTTCGACTTGCTGCCCGGCTGGGAGGCCGCGTAGCCGTTGCAGGCCAGGAGCTGGGGCCGCGCCTGGGCCTCCTGGTCCTCCTCGTCCTCGTCCTCCTCGTCGCTCTCGAAGAGCCGCTGGCTCAGGCTGCCGATGGACTTGGTGTCGCTGCAGGCCGAGGCCTCGAGGCCCATGGCCGAGGTCGGCCGGTGGCCCTGCTGCGCCTGGGGGTCAGAGGCCGAGGGGGTGAGGTGGGCGAGGTGGGGGGTCGCGGCCCGGGCCGCGCCGCGCTTACCTGCAGCGTCTGCTCCTGCAGGTAGCGCTGGATCCGCTCGAGCCGCGAGTTGCCGCGCTCCACACGCGGCCCAGTTTCTCGTTAAATGATGCTCTCGCGGTTGCGCTCGTTGTCCTCGACGCTCGAGCTCGAGCTCGCCCCGCAGATCTGCATCTCGATCTCGGCCAGCCGGTTCTCCACCTCCCACTGCTTCTGCTTCAGCTGCTGGCTCATCGAGGCGTTCTCCGACTCGAGGCAGACCAGCCGGTCGCGCAGCCGCTTGATCTCCGCGAGCAGCGGCTCCGGCCCGAAGAGCGGCGTCGTCCCCTCGCTCATCAGCTGCGTCATGCTGTTGCACGTCATCCCTGGGGAGGCAAGCGACCGTTAGTCCACACCGGCTCCCAGCGCGACTTCCTGCGCGCCTTGCAACTCGGTTAGCACGCCGCATGCACCATTCTAGACTGTTTCGCACGCGGGACAAAGTCACTCTGAGCCCGTGTCCTATTCGATTCGCTGGCAGTCCCACGGTATCCAAAAAAAAAAAAACACAAATCCGTCTCCCCAGATTTTCAGAAGGACGCAAGTAAAACCTGGTGGATTATTCGATCGATGATTATATGGCCATAATAAGGCTGGGATGAAAAGAGGAATAACGAGAGGCGCACTGCTTGGGTCGATTCGCCGATCAAGTGATACGTTCAATGGAATATAAACGCGGGAGCCGAAGCGGCGCTTGGAAAATGTTTAAATCGAGCCGAGTGCGCGCGGCTCATTAATTATTTAATAGGGCGCGTGGATTGCGCGAGGCGGGCGGCCCTCGGGGATCCCCCGGCGAGAGATGAAAATGTTTCGAGCCGTAAGCACGCGGGCGAGCGCCCCGGGCGATCCGGTCGATCGGCCCTCGCCGCCCGAGCGTGAATATATTTATATTAAGTGGACCCAATAGGGTGGGGAGAGACACATCGACTCGCCGGCGGGCCGCAGACCCATGCGCGGCTCACGCCTCCGCGGGGAGCCCGGCTGCTAATTAGCGGCTGGCGGCCGCCTAATCAGGGGGCATTCTTTCCTCGGGCCGCCCCTATCGCCGCGGACTCGCTAATTGCGCCCGGTAATTGCGCCGGGACCTTTTTCACCGCCGAGCGAGCCGATATAACCGCGGCTCGACTGCGTACCTCGTGTACATATATATGTGTGTGTATTCGGCGTTCTTTCACCGGGCCGGGAGCGATCGGCTCCTCGAGGACGGCGGGCTTGTGTACTCAATTAGGGAGGCAATTCGAGGTGAGGCGGCTGGGCTATGTACCCGTTACCCGATGCGCATTCAGCGCGGGTTAGTTACTGACTTATTGGCTATCGGAAAACCAATGGAATTTCTCCGAGAATTACATTTAGCTATATAGGAAGGGCTTCGATTCCTCGAGACGGACTATATTCCGCCCGGAGGCCCGGAGATTGATTACTGTATTCCGGCGGGGAGATGCGCCGCCCGCTTCCGGCGCCCTAGGAAAACTTGGAAGAATCCCCGGATATTTAATACAGAGCCGCTGGGATGCCGGCCCTAATAGACACGGTTGCGAGCGGGGCAACTTTGTCAGCGGCTGCGGGATATTGGAAACGGCGCGGGCGGCCGCGCATAGTTATACAGTTGGGCCGAGGAATCCGCGCGGGAAGACGCCATCGGGATTAAGCGATAATAACTGTATCAACGCGCTGGCCTTGGAGAGGCGCCCGAGGCTCCCGGGGAATTTCCCAATGACTTTGCCCGCGGCTAATTATCATCGCAGCCGCTCGAAAGAGAGATAAAGCGCCGAGCGGCCGCGGCCGGAGATTCCGGGAAGCAACGAGGCTGCGGACGATATCACGGGGAGGAAACGTGGAGCAAGCATGAGCGCACTTAGCAGCAGTAGAGAGCTCGGCAGAAGCCTACCGACCGCAAGCACAGGGACGGCCGGCTGAGCAGAAAGAGCGCACGACAGAGACAGAGGGCGGATGGCAGAAGACGCAAGCCCCCGAGGCGATCGAGCGGAGGCAGGTGGGGCAGGTCGGGCAGGTCGGGCAGGTGGGGGTGGCAGGTCGGGCTGCGGGAGGCGGTGGGGTCGGGCGACTCACCCGAGTGCGTCGACTGGCGGCCCGTCGACAGCTGGGTGGCGGCCGAGGGGGGCGCCCTGGCCGTGGCGTCCTCGCTGCTGCGGCCGCTGCTGGAGCCGCTGCCCGGGCTGTCGGGGCCCGGGCGGCCCTGGTGCAGGTGGAGGGCGTTGGCCTGGGCGGCGCCGGGACCCAGGAGGAGGCCCCCGGGTCCGTGGTGCGCGGCCGAGAGGAGGGGCCCCGAGGGCCGCGGGGGCCCGCGCGACCCCAGGGGGCTGGGGCTCGCGGAGAAGACCGAGTGCCCCAGGGAGTGGCTCGCCCGCATGTCCAGGGGCGTCACCAGCATCTCCTCGAGCGGGATGCGGCCCCGCGACTCCACCAGGCCCGGGGTGCTCTGGCACCTGCCCATCGCCGCTGCGGAGTCAAAGTCTCAGGGGTACTGCGAGGCCCGGGCAGGCCCGCCCGGCCCCGCGCACCCTCGCCCACACCCGCACACACCCCCACACACCCGCACCCTCGGGGACTCCTAGCTAACTCGTACAACCGGTCCTGATTCTTACCGTCCCCTGGCTATCACCCCCTTACAACTCCCGCTCCCATAAATAACATTCATTGGCTTCAGAGCTAACGATAAAGTACAAACAACGGCAATCTACCTTGCGATCTACAAAGAAGAATGGAAATCAAAGAAACGAAAGCAGTTAAAAATTTTAAACAAATGTCGTTCGTTGTCCGTTTTCATGTACAAAAGGGCTTGACTCTACAATTACTCCAATTATTGTTGAAATTTCCAATTATTATAAAGTTTTCAATTTATAAAGTGTCCAGAGAAAATAAACAACAAATAATGTACAGCGTCAATACTAACAGTTAATAACAATAATGAGAAACTCATAACAGTTTCAACTTTTTTTTAAACTTATGTATATACATCCATAAATAACTGTTTAAAACTGAAATTTGATTCATGGACGCACCATATACATCAAAATACCAAAATTACACAAATTAATGAAAAAATACGAAGATTAATTTTATATGCATGTTTTCCTACTGTAAGTGATTTATTACGAAAATTATAAACTTTATTGGAGTATAAATATTAAAAGTATAGTTCCGGGATCCGGGCATTATTAATTTAATAATACGTATATTACGAAATTGTTTTTATTGTTTATTAGCGGAATTTTAGAAAAATTGTATTTTAACTTAATTACGTGTACTTTAAATACAATTTGTATTTCCAGAACTACATGGACTTTTTAAGGAAACTGAATAAACGAAATATCGTTATCAGAGGAAGCCAATAGGCCACTTTATGAGTTTGAAAATAATTATTGGGGACCGAAATGAAAGATATATTTTATTTCTATTTATGCTTTACGGAGAAAGAAGTTCTTTTGACTTGTATATGTAAATGAATATTGACTTGGAAATTCATAACGACTCTATTCAGTCGATTACTGTAAAAGCTTCGGGAAAACTAAATCCGAGCCATTCGGAGTTTTTGCGCACAAGCAAGAGTCGTCGCACTCGAGTCCCTTTTAATAAAATAATAATCTACAGCCGCCGACAACGGGAACTCGCGGTTACGTAAATTAACCCTCGGCCGCGGTATACTTTGCAGGTGATCGTTACCGTCACCGCTGGCTGATCCGCCAATTACGCGCCATGAGAAATTAATTAACTGACGAGTTACAGGGGGTTCGGGCGCAGTGCACTCGTCAAAAGGCTCGGGGGCCCAACAATATTCGCGCCGCTGCGGAAATCCCGAGAGCGCGACATGTGCCGCCTGTCCGCGGGCCAACCCTTCCATCCGGTTTAGCCCGCAGCGAAAGAGCATAGGGACGCGCCCGTACTCGGCCCGCGGCATCCCTTTTGCCTCCGAAAACTGGCGCGCATGCAAATTGCGCCCGCCTCTACACTCGGGAATGCGTTAATTAATTAGCGCCGGGGCCCGCGCGTAATCGCGATTAACCCCCGGGAAATCGATCGGCCGCTTGGCCCGCCCGCCTCGGCGAGCCCCGACCTTTCCATCGGTCCGATTGGCCCTTGGAGCGCGACGCATCCCATCTCATCTTCCGGTTTATGCACCCATGAGTAATTGCAGCGCAGCTTTTTGGGCCTTGGAATACTATCCGGACTGCGTCCCACCCTCCGCACCAGCCATCTCCTATTTTCCACTTTTTCATCAGGACAAGCATTTTACTCGGTTACTTAATTGGATGCTTTTCCTCGGGCATTCAAATTTTCGGTAATTGTATCATTACATTTATGGCCACGTATAAAGATAACGTTGACATTTATTAAATCGAAATGCGTTATACAATTCGTAATTACGAGTGAATCATTAATTTTGTTACTCGCGCTCTCCGAACGGTTTGATCGAATTGACGTTGTCGTGATTGTAGTAAATAAACCGAAGCTTGTCAATGGTATTGTAAGAATAGTCGTTTTAAACGAGTATTTTATGCTCGATTTTATGTTATATATGTATACTGTAAGAAATTTCACTGCATCCGAAATTCGAAACCGAGGCACAGAAATCGACCGGTTGCATAATTTAAATAAATTCAGATTAACGTCTGTATAAACAGCCAACGTTTATGTTAGAGACTATCGTCGGTTTAACGTGCTCGGTATTATATTCGTTTATTGCTCCCGAGGTCCCATAAGCGACTTAATAGCCCTGGTTTATATTTGGGGGCCTTTCGGCGCGAATTTGCGAATAAAGTGAAAAAAATGCACGCAAGGTTTGATAAAAATTATCAGGGCGGTGGCGCGGGGTGGAAAGGCTGGTCGGATGTCGCGGGCATGAAAGCGTAGGCCGGGCGTACAGGGAGGTGGATCCGCGGTCGGGCATTTCATCAAGATTCAGCTTTACGAGCCGGGCAATAAAATTCACGATCGTTCCGCCCGGTGAAGCTCGAGTAATTAACAAGGTAATTCCGTTTGGCAATTTATCAATACGGCCGAATATTCGGAGGCTGGCTCGTCACGCACAACTGGGGAAATTCCATTTTCCCTCGCTCGTATTAGGTGCGTTCCACGGCTCGAGCGCTCAGTGGCTGATTAATTAGTTGGGCCGGACGAGCCGGCGATCGCGGGAAGCGCCGCGGGGCTAATTCAAGGGACGCCGCGACGAGCGGAAGGTCAACAATCACCGTCTGGCCGACGGCGACAAAGACGCGCGAGCCCGGGGGCCGGCCATTTCCCGGGCGAAAGGGAAGCGGGGCCGGCGGCCAAAGCGGGAATCAGACGGGATCGAGGCGCGCACGCAAACTGCCGACGCCCGGGAAATAAACGGCCGGAGGCGGGCCGCAATAAGCGAAGCGAAAAGTGCCGATAAAGAATTACGGGGCTTTGTTGAAAAAAGAAGGAAGGCGCGGAGCCTCCGGCGGTCCGGCCCCCCACCCCCCAGGAGTCGGTCAACGTCTCGTAGGGGGCGGCCGTCCCCGAGGTCCGCCCGGGCACGTACACGATGCACCTGGCGGTGGCACGTGCGCCCCGTGAATCCAACTGCTGCAAGGGCCAGTAAACGTCCGCCATTAGGCGCCGCTCGGCCTGCCGCTGGCCCACGCCGAGGATATATCGCGGAGAGGACGCGGGGCCGGTGCCCGGGACTTAATTGCTCGCTGGACGGGCGGCCCAACTTCCGGGGAATATCGGCCTCGCCGAATTCCGCCGCGGGAACTGCTGGAATTTTCGCGTCTCTGCGCGGCGAGATCGGCGCGGCCGATGCATTGCGGCTCGAGGTCGGCTCGCGAGCCTTGGCCCTCTATTAATCGAGTGCTTCGAATTCATTCCTCAACAATAGTGGAGCAAGCGGAGAAAGTTTTTTCCTTTCGAGCACCTTGCACCTTTTCCCCTTTTCTACTCCACTCGAACTTTCGGCAAATCGTTTATCCCCGAGTATTTTATTCACATTTCCAAACGAAAATACTTGAAGTTAAACTGTGGCTAACGCTATTCTTGTTTTAGATTAACTGTTAGATTTACTGGGTCTGATTGCGCGTCTAACTTATGACGTGTATTAGAATACAGAAACCATCACAGTCCAGTAATTATTATGCAATGCTCTTATACCAAGCTTCCGCAAGCTAGCAAGAACTAGCAACTAAAAATGCTTAAAAAGTTTAAAATTAAAACAATTTTTTGGTGGTTTTATGTTCCAACGGATCCTTTTTAATTAAAATTCCTACATCAGCACGAATATTCATATACATTATCAAAAAAGAAAGTATGAGATAATATTTATTTGTTTGTTTATTCGAAATGGAATCATGAACCTAATGACGGTGTTATTAAATGAGCACAAAATTATCCTTTAGTTAAATTTATTATATAATTTTCGATTTAATCAAATTAATCCAATCTCCGTTTACTAAAAAATTTTTTTGGTAATTTTTATACGTTCCCGAGTTTATTAACTTGCAGCTTTAATAAATCTTGATTATCTTGAACATCAAAAATAGTCACGTTAGAATTTCACAGGCAATTTTAATATTAATATAAATAAAATTACAAGGTAATGAATTTACTTCAAATAAAATAATGTTCAAGTTAAACTTAGACTTAAAGATTTAAACTGACAAATCCACAATGCCTGACGCAGTTTGCATATACTGTTTGAAATACTATATAAAGCAGTCCGGAGAGAGAGATTGCCTTTGTTCAAGACCGTAATTATATTTTATGTCAGTCTTATTCCTATATAGTTATAATGTCGAGTATTTTATTAAATGTTTCGTTAAATATTTTGGCCAATATCTTTAGTTTGAACAACTACAATAACAACTCTAATTGTAAATTGTTAAAATGCGAATTATGCAGTAATAAACCAATTCATTGTGTTTTTTTATGAAAAACAACTATTTATAAATAAAAGTCAAAATCGTTTAGTCAGTTTAATGATAAAACCGTGTTATTAACTAATTTCAGCCAACGTGATTTATTTATTCGAGACACCAATTATATAAATCCCGATGGAAATTGACATGTAATAACTCTTTATAACATCATGTTATTTCAACAACTGCAGTTATATTGACATTTTATAAAATTCATGGATCAAAGTAAAGGGTATCGAGGTAAAGAGTCCATGTGTTAAAAAATGAACGAGTTTAGTTTGTAGGTACAAGTTAGTTGCTTTTTCATCGCGAAAGATCAAAAATGGTAAAATAAAAAATTGTCACGTTTAAAATAATTTTTCCGAATGGATTTAATATTTGGTTAAAGTTGAATAAAATAAAAAGGAAAGAATGTCGTCAATAGAAGAAAAGAGAGAAAGCTGCAAGATAAAATATAAATTAAAGAACGTCAGGTACACGCTTGCGAAGAAAGTACACTGAGAGGTGAAATGAGAAAACCAAAGAGGCATATAATAACGGAGGATAAATTTCAATGTAACACTCGCTTGTAGCTCATCCAAAAGAACGTATAGATATAGACCGCGAGCAGCGGCTTTGGCTCGCTGGGGGCGCCGAGCTGAAAGCGCGCGCGCACAAACAAGCACAGAGAAAGATCTGAAAGCGGGGGGTATATAAGAGGTGGTAGGGTTCGGAGATGGGCGTAGAGGATGCGAGGATGCCGGAGACGCAGAGATACGTAGTGCGGGAAAAACCGCGAGGGGGCGGGGAGGGCGTAGGTCGCAGGGAGAAAGAGCAAGAGCTAGAGAGGAGACAAGTAGACTCACCTTTCTCGAGCGGGGCGCGCTTGTACTTCTCCAGCCTCTTGACGGCGATCGCCTCGAGGCGCACCCGCGCCGCCGGGTACTCCTTCAGTACGTCCCACATGTCCTTCTTGCTGAGCACGAAGAGATCGGAGTAGCCGACCGACCTGACGCTCGCTGTTCGCCGGTTACCTGCGTCGATTTAGCGATTTATCGGTTATTAACAAGGCGCGCGAAAGCCGCTCGCTCGAGCTGCGCGTCGAGGCGTCGCTGCCCCGCCCGGCCCTGCGTGTCTCACGGCTATACATATATATATATATATGCGTATGTGTGCGAGTGTCCGCGCTGTGGTGCCGCGTAACGGGGACCGCGGGGGACCGTAGGGGACCGGGGTACGCGCGTAGGGGGGGAGCGGGGGAGGGCCCAACCTCCCGGGACGCGCCGAGCCGCGCAAATCACCGCCGCGCCCCTTTTATCGCGCCAATCGGCAAAGTGGCGCGCCCGAGGCCGCGCGCGATAAGCGCCTGGCCCGCGCCCACCCCACCCCAGCCAAACTCGCGGCGCTTTATCGGCCCGCGGCACTTGAGTTTGCAGCTCGGTGCGCCGCTCAGTCCCGCTTGCCCTTCCAACCGCTCGGCGCCCTCCTCTTTCGCGCCGTGCCCGTTTCGCCCGGTCGGCGGCCAGTCTATAACTTCTTATGGGGCGGGATAGAGGCGCTCTCTCTTCCTTTACGGGGGCTGGTATCTTTCCTGCTTGTGGACTGAAAAGTGAATCGGCCTTCGTTAATGCTCTTCTGGCTATGTGATCAGTTTTCAAATCGTGCACTTTGCCGGATTGCCTCCCCTCTAATTCCAATTTCCAAAAGTTAACCAAATTTTGCGAGGTAAAAAGGGATGGCGCAACTTTTCTCTTCCCCGGATGAGATAAACTAAACTCTCCCGCGTGGCCGGGTCGGTAAACTGTTTATATAATCTTATTGGATGGCTAAATTACGCGACTACGATGGGATCCATATCGCTGCACGGTATCTACAATCTATTAGCGAATTTTTCTATCTCCTGGAATGAAGTTCAAACGAGCTGTGTTTGTGGAGCAATCTAAAAATGAGGCTCTGGGAATCTTCGAGGTGGAGTCGATAGGGCTTTTCCCGCGATCAGAATTTCGTCAGGTCAGAGAATCCACTACAGCAATCAAGAGTTGTGCTCTAACCAATCGCGAGCAGATCAACATAAGCAAATCAAGGTGCTTGCTACACGTTCTACAGGATCTCCTCTACATTCTGTTAATCAAAATATTGTTTAAATTCCCTGGAATTTAAACTCTTAGCTGGAACCCCTCGAGTGCAAACGCGCTCGTGTCAGTGCAGTTTACGGTCAACGTGCATTCCGGTGGCTCGTGTTCTCTTTTTGTCTATCCCGCACTGTTCTGCTCCCCGGCGTATAGTCATTCGCCCGTGGCTCTCTGCACGACTCGGTGAATCTGTGCGTGTGCGTGTATATATTTGTATGCTAGCGATCATTCCGTAATTGCAATAAACAGACCAATTGCTGTACAAACGGGGCACCGCGCGTTCGCATGTATTATGCACGCGACTTGAGCACGAGCGCAGCGGCATATCGAACTGTAGTTACATTTTTAATGTTATATCTATAATCTATA
Source organism: Sycophaga agraensis (assembly GCA_018906755.1). Classification (NCBI taxonomy): domain Eukaryota; kingdom Metazoa; phylum Arthropoda; class Insecta; order Hymenoptera; family Pteromalidae; genus Sycophaga; species Sycophaga agraensis. The sequence goes on from JACCIE010000013.1 coordinate 2,035,805, forward strand.
CATGTAGATATAAGTAGATTATATATTTGATTGTTAAAATATGCTAGCATAAATACATTGTAGAGGGCATTGACAAAAAATTGGATTCCACAGAGATACAGAGAAAAATAAAGTGAGAGAGGTATATGTATATATATATGTATATAGATAGGCAGAGAGAAAAAGAATGAGAGGCATATACTGAATCTTGCGAATGTACTGTTACGGCAAGGTTGTTACTGCGACTTTTCATGTAGCAGAGAATGGCATTTCTTTCACTTTTTGCCTCGGCTTATTAGTTTTAATTTAATTAAAGTGCATCAGCCAACGCGCGTAACAGTTGTATACGTTAAAATCTCTCGGGATTTAATTTAATTTACATTCGTGAAGACTTTACTTTGCAATATATCTCGATTACTTTTCGCTGTAATATGTTTAATTTAATATTTGAAACATTTTTAAAAGCTTCTTCGATGGTGCATTTATCTATATGAACGGTAAAAGGTACAGTTTTACAAGAATAAATTCCATTTGCACTATATTAATTATATCGCGTTAAAATGTAATGATTATGCACACTAGTTCTCGATGAACTATTTGCACTGATTTTACATACGACATTTGAAATCAACAGAAATTTCAATGCGTGAATTTTAATCTCAATTTGTAAGAAGTTTCATTTGAAATAAAATATGTAATGTAATTTCACACTGCGACCTCGCGCGTAATGCAGATGCGTTCCATTTTGCTACAGCATAAAAAATGTTATTTATTTCATAATGTTATTTATTTTGACATAAATTCAGTACGAAGCACACATGTTAATACAAAAATTGTGAGCTAAAGAATTATGCGTTCAATCTCGCTGTGTCGTAAGACGAAATGAATTTGATTAATGTCGCGAGAAAAAATTGCTATTATCCTCACGGTGCATCGAATGGAAAGCCCAAAGCTGGCGTAGCCTCGGGCTTAATAAAGCGAATAAGCGCAGCGGCGTACTCGGTGTTCTTTGCCAGTTGTACCATAATAGCTTTTTCCTTATGCAAGGGTGCTTGAAAACTGTACATTACGCACCAGTGCATTTGTAGAAGCCGGGAAATTTAATTCTACGTTTCAGCCCTTTCAAGCATCTTTCAATTTCACTTCTATTGTATTGCCGGATACTTCGATACGATCGTTAATCCCGTTGACATGTTTCGCTATTTGAGGATACGCCATCGGCGTTTTCTATTCTCGGAAGATTTCTCGCAGCTTCGGAAATTCCAAGTTAAAGGAGTATCTCTTCGATATATTTTCAATTGAATTACATTTCTGAAAAGTCGAAACGCGCTCGGCTGCTATACTCGACAATTTATAAAGTAAACACCGACTGCCTCCGCCCGTGGACTTTTTCGAAAAACAGTTCAATTAGACGACCGAGGGGCACACCGAGGGAAAGGTAAAATCGTCGCGAAAGAAAGCGCAACAAGGCAAAGCACGTTCCGATGAAAATTGATTAGACCATCAGGGCGATGACAATCAATTACTCGTCCACGGCGGCCAGTGTTAAATTAATTTTCCATCGCGAGCAGTGCCGCTGCCGGGCGATCCCTTTGGAGGAACGATAAATTTGAATAACGCGGACGAGCGAAGGGTGCAAGTGATACTGCAAAGGGATGAATAAAAAGTCCGAGCGAACGGCGAAGGAAGCGGAGGGGGCGGGGTTAAAGGGCGCTATATCGGAGGCCCGCATCGCAAAGAGGAAGCGGCGCGGCGCGCGAGCGCGCGGGCAAAACCGAGCGCGTGGATATGTTTTCCTATCAAACTCATTTCGCTCGCGCGCCCGGCTCTTTTTGCCCGGCGCCGCGCCCCGAGCGCGAACGTCGATATTCCAATAGTATCGATTATAATACCACCGTAACTTTTCCGCGACTCCTGTATTATTTGCCCGCGCGGTTGCCTTGTGAATTTTTCACGTCTGCCCGCGCGTTTGCGCCGCTTATTATTCCGGTTGCAATATTATAATCCTCCGGCCGCTTTGGGTGATCGACTCGCCAGTCCGCTTTAGAAAAATGTGCGAGCTGGATAAACCGGAAATTGTCTACACAGCCAAGTTATAACGATTATTTTTAAAGTACTCCTCCGTACTGTTTTCGCATAAAAATCAATATTTTCTCGGTACATTAATACATATTAATTACAATAGGAATATTACTCGAGACTTCAATATAGAGCCTTTTAACGTTATAAAATTAGAATTAATCATTTATTTACAGGCTCAGCTAAGATTTACTACCAAATGAACGTCTTCAGTTTAAATAGGAATAATTACCAGTATAAATTTAATAGTAAGATTCTAGATTACTCTTTTCTACGTTATAAGAATTCACTATTAGCACTAAATATGGCGAGATATATTGTAAAGTCTTAACGTGTCGTTTAATATGTAACAGGTAGAATAGCTGGTAATAATAATCTACGCAGTGAAAATATGCAAGTTCTATGTGTACATATTTCTCTAATTGTCTAAGAGACACCATTTAAGTAAATTTCAAATAATTTTCTATACATACGTATAGGGATAAAAGCACATCCTACAGTTAATGGGTTTAAAATGTAAGTTACGGTAGTGTCATTCTGTATGCTGTAAGGGAGTTTATAATCGGCTTGCGAGATGTAAATTTGATATATACGCATACGCACACACGGAACAGAAGAATTTCTTGAATTAACATTTGCAAATGAGTGCTCGAGATAAATGCAAAATCATGCGTAGGCAGTGGAATAAACGACTTGTACGGAACTTTTTACTTTAGAATATGTATCTACTGTAATGGTATAGGAAAGGCCATTTCAAAGAAATACCCACTTAGAGCATATATTAACAGCTTGGATTAGACAATGCGTTCGAGACATTAGTAATACAAAATGGAATAAATCGACAAGATACAAGAGTTTTATAAAGGGACATACAATCATAAATAAACAAATGAATATAGATTATGAATTTCATGCTGAAATGTATATAGTCGTTGTGGGAATAAATGTTATCCTATCATGCATATAAGTTACTTTACGCCAAGAGACAGAAAATTCGGTATTCAAGGTGGATCTTATGCTATTACCAAGCTTTTTAAATGTAATTAACATACAGGGTTGTATAATTGCGAAGTATTTGGACGGACACGTATAAGAGAGGGATTAGAGATAATAGCAATAATATAATAGTAACAGTATTCGCTTACGAAAGTTTAAAGATTAAAGAGGTGGTGAGGTATTCCTTACTTGGGATGTGCAGTTTTAAGAAAGATTATGGACCTACTCTTGCAGGAGGTGAGTATGCGGTGGCTGGGTCGTAGGGGTCGCGCGAGGAACGGCAGTCGAGGGAATTTTTGCCCCCTTTTCTCATACGACGTTGAGCGCCGGTTTCATAGCCCGCCGCCCGCAGTTAAGGGGACGCGCGAATTTCACTCGACAGCCGTTGCTCCCAGGCGATCCTCTTATAAGTATACACTCAAGCTTCTAATGCTTATATGTTACTGGGTCCATTTCAGAGCTAAGAAGTTCACTTCTTTCTGTACTTTGTTTGATGAGGAGGTCGAGAAGAGAGTTTCTGGGACTGAGGCGGTTGCAAGATACATACTAATTCGCATCTAGCTGTAGAAAAATCGTTCCAACAATCGCGCTCTCTACGTTTTTAAGGATGTGTAGTAATGCTTATGTCTACAGCAGCTAGCGCAGGATCAATTGAGAGAGTTTTGCTTACGTCGAGAATGAATTGTAGCTGACCATCGCATCGTTTCTTTTTTTTTGTTTCAAAAATTAATCGCTCGATCGATCGCGGCCCGAGCCCAAAAGTACACGAGCGTTTTCGGATTTGTAGCCAATTCTTCTTTCTCAACGCTCAGCAATCGTTCGCCGGGTCGAGAGATACGAAATGAATCAAGACTATCGCAGGGCAGCCAATTAATAGAGGAGACATGTGTACAAAGTCTTTTCCCCGCCAGCCTTGGCATCCCGATAAAGCCGTAAGAGCAATAAGAAAGCGACTTGCCGGTGAGCCCGGCGATTTCGTATCCATCGGCCTAAGGCGGAAAAAATGACGTGATAAATTAACGGGTGTATCTCTCGTCGGACGTAGCGATGCGGGTAGAGAAGGTACGTCGCGATCGGTGGAAAAAGTGAGCGGGGAAAAATCGATCGGGAGGCAAGAACAAAGAGGGGAGAAAAAAAAGGGCCGCGAGACAGAAGGAGGCGGCGCAGGGGTGGAGTAGGCAAGCTTAAGCCCCGAGGTCGGGCGCGATATCGAGGCGGCGCGAGCCAAGGAGCGGCATACGGACATAGGGCGCAGTTGTCCCGAAGGCGCCCGTGGAAGCCATCAAGTGTTTTCGCGGGGGCCTGTGGTCAAGAAGCAAAGTAGAGGCGGGGAAGAGAGATGGGGGCAGAGAGGCAGAGAGATATCGCGCGTCGAACCTGCCGAAACGGACCTCAGCGCAATCTCGCGGCTCGGATTCCGCGATCCCCTGCGTTTATGGCGGTGCGCGTCGATTTCATCAGTGTCGCGAAGCCCGAGTCGCTGATTCCCCGGGACAAGCCCGGATGCCCGCGGGTCGGTCTCTTCTCGCGGGGTCGGCACTTCTTTCGCCGCTCGTCGCCCGCTTCGCTCCAGTTGCGCCTTCCGTTTTTCGGCGTCGGCCCTTCGCCCATCAATTAGCACGTGCCACGAGAATAGCCGAGATCGACGGTCCTCGCTTTCCGATCGTCCTCTGTTTTACCTTCCGAGTCCATCGACCATCCCGGAAATGTATCAAACCGCGAGCGTTTCATCTATTCCCTGACTCTTTAAACATTCATTACGAGTATGCGCTTCGTTTTCCCTCTTCCTTTGAAAAATATTTTATCGAGTACTTTATTTTTAAACGGTATACCAGCTCGACGCGCACTTATTTTTGCTTCTTTCGAATGCTTTTTCTACTAGGAATAAAAACTCGATCAAAAGCCAGTTAAGTTCTGCTTCGGAGAAGCACAGATTGAAAAAAAAATTAAAGAAACTAGCATGCAGTTAATATGTACTTTATATCGTCTTTTTTTGCTATAGAAAAATATGTAGAAAAAACCTAAGAGAACATAAGCTTACGGTTCAATATTGTATTAATGATTCATATACTTGAGGTCATGCAATATATAATAGCTTTTTCACCGGGGTAAAATAAACTATGTATATTTTTAGAATATGTGCACTTATACGAAATTTAAAGGTGTGAAGATACTTTAATTATACGGATATACGAAGAGTTAATTCTGACGGGTAAAAATAGAAAGTTACATGTCTAGATCTAAAATTGATAAAAAATTGAGTTGTACTACTAAATTGTTCTATTCGATAAATAATTGAAGCATCCGAAAGAATATACAATTATTAAATGTATATTTAATAAATACCAAAATACTATAGTATAAGTTATATAGCGTGTGAAAATCTGCCTTGGAAAAGATGCAATGAATAAAGTAATCGTTGTAAAGGGCCTTTTGATCTGAATGGTTCAACTCATATTTTACATTGCGTCGCTCGTCACCGAAAGTAATAGTTAAAACGTTATTTTTCCAGGCAAGTACAAGCATTTGTTTCGATTCAGATCAAAGTCGCCGTGACAGAGGAGGGAAAGGGATCGTGTTGTCTGTAGATCAAAATGAAGAAGAGGCTATCGGTAAGGTTCTAATGTGCGGAATAAAAACGGCGACAATGGAATTACAGTAGGAGAGTGGGTACACAGCCGATACGTATATAGATCATGTGTAAACATATGTAAAGTGATTAAAAGTGTGATATTTTGTGAGAGAGAAAGAGAGAGGTTTCGGCAGATAGCTAGAAAGACAGATAGAGAAAGGTGCGTGTCGGCTCATACCGGCAGATACTTGGGGGTCGCACATATTTACGCAACAATAATCTCGCAAGAAATTGCTCTGGGGTTTAGATTGGCGGGCGCAGCTTGAGTTGGGTCCGGCCCTGGTTCGCTTGGAATATTTACCGCACTCTTTACCTGCGGTCCCCATATTGAGAATGCTGATCTCGCCGAAGTAGGAGCCGGCCTTGAGGGTGGCCAGCACCGTCTTCCCGTTGTCCGCCACGACTTGCAGCCGGCCCCGGTTCACTATGTACATCTCCTTGCCGACCTCACCTGCAAACAAGAGCCAAGGTTAGGGCGGTGGGCCGGGCCCGCGAGGCCGGCCGATTGTCTGCCGCGGCATTATATGCGCGCCGATATCGCTTCCGTGTGCCCAAACTCCGGGGGAACATTGTCAAAACAACAAGGCGCCTCTGATTGCAGCCACTCGATTCCCCGGATTACCGCAGACGTCGTCAATGGGCCCCGCGGCCCCGAGTGCGCCTCCGCCGAATCAGCCGGCGCTGATGACGTTACCGCGCGCAACTGGCCCGCCTCGGGAGACAACTGCAACTTTTCTCCCGATAATCCAAGGCATAATGGCAAACTTCTCGCGCCCGCTCGCCCGGCTGCCCGCGGGCTTTCCAAATTGCGCGCCGCCTGCATCCGAGACGGGGAGAAAAAGAAGGAGCTCGGGATAATCAGATCCGAGATTAGGCGTCAAACGCCCACGAGATCAAAAGGCAAAGTTATCGATTTATAAGCAAATCCGTCGCCCGGCCTCGACAAAGTTAAAGAAATCTCGCGTCGTCGAGTAATTAGAAGCAAATCAATAGTTGCGGTGCTTCCGCGAAACACCCAAGTTTCCGAGAGCAAAGGTCTCCTTCGATCGCCGAAAGTTTAGTTCGGCTTTAATTAGAAGCAACGGCTGCGTATTCTTGCTTGCTAAATCTTCTCTGCAAAGAAAGATTGAACTCTAAGTCTTTACAGCAGTTTAGCGCTTAAACGAGTAATAATACTGATTATCAAAGTAGTCGCTGTGCTCAAAAGGAAACATTGATAAGATGCGATTTTGCCTCATTAGAAAAATATAATTGACAGATAATTTAGCACAAAAAATGCCCATTAAAATGATTATCGCAAGAAACGAAAGCTTTTAAGTTGCATGATTTGATAAAAAATGCCAATAAAAATAGACTTACTCGATTACATCTCAAAGCTATTTATTTATTTATTTTTATGCTCGTAAGTGACATTAATTTATTCTATATTCGTTGAGCGCAAAATATTATAGGTCAGAGAGGTTTTTATTTATCCATATTAATAATACTGTGGCATTTCTCCGGTCACTTTATCTGCACCTGTTCAACTGGATTATATACGCGGTTATTCCACTTTGATATATGCAACAACAATAATACAGTACTCGTACGCTAATTATAATTCAAAGGATTATTTTCAGTTTAACATTGATCGATTATCCATACTTACGTATATTTTTGACGGTCGATTTGATCGCTTTGCCATTCGGAATATAGTAGTTCGGCGGAGAGCCGAGAGCCCGTGGATATAAAGATAAGCGGTCGATGCGGCTTGGGCGCGCCGGAGAGGCCGCGCGGTTGGTTTCCTCCTGACCGACTGCGGTGGCGCGCAATAAATAATCGGCCGGGAGTTTGGCCGGCGAACGCGCCGCGGTCCCTTTCGCCCGCTTTCCCCCCTGGACAAACAGCGCGAGGAACTGCGGGCCTCTGCCGCGGCGCGTCCACGGCTCGCGTCCGATTGCCGCGCGCAAACACGAGAGGGTCGTTTGTTTGCGCGCGGGGGCGCGTAAAAAATGAAAGGCCGGTCGTCTTTGGGAGGCGGCGCTCGCTATGCCCGGCGGAATTCGGCATTTAAACCGAGCCCTGTTGACGCAGCCTCGGGGGGACAGTGTGCATTTGTAATATCCCAGCCTCATCGGGGCCTTCCCCGTCCTCGCGATATTGGCCCGCGCGAGGTGGCACGTCGTGCGCGGGCAATGGACCGCTCGCGCGAGATCGATTTACAAGGCCGCGCGCGAGTCTGTTTGTATTCGTGTGCACTTGGGGGAGGATCGCGGCTCGGCGGCTCCCGAAATAATCAAGGAAATGTAAAGCCGGGCCGGGGAGCCGTAAAGGCCGATCCTCCTCGGATGCGCCGCGGCACCGGGTGAGCGGCGCCCCGGAAATTGGACGCGTTCGCTCGCGGCGCCGGCGGCTCGGCTTACCTTTCCGACATATGTAGTCCCCAGGTGAGAAGAGGACGGGCCGCAGCCTGAGGACGAGCTCGCAGAGGAAGCCGGCCTCCGTGTTTTGAAAAATCTCGACCCTCTTGAGCGTGTCCAGGTGCACGTTTATGGCTATCTCGGCCTTCAGCTTGTCTGCGGACAGAGGAGGAGGCGCTGGTCAGTGGGGCTCCTGGGGTGGGCGGCCTCCTCGGGGCCGGCGATCGATTGCCGCGCCCGGGGCACAGCCGGGGGATTAAAATCGCGCTGACGGCCCCGGTGTTCGTCGTCGCCGATGAGTCTCCTCTCCCCCTTCCACCCCCCGGGCGAATCGATATCGGGGATCGCGGGCTGCCGAGCGGACGGACCGGTAAGGAGCGACCGGCCGCGCGGGGCCACGAGAGACGCCCGGAGGTGGGAGCACCTGACAAAGAGACGGCCCAACTTGGTATTATCTACGCAGATGCGCACGCCCCCGAGCGAATGGAAAACCGAGTGGCTCTCCCCCTCCCTTTCCCCCCGAGGCCTCGCGACTCCCGGGGAAGACGGCGCCGGGGGAGGCCGGGGGAAAGGACCGGGGTATTGTTCACGAAAAATCTCTTCGGGCCCGGCAGCCGGGAATTCCGAATGAATCGCCGGGCATATCGAATGAGGGGAGCCGTGCCCCGGCAGCCTCTTATTTGCCAGCCCCCGCTGCCGCCTATTGCGCCGAGCCACTAGACCACTAGATGAGATCCCTAATGCGGCCTACGCCTCGGAATGTGCACCTTCTCTTTATACTTCTCTTTATGCCTGCTCGTGCGTCTATATCATCTGCAGTTAACTGCGCATGCCTACTGACACGGAAGCACTATCAATTTTATGGATGCTCGCTGCGAGGAAACATATAGTTCGCTTCCCGAGGTCCCGGTACAACGAACTTTACTCGGGGAAGATGCACCGGTACACCTCGTCTAGAAGCAAGTTTAATCAGCGCTGTAATTAATACGCTCGCGTCGATGCGCAACCGAGACTTAAAAAGTTTTCATTCACTAAAAGTGTCGGAATCGAGCGAGCACTTTTTCTCGTCTGGATAAGCCCTCGCGATAGTCGATAATATACAGGGAGAGCGTTTTCTCTGCCATGGGGATTCGGGCGCAGGACCCGGCGACGCCTTAACAGGCGAACCGGCCCGGGATCATCGGACCTCGAGATTCCCCGATCGTATGACGGGATACCGTTTCCCCCCGGCTGCAGCTGTGTGCCGTTCTCCTCCCTTCCCCTCGGACTTCCCCTCGGCGGCACAGTTTCGCGACTGTTTTTTTTTTCCTCTTTCTCTTTCTCCCCGAGGCCCGCGTGAATCACACCTCGCTCGCGACGTCCGCGCGCCCGCCGGCCGCATTAAAAGCCCCGCAGCGGCCAAAGGATCCTCGGCGGGCGCGATTACGGAGGGGGCGTCAAGCCGGCGAAACAGGGCGGCGGAAGCGCGGTTGGCCCCCCCGGGAGGGCCGGCGCCCGCGCGGGACTCGGGAAGCAATCGGCCGCGGGAAGCGCCGGGGCCAATCGCGCCCGGCGGAGACGGACCGCTCGCGGCGCCTCGATTGCCCGGTTCCTTCCTTCCGTCACCCGCCCGACTCCTTATAACCGCCGGTCCACTTTCCGCGCGATCCCCCTCCCCCTCCCCTCCCCACCCCCCCGGGGGACTTGCAAAGATCCTCCGCCCGCTGCCGCGGCCACTTCCCCACTTTAGTTCCGCGTCCGCGCGCGCTCTAAACGATCGCTTTCACCCCCTCCACTTGGGAGTATGGCCGAAGGATTTATACGCGCGCAGCTGGCTGTGGGGGCGGGCGGCTGGGAAAAGTGCAAGATTAGGCGGAATTTCGGGATCGAGAGCTTATCGATTTATTGTTTTCGATAATCGCGTCATCGAGTCATTCGAACTCGCCTGAATATTGCATGAAGCCCGCAATGAAAATCCCATTGAGCGCAGGTGTATCGTGCGCCGTTTATAGGAAAGTGATTACAGCCCTGCCCATACTGAGCACGTATATTGACTCTCTATTAGGTACATTATCAACAAATGATCTATTACAAAGACTCTTTCCACTGTTTACTGTTCCTCGTATCCAGCACTTGGCGGATATTGCACGCATTACTCGCGCCTCTGCTGATATTAACTAATGTATAAACAGGCTCGTAATTAAAGAACATCTATCTCTGTATATCTAATATGTGCTTAATGGGATAGTTGAAATTATTGCTTTTTTACGGCTAGATATTCTTATGAACTTTAATAAGCAGTAACTTTTATAAAGCTCAGCTGTTTTACAGCGCGTAACAGCTACGCTTCGCACCCAATTACGAGAAAAAGCTGTGAAATCTTTAATAGCCCGAGGAACAAGCTGGTTAAACATTGTTATTTTTACCTTCAAGATTTTTCATGCGTTTTTAAATCGGCTACTTTCACCCCGTTCGATTGGCAAATATCTGCGGGTGCAAAAACTTTACAGCACGGTCAAAACTTTGAATGCGCGCAAAACCGAGGACATAAAAGTCCATAATGGTCTGCTTTTTCTCTTACAGTAAATGCCTAGCACACCTGCTTGAGCAATGCAAGGTGCAATGTTGCCAAGCCGATGTAAAATACTTGAATCGTAAACATGCCTGTAAGTTTATGATAAAAAGGCGCGAGGATGAACCTTTTGCTACAAATCCGGCTATCAAATATTTGACGCGATGTACAGCCCTTTTTATATTATTGCATTATATTTAGTTGCATGGTAAATATTTTACGTTTTTTTTTGTCAATTAAAGCAAATAATGAAAAACGAATCAGATACGATAATGTCCATCCTATATTTGAGACCAAGCGTGATTAATACTCTTCGTATAACAGCCCAAAGCCTTTTTCACCATTAATATGGATGTTTGACATAAATTTAAAGCAAAAGTTGTTATACGAAATCAAATAACAAAGATGTTTTTTGCTTTAAAATAATACATTTCTTTGAATAAGAGCATGTAATTAAACTGCTAACGTTATTAAATAAACTATTAAATCTTTAATTTAAATGAAAGAAAATCATACATATTTTTACTACATGGAAATTTAATAAAAATATTAATTTAATAATTATGTATAAAATTAAAATTATATGCAATTATGGTAAAAAGGGCACTGTTCATATACTAAAATCAGTAATACCATTTTTCTTTTGTCTTACATGTTCGAAGCTTTCAAAAACTGTGAATTATTAAAAATATTTTTGCATGATTTAATTTGTTAAAATTACCTAGAAAAAAAGGAATGAATATTCAATTTAAAATGGAAATTGGCTGATAAAAATATGAATGATCCTCTTACCTGGTAAACAACTGACAGCCTTTTCTTCGTCTGAGCATTTTTGCGTCAGCCAAAGATAATCGAACCACTTGATGACCTTAACTTGTAAATGATTCGGTACCCTCCTCATTCGCATGTAAGTTTTTACGCCGTCGAGTTTAGCTGCAATCAGAGAAAGCAGAGAAATATCGATTATTTTTACTGCGTAGTACAATGCCTATTACAAAATACAGGCAATGAGAGTATTTTACATAGTTGTATAATGTTATTAACGGTGTTACAAGTTGCGATGTTGAGGTATGATGTTACTCGTAAGTGTTCATAACGAATTCATTGGGAAATTTTCCAAGAAACAGAAATGGAAGTGGGTGCGAAAAACGAGCGATTTAGAAGCTTTCTTATCGGCGGGCTATCAGCTCTTGAAACAGTCTCCCGTAAAAATAACATTCCCCCTTTCCGCGCGGATTGAAAAACATTTCAATATTCAGCAGGGCGTGGGCCGCGGCCGTGGCAGGCCCGAGTCCTCGAGTGAGCCGCAGTAATCCCCGGTAGGAACGGCGCAATAATTCTCATTCGAGCGCGGGTGAGCGTAACCGTGCTTGGCCGCGACCGTAAAAGCCCCGCGAGTCCCCCAAAGAGGGAATAAAAAAGTCACCGGCTTGCAATCTGCGCGGCAATTTCCCTGGCGCCCTTGTCTTAGGCGCGGGGGGTGCTTTCATTAGCGGTAACTTTATTACCGGCGACACGGCCCGGCCGCTGTTTACGGCCCGGCCGCGGCCCTAATGAGCCTCGCGCATCCGTTGTCACATGGTAAACATTCGCTAGTACGGATCGAGTGTTGGCCCAGCCATTAGGTTCGCATCAATCCGCCCCACTTCATAGCACGAAATTTTGGTACATTCATAGCTCAAACTCGTTGAGATGAAATAATTTGTCAACCAGTCGATAGATTTTTTTAATATCAAGTATCTAATAATTTTTAAAATCAATAAATAGTTGTATTTTCCGTAGGATTGCAGAAATGTGGGTATCGTTTAAACAAATTATGGAACATTTTTTATTTCAAGAATGCTTTTCAATAAAACGATCTGGAGAACTTTCAATTATTTAAAACAATAATTTCTGCAAGTAAACACAGACTTAATGAAAGGTTAACAATTGTTTTAAATCAAGAGTTTTATCTACACAAATGTACCGAAACTCTCCGCGCGTGGACTTTTGCACGTGAGTTCCCAGAGGCGGCCTAAGCGAGATGTTAATTGTCGGGAGCGTGGTCGACCTTTTTTTCATTAGGCGCGTCGCCGCCTCTTAGGGGTATAACACGGCTTGCGAACTAAGCTCCTCTATACCTCGCTTCGCGAAGCCGTTCAAAGGCGAGTCGGAGAGTATTCTAGAAGCTCTCGTCTACGCCTGACAGAAACAGTGCGCAGATGCTGTGAACGAGTCCAGAAAAAGTCCTGCGTTCTTATTTGTTTTCTAATAATCCAGCAGCATTTATGTTAGCTTTTTATTAGGTTTCTTAACTAAAATGGAGACTTTTTAAAGTATGGAATTCTTAAAAATCATACAAAAATAAAAGTAAACTCGCAAATAAACTTAAGTGGCTATAGTACAAAGTAACCTCATACCCAGCGCGGCAGAGTTTATCTGAGCATATTTGCTAACATATTAACGAAGTGATACTGGATTACCGCTGATTAAATATCTATAGGTATTGATTAATTTTGAAAGACTGTAATACATATTTATTAAAAATCCAAAAAGAGGAGATTTGTGTATTTGCAATACCGTCGTCGATCGATGTAGTGCAGGTTTTTATTAAATGTATGATTGCTCGTCATATTTTTACGCGCCTGATTTATGCTGGTAATAATGCTACTTAATAGCTCAGCAATAATATTTTTATTACGGAATTACTGTATTTAATCCAAGAGTAAATGCTCAACGTGTGTGTATAGTAATAGACGTCGTAATCGGTGATTATCTATGTAGTTTACTATAACAGTTTATTTTCTAAAAGAATTTTCTACAGTACAGCATTCTATCATTTTCATAGTTTATGATGTAAATATTAACAATTTCAAACTAGCTAGAATTATTGTACCTATGTGAGTTTATCGTGAAACAGTCTCGAATACGAAGCCAGTACTGATAATCTGTTTATTTATTCGGCAATTATAATAAAGTTTAGTATACCTGTGTTAGTAAAAAAACAAGAAAAAGACTTAAGCTATAGTCACGCTCAACTCGCTCGTCTATCAATACCGCTCTATTAGTTTTCCTACTATAGTCGAATCTATCACTATACGCTATTCCATTTATACGTTCATGTTTTGATGGATTAACGGGGTGTGCGCGCGATGATCCAGCGGCTACTCCTCGTCTATTCTTGAACTATATCCGAGAGGGGTATTGTTAGATCCCTTCGTTGCGCTACTGATCAAATTGTCCGTAGACTATACATTTCATTCATTGAATTTTGAACATCAATTCAGGTTCATTGAAATGGGGCTAAAATTTCAGATTTCTGCCCTCTGATAATTTGTAAATTCGGTTAAAAAGTGCATTCTGAACGCGTTAAGTAAAGATTAATAGAAAAGCTGAACTTTGCGCAGACGGAGCGAATGGCCCAACGATGAAAAAGCATTAATTACTTAACTTGATGAAAACAAAATTAGTAAGCTTTGCATAATTTTGAACGCGGATTAGAAGTTTCAAGGACTCATTATGATTTGTATTAAATGTTCGGATTTAAAACTAGTTTAAATTCAAATGAGTTGTATTTTTGAAAGAGGGACAACAGCCCGGGGCGCCTTGCATTAACTATTGTAAACTGCTGTTTCCGAGCAGTGCGCCAGGGTAAACAGGACTGTAAAGTTAAAGCAATAACAACTGCAGTAACAACTTTCTCTCCTGCCGAAAGAGCGCGCTCGAGGAAGCAATAGTTGTACCACACCCGTCAAAGTTAAACACTTGGAAAACTGGATTTTTAATAAAGGAAGCAGCCCGCCCAGCGAAAGTGCCAGTGGCCCGGAAGCGCCGGGAGGCTCATCGGGGACAGGTTCGTCAGCGGCTCCTCGAGTCCCCGATCCATCATACACCCGGGGCTGGAGGGGCGGCCTTCGGCCTGGGGTGGCGCACGCACGGGCCGCTGGATCGACGGCCCTCGTTATTTGCCCGTCAATTATCGGCGCCGCCTCGTCGAATTACTTGATCACTCATTCATTCGGCCCGCGCTTGTGTACACGCGTCGTCGCGGCTCGTCGTCGACTCGGCCGCTCGATCCTCGGCTCCGGGAGCCAGGGCCGCGGGCACCGGTGTACAAGTGCTAATTGCCCGAATCGGCCCCGCGAGTTTCCGCCAGCCAGGCAATTGCTTAGCCGGGCCGCTCGGATTGCGGGATTGGGGGGGGGGGGCGCGGGCGATCGACCGGCGCCCGGCCCCGGGAATCCCGCGTGTTGACGCAAACTTCGGCGGGGCGCTCGCGCCCGCGGAAAAACTTTCCGTCCAATATTCACTTTGACTGGGAGTTTTTTCAAGCGCACCCTCCAAATGCGTTTTATATTGTTGCAACCGCAGCGGTTGCGAGTTGCCGCTCGAGCCCCGGGCAGCCGGGTCTAAGCGGCAAACAAAGATTTCATTCGCCGACAGTTGGGCATTATTTGTCCTAATCGAAAATCAAGGCTGCGTCGAGGGGCGAGGCTCGCGCCACGGGCAAGTCGCATTCGTCTTTATCGTTCATCTGGCGGCGCGGGGAGATCCCGGTGAAATTGATCGACGGGCGCGCGCGCGTCGGCGGCCATCCCCGTCCGTCTCGGCCCGTCTCGCGCGAACAGCGGCCAACAAATCGCTCGTGAAAAAGGGCAATGATTCAGTGAAAGGAACTCGAGGCGGCACAATAGAAAAATAAAGTAGCGCGCAAGAAAGGCGAGCGGCAATCGGAAAAAGATGACGAAGGGCCTCCGAACGCGTGAGAAATGGTCGAGCGCCGAGGGCGAGGGAGTCGAGCGCCTAGGCCGGGGAATCGCTGGCGCCCCCCCCGTCATTCCGCGCATATTTCCAAAGCAATGCCGCGGATCCGGAAGTGCGCGCGACTCGAAATTCAGGCGCCTCTTCAATTCGCGGCGCTTTGCGCGGAAGGGCCGCCGAGGAATTCCCAATTACGCGGCAGCCCACTTTCGCCGGGCCGAGGCCTGGATCCCGGCGCCCCGAGCCCTACGCTGCTTCCCGGTCAGTCGCGCCAACAACCCGATTTCCCTGCAGATTACCCGAAAGGCCAAAAGGCTCAAAGGGAGAAATGGCGCTGCTCCCGTGACAAAGCGCCGCGGCGGCCAAGTCCCGAGAAAAATGCGAGGACCGGGAGTCCCAGTGAGCACCGGGGAAGCCGACCCTCGAGGATACCCTTCCCGAGCAGCCCAGCGCTTAGTCGAGCTTCCGCCCTTAATCCGCTGCCTTCGCTGAGACACTCGATGAGTAATTTTCTCGCTTTCTCGGCGCCCGCGCGGCGGCTCACCGGCGAGAAGCGAAAAACGACCTGAAAAACTCACCGCTCCGTGCTTTTTCAAATAACTCCAGTCCAAGTTTTCATAAAAATGATGACGCGGGGCTTGCGCGTCCTATATTTGAGATCGTAAGTCTCCAAAAAGGTCCCGGCGCGACGCTTACGCTTATATCATCCGAGATTGACACTGTGCTTTCACTATTAACTCTCTCACTCTCTCTTTTGATTCGATGACTCTTATATTTATAAATGTACCCGTTCGAACTAATTATTGCTTTCAACGTTTAGTAGAAAATCAGCGTCCACGGTGTAGTTTCATTTTTTCGAGTTCAAGCCTTAATTTCTATGTAAATATTACTACTCTCTTTATATTTCCTCTCAAGCGCACATTCGCTTCAGAAGACTAATTGAAGTTATAATACCCGGAGTCGTAAAACTCATTTAAGGGTTATGCAAATCGTCAAGAGTAACAAAAAAATTAAAAGATTAATAGAAGCGGTAGAAACGAGAGGATGCAGGGACACAATCATAAAGACTTAATGAGAGCAAGGCGCAAAAACTGCGACACATAAAATTACAATGAACACGAGGAAATTGTACAAAAATAAAATAAGTAATGTTTTAAAAAGCATAACTTTAATGCAGGAAATAATTTAAATTATAAGCATATACGTTATAAAGATAAAAATATTCACGCAAAGAAATCTTTCTAATATTGTTACTTTTTTTATCACAGTTCTTGTTTACATTTTTTGAATAGTATACACTAATAAGTATTTGAGAGAAATTTATATTATATCATTTAATAAGATACAAAGACCGAATTTTATAAAGAGTAACTTTAGATAAAATAACGAAATACGAAATAAAATTGCAATTTTTATTAAAACATGTCGTACTTTTACGTTTAACGATCCAGTATGTATTTCTTACTTCGTTGTAAAAATTCCTTTGATCTTTACTTTTCTCCATTAGTTTTTTCTCGATATGTTTCTCACATGTACTCATGCAAGTACTGTTATACATTTAGTTGTAAATAATTAAATCTGCATATTAGCTTATGCTACTTATGTACGATGCTTTAATAATGCCTTTTTAATAGCAGCTCTTATCAAGACTAAGATTTTAAGCAGTCGAGTAGATAAATAACCTTGAAAAAAGACGTAAATAAATAAAACGTTCGTGGAGACATTATCTAAACGAAAATTCAGAAAAAGAATAAAGTGAATTAAGAAAATGGCCAGTGAAGGGTATAAGAATAAGAGAAGAGGACTGGATAATTTATGATCCGCAACGAAGGTGTACTCTTTTTCCCTTAGCCGCAAGCTGCGGAATACCCGCAGCAACATGCGGTTTCAAATTCAGCTTCGGCCCCAGGAGGCTGCAGCACGCGCAAATCCACCCCGCGCATCTTTCACCCAGGGAAATCCTCGGATATTCTCCGCCTAATTAGTAGAGGTTGCTTTGATTTATGAAAAAAACTTGATTTGGCTTTCTAGCTCACCGAGGCGAGGAGGACCAATTTTGGAAACAAAAACCATTGCCGACGGCTTGATAGAATCTTAAATCTAAATGCAAAAGCGAGCCCTGCAGCTAGGCTTCTTTTATCCTTCCGTTTCATTCCGGGTAATCACTCCTCTTTTTGCCGCTCGAGAACGTTGTTTCGAAAATGCGGAACCCTTTGCTTGGCTCTGCTCTTTTGCGGCTGCGCTCAGGCTCGTCTCGTGTATTCCGCTGACGCATTGTTTCGACGCGCCCTCTATTCCCCCGCCAAGCCCCGGGAGTTTGCAGAGAATTGGCCGTCGCAAATCCGCTCTACGTTTTCTTTCGCGGTTCCCCCGTACCTCGTATCCTCGCTATACGCGCGCACTACTGTTTTCAGTTTAATTTTCATATTATCATTACGTGACGCATAGTAAAATGTGACGGCGCAGTCGCGCCGCAATGACGCGACGTTACTCTCTGTTACTCTCATTAAATCATATTGTGGCGCTAAGTTCGGAAGCGTTTATTCTTCCGATCATTATCATTTGATTGGTTTTAACGCACAAGGATCGAGATTGCGCTAGTGCTAATACTCAACATCGGATTACTGCTGTAGGTGGTGGCTATCGAGCGGATTGCGCAAAACTGCAGCAGATCCTCTTAACAGAGACGCGGTACAGTTACTTGAACAACTACACTCTTACTTGGATTAAAGCTAGAAATACAACTGTCACAATTTTTTACACAATTCTGTCAAGAATGCCGAACCATTTGACTGTTACGAATACGTGGATACAAATAAAATGAAAAACAAAGAAACTCAGAGAGAAAATAAATGCGAAAGGCTTAACGACAGCCTGTCTCGAAATGCACATAAACATAGGTTCGCGGGAGCTGGGGGCTTCGTCAGATAAGAGAACAAAGGGGTTTGCACTGTACACCCAGAGCGCGAAAAATATGGGCGCCTGGTGACCGAGTGCTTGTCACTTTTTCGCGTCGATCGCGAGATCTGGCATTGCCGAGTGATTGAGCGGGCGATGGGCCTGCGTTGAGGATTTCGTTTGGTCCGTTTTTACCATGGGCTGTTCATTTTCAGCTCTTCTGTGAATTAATATTCGCTCTTATTATAGACTTTTTTATCCTACCATTATTTTACGATACTCCGAACAAAGACATATTGGATCTAATAAAAACTCTATCTACAATCTAATAAAAAAAAGTCTTTCATGAGTAGCCATAACCAATTTTTCGCGTTTGAATGAGTTTCAGCTTTCATATCTACATTGGTTATTGATACGGGTCGTCTAGTCACATTATTCACAATTTTGTCAGAAAGGCTTATACGCGAATCCTGTCTGAATTACACATGATTTAGTGTCTTGTTGTACCTATAGTAGTCAGAATACTTCTATAATTATAATTTGTAATATAATTATTAATAATAAAATCGTTTTATCAACTAATCTATCCGTTTGTATAACTTGAAAATCTCAACTTCTATATTTTCTCCCTTATTACTTCGATGAGTCAATATCCAATCCATGGATATTGCAATATTAAGAGATATTTGAAATAATGTACGAACGCAATGTCTTTTAATAAATACTTCGGCAAGTACTTCGGTTCCACTTTCAATACTCTACGTACTTGATACCATCCGGTACATGCAGTGACCACATGCCATTCCTTGAAACTATACCTTTTTATTATTGCTCGGGCGTTAAAATTTGTTGAATTCTTTCTACGGAATTTGTTTGCATTCCAAATACCTGCAGAGGGCATGATACTTCTATAATTCTAATTTCTTAGTATTTGTATCGTAACTACTTGGAGTCGACCAAAGTTTGATCGGGCCTAGAAATATGTAAATATTTTTGCCTAACCACGATTTTGTAGCGGTTGATGCTTGCGTGGACAGTCTTTCTCAATCCCGATAATCAGGAAATAATAAATAAGTGACTACCTATATATGCGTCGTTAAGGACCCGAAGTTTCGCGGCCCTATCAGGTAGCTCTTCGTAGAGTTAAAAGCAGAAGGTGGGTTACACTGCGACCAACTGCCACGCGATCCAGGCCGTAACGACGCTCTGCGAGTGCTCTATTCAAGATCTACCGGAAAATTGAATTCAAAAACCGATAAGGGCCCGCGCATCCCTACTCCCATGGCTCCCTCCGCTCGGCAACGAAGTCGACTTGAAACGCCGTTGGGCCCCCTCCGGGTATTCGACGATATTCAGTGCATTTAAATTCGTGCCATTATGTGAAATCGACATTGGATATTGCGTCGTATTAGAATATTTATAATTCTCTTTGATCGGGTTGTAAATAGCTGTTTGATCGGTAACACAAATTCAATTTTATATTATGTACGGCTATTTGATTCATTACACTTGGTAAACTAAGGTGTAAGAGCGTAGATTTATAAGTGTGAATAAACCATAACCTTAAATCGAAAAATTTTTGAACAAGGTAAAGTACTAAATATTCTATACCAATATAGCTAAGACCATTATTGGTTTAACAAGTGAATTAATCTTTAAATAATACTCTGTAAACGAAACAAAAATAGTATGATCAGCCGCCACCGGCATTGTTAACTCGTGCTTGAAATCAGTTGTTACTGGTGAAATTAAGTTATGATTTTTAGTAAAATTAGCTAGATTAATATTACAACGTGTAACTATATATATTCCGGTGTTGCATTGAATATACGCCTGATGTATTAATAAAGTAAGATCGAACCCGAAATAACCAACACCACTATGGGATATCTTTACTGTATTATCCACCACGATTGGCAGCCGAATGATCGAATAATCTTACCACCAAAAAGTGTAGTCGTCAAAAGAGCAGCTGGTTTGAGTCTTCTATTAAACACTTGGCTCACTTAAGACATAAACACGCTTGTCTGACCTAAAACTTTATGACTCTGCTGTAAAACCCCTTGGCGCGGGCGTCTTAATCAAGCCGACCGAGTGATCATCGAGGGCCGCGTCTTTTCGCACGTAAAAGGCTTAATTGTGATAATGCAAGTAGGCCATAAGGTTGACGCGCAGAAATCACGGGGTCGCCCATAAAGCTGAGGGCCTCACTCATTGTCCTCCGCCACCCGTGACGGCCGATAAAAGGAGGAGCCTCTTTTTCCGCGCACCTATATATGGCTCGGGCGCGTAGGCAACTCCCGTGGCCGATATTGAAAGCGGATCATCGCCGCCCGTCTTCCCTGCCTTTCCCTCCTGTCTTCCTGTCCGTGACGAGCACAGGGTGTACCCAGCACCGGGTTTTCAAGTGGGAACTATGGGATTTGCGACTGGCCGCCCGTCTCTTGGGCGTGGGATATCCTGGCGGTTTTACCAATTAAATTCCCGAACAAACCGAAGTGACAGTCTGGGATTTTAAAAAACTCTTTTCGTGGAACTTCGCGTGGGATTGAATTGTAACTGGTACCGCATTTTTGCCATTTCAGATATTAAAGTGCGCGTGGCGAAATGTCTGAATAGAGCCGAGCCTTATCCACTGCGCCGGTATCATAAAATTGCACCCCTGCGCACGATACAAATATTTCATTCGGAAATTTTATGCAAGCGCTTTTCAATATAGGGGCTCGTAATATAATATCATTCGTCAAATAAAATCTTTATTCATAGTACTAACTAATTTTATTGCGCAACATTATGAAAGTAATAACGCTTACGCGCAATACAAATGGGGATATTATACGTTATAGTTCCGCAATTTACAGTGCAAAGTTTTAGATTTTATGAACTAACGTATTTTATACGATTTTCAAATAGCATGTGCACCTATGAAATTGAAACTTCAGATACTAACCATTTTAATGAAACGAGCCAATCTATTATGAACGACTAGATTTGAACAGGATTTGAAGTTTCGCTTAAATAAATGCGTATACGATTAGTTTTATTATTAGTGCGTTAATCAAAGTTTAATATTTTGTTCAATAAATTACAGTAATTCTTCATGATATGTAAATATCGTTCTAAAATTGTCAATAGGGTAAACTGTGGCTATCTCACAAATCACTTTGTAATCATGCAATTCATGAAAAGTATTTTATCGCAATTCTGAAATGGCTTGGTTCATCCAAAGTCTACGTGAGTAATTTTAGCGACAAAATACAGAAAAAGTAAAAGGTATCTTAAGGCAAAGGTTGGCCCGGGCGGACTCGGAAGCCCTTCCCGTAGTCCTGCGTCGCGTGCCCGCGCCCTGACAAAGCCTAGTCGGCGACAAATCCAGTCGGCGCGGACAAGTCCATAAGAGCGAGCCGCCGCGCTGTCTTTGTCCCGGGCTCCGGGAACAATGGGAGGCGCTTGCCCGAGAAACTTTAGGCAAGTGGACGTCTTATTTAAAGGCTCGACCGGGCGGAAGTGGAAGGGCTTTTGATTAGTTTTTAACTAGTCTTTCAATTTTCAGTTTAGCTCGAGATGAGCCTTTGAGAGAGGTTACCGAGTTACCGCGTCCCTCAGACTGAGAAGAGCCTCCGTAATCGCGATACAGTCGGCCCACTTGAATGCATTCTCCCGCGCGTCCTTTACCGTTGCAGAGCCCTCGAAAAACTTGCCGCTCTTTTAAATCTCGCGCGCGCTCCCGCCTCCTAATTTGCATCGTTATCGGCGCTGTTTGAGCCAAAGTTTAGTACGAGCCCCTTACAAGCTCCATATAATGGTTTTGGAGGAAAGGCCGATAAGGAATTCCCCCTTTACAGGCACGAAGCTGCGCGCCATCTACAACTTGAACAAATGTCTCGGAATGCAAGGGAGGGAGAAAGTTCGGGCGGAATAACAACGAAAGCAGGAAACTTTTCACCATTACAACGAAATAACAAATGGAAAAATGATTCCACATTTTATATTCTAGTTTATGAGCGGTTTTTCGGAAACTGCGTCTTTTCGCAACAAAAGGGAGTGATACGAGCAAGACAAAAGTACCTTTTTCCTATCCAGAGCGCCATTTTTATACGTTTCTCTAGATAGTTGGTTAGATTGCTCATCGAAGATGAGAAATGAAAGCTGACAAATCGAGTACAAACTTGTCAAGCCTTACCTTCCTCGATTCGAACTCGCAATCAATTTGGCACGTCACGTTCGCGGAAAAATGCAAGGTGGAATTGTGGGGTCGGTGTCCCTTACCGATCTCTGCCACCCACGGATATTCCACGCCATTCGCACCAGTATCATAAAAATCTTGATACAAAAATAGAGCGTTGTTTATCTACGGCGGTGTTTTGTAGGACAGGTGAATCGACCGTCCGACTGGAAAATGCAAGTATAGCGAACGCGCTCGCAAACACGCGCCGCTCAGGACGTTTACTGCGCTCGTTTTTACTAGATAAATACACATTTGTATAATAAGCGATAGCTTGAAGCGGACATTCTATTCTCTTAGAGAAGGGTGATAGGAGGCTTTAGGGCGGCAAGTGGGTCGATACTCGACCGCGTAGGAAGAAGAAAAAGAAGCCCGATAGCGCAGCGAGATTCGAGATGGCGGCCCGATAAGAGCGGGAATCGCCGCGGAAGCGCATGTCGCACGAGGCGGCTCCCGGCAGACGCCCGAGCCCCGGTACGTCAGCCGCATTCGACCGCAGCGGCCACCTCGTCCGGCGGAGGTTTTGCGCGCGGCGGCAGCTTCGAGGGCTGACCCAATTAAAAGCGGCCCCGCGAGCGCGCGTCGAATGTCAAGACAGGGCGCAGCGGGCGATCGATCGAGGATGGCCGGGGTGAGGGGCTCCCCCTTTTTTGCCGGGGCGATCCCGGCTGATCGATGCCGGGGGGCCGGATTGAAGGGCTCGCGGCCGCGGGGCCACGGCGGCGGCGCCCCGGTAATTGGCGGGGCCGGACCCGCGGGACAAAGAGTCCGGCGGCATCTCGGCGGCCGGGCCGCGGTTCCCGGGGCTTTGTCCCGGCCGCGCGACAAAGCCGCCCCCCGCCGGGGAGGCCGAGCCCCAAGGAGCCCGGCAGTTTTATCGATCAGCCGGGGGCTTTGTCTCCGCGCGGGCCTTTGAGCCGCGCTTCCTTTTTGCCGGGCGCTAATGAGAAAGCCGCTTTGGCCGGCCGGCCTCCCCGGGCGGAGCGCCCGGCGACTTAAACGGACTTTACTTTTCGAATCAATCAAATCGCTTTATAAACTTGGGCCCGAGTTCGCCCGGCGCGGGGATCCCCTCCGCTGCCGGCTGATACCCGGCCGCCGGCTTGATCCGGGGGCCGCAGGTGCGCCCCGACCAAGGCCTCGCCCGCCGCCAAGTAGAAAAATCCATTATCCCTGCCGAGGACCAGCCTCGTTGAGAGTCCGACGCCTCGGGGAATGCGCGGATCCCCGCCGGCCGTCCGCCGACGATCGACTCGGAGCCCCCGAGCGATCCTCCCCCTTTTCAACCTGCCCGGCTCGTCGCGCGGCTGTAAAGCCCCGATTAGGCGGTTGTACATCGAGATCACCGCGTCGGCACGAGTCCCGCCGAGTCCGGCATTATACGCTGCGGAGCCGGCCACCTCTGACGGGGCCTCGCGCCACTTGCCCCACCTGTTACGACTTGCAAATGGAGATACGCACCCGGCTAATTGGGACGCGCGTCTCCCCGCCGTCCCCGCGGCCCAAGCACCTCGATGGCAAAAAGCGGTGCAAGCGCCGGCGAAAGAAAAAAAACCAAATTTCTCTTTCACCCTCCTACTTTTAGACTGTCGCGAGCGTTGATGATCGAATTACTTGGTATAAATGGTGAACAAAAGGGCAGATTCACTAATTAGACAGGTGCCAGGTGAAAAAGGAGCTTCGCAAGCTGTTTTTCAGTGGGTATTTTTTATTCGAATTTTTTGCTGCTAATTTGCATGATCACGGCTCGAATTTCAAAATGGCTCGCTTTTATTTAACGCGTCTTATACGACGAATTTTGCGAGGCACTGCAACTAGCACTCGGGCTATGCTCTGTTATGTTGCAAAGTTGTTATATGCGTGCAGCCCGGAGATTATACGGAGAAGCTTGTAATGTGCATGTAATGTGCGTTTTATGACAGCGATAAATCCGCAATAAACTTGTACCATTACCGGCATAATTTATACCGCGCCGGCTAAGCCTAAGAGTTTCGCGCCAAATCGAATCAATCAGATACGGGTACGGTGAGTAACCCGAGATAAAATATCGCTCTCGGCCAAAGAGACAATCTTTAAAATAAATATTTCAAGGTAAATGGCGCTTTGGGCAACTGTGCGTTATCCCCGCGCCTTACAAACTTCGCAAGAAATGTAAATGTCCTCCCCGCGGATTCAAACTCGAATTCCAGGGATGATTTGGCCTTTCTTATCTAAAACGCCACGTAAATGTAGATCCGTTTGGCGAGGGCGGGCGTACGCGGCACGGGGGCTTAGGGGCTCGATTGATACAGGAACATTCGGCTCGCACTAGCTCGAATCCGGCGGGGGTGGCAGCGCTCCAATCGCGATCCGCGCGCATAATCCGCAGGTACACGCGATCGTTCCTCCGCGTAATCGAGACATCTAATCAGGAATTATGCCTTCGGAAATCGAGTAGAATTAACTTGTCTCGAGATTGGGAGTGAGCCTGATAAGACGCACAGTCGCGCTTGTCTCAGCCAGTCATCTCTCACGTGGATATTTAGCAAGAACAGAGAGCTTTTTCAATCGACGCCCGGGCAATTCATAAAATTTACCAACTCCCTGATATATGTCTATGCGCTCTTAAACGATGCATGCCTTCCCTTTCATAATTCAAATATGCAGAATTTATTCCTCTAACCAATTGTCCGTTGAACTTTCCGGGCCGAGAGGAGAAAAAAATCGATAAAAATAGAAAAGGCAGTAAAAGTTAAGCAAAGTATAAGCGGAAGAAAGGGTAGGTGGGAAAGATCGTAAAAATAAAAGTCAGGGAATCGGGAAGGGAGGAAAAGGGAGGAGGAGAGCGGGAGAAGCGAGAATATTACGCAGGCGCGATCGCCCTGGCATTTAATCTAAGCTGACGTTTAATCCCGGCCGTTTTTTTGTCCCCGACTATACGTGTGTATAGATATATGCCATACGGAGGGCCATACCCCCTTCGGGCGTTAAAATTGGCCTTCGGACGAGGGAGAGACCCTTTTACCTCCGGAGTAGCGACGGCGGCGCTGACGACACCCTAGAGGCAGGAGGATCGCCGGGAAAATGCACACTGACGAAATTGATATATAAGCAAAAAGCGGCCGACGCGACGTCGCGTGACGGTACGGCCCGGCCCTTATCCCCTCGCGAATTATCTCTTCATCGAGGGCGGAGGCAAGAAAGAGGCGCGCCCGTCAAGTGGGCCGTGCGGCAATCGAGGCCGGGCGGGGCTCAGCGCACGCAGCCCTCCACGCACGGCTCCAGCCACGAGGCAGACGCAGCATCCGAGTTCAGCACTCGCAGCTGAGACGAATAATCACCCGGACGAGAGGGTGACGGTCCCCGGAGCCGGATGAAGTTAGCCGTCGGAAACAATTTCATTTGAAATGCATTAGCAAACGTTAGCAATTCCAAAGAGTTTGCAGAGGGGTAACGAAGTAAGACGCCCGCGAGCCGTAATTGAACAATTTTCCTCACGGCCCGCTGTTTCCTCGCGTATTCGCGCCGCCATCCGCTCTCCGCTCCCCCCGCGCCTCCTCATGTCCCGTTCGCCTGTCTCGGCCGTTTCGGATCCTCGCCGCCGCCGTTCAGGACACGCGGATGATGGAACGCGTCCTGCTCCGAAAGTCCTTGCCTCCCGAGTAATCGGCCCTCAAACTTTCCCTCCATTCGCGCCTCGAGAAAATACCGCCTTACTGCGCGCCATTTTTTCACCCTTGATTTTTGTTAGATTAGTCGCAATTAGCTTTTGTTGTGGAAATAACTTTTGCGAGGCTCTTTTCGACTGCTCTACTGAATTCTGCTTTGTTTACTCGTAATTACTAGTGCGTATTAATCGTAGCTTTATAACGTTCTTCGATAACTTTTCATTTGCGATATTTTATTTATTAATCATTGATTAAAGTATCCGTATTATAAGATAATATTTATATAAGCTCATTTGATCATGATTTACATTCATGATTGCACTCGGAGAATAAAGATCAATCGGGCAATAATATTGTCCTAGTGGTGCAATTATGCCGAATATCAATTACTACTCACTATACGTAATTGGTGTTTAAATTTTGATCCGATGAAAAATTAACCACCCTCTTATTTATAGCTTTGTATGCAAAGATACAATCAAATCAATAGGTTAATATTTACCATCGAGTTTCTTTCAATTGCACTTGACGCGATTATATTATGTATGTTAACAATCGATAATTGTAGGGGTTATCAAGCACTTCAACTACTTCAAATCTATAATGAATAACAGTGCCTTTGATCAAGAGTTCTGATGAGTTTGCAATATATTTTCCCATTATTATTCTCCTTTTTGATAACCTTTCGCAGAATTATTGTTTAAGACTTTATACGTTTTCATACAAGTGAAACAGTATAGTAGATTACTTAGAATTGATTTAATTGCAAATACTTCTTGATATATATTAACTAGGAATAAGAATAATAAAGTTAAAATGAATAATCTAATAGTCAACTTCTCTTAAAGCCGAATTCATTGAATAGATAAACAGAGATGTGCCCAGACGACGTTGACGAATTTCAGTCATGAGAATATCGGGAATACGGTTAAAACTACTAAATGAATTAGATTAAGAATGAAATAGATTAATGTCGACTTTATTTTGAGTATACGTATATATACCCTCTGTTGCTCACATAAGAAAAGCCCTTTTGTAGCGAAGTAGATAAAAATAGGCGAGCCAAAGAAGATCCCGCAGAAGGAAGTGCCTTGTAGAACAAAGCTCGGAGCTCGATAATTTTTTGTAAGAGAGGCGCGCGCGTGCAAGCATACTGCACTGCGCCAGTTGCCGAGTCGTAGGCGCGAGGAATAAAGGGAGCAGAAGCGCTGCGCCGGCGGTTACACAAGAACGCCGGCCGACGGCGGCGCCTATCGGAAAGGCCTCCCGCAGCGGCGCGGGCGCAGGCGCTCTTCAAAGAAACGGGATCGCGGCGGATCGGGAGAAAGAGATGACGCGAGCCGAGTTTGATCGCGGGGCGAGTCGCCGCCGCGCAGACGAATCGCGCGCTTTCGTTCCGCTGACGAAGGGCGCCTCTCGCCTCGCCGCGCATTCCCTATATAAATCCCACCTCGGCCCTGACTTTCGATCAGGAGGCTCGCGAGTCTTGGCCGGCCTTTAAGTGAATAGTAATTTATGTCCCCCGAGCGCCCCGAACCGACGTATCGGCGCGCCTCGATAAAGTCTGTAAAAATATTTTTATCACCCTCCCGCACGAGCTTCCCGCCCAAGGATTATCGCGGAAAAAGTTCTTCCTTGACGTCGCGCTTCGCTCGTGCGGTCCTTGTCTCGTTGTTCCAATACGCCCTGCCTAAGACAAAGTATGCAATTAAACGCATTGAAACGGTGACTCTAGATATTAATTAGCTTTGTACTTGGGCACAAAGAGGCAAACGCTTGAATTGCGAAGCATTGGAAGTCTTTTGCTCGTTGACTGAATTACATCCGTAATTATGTGATAATACAGGGAGAGAAAAGAATTCGCGGAAAGGCTGCCACTGCAGTTGCTAGTGCTGTTGCTGCTGTTATGCCGCTTTCATTTTTGCACAATTGTTTTCCCAGAGAATTTATCATCATTATGCCATTGCCCTGAATTAAATTTCTCATTCGTCGAGACAAAAGTCTCTCCGTCGAGAACAGAGGAGAGCTTGGGAATTAAAGAATAACGCATTTATAATATGGACGGTCTACCTTTACGAGAGATTGACACTCTGCAATGCTACAAATACTTTGCAAGATCAAAGCAAAGCTAGTAATAAAACCAGGCGACAAATTGTAGTCTGTATGCCTTTAAAAAATTTATAACTCGATTGCATGTAGATAAACACAATAGATAAAATTCAAATTTGCATCATTTTCTCTTTAATACATAACATGTATTTATTTATTAAATATCTTGATTAAATAGTACACTAAAAAAATTATATCGATATAAGTTGACCATGCAAATAACGTTAAACTTTATGACATCACAGATCGATTATTGTTCACAAAGTTCATGAATTATTAACTATCAAATTTTCAGATTGCAATTCATTATGCGATCAGCTGCACATGTATTGTGTTTAGAAAAGCATTGTAATCAATGTCACTAAAACTGGTACCATATAACTTATTATAAAGTGGACTAAAGCCCATTTTTAAGTATTTATCTGTAATTATATAGCAGATTGCTAGACCTTCAATTATTTCGTTGATTTTTATTAAATTACAGATTCTTTTTATGTTTTTAAATCTATATTTTAATTAAAAAAGACTGGCGTATAGTAACTAACGAAAGTAATATAAACATTGCTTGATTGATTTAGTTTAGTATTTTTATTGAAATTAAGCAAATCACCTAATTGCGAAATCTAATTCAGTTTTAGGCATCTAGATCAGAGTCAATGGCGCTGTATATTATGTATCTCGTTTTCTATATCTGAGTTGCCTTCAGCGCTAAGTAATTTTGTATGATTATTGCTTCGTTTATTTGCTCACATAAATAAATATAATTATCTCATGGTGTATTTGGTGTTCAAAACAATATAGTACAGCAAGCCCTATCATATAATATTAGCCAATCGTTACTTAAGTATTAACATTATTGTTAGTCTCCTTGTAGTAGCTAATATAAAGTTAAGCGTCAAAATATACTACAGACAATCTAATTATATAATTTATAAACAATTTAAGGTTATAAGTGATGTGCAACAATGAACTTAATCAATGTTTTTGAAACTTTAGTAATAAATATTGATTAGGAGTAAGGGTGTTTTAGATAGGTAATGAGAAAAAGAAGAGCAAGTAATATTAAAGCTAGAACTCTGTTTGGACCATAAATTTAGTAGAATATTTTGATTTATATTTATTTATTCCTTTGGATGGATCATTTAGTTATATTCACTATGGATTGCATTTTATTCCCGGGGCTGTCTATTGAACTCGTCTATAAGGCTTTTGTAGATAGACCCTGCTTTAGTCCAATACATAGAAAGTCTCAAGATATACGCCTTACCTTGAGAAATGTATGGACGCGTTAACGTTGTAATATCACGCGCGCACAATTTATTCATAATAGAAACCGTTTTACTTCTTGTCGTGTCAGCTCTACTGATACTGCCTCAAGATTCCCACTCCCACCTTACTCTGTCTTTTGAAGTGGATCCTATCATGTCTAACGCTACTGCACTACTGAGAGCTACCGTAAATACGAAATAATTCGACCCTATTTTCTGTGCACTAAGTTCTAGTCGCCGTACAATACGTGTGATCAATTAATTTTGTACGCGTGATTATTTTAATTTCTATCTTGCGTATGCCTACATTTATATAGAATAGAATGGTTATTTTGTATGGCATAATAAAATAAGTCGAAAATTGTACCACCACTGACTATACCATAACGATGACACATTCATTCAGACGATTTTTAGAAGTAAATTATCGTGTAAATGACTTATACTAGATTATGAGCTATAATTAATCATTTTAATTCATCGTTTTGTAATAATAATATGATTTCTATATTTTTCGTTCAGTTTTATTATATGTGATAGACTTCTTTAAATACTTAAAACTGCCTATTACTTCATTAACAACTTATTATTATTATATAATAATTAATGTTATAATTATAGTTTAATGCCTGCATGGTAAAATATTATTGGTCGCTTTTAATTTAATTTCTGCTAATTATTTCTGGAGTAGAATATTATATGCTGAACTTAATTTGGTTTAATTATTATGCTATCAAAAGCATTCTATGGTTATCTTTTTCAATATAATATTACTTTTTATGTGTAACGCATTCAAACATAGAATAAATTATAGTATTTGTTGACGTAAAAATTTTGAAATTGTCTTTTAGCGCAGCGGCGCATGATTTTCAAAGCGGTCAGCGAGCTAAAATTTCCTTGGGGGTAAAATTGTTAACGAGATATTCTCGATTATCCGAAGATAATCGTGCTTGCGACGCAATAGGATTATAGGATCTTGCGAAGGCGATCGATCCTCCGAGCGATCGCGCCCTATAGCGGGGTGAAAAAATCAGGGCGCGTAGCGGCGCAGGATGAAGGAGCGCAGAATCCACACGGAGGCCCTATAGAGGCGCTCCGCCGCTGGAGCTGGAGTTGGGCCGGGGGGAGGGGCAGGGGGCATATCGATTTCCTTCCCCGCCGCTAATCAAAGAGTGGTCTTTTCTCCGCAAGTCTCGCGTGCGCACACGCGGAGAACCGCCGCGCACCATCAAAGACGCGGCGTAAACAAGCGAGCTACAGCGAGGAAGAGAGATGGGCACAACAGACCCATGGGGAGCCCGCCGAGCAGACGTAAATAAGGAGCGCGGGGTCCTTAATCGTGTCAACAGCCGCGATAGGGAGAGAAAGGAACCATAATAAGTAATTAATTTGGACGGCGAGGCGGCTTGACTCTGGCAGTTCGTTTGCTCTGCGTTATTGAACGTTGCGCGGTCACTGACTTCTCACTTTTCTCGCGCGTCGTCCTTGCCGAGGCCGCGGTGCAGGTGTTCGCAGCTTGCCTTCGAAAGTGGAAAAACTTGGCTTCCGCAAATACTGCTCAGCTTGGCTGGCACTTTCGACGTAAAAACCACAATCGGCCTAATTTTAAATAGATAAATTCTTCAGGGAAAGGATGGCGCGCGAGCGCTTACTTTTGACCGTGGCAAAATAAGGACAGCTTGCCGGACGAGTTGCGCAGGTCACGCTCCGAATGAATAATTCAGTCGAGTCGGAAGTTTCAGAAGGAAATAGAAAGATTTGACGTTCGCACTGTCCTAAGCTCGGTCCTAATATTACGCAGTCACTACCATTTGGTCAATAACTTAAATTTAAATATTTTAGACCCATATCGTTAAGATGCTATTATTCAATAACGGATATAAGAATTCAATAATTTTGACAATGAACGCTCGAAACAATATTACAATATTAAATTAAAAAATCGAACTCTGAAAT
This sequence comes from Sycophaga agraensis, assembly GCA_018906755.1. NCBI lineage: Eukaryota > Metazoa > Arthropoda > Insecta > Hymenoptera > Pteromalidae > Sycophaga > Sycophaga agraensis. The sequence goes on from JACCIE010000013.1 coordinate 2,067,284, forward strand.
GTTGTCTAAAACTAAAGCATCAGTGATAAGATGTGAATTTTTTAGTTTACGAAAGTTACTTTAACAGATTTCACAAAACTCGGTGTACTAAAAGAATTTTGTAGATTCTGTAAAAGACTTGTTTAACTGGAACAAAACACTTTTTCGGTACAGTCCAAAGATATGTGTATTATGAAGCTGCTGAGTTCGCATAACAGTACCTCTCGCTTGAAAAAGTCGGAGAATATAGCGCTAATTCAAACGCCGATGTGGACTCCACCGATTCGTTAAAACTTGGGGAAAAAACTTGGAACGTACACGGTATTGGAAAACATATAGTCGAGACGGCGTCCGAGCGAGGAGATGAATTTGTCGCTAGCGACTCCCCAACTCTCATTAAGGGAGTTTCGGTGAAAAATTCGGTGAGGGGAGAGCTTTTAACCCGGAGGAAATTTTGGATAGTTCTCGAGAATCGTGAACAAGGGATACCACTCGGCAAACCTCTCGCGCTTTCTCCACGAAGCTGGCGAATCAAAAGAACTACATTACGCCACGTCCATATTGGGGAAGTGATTCCTTCGGTAATGTGGACGTAGATCAGAGGATTTAGACCGTCACTTTTATATCTCTGTATGTGTTGAAAAATCATTCAAGCCTTGTGTGCTTAGCATCAAAATCAACGATTTAAATAATCTGCTGGTTGATTAATTATTTTGCATCAAAAGATAATACAAACGCTTGTAGAGATTCATAAAAACTCTTTGTGCAATGTACAAGCTTTAAAATCATACGTATACTGCAATATGATTATGGAAATGAAAAGTTAAGCGTTGGAAAGCATGCCGTGCGCGTTGCAAAGCAATTATTAAATAAGGCTTTTTATACAAATAGAGTAGGAAGTGTTATTTTCGTTCCAGCGCCACCTTATCGTTTGTTTGGAAAACAATGTCCCGCAGATTTTGTGGAAAATTTTTTATCTACACTCGCAAAAGCTTTTAAGTCATTATAAATATTTAACGATCCCGCATTTGCAACGAGGATGATAATGGGATAGAACACATAAATGTACCATCGCTGCAGTATTGGGCATTGATCAAATAAATTATTGGATGGTCATTATAATATTATAATTAGAATTTATTGCTTTACCAATGATTACGTCAACTAATGCTATTGCGCGGAGCTAGTATATGTAGGGGATGCAGTATAATTCATCCGATAATCTTCTTTTGACAATAAAATGGATCATTAAGGGCAAAGACATCAATATATTGTCGGCGATTCTTGAATGATATCACGCCATTAAGTGGAATATTTTTAGAATAACGATAAGATTAAAATAAAGAAAAGTTGGCGAAATAAAAGATTACCTATCTTAATTATGAAGATTGGCATTTAGCCTACCATTTGTAACACTCTACTCTGAGCATTGGAGGCTTTTCTTTGCCTTGTTTCTTTTGCTGGAAATAGCTCTGGTTGGAAAAAGCATTCAACATAGTGCTTGACTGGCAGTTTTTTATTATTGCACGCTCAGTAATCTGCGCAAACATTGAATGGAGAGACTGCGACTGGACCGTAAAGCTTTCACGACGCATTAAGAGAATGACTGCCTTTTTCAAAAGAACAATTATGCTAAAAAAAATGGGAGCTTTTTACAGGCGGCACTTTGACCGCGCATTTAGCGAGGGCAGTCACGCATTTGGCAAATGAACAAGTTAATAACAGTAAACAGCGAGTGCGGGCAGACTAGCGGGCGGGGAAATAATTTTGTCGGCCATATGATGCGCGAGTCGAAATGAATCTGGCGAGGGTAACGGGAAAAAGGCATTTGTGCAACGTCGCGTTTGCCGGGGGGCAGCAGTTAACTCTGGTAGAAAAAAGGCTTACTCGCGAGCGAGCCGGGGAGGGTCGAGGGACGGCCGAGGGATGGCCGAGGGAGTGGCGAGGGAGGGAGGGGGGGCTGGGCGGGGGTCCGGGCTACAAACATCGGCCGGTCGTAAATGCGGGGAGCCAGGCGCTTCCGGGAGGCGTCGAGGCCGCCGCGGAGCCGGGCGCGGAGCTCGTCGAGGAGACGCGGCCTGGGTATCAAGTTTTCGCGTGGCGGCCTGGCGCGGGCCGACTGGAGCCGTGGCGCCGGATCGATGACGTCAGGGCGCGCGACATCCGCGCTATTTTTAGCGGGGCGGGCGCGCCGCGCGCGTTATAGGAGCCGGCTGCCGGCGAAACGGGCCGCGGGGGAGGGGCTCGGCCGCCGCTCGCCGAGTCCGCCCGCGGCCCACACCTCCGGGGCGGGGGGGGGACGTCCAGACTCGTCCCCGCGCGCCCGATGATTAATTGCGCCCCCGCCTCGGAGGCTATGGAAGACGCGCGGGCCGGACGCCGGCGCGGCTAACAAGTGGCACTTGTCGAGGGAAAAATCGATAGCCGGCGCGGCCGGCCCGCGGCCTCGGCCCCGCCCGAGGGAAGATCCGGCCCGCGGGAGCGACGCCGGCGAATCGGGTTAAAACGGCGGGCCGCTAAAGAGGCGGGCGGCGCGGGCGACTCCGGGCTCGGACTCCCGGTCACTCGGCGCCCGGCGCCCATGAGTAATGGCCGCCGGGGCTGCCGCGGGAGCCGCGCTTACGAATCTTTTATCGAGATTAATAGCCGCGTCTGCGCCCGGAGAATCGCCCGCCGGCGCTGGCCCGCGCCGCCTTTATTATTAACGCCCTCGTTCCCCCGATTGCCCTTGGATTATTTAAAAAGCAAATTAGCCCGCCCAGCTGACGGATGGAGATTGCGGCCGTCCTCGAGGCGCCCCCCGGACCCAGCCGCTGACCCTTCCCGCGCTAATCACAAAATGAGGATTAGTCGATAAAGGACACATACGGGAGGCGGCCGGACCTTTCCTCCCTTGTTTACCTTTTAGGTCAGGTGGGCCGATCTCCGAGGCGATCGCGGCGGTAACCTTTCGCCAGGATATGACGAGGCGCTTATTGTCTTTTCCCGTAATGGCTTAAGCGCCGAGCAAACAGCCCGGCCCCTAATCGCAAATACGAGTCGGAGTATTAATCACGCGGGGAAGGAAAACGGAATTCGGGGGGGGGGGCGGGGGGGAAGAAATGCATCTTAAGAGAAACGTGGCCGGGAAGTTGGCCGCTCGCGTATCGATATTGTGCTCGGTGAGTTATACCGACAAGTTGCCAGGCTATCGATTCAATAATATTCCCCACTTTGCTCCTCCGAGTTTTTCCGTGGACGCGCGGCGGCACGAGCCTCGGGCGCGGCGCGGCGCATCGGGAGCCCGCCGACTCCCGGTCCGCTTGTATTTCTTCGCCATTCGCCGGGGCAAACATTTGTCTTTCATTAATTTTTCAGCATCTGCGCGGGAGTAACAGATTGCGCCTCGGCCGGGGCTGTCCCGCGGAAAAACTTGGCCTAGCCGGTCGTTGACCGGCTCCCGACTTTCCCAATGATTTCCCGGCGCAATCCGCGGGCCCGTCCGCGCAGAAGCGAGGCGCCTTTCCGCCGCGGTTCTCCGGGATTTCGGCAGGCCGCCGATCCACGCCGCCGTCCCGCAGCCCCGCGTATACATACATATACACGTATACGTCTATGTTATACATGTATAGGCTGGAAAAAGGGGCCGGGGCCGGGCCTGTGGGCAGCGGCGCTTATCGGCGGCGGCCGCGCGCTGCGGCAGCAGATGTCGCGGCCGTATAAGCGATTCGATTTCCCCCGGCGCCCCAGTTCCCCGCGACGCCCGTTCATAAAAGCGGATATCAATGATCCCCCCCCCCCCGGCCGCGGGCCGCTGGCTCGCGCCCGCGCCTGCGCGCCGTGCCGCCGCAGCCCGGCCCGCCCTCCCGCTCGATATATGTGTACACGAGCCATTGGTCCATTAAGATCGCCCGGCCAGGTGAGCCGCCTAATCCTCGCGGCCGGAGGACGCCCCGGGCGGCAGCCCCCCGTGATTTGGCACTTTTAAAGAGGCGCGTCGACCCCCGGGACTCGCCCGTCCACATGCGCCCGGCCGAAATAACCCCGTTCCTCTCGCAAAGTGCCGCGGGAGTTTCTCCGGGACCGTCGCGCGGCAACTTTTTCACCCGGTCGGAAAAAACTGGATCGCCCCCCGCGCGCGCCAGGTAATCCGCGTGAGGGGGGGGGGGGCGCCGAGCCGCGGGCCGCGTGCGGGGAGCGCTTGAGAGGAATGCACCTCGCCGGACGGCCCCCGCGCTCAATGCGCCCGCCAAGATTTTTCCGGCCTGCTTCAAACCGAGCAGGAAAAAGTTAGATTAAATGTATTTTTCAGGCACGCACGATGTACTGGCGGATTCATTAACTTTTAATTAATGAAACTTGGACAAAACTCTATGATCCAATTAAGAACTAATTAAACAAGAACAGGATTAATTTTGCTAAACTTACTTCGGTTCCACTTCTCTTCCCAACTATATGCACTTATTAAACAAAACAAACCGTACATCATACATCAGAATCATGTATACGCTAATTAAGTATCTAGGTTTTGCGACCGGCTTTTACTCTCTACATGGCCTGTTAAAAAAATGACTGTTTAAAATATTAAATTTAACGTAAATGTAATAAAAGCTACTTTCATAAACGTAACGAAAAGAAGAATTATGCACTAGCATTAAAATTAATGGATTCCCTCAAATTGAAAGAGTATAAAATGTATTTTTTATCACTGCCGGTAGTTCGAGAATAATTTTCATTACGGTATTTCACAGAGTTTCGCAAAATATTGAAATTTCTACTGCGCTTGTAAAGAAATTGTCCATTAAATATAAGGTTTTACAACAGTCGATATAAGGTGGCATAATAGTTCTTCGTTACTTTCTTTAACGCTTCGTTACAATCTCTGCAATTCTTATGGAACTTGGGGAAGAGGAAGTAGAAAAATGTGGAAGGCATAAATACTGTATCGGCGTACGGCCAGTAATAATCCCCGTAGCCGCGAGTCGAAGCAATAAATTCGTCATAGAGTTGAAGGGTGGCATCTTCTTTTACGATTATTTTGAGCGCTGTTGCCGAACGGCAGAGATAACCGAAGACACTCGAAGGTAGGATGCCCCTCGAGGTGATTTTATCGCGCATATAAGAGGGCGAGGGTCGGGCTTCGTCAACGAATCCCATTAAAAGGCCCGAGATCGGAAAAAGCTTCTGCCGCGGACAATCGGGGGCCGGGCGTAAAAAAACGCAACAACTCGAGTCGCGACTCGTAAAAAAATGAGGGAAAAATAGCGGAGCCGGGCAGCGGCGGGCCGCCGCGCATCTCGGTCAAGGCTGTATGCACCGGGGCGTGGGGAGGGCCAGCGGGAGCCGGCGATATCGGGCGGATCGGCCGCTCTCTCGGAAGCGCCCGCGGAAAAACAAGTTCGCGAGGTGGGGGAGCGAACAACGAGGCGGAGCGCCCGGCCCCCGCCCGGGACTAGTCGTCATTTCCGGGGCTGCCGTCGCCGCCGCCGCCGCCGGCGGAAGTGTACCGAAATAGCGCGCGTGCCAGTGAAACGTAATCGCGTCACGTCGGGGGCCATTTGACGCGAGAGGCCATTACGGAGAATTGAACTGCGTCGGGGAGAGGCAAGTAGGGCCGGCCGGCCGATCCGGGCTAAATAACCTTGCGCGAAAAATGGCTTTTGACGCGCGCCGACTTGATGGATATCGCGCGCCCTGTAAGCGGCCCCGCCTACCCGGGACAATCCCCCACCCCCCGGGCCGGGCTCTTCCTCATACGAGTCCCCCGCGTCCCCCCGCGTTCCCACGACCCCGGGAGCGAGCCGATCGATTCTTTTCCCCGCTGCGGGCTTTTGGCCCCGAGGCACACTTGCGCGAGCCTCGGTGCGTTTGTCCTTCGCTAATCGCTAAATATACACGGCCCGCGACTAGAAGAAAACTCGAGACTTACGTAGTGTCGGTGATTTTGTCAACTCTCGTGTCTCACCTGCAACATAAACAACAAAATTCCATCAGACTCCATTGGGAGGAGGCGTCAAACTTTTAATGTAATATAAAGATTATATGAACTACGCCCTTCCGCTGTAGTCCTTCCTCCCCTGGCGATATTTGACGCCACTAATCACACTTCGGAAGAGCTCCGCAGAAGAGAGGATAGTTTTACAATCTCAGACGGGGATGTCATGGGAGTAGAGAGGGACCTCAAGAAGAGGCCAGAAGGCCAATGATCTTTCGCAACATCTCAACGCCTTTATTGTGCATCGAAAACAAAGTAGTACTACCGGATAGCGATTCGCGGGGAAATATACCTGAGTTGCAGCATCTGGACCTAAACAAATGCCGGCCATAACAAGGAGTTTATGAACACATCTACGCGCAGTACTTTCTTAAAAAAGCACCTTTCATCGAGGTAGCGAGCGCGGTTTGGTGACGAATATTTTAATAGCAACGCCAAGTTTGAAGTAAAGCCGTGGCAATACTCGTTGTCGCGTGGCAGCTTATACCGCTTGTTTTCATACAAGGGCCCTGGGCGCTCGGTTCGGAGCTGCAGTAACGGTATAACGAGGCGGGCAGGTTTCGCGGGCCGCGGCGATGATGTTCCGCTTGGCGCTCTTCGCGGTCGGCCCATTCGTCCAGGCGCGGCCGCTCCCACAGCGGCTTCCAATTTCGGCCTGCCCGCGAGAGCGCACTAATGCTTCTATTATGCAGGGGGACTGGGCCGGGCCGACTGCCGCGCTTCTGCTATGGCGACCTGGCGGCCGGCCCGCAGCCCTGCGCCGACCGCCTTTTTCCACTGGCGCCGGCCGCGCAAGCGCTTAGTCGCGCGGCTAATTTCCCCGCCCGCTTTTTCCGGCCGCGCGGCAACCGACCGCCGCTTTATTTTTCCAACTTGTTTTTCTCCGCACGAGTGCAGTCTACGTGCCGTAGTCTTGTGATTGTTTTACTGCCATGTTTCTAACTAATTAGAATTCCTGGCAATGGAACGCTATTCTCGGCGGAACATCAGAGCTACGGGTATATGTTTAATTAATGTCTCTTGGTTATTACATCCTCCGAGATACCTAGATCATATTCAGTTTGTTTAGGGCTCAAACCCTGCCAGCGTACATAGCAATGAATCTGCTGCTGCTTCTAAACTTCGAGATTAACGCAGGCGACTTAAAAATATATTCTCCAAGGCTTTGTTCCTTCTAGTTTTATTTTTTAAGAGGTAACTTTTTTATGCTTCGTGTCGTCGGTCAATTTAAATTTCAAGAAAATTTAAACAAAACTTTGGATCGTGCAACCGCAGGTGTCGCGCTTCCTTCTTGATATCTGAATCCGATCCCTAAAGCCTCATCAAAGTCTATGACCGGAACTTCAAATACTCTTTCAGTCTTGCCCAAGTGAGCTTCGTCGTTGGAATTCAATTGGCCTAAATTAACCGGTCTTTGCCTGTGAATTTGCCTAATTTCACGAATCCAACAAAGCTCTTTGAGAAATGAGCTTGTGTATAATTTATGCAGCATATAGCCCCAATGCGAATTATTGTAGTATTAAACGAGCTTTTATAAAATAATTGGCGATAATCATCTTAACTTTTAAAGTATATAGGCTTACGCGAAGTCCTTTGCCATTTTTTTTTATATAAAATTGGTTTTGCTAATTTATTGTACATCATTATACAACTTGGAATACATTTATTATTAAAAGAAGGTTATTAAAATTTTATTCTAGGGGCACTGGTAATACAATAGCACATACCGAAGGATCGCGAGTACAATTTATAAGACCTCTTATAACTGATGAAAAGCCTCAAATTAAATAAATGACCAAGCTTTCTATCGACTAGATCGTTGAATTTTTCAAGAAATTCCTTCTTGTACAAGTAATATCAAATAATAATTTTTAATTATTTCATATGTGTAATTTTAAGAAATAAACTTCTAGTCGAATGTAAGAGTGTTTTATGGCATTCGGTACCTTCTCATAAAATAAGTTTCTTCCGGTAGAATTGAACGATTTGCAATAGGTTTATAAATTAAAACAATTATTAATAACGCTCGGTTTTGTTAGAATTTTATAATATAATCTGTTATCTATTAATAAAGATAGGTAGCGCAGGGAAGAAAGTGTTTTCCCTCGTATAAAGCACATTTCGGAAATACCCTAAAAATTATAACTCTGGGCGTAAATCAAGTGGAAAGAATAATAAAAATATCCATAATGAAGATTTCTCTAGGCAGAAATATTACCGACGCACAAGCAATAAATTTCCACTAGTATCACCGAAATTATTCTCTCCCACACAGGTGAGGGGACAATAAAAAGGGGGGCTGCACCGCACCCGGGATGAAAGCTAGCGCACACACCCACACAGAGCGAGTGGGTGGGGATGGGTCGAAGCGTAGGCAGTGGGGAAATTTCACTCGAACCCTATAAAGCCAGTACAGTTGCAAGGCTCTCGCGAGGCGCGACGACGGCGGCGTTTTACGAGGCTTTCGGCGTCGTCGCCCGAGCCGTCAGTCGGGCGTAAAAGATCGGCATTAACGGGCTGCGCGTATACGTGGCCGACGTTAAATCGCCGGCGCGGCCGCTTAAGGACCGGGGACAAGAGTCGCGGGTGCAAAGCCCCCCGTAACCAGGGCCGGGATCTCCATTTAAATTCGAGCCGCCCATTGATTCTCCCGCGGCGAGGAGCTGCGGGCGCGCGTCGATCGGCCGCTCTTGCGCTCCCCCGGAGGCCGGGAATTAGCGCCAATCGTGGGGCCGGGCGCGAAGAGGAAGGAGTCGCCGCGGGTGGGTTAGCGGCGAGGCCGGCGAAAGAAATCCGGGCGCCGCTTGGCCACTCGGCTCACGTATCTCATTCCGCGGCCGGGCGAATTAGCCCGATTTACCTAATGAATGAGATCAGCACCTCGGGAGCGCTAGGCTGTTTAGGCGACGAGGCGCGCCCCAGACGCGCCCGCGGCATCCATAATGCACGAGTCGCCCGCGCCACACTCGGTTCGAAGGGACGCGTGGGAAGGGAGCCGGCATTGGACCCGGGCCCCTGCGACGCTTCCACCGTATAATTGCTCCACTAGCCCAGAAACCGTACCCGCGTGTCCTTGTACTGCCCCTGCGCCGCGCCTACGGATCCAGCCATGCACATCTCGTAGATTCGCTCTCGTCTCTGTTATATGTCTCCAGATTTCCTTGGATCTTCTTCATTAGAGTAGAAGCGATGGAGATAACTTTAAACCATAAAAGGAACTGCTTCGTCGCCAAATACAAGGTTTGTTTCTGAGGATTTGTCGAGTCGACTACCGTCTCTCGGTTGTCGAGATTTTAATGCGAAAGTCCAAAGTACAGAAAGAGGTACGGTTTCTCGGCTTTACTCGCCGTTCAATCAAAATAGCGATATTTATATTTTTCCTCTTCCGCTTTCAAGAACCTAGTAAGCTTGCTTGGAAATCGTTAACTATTGCATGTATATATTCCATAAATTAACTACATCTATCCATAACTATCTATATTATAGAATATTAACAGTGCAGAAATGAAACTAATTTAGCCACACTGAAACTTATATTGTACCTAATATAATATAAGAAATTTTGCAACAATATCATATATTTCAAATGTTACCATCTTACAATAAAACTTAATACTGAATCATTGCCGGTCTTTAAATTTGAATAAATGATCCTCGTAAGATATGTAAACATTGTATGCTGAATGGAAACATTGAAAATAAATGGTAGTTTTCATAAATATGGATATTTGAAAACATGAAAAATGTTTTTCAGTTTTTCATATTCTTATATCTGGCATACGTTATTCTAAGAGAAACTTTTCTCCCTCTTTGTTTGTTTATGCATGCTAAGAATATCAAAATAAAAATCTCGCGACAACATTAAAACGATATGAGCTTGAGAAATGAAACTCTGTTTTCTATCTTACTCCTTTTTCAAATTAAAAAGTTGCATTTTTAAGGTTAGCTTTGCTCAAAAAGAAAATATATATGTAACATGTAAACTATATTTTTGAAAATTAAAATGTAAATTGTCCTTTTTCAAACGGATATAATAGAATAAAAAAATGTAGTCAAAATAAAAACAAACCTTTTTATAATTAAAATGTCATATCACCCTCTAATGCTATTGTTATTAATACTTATACGAAAAAACAATGCTTTGAAACAATTATATTTTAATGATATGAAAATTAGCGTTTCATATATTTAAACTTATAAAAGAAGGCAAAGACAAAATCTGATAGCCAACTAGGAAATCGCAGGCGACGAGTGTCGGATCCATGATTTTCAAGGCCAGTTAGTCACCCGCTGCCTTCTTTGGCAACTATTAGTTTTTTTTATGTCGGCAGTCGCTTTCGAGCGGCGTCTGAATAGATTTCTGTACCTACATCTACGTCTCCTATCTTGCGGAGTAACTGTGTGCGCCAAGAGTTGGGGGATCAAACAGGTAACCGCTTGCGATTTTGGCGATCGCAATGGAGTCTATCTTGTTCCGGTCAACAAACAATGTGTCATTTACAATAATGTATTCAAATACAGTATTATATTTCATAATACTATATATTATATTCCAATAATACGATATTATAATAATATAATATTACTTCAACCAGGGTACGGGCTCATATAAGCATTAGGTTAACATTCTCGGCTTACTCCTTATATTTTGGAGTAAACATATTTCAGACTATTGTTAAAAACTATCAGCAAACATAACTAAAAACATAATAATGTTACTTTGGTTTTTTTAAAATATTTGTTTCTACGTAAATTTTTATTTTAAACTCAAAGTCTAAAGAAAATTTATGATTGAAAAAAAAGTGATAAAATTTCAATAAATTAATGAATAAAATGATCGACTTTTAATTAAAAGTTCAGCGATTGTGGTATTGGAGAGGACGGAATTTTTAATAATAATTATTATGTTTAAAAGAATTGAAGAATACAAATCAAAATAACAGTATGAAATGATGTATCATAAAAGTGATTTAATATACATATATTTCTATTTTTAATTGTTAATATTTGAAATATTTTATGTGTATCAATTAGTATTTCCGGTCAGCGTGATTTATCACTTGGTGCAAGTACAGATATCGAAGTGAACTTGAATATTTTCGTAAACAGCTTGCTTCCTTGTAGAGAACGACGTATCCAATACGTTAGGTTGCTCACGTAAATGACGTTAGTAGGAAAGGCGAAAGCAACGCTTTGTGCATTAATACGAGTCCCTTTGAAAGCTCGAGGCTTGCTGAAGGAAAGAAGGTGGCAGGGCGCTCGAAGAAACATTTATTCAAGCGAGCGCGAGCAGTGGAGGTAGTGTGGATCAAAGTCCGGCTGGGCGGACCAGGCGAGTCGGCAGGTGTCGGGGGGCGACAAAATGAAAAGAAGGAAAGCCGAGCGGCTCCCGAGACAGCTCCGAGCGGGGACGCGGGTCGCTCGGCTGGCTCGCGCTGCGGAATACCAACGGCCGACGCGAGCTCCTTCCCGTCGTCTGCAAGGGCCAGCGGCCGGGCCGCGTACGCGCGGTCCGCCTGCGGTCCGTCACCGGGGGAAGGGGCGCCGGTACTCGAGGCGGCACGGCGGGAGGGGCTGGCGCCGCGGCGGAGATTGAAATTTAACGGGCCGCGGGAGCGTCTGTTCCGCGCCGAGTGCTAATCTCGGAATCGTAATACCTTATTTACCGGGCCCGCGGCGCACTTTACCGGGCTCCCGGCTCCCGGGCTGACGCGCGCGCGGGGGGGGAGTCCGCAAGCAAAATATTCCGCGGGCGTTCGAGCTCTTCCGCCGCGCGGCCTCGACCCCGGGGCTTGGGCGCCCGCCGCATTTTCCATGTGCGCTCGGGATGAAGAACGAGGGCTTCAGTCATGAGGCTCAGTTAGTCCAGGGGAATGGCCTTTCTGCGCCTATTACCTTCATGCACTTAATATGGCTATGCTCGCTGTACTTGTTATCATTCTTTATTAAAGCGCTTGCGCTCACCCCTTGTTTTTTATTCAACTTCTTTGACAGCTGAGGTTATAAAACTACGAGTATAATTATAAGCTCGCATAGCCTTATTATCGAGAATAATCATTTTAGATGAATATCTGAATCTGACATCGAGCAGTCGCCTCAATATATATACGGAACTGCAATGCAGTTTATATCCTTATTTTCAATTTTGAAACAACTCTAGATGTATATCTATATACTATCCTGAAAAATGTACGAAAAACTTTTTTTCGTCACATTTTGCGGAGTTTGCCATAAAAGGCGCCAAAGACAGACGTGGTTCTTATAAGCAATATTTTTGCGATAGTATAGCTGCTCTGCTAAAAACTTGGTACAATCTCACGAAATTCTCGTCTAAATTTTCTACCAAGACGCTTAGTCTTAAAAAGAAACTTGTGTTCTAGTAAACGGAATTTCGCGAGACATTTATTTAGAAAGGAATTCCTTGAACGTATGAAACGTATCCAAGGCTTATTAAATGAGACAATGAAGCTTGCAATTTCAAACAAATTGTTATTTACTTTGTTAAAGCTAATAATAAGAAAATATTATTGAATGGATTAGATTAACAAATTTAATTTATACAATGTAAATGTAAAGGGAAAAATCGTAAATAACTATTGAATGATATATCGTAATTGACTATCGAATGATATATCGTTAATGACTATCGAATGATATATCGTATTTTGCAGCTACGCTATGCTTTTTCATTACGCAGAATTAAACAAAAATAAATTTCAATGACAGGTTTCAATGGAATTTATACATGTATCATACTGATATAAAAACAAAAAATTTAGTTTTCCTATTTTTAATTCCTATTTTTATGCAAGTTTTTGTGAACTGTATGAGTCAGTGTTTACAATATTTACGTTACAAAATTCAGACTTTTTATGATAAAAAAAGAAAATTTTTTAATAATAATATAATTGTTAGTGCCTAACTATATGAATTTGTTTCATTTTTTGATTAAAATATAAAAGAATAATGTTGGATTATTGATTCCTGACTTTCTCAAAATATAATTTTTGAATTTCAAAGAATTTCCTACTTTGCAATCAAGAATATTACTTAAATTAAAATTAAAATTAAAATTATGTTGGCAGTCTTCTTTCAGTTAAAACTTTTTTTACATTTTTTGTGGAAAGTTCATTCGAAAGTCATCTTTGAATATTCTAGCCCAGTGTAGCATTACGAGCTGTACCCGTATTTTTCTTCCATTGGGTTGAATAATTTAATTATTTCATCGTACAGCATGTTTTAACTGTGGTCAGTCGCAACCTCTATAAGTAGATGGGTGTTATAGAGCTCGGCCGCTCGATGATATTATTATTTAAAATCAGGACAGGCGCGCGTGCAGGCCATTATCTAGCGGCTCTGCCGCGCGTCATCGACGAAACTGACGTAAAATATAGATCTATTAAGCGAGTAATGCGGGCCTGGCTCAGTGGCGTACGTCTGGAAGACACGCGTCACTCGGGACGTGCAAACGAGGGAGTCTATCGACACCTGACGATCGTCGTAGGCTCGAGTATCACGCGCCAGATTACGGACAGTTCGCTGGTCGGTTGAGGGACCGGTATATTATCTCGAACGGCCCACAGTGGCGCATACGCTCAAAGTGGAAAGTCCATTTTAGTTTCCCACGTATGCACTGCACTAGTGTGCTCGGTAGTCATAACTTCCTGTGATGAGGACAGGTGAACGAAGATGAACGATATTTGGAAGCGAATGGGAAGGTTGACGAGGCGGGAAGGCTGACTTGCAGGGATCCCGTTTGTGCAATTAGGACGGGTAATTGAGCCGAATGAACGAGGTGCAGCGTCTAGTTGCGAATGAAAATTTCGAGATCGAGAGATTGACTCGGGCAGGTCCAGAATCGCAGGGACGTCAGGCCAAGAATTGGAGACGTCCTGGGGGTGCGCGGGCCGAGAGGAGGCACTCGATTATCGCGCATTAGAAGTTAACCCGTTAATGCGAAATGAGGAAGGGCGCGGGGCAGGTGAAGAGCCGAGAGGGGAAGCAGGCGGGCTCATAAAGTCCCGGGCAACGAGATACTCGAGCGGGGCGCGCGCGCGCGCGCGAGCAAGGCCACTTCTGCCTCGCAACTAACAACGGAACCAGCCCGGTGAAGGAGAGCTTTTGGTCGGCTTCGCGGGCGCCGGGCAGTCGGGCCGAAAGCGAAAGCCCGGCAACCCGCGCCCCGGGCCGAGGGGACTAATCACTCCTTTGACGCAACAGCGGAGCGCCGCGGAATTCCGGGGCCGCCCCGAGGAAGCTTCCAATTACGCCTCGGCGACGGGCCGCCGATTTCCCCGGGCGCTTTGCCGGCCGGCCCGTACAAATCGCCAATCGGACCGCGTGTTTTACGAGGACGCGAGACAGATGCGGCGGCGCCGATACCTCCCGCGAGGGAAAATAGCCGGGTGAATAAGTGACGGCGGAGTCGGCCCATCGATTGCCGCCGCGCTGATTGCGCCGCGCGGCCCGCAGTCCAGGCGCGGCCCTCGTTATGCCGATTACATCACCCTCCTACCTGTCCTCCTCCAATTGCTCCTTTTGTTCCTCCTCTGCTCCTTCCGCGCAGATTCGCTCCGAATGAACATTTGATACTAACTCTGTCATTGATATTGTGCATTCATTTCATTTGCGCCGTTGCGATTGTTAGGTCCTTTTATGCTGGCCGGAAGTTCAATTAAAATTCGCACTGCTTTCACTTTTGAACTCTATGCATATATGGAGTAAGGGCAAAGAAAATATTTAAAAACCTCAAACTTTGAAAAAGCTAAACATTTCCACAAAATGCAAATTCTAATTTAACCTTATTTTGAATAATGATTTTCGAAACTCTAAAATATTAATTTCAACTCGGTTATTCATAAAATTTATAAGTAAAAATATATTTATATTCTTTTATCCTTTGTCAACAACACTTCTATTAATTTCTACATATTAGGATTTTTTCATAATTTCCTAAAAAACTTATTTCGATCGTGTATGCAGAGGGTTGTTTAAATAAATAATTTAGCGTTCTGCTCGAGGCACCTCAGGTATACGAAGCAACGGGATTGAATTTGCACCTTAACGATTCATTTGAAAAGTAACTCATATATTCTATGCATTCGTTAACCATAGTGTATTTAAATGATACTAATCGGTATGAATGTATGTTTGGGGTGAGATCTTCAAAATGAAATAGAATTATTAATCAAGTTGGGAAATTATTTGAACGAAATCAGTGATAAATGCGTGGAGTAATAAGAAAAAGTTGTTGTTCCCTGTTATAAGCGGCTTTCCGCTAATAGCGACGTTGCAATATTTCCCCTTTCTCGGAACTGCACGCATTATGAAGAAAACGAAAACCTTCAAGTATATTCATTCATTCAAGTGTATTCATTCTTTATGTAACGCGAAGAGCGTGCTTCTGCTTCAAGAGCTCAAGTTTTACTTTAAAATTCAGCGGGAGAGAGAGAGAGAGAGATGAAAAAGAGTAATCGTCGGTATTGTATTGAATTTCACGAGTGCCTGAATGCCAGGTAGAAGGAGCGGGACTATTAAAGTCCCCGTGACGAGCTTACGCTAGAGAGGAGCGGGAGCTTCATTCGAGCTGCCGCTGCCTCCGATTATGCCTCTAAAAGCACCGAAGCTTATTCCGGTTAAGTTGTCGGGGGAGGCCGAATAAATTAATTGTCCTCCGGCATAATACACGCATCGAGGGCGAGGTGTCGGGGCAAGTAAGGAGTCGTCGGCACCCGAATGCCTGTCGGCCGACTGGATCGGCAAGGCAACTGGGACTCGCGCGACACTCGGCCTCAGCGCGCCCCGAGATCCCTAATTTGGCGGGCAGGCCGCCCCCTTTCTCGAGTGGCCTGTTTTTCCGGCGGCGCGACCGTGGCCGCCGAAAGGTCGGCACTCCGAGAGCCGCGCGGCAACAGGACAGCCGCTCGCCGTGGACCGCTGGATATAACCAAATAACATCGGCGTCTGGCGGCTGAGGCGCAAGTCGGCAGTACTCGTCGCTGCAGTCGCCGTCTCCGGGCAGAGGCGCCCGCCTCTTCACTGGACTTGCCTCGCTCATTTCCCTGCAGAATCCGCGCTGCATCGTCCCGGCGCTAGCTTCAACATCCGGCGAGCAATCCTTCCGCAGTCGTTGGCCGCCTAATCGCGCGGGCGGACGGAGCCCGGGCTTTCGGACTTCCGGCGGGGCGCGTTCGGAATCCGGGATTCCTTTCCACGTAGCGGCTTGGCGAGAAAACAGGGCACGTGGCCGAGCCCGAGGTCGGCCGGATGGATGGGCCATCGGAGAGGTCGGAAGCCGTTCCGCTTGCACTCGGCGCTCGGCGCCGGCCACGGGGATTAATAGAGAGGAGCTCGCGCAATATTAGGCGGGAGTGGCTCGGCCTTTGGCCGCGAACAATAGCGAATTAGCGAGCGCATTCCACCGGTAGCCGCGGTAGACACGAGGCTAATCTGCGGCCTGGAGTCTTCCCGCGGCCCGGCCAGCATCCACGCCTCGCGTGCCCTTATGCATTATTCTTTGTGGCTGGCCCTCGAGTCGTATCGACCGGAAGACTGCCTCAAGTGACGGTGACTCCACGCGCCCGGAAGTAAGAAGTCAAGGTATAGCCTCAACCAAGGGGAAAACCGGACAAAACGGCCCAAACCCGCACCCCGATAAAGAGGAAATTACTGGGCAAATAGGTTGAATAGACACCTGCATTTCCGCCCGACTTTTAATTAAACCCATTCTTCCTCGGTCCTGATCCCTGCTTTCGTGATCTAGAGATTCTTTCGCCCGGCTGATTAATAGTCAACGGATAGCTCGATCTTACTGATCTCCACGTGCCGTCTGGTGGCCGGCGTTCTGACCACTCGGCCAATGTAACAATTAGAGCAATCTTCGCCCCGGCGACTGGGCCACTGAGGTTCAGACAATCGATGGCACTGCACCTTTTTCAGGAATATCGACCACTGCGTCTCGATATCCGGCAAATCTCTCGTTACCGCCAGTAGTGCGTCGTATCTCGCCGAGTCACCCCGAGTAGCGCTCGCAACAGCTCTTCTCCAAAAGAACTATCTTCACGCCACCCAGCATAAATAACCGCGCGCGAGTTTTCAGTGGCGGATCGCCGGGCGCCGGAAAAAGTCGTTTGCCTGGGTTGACGGGGCCAATCCCGAGTTCGCGTGCCTCGCGGCGCCTACATTCCACCGGATTCATCATCTAATGGATGAACGGAAGCCGCCGTCGGCTCTGGACAAACCGACCAAGACACCCCCGGGTCTTCTTCAAATCCAAGTCGTCCGCGGGACATATTTCCCCTTCTCCCGCGACTGATCTGCGGGGCACTTGATGAGCAGACGGTGGTGCAAGAGTGCCTCTGGTTTATCAGTGCGAAGAGGGGCATTGCGCAGTCAGCGGATGACCGGTTAAGAGACGCTGATTGTCTCTTTCCCGGAAATCCGAGAGTTGGCGTCTGAACGGCTTCGGGCGCCATCCGCAGTGGCCGGCGGGCAAGAAGCCGCCGAAGATGGGGAGGGAGCCAAGAAACCCCTCGGAAAATAATAGTGTCGCCGAGCAAAGACTCCGCGTTTGTCGTGTACTAAGCGTTTGTCGAGAAGCAGGGGAGCGGCTTGGCAGAAGGCCGCGCGGGGATTCCCCGAATCGGGCAAAGGTCGCGCCTCGCAGCTAAATCAAAAATCGGTGCCAGCAGTCGCCCTCCAATGAGAGCGCACCGTTAAATGACAAATGACAAACGACAAGAACCGTAGCGAACGCGCCTACTTCTTGCGATCGTCGTGCCCACCGCCCTCTTAGCCGACTATCAAATCTAAATTAATGGAGGTCGCCACATCGACGGTTTCTTCCTGCGCTTCCTCGCTGGACAAATGTCATTTAAGTACACTCACGGCCTTGGGTGATGAAATAGCGGCACTTTTAGTTTTTGCCTTTCAAAGGACACATCCAGTTGTACTTTCGGTCTTTATGAAGTATTTGGTTTATAACAAATGCTAAAAATATGCCTATTTGTAAAACGGTAAGACCAGTTGCATTTTATTCAAACACGAGTCTGGCGGGCCTCAACGTGGATAATTCTAAAAAATAGGGAAGCAACTTTATTATGTATCCACTGGACCATGTGTCGATCTCTAGTATAGCAATGCATCGAGTATTCTCTGCAGACGTAGCTATCGTTCCGCAAGAAAAGAACCCGGGAGGTACCCCTGACCATTGACGCCACTCCTAGAGAGGATCGTCTCGGTGCTTCTCCACTCACGAACACCGGTGACCATCTTCGAGTCATTCATGCTCCCGTCCCCCGTTCCGTCCATTCAATATATTCTCACGTCTGCCTACTTCATACACTAAAGAAAAATCGTGACAAAATCAGATGATTACCAATGAAAACGAATTACAAGTTCGCAGACAAACAAAGGAGTACGAGTTTTTTTTTGGTTTATTGCATCGGACGATAAAAATAGTTTTTTGCAAGCTCTCAGTTTCGAGTCGGAGAAATTCTTCATAGTTGCATAACATTAAGTTGTAGTAGTCGCTCTGGATGTGCCCTAGTCAATGGACAACTCTACGGAGTTCAGACGACCGTCTGTGATTCCTGGAAGCCGTCTGTGATTGATGGAAGCTTCTGTGTGTTCTCTGGTGGACAGAGACGTCAGATGGAATCGCAAGGTACGGCGACGAGGTACCAGACGACAGCCTGCGAACGCACTCGAGACACCAATGAAGGCGATGAGGGTGAAGAGCGCGAGGTCCGAGCCTCCGCCACCTGAACCGCGATGAAAGAATTTAGATGTTAAGGCTCAGGACGAAGAAGTTGAAAGCAGAACAGTTACTTCTGTCGTTGGCATCTCCGTCGGCGCCATCAGGGCACTTATAACCCGAGTCAACGTTTGGAGTGCTACTACCGATCATGTCACTATTGGAGATGCTGCACTCGGACGCAGGCTCGGTTTTGATAGCCGCGGTGATGGCGATGTTGATGCCCGCGTTGGTGGTTGCGTTGTGACAGACGGCGGCGTCCTGGATCGTCAGCGTCTTGTGCTTTTCTGCAGTGCGAGCTTTGCCTGCAAGCGGGGGGCGGAAGTGCGTTAGTCCAAGCTGGTGGTGGTTTGCTCGGGTGTGGGTCCGGGGCTCACCTGGGCAGCGTGAGGCTCTGCAGTTAACGGGACGCGGCTCCGCCGCGGCAACACTATCCCCGCAGCAGGTATCCTTGGCCTTGGGTTTCGGCGGCTTCTTGTGGCATGGGGACCCAGAGGTGTTCTTGATGAGGGCCTGGGTGAGGTTGAAGCAATCGAAGCGCTTGGATCGCGCGGGGGAGGGGCTCTTGCAGCGGGGCCGCTCGGTCTAAGGATGCAAAGGGGCCATGTAGCCTCGCTAGCGTCGGGGCCGCGAGCGGGTCTGTGGCGCGCGCGGGCTGCAGGCCTCGCGGCACCCGGAGGCGCGCACCTGTGTTGGGTTGCACAAGCCACCGGCGCCCTGCTCCTTCTTCTTCACGTGGTCATTCCAGCGGCATTTCTCCACGGTCACCGGCTCCCTTGGCCGCGGCAACGAGAAGCGCCGGTTAGTCGGGCGTTAGGGGGCTACGCGGGTCCACTGCCCACTGGGCTCTAGCGACTCAAGGCGCTCGGGGTGCTTACGGGGGACAGAAGTTCCGCGACTCGGGCATGGCCGCTCGCTTCTCTGCCTCGGGACGCTAGGGGGCGCTGGCCTCGCGAAACCGCTGCTGCAACGAGCCGTCGCTGCCGCTCCTCACTGCTAGCCCGTCAGCCCTGCCTCGGGAAGCGCCCGTCTCAGCGCCGCCGGACAATTTCCCCCGCCCACCTATCCTAGCCCGAGCTCCGATTTTTCCCGCCCGTATCCGCTTCTTATCTCGCGCCGCCGCGGAAAAACCCGTCGCTTCTTCTGCTGCGCGCACCTCCTAATCGTTAATTAAACCCGAGTCATTAGCGCCCGACCTATCTCGTTTCCCCTATTTCGCGCTCGCCCTCTGCTTTTTTCACCGGCCCGGGCTTTTTTCCCCTTTTCCCGCAAAAAGGGAAAGCCGCCGCGTCGATTTGCCGTGAATCATTCTTTCGTGAAACCAAGAGCCAAGCGGCTCTTGCACTACTGTGGACCGATGCTCGCTGCGCTCCCTTCCCCAAAAATAGAAAAATACAAATAATTTGGCTCTCGTGGAATTCGAATGAAAGTAAACTTTCTGCGAATACACGAGACACGATAACTTGGCTCGAGTTACAACAGCCGCTTATCAAACGGAATTTCCAAACTCGACAAAACTGACACGATTTAAATTTATCAATGTAAGTGAGAGATAAATCAATACAAGAAAAAGGCGTTACTGGACCGGAGTGGGAAAAGGCTCGAACAATAATTCATACGGCCGGAGGAGGTACGGCGAAGGGAATGAATTATGCGCGCACCCTCGATATAGATATCTATATAGGACAATTAATAAAAACTAGCGGGCGAGGTAGCGCGCGACAGGACGGGAAAAAATCGTTAACGGAATCGGGGCTTTATTCAGAGCGCATGCGTTCCGTTCGGCCGCAAAAGCGGTTCCCGCCCGAGGCGGCGCGCAAGCCGGACCCCATGAGGTAAAGGCAGCATCCGCTGCGAACGCGGACTCACGGTTACACCTGGGCGGAGCCCCTCATCCGTCTACCAATCGCCG
Source organism: Sycophaga agraensis (assembly GCA_018906755.1). Lineage (NCBI taxonomy): Eukaryota > Metazoa > Arthropoda > Insecta > Hymenoptera > Pteromalidae > Sycophaga > Sycophaga agraensis. The sequence continues at coordinate 2,087,903 of JACCIE010000013.1, forward strand.
GTCGCTGGAAATAGTTCTAGAGGGTCGTGGAGCGTGTCGAGGACGTCGGGTGGACGAAAGGGTTAGAATTTTGGACGTCCGATGCGAGTTCCGAAAAGGTTCAATTTTGACTGAGCTGGGCAGGTTGCCAGGGCGAGTTAGCCGATGCTCGGCTGCTCCGCCGTCTGAAGTTGCCGCGCGCCGCGAAACAAAGCCATGCGCGCGTGCCCCCGGCCTGCGCAACTGGCTAACGAGGCGCCTGCGATCGAACCGCTCTGCAATTTCGGTCCCGGCCGCCTAGACCCTTGGCCAACGACGCCGGCAAGCCTCCAGAAGTCACTCGGTCAATCACCCGCTTGTACGCAAAAATACCCTGTGGCTCCCTGGAAGGAGGGCCGGAGTCCCGCGGCGAAGCTGCCCTCGAGGGCCACACAGCCTTTGAGCAGAGCCGCGGTATCGGCCCTCGTCGCAAGTCGCGCGCCCGAATTAATCGAATCGCCCTCGGCGCCGCCGCGGGAGTCCAGCCGTCTTCAAGTTCAGATGAAGGGCCTAGCGGTCCAATGATGAGGCTCCGAAATCGCTTCGAAGCAACTATGCGAACTGACACTTTCCTAACTAGGCCTTCTAAGTCAAGACTGCAAGTCGCCCATTCCACCGGCCGCGGAACTTGTCTTCATTTCAATAATAACCTTTAATATCTATAATGTACAATAATATCTGTAAGCTGCGGATAGTAATATTTTTCAGATAGTCGATTCCACTCAATGTGCTCATGCTGTAATATTTTCTCACAATATATTTTACAGAAGAGGCTTGTTATCTTGCTTGGCACTGCTTTATCGCAATGAATGATATTCTTATTAAAATTCTTTGCCAAGTAACATATCCGTCATGTACATTCTTATTAATTCTCTTTCGTCGCTTCAGCTGTGCTGGCGATAAGTCCAAGCAGTAATTTACACTGACAGCCGTTTTAATGAATCGTTGGTCCATGTCGCCCGAATCAAATTAAGAAAAGTAATGCGTGGAAACATTGACGATTAAATTAGGTTTCATTTGTCAAAATTACAATAGTCTTGACTTCACTAGATTTATATTTTCGGTAGCTTACAAATGTTCCACATATGAATATTGCTACCACATTAACAGAAATTATTATTCTACTAGTTAAATTATTTTATGTACATAAATATATGGGGGACAAGTGCACCTGAGGTATACAGTTTGCGCGATAGTACAGGCTTCCATAGAGAATCTAGACTACGACAATTGCCTAGGAAGTGATGTCTTGTGGTTCTTAGAGTTGGTGAGTAGGAGGCGGTGAGATCAAACCTCGGACTACTTGTCGCTACCAGAAGAGGTCCACAAATCTCGGAGTGAAAGCATGAGTGCAACTGTCGAGGTATAAGAAAACGCAAACAAAAGGTCTCTGAGCGCATTGAAAAAAGTTATAGAATCAGGACTATACCATTCCCAAATAATGTACAGTTTTTATGTATTAAAAGACTTAAAGTATTGTGTGTCAAATTCAGCGCTCTATTTCTTCAATATTTATGCATATAAAAATTCCCCAAACTAAATTAAACTCTTGATGCAGCAAAAATAATCCGTAACTGTTCAGAAGAAAATATATCCGCAAGGTAAGCCACCTTGAAAGACCACCGTCGAACTTTCTGAACATTTATGGCGTTGCTACGCAAAGGCTACAGCGATTTTTTCGTGACATATAGCTGACTATGCAGTAATATTCTTGTCAATTTCTTACATATTAATATTTTTATGAAAAAAAATAATTAAAAGAGCGATTTAAATATTCGTGTGATATGAGTGGTAGAAAAGATAGATGTAAACATTGTAAGCTCCCTAGCTAGTCTAGCATTAAAGTTATAATCTAGTAATTAAATCAGAACAATTTATTACAAGAAATGTCTCCTATTATTTGTACATTATATAATGTTCAAGTTTAGTATATCACGTATAAAATTAAAATTAAACTGTGTATCTCTAATTCGTAAAATTGCATAAGCTTGCAGGAAATGCGTTTTAAATAATTGCTTACAATAATATTACGATAACAATTACAATAGGTAATGCAAGGTTTTTGAGCGACATCACTTGAGTGCACTTTCATGAACTGCAAGGCTTTTTAGTAGCACCCACATCAGATTTACACAAACCCGAATGCATAAATCTCGAGCGAATTCCATTTCTGCTCCTGCAGATAAAGTAGAACCAAGAACATGACCCGAAAAAGAACAGAAGACAAGCATGGATAAAAAGAAAACTATATTACAAGTTATCTTGGAAGAATCCTCAGTCATATTGAATTTTAAAGTCTAAAATAATGTATCTATAATAAGATATAACTTGTATAAAATTAACTTTTACGTGTCTTTTCTTGTCTTATTTGAATTTATCGTCTCTATAATATATCGTTAAGATAGAACGTCATCTTTTGTCTATTACAATACCTTATCCGTTAAAATCAATAAATAATTAGTATATACTTAGTGAACTTACTGCTTCTTACTACTATTTAACTGATATAAGGTAAAGAACATCAAGATGCAAACTTTATGAAATTTGAGAAATAAAAATATTTTTGAGAGCTTTCAATAAAAGATCTTTCATATGCGACTTTTTTAGTTCGGCCTGCTCAGCCGTAATGATTCATGTGCAGATTCAAACATTATATTTTCCAGATAAAACGGTCAGAGACTCCATAGTAAGATGAAAAGACTCTGCTTGTGTTAACGACTCGAGCCTGAAACCGAGAGTCAACAATGGCTCCCAACTGCTGGAGCTTGGATTTGACGGGCGCGATCGTCAGAAGGAGTGGCGCCAATGACGCGGCATAACGACTTCCCTCCGTGAAAGTAACTGGTCCATCAAGGGCCATTAGACTATTGGACTGCGGGACCTTGGTCCCTTATCGGCCGCCCGTTTTACCCAACAGTCCGCCCCTCGCGATCTCTCACCGCGAGAGACCAAAGCTTGAGTCGATCGTAAAAGCGGCGAGACAAACGAGCCGCTGTGGCCCCGCGAGTGGTGTATATACAGGGCGCGCGCGTCGCTGCGGCTCTGCGGTTGCGGCCGTGCATTATTGAGAGCCCGGGGAGGCTCCCACGTTTTGCACACTTATTTTTGCACTGGCGAGGCTTATTTGGGGCCGGCGAGTCGATGAGGCTACATGAATTGCTTACGCCGGAGCGAAGACCTCGACATTGTCTCTCTGGGAAAAACATTTGGCCGCGGCGGGCTTCCGCTTTCGTTTTAACGCCTCATGGAGTGTAGCAGTTCTTGCTGGGAAATGAGCCAACTTTTTGCTAACCTTTATGTTTTGCAAACGAGGCCATTTGTTTATTGTTCTGAAGGTTATCTCGTGGGCGTACCGTCGGGTTACGCACGTCATCCTAGTTGCGGTCTTTACGACGCCCCAAGTCATCAAACAAATGTAACCGTATTCGTACTCCCAGGAGAGCGTAGCGTCTGAATAAGTTTCCTCGAACCCGAGTACGCTACTGCGTTCAGTCGGATCTACTTTGTATATTGCTCTAGTTTGTTACTACTACCACAAAATGAAAATACGGATGAATCTAATATTCTAAGGAAGGACGCTAACGTCCTCTACTAATGGAATATAAACGATACACAATTTCTATGAATATAATAGTTTATTTAATTTAATTATGTTTATTTTAGCAGCTCTTAATCCAACATAATATTTAATGTACTTTAATGTCACATAAAATGTTTTTAGAGATGATATTGTTCATTTTTTTATAATTAAGCATTTGTTAAGTATCTATTTAATTCGGCAAAGATCTCACTCTAGATGATATACTTATAGGCGTTGGTATAATTAATCTCCGAATAATTAATTAATTCCGAGGAAGCTGAGTGTCACTAAAGTTTAATGTATACGGGAGAGATAAGTGCGTGCTCATCACGCGTCTGACCTAAACCGCTATTTCTACTTCAAGTCATTGAGACGACCTTCCACTGAAACACTAAGTGGAGAAAAATCAATTAGGCCGTGAGTGTAGCTTTTTCGCACGTACGAGAACAAAGACAACATGATGGCGCCGATAAAGAAACATTTGTCAAATGATGCGGCAATATATGGCATTCCGATGATTACTTGCGGAATTCCGCATTATTCTTGCGAATCGTTTTGCTATCATAACAATAGAAAAATGCTCTAATTTTATTCCATATTTGTTAATGTCTTATCTGTCCAAATGATGTATAAATTCATAAAGCCAATAGATAAAAAACGATGTCTTTTCACAGTGACTTGGTTGGCAATTTGTACCTCGCGTATATTGCCAGTTCCTATAATTTATCCCCAGTTAAACAACAGTATGAACGTTTGACTCCAAGGTTAATACAGCGCGGTAATATTGTGTTTTATTTTTTACTCGGCTGGCTACAAGTTAAACTTAGAAATATTCTTGGTCCTGTTTACAAATCACTTTTTTGTGGTATAGAATAAAAGTCGTTCTTCACTTTCTTCATCCGGTCGTACTTTTTCCATATCTTGCCCTTCATCTTTAAATCCTCCCGGCCCTTGACGCACAGTAGTAATTTCGACCTCCGGGCCACGTACATATACGTAAGTTATCCGAAAATCTTAGGGAGGGTTTGCAGGCGCAAGTTAGGGGTGGAGCCCTTGCCTCCCGGGCAACTCGCTGTCCACTTTGGGGCTGTCGGCCTCCATTTTCCGAGCATAACTTAATAAAGCGCCCGCGGAAATCCTACTGCGTTTATTTTGTTGTCGGATAAATACTGGACAAAAGCTGACGAGAGAACGAAACGAGAGGTAACGAGGCACATATTGGTGTAAAGGTATAGCCGTAGGATTAATAACCAACCAATAATAGAATATATTGGAGTGAATCTCGTGGAATGAGCCACTTGCGCGGTTCTTCAAGCGCACTCGCACTTGTACACGTATATTGAACATTGCACACGCGTATTTAAATATTAACCGAACGAGTACTGCATTTACTAGAATAAAATCGTACAGTTACAGAGCCTCATTAACAATAATTCTTAATGTCACAGGTCGGCGAGGAACTGTATCCGCGTCGAAATTGAAGTTGCTGCTAAGCCGATTGACAGACGATAGACGTATGATTGAGCAGCGTCCCAGCAGAAACGTAAATGTTCTTGGGAGAATGTAATACTACTGCAGCGAGGTAGGATCACGTCTGTGATAGTCAAGTAGGTGGCGAGGCAAAAACCTACGCGGTATTGCCTAATCCTCAATATCGCGTACTCGTTCGGCCGGAGAAGCCTTGGAACATAGGATGTCCACCAGTTTTCCTCGACTCCGTCCCCTCGAAATGGCGATGGAACGTTACGGAGAAACGCCAACGGCTTTCCCGGAATTTATAGCTTAATCCCTTTATAGAGGGTGGGGGGAGGTCATACGGGCTACGCAGGTTTACGCGGCTGTGCCCACCGCGCGCGGCAGAGTAGAGATATTGCTTTGTAAAGGATATACCTCTGCTGGCTGCGCTACGCGGCTTGCACTCGTCATATTTCAATTTTCCGGTTGCCCCCGCTCACGGCCGCGGAAGACGAGCAAACATGACGCGGGCGGCTAAAGTGCACCCCGTCTCGTTTACATTTTCCGCCCCGAAGATTAGTGTAACCTCGTTGGCTCGCGATGATTCCTCTTTTTTAAACGCCCGCTTCTCCCGGATCTGCTTATGCGCTGATTTGTTGGCGCATCAGGACCAGGGAATCGTATATCCGCCGAGTCGTGAAACTGCGTCAATTCTGGAGATCCACTTAGCCCGCACATTGGCCAATTGTTATTTTTTCATCACAGCTACTTGATAAATATTTTTGAAAAAATCTAGATAATTGGAAATCGGAGCTCTCAGCTTTTTACAACGAGCAATCTCGAATTCGTAGAATTTACTGCGCCGAATTCGATAGGTTGCAGGATCATTTTTAAAATATATGGATATGGACGACTGGATATGGCTTTGGACGACTGGCGTTAAAATATGACGATGCGCTTAAACTGTTAGCGAGGAGTGAACGTAGGAGATGATTTTATAAGTGTAGCACAGAAAGTAGATACACTTATGATTGTTGTATTGTAATTTATTAATAGATAGATGTATATACGAGTAAGCTATACAAGTATCGATGCTTGTTGCACGGCGATCGGCGGAACAATGTATCCCTGACCCTTTGTCTTATCGAGCACTCGCGCCCTTTTCCCACTCCAGGGCCACGAGGCTTTTCGCGCCTTTTCTTCTCGACTCCAGCGCTCCTACCAGCTTGAGATGAGAAACACGCACACGAACTTGTGGGTTCTTGGGTACCTACACACATACCTTATCGCGCAACGTAGCGACGGGAAATTGGCGCGAACGAATAGCTAATTACGCCCTCTCACTCACACGCACAACTGATACGCTCCGAATTATGGGCCGGGCACGAACCCGCGTCCGTGTCCTTGAACCAAGATAGTCCAGAGGTGCCTATAAGACCACCTCTGCACATAAGATCTACAAGTCCGAAGCCATAGTGAGTTTCTAGGGCCTAGGGGTAATTGCTTGCCCCAAGCTTACAGCTACACGGCCGTGACGTCACATCAGCGACGCCACGCCAGGACGTGGACGCGAGACTGCCCCGGCCACGAGGCAAATATCAATATTTATCAATAATCAAATATCAGCCATGTGCACTGGCGCACTAACAAGCCTATTCGCATCGCCGCCTCTCCGTTATCTACACATTTTTAGTAAAAATAAAATCATAATTAAACAAATATATTTATATTGCAAAACCCTGCTTCGTGGGGTGTATCGCTTACATAAATTGTAACGTCCCATAAATTTTTCGAATTTTCGTACCAGATGATATCAACAAACATCGAAAGTAGGGACATTAAATATTTTCCAGAACCTTCCACTCATATGACAAAGAAGCTTATGTCGTATTACAGAAAGCGGCTTACTATTACATGCAACACGTGCAAATGTGAAGAAGAAAGCAAAACCGTTAACAAAAAAAAAATATCGCTCCTTTATTCGGGAGCTATCGCACGCAGTACTGTTTTCCCAGTGTACGTTCCTAATAAAAAAAACATTTTTACCCTATTAAAAGCCGGTGAAAGTCGACAGGAGGAGCACTCGCTTCGATTTTACCTCTACTCATAAATACGACATGACAGCGGATTAGCATATAACAGGCTCATTGCGAGGATGCGCGTCGCAGGAGTAAATAAATAATGTCCGCGGAGCACGGGGGGGGGGGCGAGGGGAAATTAGGGAAGCGGAAGCGGCAAGAGCCGGGGCACGAGAAAAGCGAGGCGCGGCCCGCGGAGAGCAGCGGAGGCCCCGGGGGACGCTTTGGCCGCGAGAGCCGCGGGGGGGCAGCGGGCCGAGTCGCTCGGGAGCCCGGGGCCGCGACGAGCAGCTAGCCGGTGATTTACACGGGCGCCTCGCACTCGGCGCTTCCTGGGCCGGCGCGCTTTTGCCCCAGGTCGGAAGCGCCCCCCCCGGTGAAAGGGCCGCTGCGGCTGATTGCCGATCGGGCACAAAGCCCCGCTCGGCCAGTGTTCTTTTACCCGGGAGGTAATAATGCGCCCCGCCAGCGGCCGATAAAGCGCCCCACTTTAAATGGAAAATGACGCGTGCGAAAAATGAATGATAGCGGAAGGCTACTCTGCGGCCGGGCGCGCTAAATCGGTCCGGTGATTGGAAGCCGGCCGGCCCCCGGAGCCATTGACGCGAAGCGCCGGCCTGCGACCGATGGGCAATTTTGTGAGTCGGATCGGAGATCAGGCGCTCGCGAGCCTCCTTAATATTCCTAGTAGCTTTGAATTATCAAAGCGATCTCGCTCGCGTGCGCGACCCGACGCTAATCAAATAGCTGCAAGCGGAATAATACTCGCCGAGCCGACGCACTCGACGTTCGAACTGAGCGCACAGTTGCGCGCCGCTGCGACGTTAATCGTATTGCCTCTTAATTTTTCGAGCGTTAACGCGATGCCGGTTTAGAGTGGAGTCCCGCTTGGATCTCGCGGAAACGACTAGTCGGCCTTGTCCAGGCGCGCTTTGCCCTTGGCTCTTGGCACTTTTAGCCAAACACTGGCAGATTTCACCCATTGAACCGAGGCTCGAGCGCCAGTAATCCTATTCTTGCTACTCTCGTTCGCATTAGCTACTTAATCGGGCGTGGGAAAACTTTCCTGCATTATCCCCCGGGCTTACGCGGGTATTTTGATCTGCATTGTAGTACGAAGAATGGGGGCTATATCGGTAACCGAGTCAGGAGCTTGCGCGCGACGCCCTTCGCATAACGCCGCTAGAGCTGCGAGCCATTCGAAAAAACCACTAGAATGCTTGGCGATAAATATTCCCCCTTCTTGAGCAGCCTTGCACTTTGGCAAAGCCGCGGCGACGGCCTAACAACAGCCCCCACTTGGCGCGCCATCCGATAAAAGCACTCCGCGCGGCCTCAAATTATTCCCCCATTAAAAAGCGCGTCACTTGCCACCGGCCGGGGTTTTAAAGGGCGCCCGAGCCGAGGCCCCGGCGCGTCGTACGCTCGAGCCACGAGCCACCGGCGGCACCGAAATGTGCGTTAGTTTCGCGTGCTTCCGCCCCAGCCGCGGGTAACACTAATGACGGATAATCCGGCTGGCTTAGCTCGCCGCTCTCCAGCAGCTCCTCTGTCTCGTCGTCCCGACGAATCGAAGCACCCACCCCCTCGCCTGACAGCTTTATATACGCAACTTCCATTTTTCCAGAGAGCATACACTCTTTCAATTGCATTATCAATACTTCGACGTACTATTCCAATTATCATAAAAATATAAAAAGTCCTAGACTGAAAGAAATGACGTAATAATTCTCAACATACCGTACAGTAAACTGACCACGAATTGATCGATTCGATAACATTTACCATACTTTAATAAAAATTTCTTTAGTAAAAATTTCCTTACCGTTTAGTTATTTTTAATACGCTAATGACGATTTTTACTATAAAATATAGTCTTTTTTGTTAGATTAAATTTTTTTATTTTGTAGGGGTAAGACCTACTGAAAAAGAGTGAAGACGTTTAAAAAATAACATCGCAGGATTTTTCGTGATCTAGGAAGTTGTGGATAAGTACAAATGTAATTATTATTTATACATTACAATTATTACAAGTAACATACTATAGGCTAATAAATGAAATATAATATACTAATGCACCTACAAAGGTATCTGTATGTGCGTATACTTTACTTGTGCATCAGGCAAACTCAAATAAAACGCATCGTATTAAATTATATCAAATACTGAATATTAATAATAAATATATCTGTAGAAGTATTTATACGAACAAATAAGGTTACGTTATTAAAATATTTATACAAATTTGTACTTATTAATTATATTTAGAAATTTCAATAATTATACTACCAACAATTTAAATACGATGAACAACGTTAACGTAATTAAGCTGACAAGGCTCAATTTTCAATTTAAAATAACATCTGTAATAACAGGTGGTACATTATTTTTTGAATTCAATACTTGTGATAGTTCTAATAGCTGTTAACTAAACATTATTCTTTGTTTTATTTATTTTAGAACTAAAATAAGCAACTAAATAACAACAACAATAAAGAAGTTGCATCATATATTGAACAAACTTTAAAAAAACGTTACATTATTATTTCTAATTATCATTTGTAACTATTTTCTAACTAGTAAAGTATCGTTAGCTATTAAAGATCTAAGAACTGTTTAGTGGTATACCTCGATTCATTTTTCTATTATTATTATTAAACTACACTGATCTTATAACCATTTTAATATTTTGAGGATAAAATATTTAACTTGACAGTTCCATTCGTATTTAATTCGAAAATGAAGATGAGAAAAGTCGATCTTGATAATAAAACTTCTAATTTGATTTTATTCCTTCACGTTCAATTTACTATAGTGTCAGTGAGTATGGCAGTCGTAAGCCCTATGGATCAATTACACCGTCGCTCCTGCGTTCGAGCTCGATGCATATTTTTCACAAAGTGAATGATCGGCTTACCCTGCCATTGAATCTGCGATTAATCGCTGCAGGCAGTCTGGCTCTCACTATACATTGAGCCATTTTCAAAGCTTAGATGTCAGCTATTTCAGACATATTGATCACTCAGCCAATCGAGTCTAATTTTTCGCCTGCCAAAAAGAGGCTTTAAAAATTGGCTAATCAATAAAGCCATACTACTTCGTTCCGCTTGAATCGAACCATCTATATGTTTTCAAACTTAAGCGGGATATTTGTAGTTATATGACTCTTGGTCTGTACGAAGCGAATAGGCTCAATTTAACGTGTCCGAAAGTGAATACCCTTTCGAAAGTGGCGACCACGAAATGGTGTTGCTGTAAACGTTAGACTTTAAACGCGTTGCCTTTATTACATCTAGCTTCATTTAGTTCTCGCAGGAATAATTAATGAAATACTCGTGCAATTTGCGGTACGATCAACGGCGTCCGACGAGTCTCTAGCATTGCCACACGAAAGAATGCGAACCCGCGCACAATGCGAGATGGGGCTGCTAGGATGCGGCTAAGCCACTGCGTTGTTGCGGTATAAGGCGGTCATCGGTTATGGAGCAACTTTACTGGTCATAACAGTAGGATAACAGTAGTAAAATTAATTTCAAAAACTATAACAAAATTATATAATATTACTGTGTTGAATTATGCAAGTTGGTCTATATTTGTATAAAATAGATGGTCCAATAGTTCATAAACTGCTGAAAACTATACTGATAGAAGATACCAGTATGTGCTGCATACTATTCATTAAATTCTTCATGAAAAATTTTAGTAAGATTGTGAAAATTGTGAAAAATTTATGAGATTTTTGCGAGAAAATTGTGAAAAAGTATAATTTGTTCTTAACGAACACACTGAACATTTTTCGATTGTAAAAGCATTTAAATTCATGAAATGAGAAAAGACTAGTCAGGGCATAGTGCGATCATCCGCCTGACAATATCTTGATTTTTTCACTCATTTTAAGAAGTACATGATTTTCTTGATATTCACAATTTGAATTTAAAATTTTTTATTAAATAAAAATTTTTAATATAATGGACATGTATATTAGAATAATTCTGTCAAACTCAATATTTTAATTGATCAAAGCACTATAACGATTGGATTGTAAATAAACTTAACTAGGAAAGAAAAAGAAAGAAGTTTGCTGCTAAGTTGTGCATGATGTAGAGCAAGAAAAAGGTTCAAGTGAAAAGCAGAGCTGTATAAAAGGAGGCGCAAGCGATGGCTGCAATGCTTCAATAAAATCAGGCGATAACTCTTTCGACTGCTGGGGTTTACGTACCTCTGGGCACGTTTAATAACGGGAAGTAACGAACACCTCTCTACCGACTCATCCAACTAGGGATGAGGGGATGCGAAGACGAAAGAACGTACGCGCCAAGTAAAAAGTATATCGGGTAATTACCGAGAAAACGGGGAAAGCCCATTTTTGTCTTTTGCTATTGTATCCTCTACCCGTGGAACAAGAGACTCGGTGCTCGTCTGCTATTCTCCGAACTTGCGCAGTTCACCTCCTCTCGTCATAATGAGGAGGAGAGGAAGCCGATGGCCATAATAAGAATGGCGTACTTGTAGCACGTTTCTCGGACCGGCGCCACCGGCGCCTGCGCCTCTCAACCTTCGTGTAGTACTATGGATTTGGAGGCAGCGACGTGGATGCTTCGGCTTTCTGACGCTTTCCGCTCTTGACTATCGGTCTTTGTAGTAATGAAAGAACATCATACGCGCGGTTCTCACCGTCGATTAGCCAAGGTGGGTGGCGAAAGAAATTTCATAAATTTAACAATGGTTCAATTACCTCGTCCTTTTGTGAGCTCAAACTAAGTGGATTACGCTCCTTGGGCTTTAATTAAAATTAAAATTGGATTCGCCAAAGTTTCTAGCCCCGGGCAAGAAAATCTCCGGGAATTTACTAGTCACATTATCGGTTTGCCTCTGCCGGTCCGTGAGTGCATTTTGGAATTTCATTGGTTGGGGATATTGTGCACTGGCGGGTTATTTTGCCGGAACATAAAGGACGCACAAGAATACTCGAGCTTTCCCTTATACTGAGTGATTAAGCATTAGAATTCCGCAGCAACTGTAAGTAGAGGAGCGCGCCATTCTCATCCCCTGAGCTCAAGCTAGAGTCGATAAATTTTGTGGATTGAAAACTGATATTGATTGAATGAAGTTTCAAACTATTTAGGAACTGATTCTGTTTCGCTCGATGGGGTTTGAGTAAACTAATTCTGAAATTTACGCATCGTGGAAAGTTATTCTTTGTTCATTCACAACATAAAACTTTTCTAAAGAGATAAATAAAGTTAACAGTAATATTAAAATTCTTAGATGACTTTTATGGCACTTAACATATTCTCAAAAAAAATTTAATTAATATTGAAAATTTACTAGTTTTTTATTAGCTTGAAGAATTAACTTAAAAAATTGTTCCTACTTCTTAGAAGAGCATTATTCATGCTTGAAAAACATTGAAATTTAATTACGATCAGCATCACAACAACAAAAGTTTGTTTATACGTGCTCATACATCCACTTCACTTGTAAATTTGGAACGTGCCACAACTCGAGTACTATCTACAACTCTCAATTTACAAAACACCTCTCTAAATAAACTTTTGTTTTAATTCGGTTTCAAAAAAATGAGCTATATCATTCATTTTCATGAATAAAAACTTACTGACAGAGGAAAATATTACTATATAGATTAATACTGAGAAAAAATACTCGTAAATTGTATGTTTTTCTTATACTTTAATTAAATATTACAAAACCTTTAAAAAAAACATATCAAATATATGGTAAAAAAATCGCTTTGAATCTTTGTAATTTTTCAATTATAATTTTAATGAAGGACTACATACTACACTTTCATAAAAAAATTTAATAATTGAACATTATACATATACTATTTATAGAAATTAATGTTATCTCTGGCATGAACATAAATTAATATATTGACTCTCAAATAGACATTATATTCATATCGTTTAATATGAGAAATTGTAACAAAGTTCAGTGAATATCCATTATGTAAAAATATGTGTATAATATGATCAAAAATTCTCAACTTATAAGTTTCAATGCGTTCCTTGCTCAACTAATTCTAAGTAAAGAAGCAGAACCTTTTTAGCTACACCGAAAACAAGATCTCTTTAATGCATGCAAAAGAGTCCTAAAAATTTTTATCATTATTGAAAGAAGAAGTGTGCTTCAAGTGAACAAAGCTTGTGATTTCGTGTAGGGTTGCGTTTCAGCTATATTTTCATAAGCTGGGGTCTGTGAAGTTGATCAAATCCCTTTTTTGTACTGATTTTATTGTATCCAATAATATGCCTAAACAGATAAACTTTTTCGTTTTTAATAAACCAGCCTAGAAAGCATTGCTATCAGCATATTGGTAAATGTTTTGAAACAAATCCTTTATTTTAAGATGAAAAGTAATCTTAATTAAAAAATTATTTAAAATGAGTTAGCATTAAAAAGTTCTGTCTTATAAGCGTATTAAATATCTTTTATGCACGTTATTTATGTAAAAAAATTATTATTTATGTAAAAAATTATGTTTCGTCACATATTACCGCCTAAAATAATACATAAAAAGAAAGTTTACCCTACACGCGAAATGATGAGGGGGACGAGAAAAGGTTGAGAGCGTGGGATGCAGCAAATCTCTGTATCTTCACGCCTTGATGTCAGCCTACAATCTCGCGTGCAATGACTACGGTCCAACTTTTTGGCCTCCGAGTACCGGTCCCCTGAATTTCGGCTGGGGTGTTGAGGCGCGAAAGGGTCGGAGAAGGACGATAATTACTTCAGTCGCTTTTTGCTAAAGAGGTCGGTGCTGCTCTTTCCATCTAGTCTGGGAAAAAGAAGCTAGGGCAACGTTGTACGTGTGGGAAGCTCCAGAGTTATAGTTGATTCGAAATGCTGGAGTGCATTAGGGGAGGAATAATTTTTGCAGAAACGGGAGTTTCTTGCAAACTTCTGGCTTACGTAGATTCTCGTCCACATCAGTGACCGTAGAATCGCAAAAATTATTTCTTTCCTGCAATCGAAAAAGCTTGCTCCTATAACTCTTTCTATTTTTTGCTTGTATAGCGTTATGTGACATTTTGCATATATGTTGATATGCATAAAACTTTCATATGGATAGGTGATGATAAATGGATGAATTAGACAATTGTACATATATTCTTATTTCACCGTAAAAGTGGTTGTTGAAAGTTAGGATTTTTTCACGATGCACGTTACGTGCATAACAGATTTAATGACAGCAGGGGTACTTCCGAGAAATGCAATTTTTGTCACAACACATTTTTATTTGTTAGAAAAGCTTTTCCTGTGTTTTCAGTGGAGGTATAACGAGAGAACTACAAAAATACAACAATAATTGAGGAATAAAATAGAATTCCGAGATTTACAACTCGTGAATTTTTTCCTCGACACATTGTTTAGCTTAATATTCAAATGGAATATCGAATTTTGGGAAAGAAATGAAACTAATTTTTTCAGCGTCCACGGGCAAACGCGCGCATAAAAGAACCGTAAAGCATAATAATAAGAACGATGAGGGGTAAGCCGCGCACGCGCGAGCAAAGGGTGCGGAACGATAGCGCGCGGGAGCGTAGTAAAATTAAAGGAGCCATGGTGGTCCGCGCGCGAGCATCGCTGCGTCATAAAAGCGTCCACGGACCCCTGTAAAAGTTAATTGAAAGCGAAATTATTTATCGCGCCTTGGCACGGGCGAGGCGAGTGCGCCGCTGCGCGCCGTTGAGCGACAAAGCCGCGGGTACTGCCTCGTAGCTTCAATTAACGTTCACTTTCCGGAATTTGCTTGCATTTTGTTATGTGCGCAAGCGCGGGCGACATTTCCGCGAGCCCGCATGAAGGAGCCGCAAACAAAGCTTTGTTGTCGAATGTGAAGAGACCGTTGTTGGACAATGAAGGCGCGGCGATGATAAAGTCCGGTTCCCGCACAAGAGTGAAAAAGTCACTAGCAGATTTATTTGAATTAAAAAAAATAACCTTATTACGTCTACAGCTAGCCTGACTGTTGCAAAAAATTATCCAATTATTGTGGATATTTTCTTCTACAGTTTTGCTTCTCGCAAAACCTGCTTGTTTTATCTCCACGTTTATACATTGCAGAGTAGCTGCGCGGAGAGTCGAGAACGGAAGGTAAGATCCACGACAGCTGGAAATTAAAATCAGTGGGGCGAATATTTGGAATCGAAATGAAAACTCCAAAGCCTTTGGCGATTCATTGGTCGTTTCTTAAAATGAATCCCCGACGCGGACAAACAAGCGCCGAAAAGTCCGTTATTTGCGAAAATACATCATTGGGCGCGAAAAGGGCTTTGATTTCAAATTTCTAAGGGATTTGAATGGAAGCGGGGAAATCCCCGAGTAGCGCGAAATAACCGAGCATTTCCCACTCCTGCGCATGGTTCGCGCGGCGGTTCCAATCCGAAAACTCCCCTCCAACGCGGCCTCGTTAAAATGCAAAAGAGGCGAGATCGATTGGCTGCGGGCGGCCCAGGGCGCGAGGATAACCGACGCGAGGAGTAATCGGTGAGCCCTAGCCGCCGCAGAGTAGAGTTACACTAATCGCCTCGCACGCTAGACCTCGACGGAAACGCCGTCGCCGACGCGCGCGGCTCTTTCTACCTTGCGCCTATAATTAACAGCTCGGCGGGCGCAAACGAGTTTGTTCGGGATAATTAACTGCCGAGCGACGGACGGCCGTTTGGTCCGCGGGGTCGCATTGCGATACTAGCGCCCCCAACGACTACCCGCGCGTTATTAAAATCGCTCGTTCCGCCGGGGGAGGGGGTAAAATCTGCTTATTTTGGCCCGGGTCGACGCGCTCGGGGCGCTACACCTGTGCAATGCCATTTGTGCCAGCTGTCGATTCGTGGATGGTTTATTTGTGCACTGTCGAAATATTTATCTCCTTCTCTGAATCATTTCATTCGTCTGGTTATTTTTTCTCCCGATTGACGCGATCGCCAAGGTATGACAGTTCGGATTGGTTCGCGTTTTGTTTTAATTAAATAACGTACTTATTTCTCGTAATTCGTGGATATTATAAAAATAATACAATTCGAGTATTAGAATGTGTGGAATGTTATAAGTTTGATTTGAGGGAAAATCGGACAAGTCTTAGGTTAATTTACGGAAATTTATAGCTTCTAATATCAAATGCCATTGTTCAATATTAATTGACATTTTCTGTTCTACTTTTCTATCGTATTATCGCATAGAATGGATAAAGTAATATCAATATATAAGACAGGGTGACATTTGACCCAATCAGCTAGAATATTTTTCAAAACCATTAAATACAGTGAATAAAAACGCGTGTAGTTCTACCTCTGCGATCATCGATCGCTGAGTCTCATTTTATAGACACATCGTGAATAAATTGTGCATAACAGTCGTCCCCAGAGCCAGCCGTTATCTTACGACCTCAATCCTCGTATACACATAACGTACACATTCGTATAAAAGTCACTTACCTTGAAACTCCTTCCGGGCCGCACTGACGGAGGTGACGATGTTGGCCACGTGACCGAGGACTGTCGCGAAGAGTAGCAGGCCAAAGAGTAGCTGTCCTATCACGAACAGATACTCGCCCTTACTTCTCGGCCTGAAAAATTAGAAGAGATCCTCCTTGTTACTTCTAAGACTGAACAAAATTGCTTGAAACTTTGATCATTTCAATCTGCGCATATTTTTGCTTTCTTGTACATATGTAATTTAAAAATTATTAATAAAAAATATTTAACAATGATAATAAAGAATAAAAACTACCGAATAAAAAACGTACTCTAACCACTTAACTCACTCAACAAGCAGTGTAATCAAAACCTTACACAAATTAGTAGACTTATCTGAATACTCAATTTTAAAGAGATCTTGAAAAGTATCTCAGAAGATTGTGAAAAAACAAAGATATAGTTGCGTGTTTATAATAAAACAAGTTACAGAACGAAGGCGCGGTCATAAACTCGAGTCTTCAACTTATTTTAAAAAGTGAAGCTTCACTTCTCAAAGTCTCGGTTGTTAATTAAACTTTTAATTAAGATTTTTACGGAGCTGAAGTATTTCATTTAAAGTTGATATAGCAAGAAATTTTTAAACGATCTCATTCTTATCTCAATTAAGAAGCGATCAGTGAAAAGAGATACGAAAATTTTTGTTAACTTACCTTGGTAAATCCCCAATCGTCGTGAGGGCCAAGGTACACCAATAGTAACTCTGCAGGTATTGTTTAACGACATCCGCCGTTTCGGAGTCGCTGAATACCCAGTTCTTGCTCCCGAAACCGTTGTTCTTATAAATAATGTGATAGAGGCACCCGTTCCAGTGAAAGATCACCAGTAAGTAATGTATTAAGGACGTTGAACGAAATAAATTAGGATAGTTTGTGTGTCGCTCAGTCCTGTCCATGAACGCCCAAAATCTGCAAAATCATCAGAATCAATTATCACTTCAAATGGATTAATTCGGGAGCTGGCTGAGAAATAGATTGCTATTCAACTGCTGGTTGCGGATACACGAAGAAAGCATGTAATTGGCAGAGGTGGAGAAAAACGCCCTGCAGAGATAGAGCGCGGGCGCATCGGATATTGTCCTCGTTTTAGCAGGGGTTTACGAGAGAATTCAATAAAATCCCGCGGCAATAAAAAATAGGATCATTAAAAAGCTGGCGTCGTAACGTCGCGCAACGAGCGTCCCTTTATTATGACTATCGCGCTACTTTAAAACAAAACTACCGTAACGGGTCGCGTTGAGTGCCTTTTCAATGTAAAAGAAAACAGTAATGTCCCCTTAGAATATGAAACGTTTCTTTACGAGCAATTTCCTGAAATTTTCCTTGAGAATGCCCATTGTTCCCTAATAAAAGGGCAGTTACTCGATGGTTAGAGCAAGCCCTAAATAAAGCCCCTGAGGCCCACGGGAGCCCCTAAGCGATCAATTTTGCCGAGTCGCGGCACAGCGCAGTCGTCATAAAACGATATTGTTTACCGCACCTGACGCTCACGCGAAGGAAGAATTGGCTGCAAATAGGAGGATGGTCAGGGAGCAGGGCCAAGCAAACCTACTTACCGGTAAATTTTAACGAGTCTAAAACTCCGCAATATACTGTTAAATCCTATTGATAGGTATAAACAGTCGAGTGGCAGCAGGCACAGGCAGTCTATGTAAAAGGTGGTGCTGTTCATGTAGTGCGTGCGCAGCTTGGTTGCGTCCGTCTGCAGCACGCCGTCCTCCAGGTAACCTGTCCGGAAGTGGAACACTATGTCCACCAAGTAAAGGAAGTCCGAAAGGTAGTCGAGGCAGAACCACACCACTAACGTCTCACCTGCGGCACAATCGCGAATTGGAGTCAGGATTTAGCAGGTCGGGCGGCCGCAACGTTATTCAATGCAGACCGACTCCCTCGCCGCGAGCTTTCATAAATTCCCTGATATTTCAGGGGTGCAGCTCGCGATAACAATGCTCGCAGTGCACGCGCCATAATTTAATTCGGCACGCAGGCGGGCGTTCGGTAAACTGCCCGGGTGAATCGCCATTCTCCGTATTCGGCGAACAAAGTCCTTTTGTTAACCAAAAGGACCATCCTACCGCGATGGAAGGTTCGTGATACAATTAGCCTGTCGCGAGGTCGACGCGCCCACTTAGGTGACACAATGCCCACTAACCATTGATCTCCTGGAAGGCGAACCTGTAGATGATCACCCAGAAGTTGTAGAGGAAGGCCAGGGAGACGACCATCGACCAGTAGTAGCAGAGCCGGCCCGCCGGGTCGAAGACGAAGGACCAGTTGGGGGCCCCCGTGCCCCGGAAGCCCCGCGTGCCCGACTGTCCGGGGTAGCCGCGGCTGCCGCGCTGCTGCTGCTGCTGCTGGGCCGTGTACCGCCTGCGGGACATGACAGGCCGCCGGTGAGAACGTCACCGGGTCCGCGGCTCCGGCTCCCGAGTGTTCCGGGGGCTCCGGGGCCGCTCGACCGCGCGGCACCGCCGTGCGAACGCTGCGCCCCTTTCGCCGATTAGTTCGCTAATCAACTGTTGCTTGACCGATCGCAGCGTTCGCACGGTCCGTTCGCGTTACAAGTGTGCGAAACAAAGAAACAGAGTGTCGTATGTTCATTACAGGGATGCGTGATCAAAATATCAAATAAATGTAGAACTGCACTGTAATTAGTAGGAACTATATGTTAGTAGGAAGAAATTTAATTCATTGGTAATTAACTGTACCTTGGAAATTGAGGATAAAAGTTTTAAATAGATGGACTCTCTAAAGTAAATGAATGAAATTTTTTAGGTTGATTTGCACATTATTGGCATTCTTTTTACAGGCACACACGAAAGGATATAAATTACAATCACGATTAAGGGATCGAAAATACGTGAAACGGTCAAAATTTAAATAAATCTTTTCTTGGTCTCGATCTTTGGGCACACGATGATCCAAAACTTTATTAATTAGCACAACACCAAATTTACTTTAGAATGGATTATTACTTACAAAAACTTGATAGAGGAAAGTCGCCGGTAATGTACCCCTCTAAAGCAAAAAAGATAACATTCACCGTTAAGAAACTTGCCCGCGTTTAACGAATATCAACCTTACAATTCTATCTTGTTACAAAGATTTCAATGACGATGCAGTATGTGAATAAAAATTTTTTAAAGCTAAAAAGCCTGTAGCAGCAAATTTTACACATAATTCTTTCATGCACAATGGCGAAAAAAAGTAACACGCAATTGTTATAATAAATTGTGATATTTGTTATAAAATAAAATATTCGCATTTGTACAATATTCATCTTTATTATCTCAATTCAAATCTCATTTATAGCGTACACATATTCCTGTAATCTAGATCTGTAAAAGCAAACACTTGAAAATGTGTACGTGTTGAAAAATTTAAAGAATATTCAACCATCAGCAACTTTCCCCTATTGATATAAGTATGAAACAATGGCAGGTTCTTAAATAATAGAAAAAATAATTACATCCAAATAAGAGTTTACTTTACAACAATACAACAATTTACTTTAATTGACAGAGTGAAAGATAAAAAAGTGACGAACCTTTAACGTAATTAAAACTTCGGTAAAGTAACATTTAATTCAATTATTATCTATGATTCAAATAAATATTGATTCAATCTAAAATTACACGGAAAGATATGCGATAAAATCCGATTGACTCAAATTCTGTTTTACTGTGGTTCTCGAATAAATGTAAAACATTGCATTGCAACGAAATAAAACGTACGCATATGCACAAATATATATATGTGTATATATGTGTGTATATATCCAGTTGCTTTATAATTCAAAAATGCTATTGCTTTCGGTACGTGTAAATTTAAACATCATAAATTCGAGAATGTACGCGTATAGAAAAAGAACTCTTGTCAGCGCAGCACAGATTCGAGAAGCAAATTGACGATTGACAAGATCGAAGCTTCCATTATCGTAGCAGTGGATTTGTACTCGGATGCACAGCGTATCAAGCAGCTATAGCGGTCGAAAGGATGAGGCACATCCTTATTTTCGGCGAGACGAGAAGCAGAGAAGCTGAGAAGCACAGGAGAAGGCATAGAAGAGAGGAGAGGACCGTGAAACTCGGAACTGATAGGAGAGGAATGAGATAGAGGTGGATATGGAGAGGAGGAAGAGAGAGGGAGAGCCAGGGTGAGAAGGTAAAGCGAAGAGGTAGCTTACGTTTCGGTGCCGTTGCACCCGGCGTTGCCGCCGAGGTGGTTTATGTGTGCGGGCGTGTGGATGTGCGAGGGCGTGGTGAAGTCGCGGCCAGGCGTGGAGGTCGTCGAGAGGGCGACGGCGTTGGGCAGCTTGAAGCGGCCCCTCAGGTGATCCTTGCGCCGGGACTTGCGACTCAGGTCGAGCTCGCTCGCGCCCCGGTTCACGTACGCGCCCTGCAGCGAGTCCCGGGACGAGCTGAAGTACCGCTTGAAGACAAAGCAAACGTCCAGACGTTATAGGCGCGCGCCCGGGGCTTTGTTGTCCCGCGGCGCTACGGCCGCCTCGGCCCGGGGAATAATGCAGGCGCCTCGGATGCCGGCGCCGCGTCTTCCCCGCGCGCCTCGCCGCCGCTTCGAGGGTCCAGTCCGCCCCGACTTCCTTTTGTTTACCTTGGCCTCTCGCGACGCGCTCCGGGCGGCCGGCGAGCCCCACCAGCCGCTCCTCTTTTTTTCCCCGCGCGCACTCGATCCCCGTCCCGTGTACAAGAGCGGCGCTTCTCACTTTCTTGCATGCGATTTCGAGGTACGTTCTCTGCTTCGTTCTTTCAACTGGATCGAAAGTTGGCGCGGCGCGAGATGACCGGGAAATTGACCCCCGGGTCGGTCGAGGGCCGGCTTTGCACTCGTTATGCGTAATACAATAAATACTTGACGAGGGGAGAGAAAGGTTAATAAAGGCAAAATGATTGCGCGAGTCCGCGCGACGCGTTTAACGAGCGCGTGCTTTAATTAATTTGAATATCGGCCGCGATTTAGGATGTAGCTGTCCAGGGCGCGAGGCGCGCGCGCACCCCCCCCAATAAATTTAATTAAATTTCGAGCGTAAATTATCCATCGGTCGAGCGCGTTACTGTTTGCCCTAAAATTTGAGTAGTCCGCGCGGGCGAGTCCGCACTCACCTGCTGCTGGTGGTGGTGGTAGTAGTGGTGGGTGGGCGTGTGCCGGCCCATGAACTTGCTGCTCACGAGGTCGAGGAGGCTCTGCCTCGAGGGCAGGACGCTGCGCGCCGAGACGTTCTCCACGCTCTTGGAGTCCTCGTCGCCGCGGAGGCCGCTGCCCCGGCCGTTGCCCGTGCGGTGCCGCTCCCGCAGCTCGCTCCCCGGCATCAGGCCGCCGGCCGAGCTCACCATCCCTGCAACCACACGGCCCGCCGATCAGTGGTCCTGCCGGACCGCAAGCTCCCGGAGTTTGCCGCCCTTTTCCCCGGGGCCCCCGCGCGACCGCTTTGTCCGCCCGAGGGGGGGAAAAGCCCGCGCCTTCGGCACTTTTGCAGGATTTCGCAGGGAATTTGCACGGGAACTGCCTCTTTTCGAGGCGAGGCCGGGCTCGAAAGCGCCCATTCCCCGCTCGGTGCGAGGGACGCTGTGCTTCGCACTCCAGCCAAATGGTATTTGTTGTCCAACTCGCGCTACGCTGCGCGGCCCAAGTTTGTTCTTCCTTCCCTTGCCAATGAGATTCAACAGGATTTCAATTCAGCATCGGTCGAAACAAACCCCAAGTACTATTAGTTACTGACCACTTCGCGCACTCGCTTTGATATTTTCACTTGATTTAGACTCATTTACATAATCACTGTTCAACCTGTTTCGAGTGCTAGCAAATATGTGCTCTTTCATTTTCATTTATCTGCAATTGTAAATCGATAGCCCGTGTAGTATTTACTTAAGCATTGTAACGTAACAAAAATAACTGACACTCATTTAATAATTTTATAAAGAAAAACTATTTATTTGGACCGATTGCTACTTATCAATAAACGATAAAATAGCAATAATATAATTATAAATAATAAAAAGATTTGCGTATTAGTATGTAAATCAATAATCCGGTAGAATAGTGAAAATATCAAAGTAATCTCCAAACAACAGATTCTAATCAAAATTTATTTTATTTTACTTTCCACTTTAAACGTAATATAAATATTATGGTAGTAAACTTTTAGTCCGCGCATAGGACAAACTTGACGAGGGTATATCACTGTTCTTAAAGTTTTCTAAACGCGAAAACATTATGCTAAAGTTTCTAAACTTCTGTACCTAGTATG
The DNA here is from genome assembly GCA_018906755.1 of Sycophaga agraensis. Taxonomy (NCBI): domain Eukaryota; kingdom Metazoa; phylum Arthropoda; class Insecta; order Hymenoptera; family Pteromalidae; genus Sycophaga; species Sycophaga agraensis. The sequence continues at coordinate 2,110,798 of JACCIE010000013.1, forward strand.
CAAATGTTCTTAAGTCTTCTTACTATTATTCTACAATTAAAATACTTTGAGGATATAATTTTAGAAGTTGCTTTTTGATAAAAGCCCATTAAAAAGAAATTTCTTAATACGTTATAGCTGATCCAAGAGTTTAAATAATTGATCAATTTCAGCAGTATTTATAGAATTCTTAGAGTATGTTATTGTATGCATAGGCATCCTAATGAGTCGTTATTACCGCGGCACGGAATAATTATAAAATGTGTGTGAAAAACTGCGTGCCGTCGACATGATCGATATTTGAATTATTGTATGCAAAATATTTAACAGAGACTTTGAGAGGGTGGACCAACAGTGGTCCATAATGAACAACCCAAGCTGATAAAGAGCGCAGGCTAATTGCACAATAATTGCCTAGGCGAAAAAGCCATCGAGATAGCGCAGGTCGCAGTGCATGTTGGCCGCCTCCCTTCCGGAGCATTTGCCGCGCGAATTGTTTTGTCCTCGGGGTCCATTAATAATGCAGCGCGAGCAGGTTGTTAAAAAACAGAAGGCGGGCAAGGGGTAGCCGCGCTCGAACGGCGCGCCCGCCGGCTCATAAGTTCCGCGCCGCGGCGAGAGCACCTCGCGGAAAAAAGCGACCTATCGGCTCTAATTACTCCGTGTGCCGAGGGACTTTTGGCCTTCTTTTGCCCGGCGGGCGCGTTCGGCGCGTCGCGGCGCGGCCGCCCGGGCCGTGAAAACGCCCGCGGTCCCATAGCCGGAGACGCGGTGACCTTTTTGCCCCCGGCTGCCCCCGCCGCGTTTCCCCAGCCTCCCTCCCTGATCCCCCCGTGCGCTCGCGCCTCGATTCACTCTCTCGCTCGGAGGTCTTTTCAGGCGGCGGGCGGGCGCGCCTCCCAGCCAAGTTCGGAATTCCTCGCGTGAACAGACCCGTGTTTTTTCACCCCTGAATATCGACCGCCGGTCCTCGGTACACATATTGCCCTGCCCCTACATTTATGCGCAAACATGCGCGTCCGGGTAAATACGCGAAAGCACTTACGTTACATTACTCGGATGTCGGGGAGGCAACTTTACAAGATCGCACGTCCTTCGGATACGCGCATCTCAGAGGAATGGCGACCTTCTCTCTCTCTCTCTCTCTCTTTCTATTTTTTATTCAAGCGTATGTGGGCTTAACGGTTTTCCCGCTCACGTGACTGCTTACCGCTCGGAGAATCGTTTGAGCTCAATGTCCCCATTCCGCTCTTGGAACATTGTCCCCGCAAGTTTCTGAATCCAAATTCCTAGCTTTCACCGAGTACTTCAATTCGACCTACGGGTAGGGACGATTCGAGGAACACTATTGGTGGTAGTCACCACTATCGCTTTTACCCAGATCAGTTTGCATCACTGCAAAAGCTTCTTGCTCGCTCTGAAGTCGCGCGAATAGTTATTGGCCACTATGCACATCCCCTGAGATAATACACCTCTAGAACTGCACTGCAAGCTCTCTGTGCATGAAGACCGAAAGAACGGTACAAGGGATATTATACAAGTGATTAGATTAACGCCTGTGATAGTGAGAAAAGACACGGTTGGAGGTTTTCAACCTAGAACTATATACGTTTGATTATATTGCTGCTATCAAAAAATGTACAATCAGAGCAAATATCAGAAAGTAGAAAATGTCGTCAAACGCAATCTATGTAAAGTCCAGAAGAAATTATACATATGCAGTAGCTTTAGACAAACAAATTTATAGAATAAATTTCAGACCAATATTCACGGTTTATAAAAAAGGCATCGATTAATAAACAATTTTTACTGGGATCTCACATATATAGGGTTCATTAAAATGTAATTTAAAAACAGTGAAAAATTTAAAAATACAATTAGTTGCGATTGATGATCAATGAATAGTCTCTATACAATAAGGTAATAGCTAAACTTTATAAACAATATGGCAGAAAACTATAAAACTAAATTATAAAACAACTTTGCTTTTGCAATATTATTATTAAAAGAAAGTATATGAAACTCTTTTTTGCGGTAAATGTACAAAATCCTTAATAATCGATTTTCGATAAATTTTGGAAAAAAATATTTTTCTAATGATATATGTATTTTAAATGTTACTGAAGGTCTAATCGTTACATTTATTGGAAAATAATCATATTTAATAATCAATCATAAATTTCAAGGCATTATGATGAATTCTAAACTATTCTGAGTTTTAATATGTAATTGAATTATTATCTTAATCACGTACGTTAATGTCTTTCTAAATGATGGTGATCCTTCTTTCTCCAATTATATATTTAACGAGCTTTTATTCTGCCTCCATAATTGCGTGTGCCTGAGATATTAATACTTTTATCTGCGATTTAAAAGCAACATAAACCTCTAAATGAAATGTCCGGAATAGCGTCGCATTCTGTGAGCTGGTCAAATTTAAATGTCACCTTTCAAGTTAAAACATCAAAAATGGAATCAGACGGTGTTTGTGTGGTTTGTGTTTGTATATAAACATGCCAGAAAAGAATAAAAAAGAGTATTCGTTTCACCTTCCTATTGAAAATCAACTAGGAAGAGTTTTAAGTTATTTTCATATAAATAAATAATCTTCTGTGGACATAATAGATACAGTGAAACGAGAATCAAAAGCACCAGTCCTAATATAGTCGCGAAAGGGAACAAGATAGTGTACAAGCGGCCGCTGTTAATAAATTCCAAGAATTGCAAGTTTCAGAAAGTCAAAGCATTATAGATTCATAGCGTACAAGTGCACGCTGGCGCTGAGTACTGTCAAGAGTGCAAGAGGGAGGGTAAACGCCGATTTATGTTACTTGGACGAGACACGTGCTTATTATTATATGGAGTGGAGTCGTGGCAAGTCGAGCCGAGTCGAGCCGAGTCGAGTTGAGTAGAGGAGGGTAGCTCGAAAGTCGTTCGTGATAAGTGAGGTGAATTGCAACGTGGGTCGTGTCCGAGCAAGGACCGAGCATGGACCAGCATTCGGGATACTAATGTTGTTGTCCTATGAAGGGATAGGTCCATTCCCCCTCGTTGTCATGTCGGGACTAACGGAGGTTTAGAGGCCTTGGATAAGGATCAACCATGCGATCACATTGTATTAATAGGACGGACTACACTGCTCCACTCGCATTGAGATTAGGATGCATTAAGATTTTGATGGCCGCGTTATGTACGGGAATGGTGGAACTTTGACGCCTACGGCATACGGATCTCTCTGTACAAACTTAACTGATTAGTCAAGCAGACTGAGCCAGGCGTCGACATTAGCTCTTAATCTATTTCAATCTAACAACAAACACTATCAATTCTAATCTATCATTGCATGTAAAGATATAAAATATAGCGCATCCATGTGTACCTTGTGTTCATTGCCGACGCTTAAGGATAACTGTACGAGCGCCTTATTTATCCTTGTATTATCTGGATAAATATATAATGAAAGATAATAGACTCGTTGGATAATAAAGAGAGTAACGTGTACAAATGGCCGAGAAATCAATAAGTTCAGGGGGTCGATTCGGGTGCAACATCTCGATCGTTTAACGTTCGGCCGTTCTCTTATTCATTTTCTTATTTAGGTCGCCCGGTCTCACATAAGTTTGAGTCGGCAGCACTGGGTAGCGATTCATTACGGAAATCGAGCGGTGAGTGGCGCTGGGATTCGGGCGCGGATTTGGAGTAGCCCAGGGCTCGCGATCGATCAGCGGGAGAGCCGCGCAGCGGATCAAAGTAAATAGGGGCGCGGGTCGGCGAGGAAATGGCAAGGGACGGGTTGGAATGAGACGGGGGGCGCCGTAAGGCGGGCGATTAATCCGGCATTTGCATGCGAGCGACGATGAGGAATTGGGCGGAGTTGCAATCGACGCGCCGGCCCGGGGAGCCGCGAGATTTTTCATTGGAAAGCAATAATGGGCGATTGATGGGAGGTCGGTACTCGGCGGCGGCCGAGCGACGTTTAATCGGCTGCTTCCCCCCGAAAGAGCCCCCAAAGTTCCGGATAGCCTCATTCATTCCATTGGCCGCGGATTAAAATTGCGGGCATGCGGGCCGATGCGCGCCCAGCGAGGCTCCTGCAGGAATCAATCGGCGATTAGGTTAATTGGAAGCGATATCAGGGGCTCGAGTATAAATCGAGCCACTTTCCTGATCCGGGAAAAAGGAAGCGCAGCCGGGGCTCCGGTGGAAGCTCCGGAGCCACTGATTGTGCAAGCCCGGCTTGGTTGCAGCACACCACGAGGGTGGGGGGCGTGCGCGACAGGCAAGAAGCCAGTGCCGGTAAGCCGGGCGCGCGCGGAAATAAGCTCGAGTCGCGGCGCTGATACGAGGGATAAAGAAGGGGGCGGGGGAGCGTCTCGGGCGAAGGCCGACCTCCGGGGGAATAAGGTCGTTTGTTCCCCGACCCTGTTTTCGAGGGAACGCGTGAGGTCGTCCGAGCTTTTCATCCCGCGATTGAAAGCCGATTGAAAGGCAGAGTGGTGCGAGCAGGAAATAAAGGCGACCAGGAGTCCGGGCCGTCGGGAACGTCGGCTCCTCGGCGCAAGAGCCGGAGATCCGGGCTCTTGTCAAAAATTCCCTCGCTCTCCGCGGAGACACGTCCCGGGCCGAGGGAGCGTGTAAGGGCGCCGTTGAATCGGCCCGCTCTCATTTCGTAGTCCCCCCTCGATCCCCGGGGCTCTTATTTCAAATTTCTCCCGCGGCCTCGGCCTCCTCTTCCCCCTTTCATTATTTCCCTCGTAAATTTGGCCGATCCGCCACGGGCCGAGCCTACCGGCCCGAAGAATTTGTGCCTCCGTGTCCGGCCGAGCGAGCCCGGCTGCTTGTGCCGGGCGCCGCCAGAGGCGCTGCCGGCCGACCTCGCCATTGGGCAGACGGCCGGGAGGGGGAGGTCCGGCCGCGTCGCCGGCGAGCAGCAGCGCCGGACTAACCGATTCGAATCGAATGCGAACGTCAAATTTATCGGGGCGGGGGCGGGCTCCGCGGCCGCATCTTTTATGCAGCGCTCCCCGTGGCGGCGCGTCTCCCGGCGGTCGGGGCGCGAGGGGCGGGGCCCCTCCGAAATAATGCCGTCTGCCCTCGTTATCTTCGATTCCGGGCGATACGCGCGCGGCGCCCGCCGCATACCCAATGGGCCAGGCCCGCCCGCGCTTTGCATGCGCGCGCCCCGCCCCGGGCACAGATGCCCGCCGGCCCGCCCGCGGCCCTCCAAACGGTCCCCTGAATAAAACAGACTGCCGGCCCAGGCGCCAGACCCACCGCCGCGCCGTCCCGCTTGCACCAAGTGGCCCCTTTCATTGCCCCCGGCGCCCGCCCGAACACCCGCCTCGACCCTTGGCTTGCTCAAGGCTCCCGCTCGCACGCGGCTCTATCGGCGCAATCCCCACCAATATAACCAAATACCATTGATGCTGCAGGTAAAGTAAGCCCTCTTCGGGATCAGAAGCGTAAGCTACTCCGTTGCGCTACCTCCACTCTGCCTCCCTCCACCCACTAGTTCCTAGTTCATTTTTTATTGTGTTCCCGCGCCCCGAACGACTGTGCGCGAGGCTGCATTAGCATTTTCCCCAATATACTCACCAACCGTAACTTTCCTTTACGCGTAATTATAATTAAGAAATGCTCCAGTGCGTCTTTGTTTTAAAGTTTTATTCGCACTAGTGCCGCGCGATCTCTGCACGTACCCACGGTCCAAAGTGCACTTCATCTGTCATCAAGCGGAGTTGTATTCAAAAAACGACTTTTTCAAGTGTCGCTACAGAGCTTGGTTTAAAATACGCAAAATACGACAAAATTGCATACGAATGATTCTTTTAGAATTTTTTATCTATATTGAGGAGAAAAATTTAACGTATGCGTTAAATAACATAAAAACCATTGGCTCGCAACAGAAATTTAATTTCATTTTCAACTTTCTATTTGCAATCTGCTCCCTTTTACATAGCTCAAGTACTTGTATAGCTTCTCCTTTAAAACTCGGAGCACGTTCTCTTAAGCTGCATTAGCGTGGTAATTTTCTTTGTTAATGAAACCGTATCAACCGAGTTTTTTCCAGTTTGGATTTTTTGCAAGTAAAATTGTAATTCAAGAAGGATATTCGGTTAAAAAATATACTACTTTGCACGAAGCAAATTATTTAAAAAATATTGATTTAAATAATTTGCGGTATAATGTCTGTACTCATGATATTAACTGAATTGAATGTAGACGACTGTAATATGTAATAACAGTTTTTTGAATTAAAGGTCGAGTAGACTCATTTTATTATTTGCAATATTCGCTTTGTTGTAAAATACATTTCTCAATGCAGCGATTTAACAATATCGAGTTACTATGGATTCTGATTGGTAGATTTAAAGAAATTATAAATAATCTGTACAGATGTATTAATACCACTTATTATGGAAAACAGAGGCAAACATTTGTTGACTATAGTTTATAATGCTCAATGCGAAGTGCGATGCCTTACAGACAGATGAAAGTGTAGGCGTGCTTGTAAAAAGCACGTCGAATTCATTAAGGTCTGGAGGACGTGTACAAGAGGAAGGGGCGGCAAGCATTGGTCGGGTGCCCGGCACGGCTTCCAAGACAGCTCCTCGGCTTACTTCCTTGGCTTATTTAATGCAGCCTCCGGATTTGGGGCTCTCGAGGCCTCCCCGACTCGTGACGACGCGGTGCCTTGGCCACCACCGCCGCGCGCGGATTGCCCGAGCGATTCGGCGGAGTCCCGCGCCACCCACCGCCGCCACCGGAAACTGCGGCACGTTGCGCGCGTCGGACAGAAGGTCTCGAGCGAATATATTTAAAAACTTTCCTGATTATTTCCCCGGGTCGTGCGTCTCGCGCTCGGCCGCTTGGCAGGAAATAAAAAAAAAAAAAGAGGCCGCCGCGCGAGGACACGGAACGCGGGGGACCCGGGCTCCGCCTTCCACGGCGCCCTTCCAACCAAAGTTTCCCTCTCTTCCGGCGAGCTTGGCCGAGGTTTTTTTCTGGACGCGGCTATTTTTCAATTTCGGCAGCTGCGATTTCCCGCCCCTCGTCCTTCGGTTCCACGCCCCCATCTCGGGGAAAAAAAGCTCGGCGCCCTCGTGAGACAGGAGGTCGGGAATTCGGGAAAAGCTCGGGTTCGCCCATAAGCCCCGAGTCGGTGCATCGCTAAGGGGATCGCGGCCCTCGAGCGGCGCGCGCATTACAATTTCAGAAACTAGTCTCGTAAAGTCGCGGCGCGGGCGTAAACAAAAGAAGTCGGGCGGGCAGCGACCGGGCCGATTTCTAAAGCGGCCGCGGCAGGGCACCTAAGCCGAGGGGGGATCTACGCAATCTCACCCCCCCGCGCCCAATCTTTATCGCCCACTTGGCGCAGTTACTTGCGCGAGCCTAGTCCCAGGCCCGCCCGGGGCTCCTTTATCTCCCTGCCGATGCGCCCGGAGCCTTGGCCGCAGGCTTTAGTGCGCCTCCGGGGCTTCGGCGCACGCACGCCGCTACTCCTATTACGGCCATTACTTAATCGCCTCTTCCTCCCTCACTACTCCTGCTCATCCCTTTATTATTGGACTCTGAGTCGCGCGGGAGTTTACGGCAGCCGAGCGCTAACTCGTTCCGACCCGCGCCCAATAGAGACTTATCGCTAAGCGCCTTAAAAATTCAAGCACGTGTCCTCGACAAAAGTTGTTACAATTTTTCATCTCGACTCACTAAAATATCGATCGATCGCATTATAAATATATTATTCTAACATTTTATTCAGTATTTCTATTAATGTTTAAGGAAGATGAGAAGAAATGTGAAAATTAGTCGTGAATTCTACTCAAATTCTAGTAATTGGATTAATTTCAGTCTCCAGTTTATTTACGTACTCAAAGTTACTGATGACTTAGTCTGAATCGTTTAGTAGTCGTACTAGTTTAGTTACCGAGCTAATTAATTTGCTTACGTGTTAAGTCCGGTGGACTGTCCAGTAAGGCATTCATGGGCACCCTTACCCTAGACTCACCATCGTAATATCGCACTTTCACAAAGCATTCTAATCAAGCAACCATTTATATATTTGTCTACCATCTGTTACATAATACAAAAATGCTTTACTTCCAAGTGCCATTGCTGTTCTTCTGTTTCCTATCGCGTTTGAGACTACTGTAATGCCCAGGTATATCGTAAATAATGCGCAAATGCATACCCCTTTGATGTACACTACACTCAAATTTATTCAGTAGGTGTAGCACCTCTATTTCTATACTTTACAGTGGCAAGGCGTCTTTTCTGCCGCCCGCCTTGAACCGACCGTCGAAATTCCTGGAAATCTCTCAAGCGCATTTATTTACATGCTACAGACTAAATTGCCCTAAAATCTTTTTAAAATCCTCCATCTGATTATAATATAAAAATAAATAATAATGATAATTCAGGTTTGACAACGCTACCAATATAAATTGCCGCTTTGTAACGAGTGTAAGTTTATCTGAAATGCATAGTTTATGTACATCATCTCTTATGAACATTGATAGAAAGACCGAAACAGGAGCAATTATCGGTCAATTGGAAGTAGGTCGCAGGAAAAATGCTCAGCGGCGGCATCCCCGGCGAGGCGGGCTAACCAATCCCCGGCAAGGGCATCGATCCCGGGGCGAAAGAAGCGGCGGTCCGGGCAGAAGGGGCCGGCGGCTCGATGGGACACGGGGGAACGCCGCCGGCAGCTTGCGCGCGCGGTCCAGGACCCGGGGAGCAGCCATTGTCCTTCGGCGCAGGTGACGCTGGACGGCCGAGCTGCTGGAGGCGCGGGGACTTTGTTACGAGATTAGGAATGGATGAGTCGCGGCATTATTTACGGGACCGGCGGTCGCGCGCTCCCTCTTACGAGCGGCGTCCCAGGGGCGCTGCTCCCGCGTCTCCCGGACGAGTGCATGCATATATGGATGCGGCCCCCGTCACTGCCCCCCCGTCTAAAGACTTTATTTTGGCCGAGAATCGGGAGTACGCCGCCGCCCCTCGGCCCCTCCCCCGCCCCCGCGGCCGATGCCCAGGTATACAACCGCGGCCAATTTATTCCCCGGCGAATTTTCCGCCCCTCGTTAATTAGCGAAATGACTCTTAATCCCCTAGCCGCGTCCCGCGCCCCCTCGACTTTGTCCCGCGCCACGCAAATCCCGTTTAATTGACGCCGCACCGCGAGCGCGGCGACGCTCAATTATCGCACGCCCACCCGCGGCTCCCTCTTATCGCAATCTTTCGCGGGAACGAAGCCGCGAACCTCTTGAGGTCCGCAAATGGCGGACAGCGCGGAATTGATAAGTGCGTTATGGCGCCGATCGATATAATTGCCGAATAAACTCGCGAAAGGAAAGCACAGCGGAACGTTTGACAATATTCTAGGAAATTGGGCTGTCCCAAGTCGACTTGGCCGTTGGAGCGCTTGCGCCGGCTTCGCTTTGTAAGTTTGCGCTCCATTGCTACTCAAAAGTACTTGGGGAGTAGTGACAGGCTGACAGGGCAACATTTTCACCTCCGCTCGCAAAGTGAAACGTGGAATGTTCGCCCTTTTATTTTTGCCGTTTCCCCTCGTTTCTTTCAGCGAAAATGACGTGAGCGCGTTTACAGAAAAATCTGTGTTGCCGCCTCCCGTCCGCGCCGTCCGCGCCTCTACGAAGAGATACTTTATCATCTTTACGAGCTTCGACGCTCAAAATTTCGAGTGCTTTTTTTCATTTATCTGCCAAACTGGAAATCGTACAGCTCCCGTGAGAGCATTGTTTACCTTATAAGACACACGAGCTTGCGCGATACATTGCTTTAACTTTGTGAATGTATATAGCGGAGAATATTCATACAGGGAGAAGCATAATTTATGGAAATATACCGGGCGTATAATAACAGTTTACATCAAATCGGGAGAACCACAGCGTTATGGGATAAGGTTTAATCGATCGTTATCATAATGTACTGTTTTGAATTCATCGACATTGTGTTAAGGGCTTTAGTATTATGCAGACTAAGTAGACGGCGTAGTTTTTAAATAAAGCACACCAAATAGAATTGTGTGGGTGCGAGAATATAGTCGATTGGTCGATATTGCTCGATCTACGGAGGCGCAATAGATCTTGCGGTGCAAGGCGGCGGAGACAGGCAATTCGTCAAGGGCATTGAAGGAAGTTTAAGCGAGGGCGTCGCGCGGCTGCGGTCGCTGAAGCCGGGGGAGGCGACGGAAGGGAAAGATGAGAGGGCGCAGGCCTCGGCTGCGGCCCGGTCCTGCGGCCTAGCGCAAACTAGATTACCTTGGCATTGGCCGTTGGCTGGCGATTGTTCGGCTAGGGGCGTTTAATTTGCCCGTCAAAGCGCCGTCGGCCTCCTCAAAACTTGGCATGAGGCGGGCGGTAACGAGGCCTGGACGGGCCGGGCTCGGCCGCCGATCGGAAAATGCGCTGCGGTCCGCCGCGGAAGCTGGGCCCCCCAGCCTCGGTCGATATATTAGGCGTTCGCGAGCCGCCCGCCTCCTTGAGAAGCCCCGGCAAAAGGACGCGCCCGGAATTTTGGACAGCGTTCCCGCGCGTCCCTCGGAATGCTGCGACCGGAAGTAAGAGGAGGGCCCCGGCGAGCGCCGGGGAATTAACGGGGCGGCCGAGCGGAAGCGCAGAGGAGATTGCCGGCCCGGTCGAAGCACTCCCCGAATCCCCCATCGGGATCTTTCATTGTCTTTATCGGCACTTGTCGCCAATGCAGGCGGTCCAGGGCGGGCGAACGTCGGCCGGAGGCTGCGGAGGGGCTTCGGCGGTGCACAGGTGGTGTTCGGCCGCGCGTCCCCCGGGGCCTTTGCAGCCGACTAACCGACCGGGAAAAAGGAAGCAGCCCGGGCGTCTCCTCCGGGAGCGGCGCTAATGCATTTCCGGACGGTGGAGGCGTTGGCCGCCCTGGTGGTGCGGGTGTCGCAGAGCCGTGCCCGGGCGCTGCGAGTCTCCGGGAGCACATGGGCGCACCTGCGGAGGGGAATCCCCGCGGGCCTCGGCCGACCACTTGCCTCGCAAAGGCTCCGTGTAAGCCCGGGCGCTGTCGACGCCGCGCCGGCCGCAAACTTCCGGCGACCGGCCGCGGCGACCTTCGACCCGCAGATCGATCCCGCGGCCCGTTGAAGGGGATTGATCGTCCGGCCGACTTTCCTCCCGAGGAAGCCGGTCCGCGGGTAGGCCGCAGCACGGCCTTGCTTGTGTTGGCCTGGCGCCTTTCGCCGTCCGCGCGGCTGATCGATCACCGCGCCACCGGGCCATTGTTCGCTCTAACGAAATCCACTTATGGAGATGCGCCCCAGGCCCGGGCGGCCGAGGGCAACTTTGCCCACTCATGACTGATTATTGCTCGCCCGGGATGTTTTCATGTTTTCCTCCCGGCCTCTCGAACCTCCCGCGGCCCTTTCAAGGTCCCCGGCTCCCTGCATCTTCCCCGGCAGCCTCCCCCTGCCGACCCCCCGCAGCCGCGAGACCCCTCGCCACCCCTGGCCGTCCCCTCCTGTCCCCCCCTGTCCCCTCCTGTCCCTCCACCCGGACAAACACCTATACAAATGCCTACGTTACATCATTATTAATTAATACGAACGACTAAACGAGCCCGATTATTTCAATGTCGCCATTGACGGCGGAAAATTACATGGACTCTGCTTCGTACAAAGGGCCTATATGAGGGAGCCGAACAAAATAAACACAAATGATAATAACGAGGACTCGGATACGCCCCGCTAGGAGATTTAATGTGTTCCGCTCAACTCGATGTAAATACTGTGCCATACTATTGCCGCTAGTAGGGTAGGTTATCAAAGGGCTCTGCGCGTTTAAAACTTTATTATCGTGCCCACGTACATTCGATTTAATCCTTTTGCGCACGTGCCACGTAAAAAACCGGTAGACTGTCGAATAATCCACCGATATTTATAACAATGAACTTTGTATACTACACGTTTGGATTGGCGAGCACAAACAGTCCAGGGCTTTTTGAATATTGCTATTATTAAATTATTCACTTTAAAACAATGCGTCCGTTGCAGTGGAGGTGCACGAGAGGCGCGAGAGGAAGGCGATAGAGCCGCGCACAGTCGTCTGATCAAAAATGGAAATTGGTCTGACAGCGAGGGAGTCCATCGGCAGCGCTGTATCTCCGCACTTTTACCATTTTCAGTATTTTTATCCGTCGCCGAGGGCGCGGCCCAAAAAGTCAAAAAATTTTAATTTTAAAAAATCTAACCCCGGAGGCAAGTATAATACTATTGGCGCTTGCGAAAATTCGTCCAAGATGGAGAAGGAGTGCGTGTGGCCAATCGTGCAATGATCACCAGAATGGGCCGTTTTTCCGCGGAGGCGTAGATTCGCAAGACAATCGGGCGCAAGGTAAAGCACAGTAAGTGGGATCGTCTGCGATAAAAAGTGATTAGCCGGGGGGTGGAGGCCTCGTTCGGGGACACTAGAGCCGAGCCAATGCATAAATTATCTGGGCCAATAGCTCGAAGCGGCCGGGGCTCGTTAGAGCGTCGCGGGAAGGGCCGCGCATCCGCATCCGGGGCGTTAATAATAGAGGGCGCCTCGGCCTGCGGCTCCTTGCGAGTGGGGGCCGGGCCACAGTCGATCTTCCTTATCCGCCGGTGCATATTTGAGCCGCGGATCGGTGCGTCTGGCCCCCGGATTGATGCATTATTTGCCGGAGTGCGCGGGGGCGACTGCGCGGAAACGCCGTCCGCGGCTGCATTAAAGAAGAGCCGGCCGGGGTCGTCGGGCGCGCTAAGCGCCGCCGCCGGGAGGAATGCGATCCAGGAGCCGCGGAGTGCGGGGCCGTGACCGCACGCGGGTCACGAGCTAAACGCATTAGCCGCGGCCTCGCGCCCGATGAATCATTTTTGACGGCGCACTCCATTCTGCCGCGCGCCTCCTTAACGACCGCGGGGCTAAATAAATTCCGAGGCCGTCTTAAATCTGCATGCCGAGGGGCTCGCCGACGTTTATGCGGGAGACGCGCCGCGAGCCGCCCGCCCCGAGGGACCGACCTTCCGGCGGATTCGCGAGCCGGGATGCCGCCCGCGATTCCCACCCGCCCGTTGGGGAAAAATCCCCTTTCGGTTCCCACGCTCGCCCCGCGCGGTTTGCGAAAGTAATTAGTTCGCCTGGGTGGGGGTGGTAGCCCCTCTGCCCCAGGCCCGATGCTTCGTGCCCGTCGAACGCGCCCGGGAAGCTCTGCCGGGGGGGACGCTTGGCCCGCTCGGATTGCCTCCCATTAATGCCGGCCGGCTATCCCAGGAGAAGAGTATCTGCCGGGCCGCTCGTCCGAGCCGGAAATTACGGGGCGGCGAGCCGAGTCGTGGTCGCGATGCGCCGCGCGCCCGACGGATTGAATTTTTCTTTCCGGCGAGGCGTGGTCGATCATCCCCTATCAAGCGCTGCAGCGTGCGGCCACCCCTCGGGAGGCGCCCTCGCCGGGTGGAGAGGGTCTCGTTGCCGACGCGAGCCAGGAGCCAGAGACGCTCGAGGAGGCAGGGAATCAGCGCGCCCGAGAGATAGCGAGCCGCGGGGGCTTGGGGCTCTGTGACGCGGAGGTGCGGTGACTCCGGGCGGCCCCGAGGCGCCTCTAACCTCCGCCGCTTATTTACCGCCCACCGCGCGCTCGATATTTATTTTGTTGTTAAACTTTTAGGGGCGTGGGGTTTTAAAGAAGGCGGGCCTCTGTTGACTGCCGGCTTTCCTTGTGTCTATCCGCGGCAGCCCTTGCTGTTGCAGCTTCTCGAGGCTGGCCGAGCGCCGCGCGGTACATGGTAAATAAGTTAAGCGGATCGGGCCAAGTATTGAGGCGTGTACAGCTGTTCCGCCCTTCCGACGCGGCGGGAACTTTCTTTACCCGGTATATACGAGTATACTAGGCCAAGCGGGGCCAAGGGGCCAAGAGAACAAGTGCACCGGGGTCAAAGTCGGTGAGTATAATACGAGAGAGGAGGATCACCGCTCTTATCTTGTCCCGTGGCCCGAGAAAGAGCCTCGGCCGGTCCTTTTCCCCGAGTCGGCGCGTGCGGCCGAAGAGCCTTTCGGACTCCTCGGCGCGCGGGCCGCGGCCGTTCGGCCCGGCTGGAAATAATAAAGCCGCGGAAATGAAGGGTCGATTGCGGGCAGTCGTAAAGCCGCGCTGAGGAGCCATCGCGGCCGATCATAAACGGACTCGTAAACCGAACGGCCCTCAGCGTCCCGCGGCCTTTGATCCCGGAGTCGCTCAACTTTTAACCTGTCGCTTCCTTGGCCGGGCGGATTAGCCGCCGCCCGGTAAACACTCGCCGGCTTCCCCCCGGCGCCGAGCGCTTTTTCCCTCCCCGCGGCTGACATCCGGCTAATTCCGCGCCCAGTTGATCTTTCGGAGATTACCCGAGGCGGACGCTCGGTCCCAGCCCTCCCCGAAAACTCCCTCGGCCCTTTTTTTTTCCCCCCCATCCTCCCGCCGTTATATGTACTTGTGCAAAAAACCTCCAATTTGCGCGCCGCGGATTTTTCCACCCAACAGTCGGAGCCAGCCGGGGAGTACTGTAAAAGCTCCCTCGCAATCGTGCAAACAAAATGGACTCCTTGCTCGTAGCGCGACTATCGATTCATCCGGAGAAAGTAGCGAGTCCCCGGCAGAAGCTCCGCGGCAGGCAATGGGATAAAAAGCGCTGGGCGGACCCGGGGGAAGATTAATTTTCCACCGTCTGTCCGGGCTACGTCAATGATCACAAAGTGATCCGGGGCTTCCGGCCCGATCAAAGAGACCCATAGAATCACCGACAATGGCGGCAAGCGAGCTTTTGCCGCGAAAGCTCCCAGGTCGGGCCCGCGCTTCCGCTTCGACATCGGCCAGAGCTTTTTAACGAGCAGCATCCGGATTCGTTGCAAACCGGCGCGGCTAATAGCTGCCGAGCCGACACGCGCATATTATATATATCTACATGCGTGTATATATGTACGTATGTATGTATATATAGATACCGAGCAAGAGCCTCCCCGTCAAAATGAACCCGCTGACAAATTGGCCCGCGGCCGGGGCCCCCGAATAATTGAACGGCGACGAGGTTTGGGCGGCCCTGTCGGCCATCTGTACCCGCGCGCTCTCCCACTCGACTGGGCGCCCCCGGCAAACTTTTTTCCGCGGGCCGGCCTGCGTCCGATTCACCGCAGGCGCATGGAAAATCTGTGTAACTGGCAGTTTTATTTACGCGAGCGGCCAACTGCAGCCGGAAAATGCGTCGGATATGCCCCCGGGCCGCGGCGCCGCACCCGAGCCCCTACATATATATATATTCCAAAACAACGGGCGCGTGCACCTTTGATCCACTTTGCTCTTCGGCCTCCTTTGTACGGCCGCCGGTGCCGGTGCGACTTCTCTGCGCGGTTAGGGGCCGCGAAAAACAGCCGGCAGCCGCGCCGGCGTTAGCCGACACGAAATCGGGGGCCGGTACATTACAGGGGGATCGGCGATTGCGGGGCTTAATTAGAGGCGACGGGAGGGTTCCCCCGGCAGCCGCGGGCATCCCTCGCGCAAAGAGCGGCGGGCTCGGGGGCGTGGCCCCCGCGAAATAATGCACGCCAGGGTAAACACGGCCGGGGCCGCTCAAAGTCCTCCGGAGCGCGGCACTCGGGCGCGATATTGTTGGCCCCCGCGATCGTTCTGCGCGATAATGCACGCCGCCGGAGCGGGATTAATCGACTTGGGATTGCCGCGCGCCGCCCCGCTAACGATTCGCCTTAATTGAGTCGACTGCGACAGCGCGACGCCTCGCTCATCGCCCGGGAGATGAATGCGCCGGCCCACCTGCCTCCCGCGCCCCCTCAACTGCAGGCCCCGCCCTTACCGAGAGGCGCGAGCGCCCTTCGGGATTAAAGCGCCGCGTAACGGGGCGAGACGAGCCGATTCGGACCGGCCGGTTAACCGATCGGTTAGTTGGCCCTTCCCACGCGCCTTCCGGGGCAGACCCACGGCATTTTCATCGAGATTCAATTTTGAAATCGTACGAACTAACGAGAATTAGCGAGCGAGAGATAGGCCGGCGGGCAGTTTGTCTCTGCAAGGGAGGCACGTAGGCGTGGGGGCGGGCTGACGGGCAGCGGCATCGGACGCACCGATTGGCTCGATCGGGGAAATATCGAGATGGGCGCCCGGGGGCAGCCGGGCACCGGCCTTGTAACGCGACTCGCGGGGAAATTGGACGAGGCGGCTCGGGCGTTTAGCCGGGCGAGCCGCGGCACTTGCCCCCCCGCGGACGGGACAGCGCGACGCCGCCCGGGGCATCGAAACCCGCCGCGTGATAAATCATGCGCGGGCTGTTTGCCCGGGCCAAATTTTCGCCCGGCGCCGCCCGCGGGCCTGCTTATTTTCCCCGGGCAAATGGACCGGGCAAATATTTGGCCCGCCAAGGGAATGGTTAATTAAACTTCCCTCGGCAAGCAGCCGCGGGCCGACGGTTTAGGGCAAATAAAAGCGCGGGGGTGGGCGGCGCCCATCTGGCGGGATGGGATTATTGGAGGGGCCCCGGCCAAGGAGCGGCCGCCCGCTGATTTATTCGAGGCGCCGCGACGCATCGGGAAGCTCCCGGTGCCCGCGCGGTGGGTAAAAATGCCTGCTTATCGGCCCGCCCAGCCCCCGGGGCCCGCGCCCCCGCCTATTTTCCATTCTCCCTGGATTTATGAATGCGCGCCCCGGCGCCGCGCCGTAAATCAATGTAAATTTATTGAAAGCGCGAGCGGCCGACGCCTCCCGCGGATCGGCCGCCCGCACCCCGGGCTCCGCCCCCGAGGGCCGCGGCAAATTGCGCGAGACCGGCCTCCGTCAACAGTGGACAAACTTTGCGCCCGGATCAGAGCCGCCCGCCAACTCGCCGGTCGATCGCCCGGCCTGCCTCCGGCTTGGCCACCTGCCGGAAAATCATATCGCCCGCTGATCCGTCCTGCATCGCCGCCGCGCCTTTACCGACTTTACCGTCCGGAAATTTCCATCGCGCTCTTCCGTAATCGCGAGGATCCAGCGCGCCCCTTACCTACTCCCAGAGATACGGGCTCCGCCGTTTATCTCGCTCGAGCATCTTTTCCCGCGCGCTTATTTAACTCTCCCCGTCGATGGGGACGCCGAGTCGTGGCGGGTGCTAAACATCCGGCGCCAATTCTCCTTCCGATGATTCGCGCTCGACTTCGTTCGAAAATCGCCCGGGAAAGCCGCGCCCTGGAAATTCCCGGTGACGAGTGAAAATTGCCGCGGTCTCATTGATTTCGGACGTCAAAAAGAACAAAATGTAAGAAAAAAAATACTTTCACCAGCGGCACCGCGAAATAATTCGTGAGAAAAGTTCCCGCTCGGTCCGGGTCTTATTGCCTCGAATAAAATCGATCGATTCCTCGGATAAAAGTAGACTCGCTACTCAAAGGAGCAAATAAATTGGCTTCGATGGCCGAGCGTAACCTTAAAATACAAAAGTAACTACAGCCTTTAATTCGGTCCCCCTCAAACTTGCGACCCTCGTCGAAAATTTCATCGGGCCAATGAACCGCGCGCACGGGCCTGCCGATTTACTTGCCGGGCTAATAAAAGAGCCGCTCGAGCTGGCCCATTCGGAAAAGGCAAGGGGGAGCCAGTGGATCGCGCGGCGGACGAACCGAGTGCCCTGCTAACGGCTTCTCCGATGGTTTTCCGATCTAGCCGCCGATCGATCAAGCATTCGAGCCGATCACCGCCCCGGCCAACTCTCCTCAGACCAACAACTGATCACTCCCTCCGCCTATGAGATAGCCAATAAAGTTACGGACTCTCGCTGTTCCTCTGAAAAACTTGGGTCCCGCGCCCGAGAGCTTTTTTCGGGCGCAGCGAAGAGTTTAAGTGGATACCAGCGCGCCCTGCCAAATATCGAGCCATCGGCTGATAAGGAGGCAGGTTTCCTGGCCGCCCAACTACTCCCTTTTCAAGATCGTTGAACCGAAAACAAAAGAGAGCGGAGACATAGTTCTCCCGGGCTCTGCCGCGCCCCTGATTATAGTCACTCAGTGTCAGACGCATCGGATGAAGGAATCTGCCCGTGCTTCAATTAAATCTCTTGCTACTCCGTAAGCTTCACATCTTTAACATTACCAATCGGAGGGAAGTGGACCACTTGATAAGATTCGATTCTTCTGTACAAGACCATTTAAAGCGAGATTTAAAGACTTCGAAAGACTCTCCTTCTGCACTATTAATTAATTTAGATGGTTTTGACAGGGAATATAAATTTCCACATAATAATTTCTAGCTTACTGCGTTTCTTCTATGTGGGCGGAACTGATTTGGCAAGCAAGCCTGAACCGAATAGATTGTTTGCACACTCGCCAAGTTTTTGCACAAGTGTCAATTTAAATGCCAAATAGGATTTGAGATTGAAATGCCAAACCTTGGTGTTTCATTCTTTTATAATTTTTTAATCAAAAAAGGAAATTCCCGGCTATCTCGATATGCGAAGGATTATTATTCATTCAAGTAGATACGCCAGGCACTATTCCGGCGCGTGTTTTCGTTCGACCCGCTGACGGGGCTGACCGCACACACCGGATATTCTGACCGAAACACGCCCCGATAACGAGGGCGCCGGTGAATGTTATCGAAAATTAGCGAACGGTCCAAGAATCTCCCGCAATTTATGTGTAGCTCACGGGAGTCTGCCGGCTCTTGGGCCGCGCGCGGATTTATCGCTTGGTAAGAGGTGGGAAAAGCCGCGGAGCCTGTGGCGGTCGAGGGAGGCCGAGAGGAGCCTCGCGAAAGGAGGCCGAAAGGACGGCCGAAGGAGGCGTCCGCGCACTCATGCATAAGCGATGGCCGCGCGGCCAACTGCATCAAGGAGCAGCCAGTAGTAAAGTTTTTAACGGGGAATGTTTCGTTAGCCCGGCCAGTTAACTTTACGAGGTGCCACTATACAACCTCCGCGGATAATGCCGTCGCGCGATGCTTTAACGCGGACCTCGGCCCGGGGCCGCCACCGATCGCACTTAATTAAAGATATTTTTTACGAGGATTTCCGCTTCATTGAGCTCCACTAAAGGCTTTAATTGCCCTCTTCCTCGCCGTCTGGCCTCTTTCGCGACCCCCTCGGGCCTCTCGGCCCCTTTGGCCGCCCTCGGCTCCCGCTCTGTCGCGCGCTGCGAAATTAGAGATCCGGAGGCGCCCTTAGACCCACCGGAGGCGGTAATTTTTGCTCGGCTCTTCGGAGGCCCCCTTTAGGACGCGGGCTGCCGAGGCCGCGTGGCCGCTTCTAAATATGCACGCGAGTGGGCGAGGCAACAAATTTAATTTTCAATCTCCCACGACCTGATAGAAGTTTGCTCTGCTAAATTGGAAACTGCTTTCGGCCCCTCCGCGCCTACCTGCCTCGTTCTCGCAAAATAATGCGCGGTAAAAAGGCCGTAGAGTTCGGCTGCGCGACTGCATCATCCACTTGAACATATAAACCCTGTTCGCCCGGAGCAGCTGGAATTCCGGCACTCGAGTTACAAAAAACGAGGTCGCGGGCGGGCCTGGCGACCTTTTCAAAGGGCCCTGGCATGTGGCTCCGGACTTTGGAAGGCCATGGCGTCGACAGCGCCGATTCGTGACTTGGCGCCCAACCTGGCGATAAAAGCAGCGGGGGCGAAAGAAAAATCTCTCTGGCCGGCAGCATCGGCCACCTCAAAGGATTAAAGAAAGGTGCGCGCGGGGATGGCAAGCGAGGCGGCAAGCTCATTGAGCTAAAGCGAGCCGCTGTATTTGGGACAGGCTAACAAGCCGGCCTCTCCGCCGGCCTTCCTCTCGCCGCAATCCATCAACTTTAAAAATAGCCCCTCGGCGGTCGCGCGCCTGCGCCCGAACGCCCGGCTTTCATCGCCTACGCATTAAAAAGTCCGCCTGCCGTTTACATCCTCGATGTCGTGATTTCCCCGTGTCCGCGACCGCTTTTTCCCCGCCTCCCGCGACTCTCTGCGCGCTGGCGATAAATCCGCACGAACATGCCATCGATTTCGTTTTTGACGCGAGACTTTGCCAGACCTGATAACCAATTACAAACCCACGGGATCCAAGCTGTTAATGGAAAGGGAGATTTGCATTTTTGGATGTTGTCGCCGTGAGTTCGCTCGACCTCATGTCAACGGCAATGGCTTTTCGCCCTCCTCCCGTACCTACGCTCAACTCAGCGGCTAAATCTCGATCAAAGCTTCTCAATTTATTTACAAACTGTTTTCGTGCGCTGCTACACTTTTAACCCACATCCTCCTCTACTATAATTTACCGTCTTTATGCATTTAACCCCATATTGAATTCCAAAAGTATACGAGAGTATACGAGTATTATTTCATTTCAATTAAATATTCTATTCTACTTTAGTGTGTTTTTCCAAAGT
Organism: Sycophaga agraensis; assembly: GCA_018906755.1. NCBI lineage: Eukaryota > Metazoa > Arthropoda > Insecta > Hymenoptera > Pteromalidae > Sycophaga > Sycophaga agraensis. The sequence goes on from JACCIE010000013.1 coordinate 2,131,163, forward strand.
TTATAATCTAGAAAACAATTCTGTTTTCATTTTGTACTCTATTAAATGCGCTCTATAATAACGAAAGCACTAGTTCAAATCAAAGTTTTTCAATTACAAACTCGGGGATATTAATAAATTTACATCCTGTATGAATTTCTTATAACGAGTTCCTGCGACTTTTAAAAGTGTACACTTGCATTGGAGAATTGTCAAGCAATTTATAATTAGGCGAAAGTAAATAATTCACAAATGCGCTAAAATGCACTTCGTGTTACCACTACTACCACAAGGTTAATTTTTGGCATCTTTGCTTTGTACACGTGTAGTAATAAGTAAACTGCGCAATTTAGATAAGTCGCAATACCCGATGAAAAGAGCTGCAAACGCCAGTCGGTCGCCTTAATCGAATATCCTCGAGCGGAAGTCTCTGCTCTTAAAAGAATTAAGGTAGGGGGCGTACACGTGAGGAACAATAAGGAAAGAGGTACAGAGGCGATAAAGTAAATGAAAGAACAAAGTTAGGGTGGTCGGGAGGAGCAAGGGAGGGGAAGGCAAGCGGAAGAGGCGGCGCGGAGCGGCCAACGGGCCCGGCCACATCCACATGGGCGCCAACTTAAACACAACTTCCGTCAATGGGGGAGGGCGAATTGAATTTTACACCCCCACCGAGTCTCCTTCGATTGCCCATTGTAGCCGTTTGGGATTTACCGGCGTTAATTGACAAGACTCGAATGCGCAGCCGGTGCTCGAGGAAGGAGGAGTCGAGGCTCCCGGCGAGCCGAGTGTACCCCCAGGTTTCGCCCGCTTTTTCGCCCCCGAGCCCTTGAGGGCCGGCGGCGTTTACGTAAGCCCCGCAGCTTGCGATTCAAATTGCAGAGGCGCCGCCCGAGCTAACGAGCTCCTCGGCTCCCGCGATTGCAGGGCGCCGTTACATCTGGCCGCGAGCATTCGAACGCGAGGCAACGAGAGAAACGGCGCCAGCTCTGAGTTGCCAGCAGCTTTTTTTTTCCAGGCGACGGCCGGAGAGGCGCGCCTCTCTAATATCCCTTGAAGGGATATTGCGGCGGACGGCAATAACGCTCGCGGGATAAGGTATTCAACTGCCTGGCGCCGAGGACAGGGCGAGGGCGTCGCTGACGCACAATGGCATCGTTCCCGCTGTCGTAGCCCCGGCAGAAGCTTCGTCGCGTCGCCTCGCCGACCCCCGGCGAAACTTCCGAGTCAGGAAAGCCGGCGTCCTGGCATTCCTGCGCTGCGATGCGGCCCAGGCTGTTGTAGTTACCCGACGCGCTAGCGCCCCGATCCCCTGACATCTCCCAAATACACCATGGACTATATATCCTTCGACGTATTCCTCCCTTTCTGCCCTAGACGATTTATTTGAAAGTAGTCTTCCAGTTGCGCGAATACACTAGGTAAATGTCCAAAACAGCCTAATACAAATGAACAATTTCATACGGAACTCTAGCACGTTTGATCCTCCAAGCGTTATTAATACCTTAATTCACTAACTAAAATCAAAGTGCAGGACTAGAGAGAAACATAAGCGATAATACGCATACCTACGTGTAGAGATGTGCACGTTTGGATGCGCTCCAAAGTTTCGACCGGCTTTGACCACAAGCCCTACAGATAAATATCCGCTAGCGATTTCGTGTGGCTGTAGACGCCACGGGAGCAGTTAGATGTACCTGCATTCTTCCGTTCCATTTCTATTTCACAGTCCGCATCCTTGAGGAAACCTCTCGCGTGAGGCCACAGCGCAGGCAGGAAGAAAAAAAAGCCGCTGGTGCGCTGCTCAGCTGCAGGCCGGGACGGGGATCCCCCGCGATCCTCGATTGCAATTCTTAATCCCCCAGCCCCTCGCCTGGCTCTCATTCCGTCTGATTAAATCTATTTTTCACCGGTGCGGGTGGTTCCCTAGCGCATGCACGCGGCCCGGGCCTGTCACGCGAGCGGGGGACCGGCTCGCCAGTTCGCCTCCAGTGTGGGGACGCCGTGCGCCCTCTAGCGGACCCCCTCGCCCTCGATAATTAGCCTCCGGCCTCGCGTGTACCCTCTCCATTCGTCTAGGATGCCTAGGGATGCTTGCCTCTGAACCCCGATTTGGTGTGCGCCTCGTAAAACGCCTGAGGGATTGTCTTCATTTTCGTAAGAACCCGGAGGCTAAGGTGCGCACTCAATTTGGCTGGCGAGTCCTTCCCGTTCTCGAGGCATCACGCCTGCCATTCTTTATCCGCGACTTCCTCGCCGCTCGCGTAAATCATTGGCAAAATGACAAGTCCTATAAGTCTCTTCGTCTGTTCACGCGTCTTCTCTCACGAGGGTCTACCCTCTTAGAATGAAAAGTATCCAATCCACGCTGACGATCTGAGCGGGAAATAAAGTACGATAATACTAGCGTATTGTGCATACAGAAATCTGAAGAAGTTTATGATCTATACATTTCTCCATTAGTTCGTCCACCTTTTTTAGATGGACGTACAAAATGTACAAAAGAAGGGCTGTAATATTCTTCGTGCAGGTCATATGTAATAACGGACGTATACGTTTATCTGCTCAACAAACTTGGTAAAAGATAAAATATCTACAGTTTTCATATAAAATTGGTGCACTATTTTCTACAAAAATTTCGAGAATGCTGCTCGCTTATACCTATATATTTTGATATAACGTTAATCTTGTTTCAAGCTATTCTTAACTGCGACGGAAATTGTCGACCCTTTTACTACTTTTATCCATGAAAGTGGAGCTTTGACTCTTTTTGAGAAATCTCATTTCTTTCAAGAGACAAAAATTTGATGGCACGCTTTGAAGCAAGAGATGAAATTTTGCACCAATTTTTTGATGATTTTTTAAAGTATTAGCCGAATAGTGCGAGCAAAATTGAGTTCCTCTCGAAGATCTCGATGGGCTGCACAGTAACCCATGTAAAAAAAAATCATAATAAAAAAACTGCGATTTTCTTTACAATATTTTAAAATACTTTTGGAAATTCCTGGCTTATGGGCCACATACGCAATTTTTAAGAAAAAATTATTAATATATCAAGAATTTTAGCATAGTTATACAATTATATATTTTTACATGATTATTTAACCTTTTTCAGTCTGCGTACGAAATGGTCAGTTTTTTTTAAAGATAAATACAGGCTATTTTAAACTAACGCAACTTTTAGAAGTAAGCGTTGTACAAGTGAAATAGATTAAAAGAAGGGTTATCTGGAATTTTTACATTTATTACGAATTTCTAAAAATAAATCTAATACTTTCATTGTACAATTTCCTTTATTTAATTTGTCTATATTAAAGTTGCATAAAAGCTGCAATCACGAAGATAATATTGAAGTCAATTTGATAGACTCGAGTATAGAATATTAAAAAATTTCACGATTCCAAGTATAAACAAAATTCTTATTGTTTATCGATAATTTTTATAAATTAATCTGCATATGATATTGATTTTATTAAAAACGATACAAAGTTGTATGTTTGCGGAACATGCATGACTATACGTATTTTTATCGACATTATCTTAAACTGATTTGGTGGTACGTCAATAGCTGTACTTGGCTCAATCTTTCATTCGTGAGGTAAACTTTTAAGGTCTCTCACGCCATTTCGTAGGCCTTTTTGATCGCGAGACAGTAAGGTTAAAATTACTGACGGGAAGATGAAATCCGCGCGAAGCTCGGGAGTAGACTGCGGAATAAGAAGCAGATCCCGGGTCGAGGAGAAGGAAGCATTGGGCTCGAAGGAAATGTAAGGAAAAGCGAAGAGAGCCAGCTGGGAAAATCGGGAGGGGCCGGAGAGGCGTAAAAGCGGGGGGACGAGCTATGAAGCCAGCCAAGCGACGAATTACACCTCGGGCGCAGGTCCGGCCTCCGGGCGGGCGCCGGTAGTTTGGTCGGGGTGTATAAAAAGGTCAAACGGCAAAAAGACATAAAAAGAGCGGAGAAGAGAGACTCACCGGCCGGGGTGATCCTGGTGAGGGGGGCGGAGGGCGCGGGCGGGACCGAGCCCGCGATGCTGTAGAGGGTCTGGCCGCTGCCGTACCTGGCGGACGCGCCGCCCCCCGCGCAGTGGTAGGGCGTCGTCGGAGTAGCGAGGTCCTCGGAGCCCCGGGCGATGACGGAAATCTCGTCGAGCTCGTGGCCGCTGTCGTAGTGGAAGAGCCGGGTGGCGCTCGTGCTGGCGGCGGCCCCGCAGCCGCCCTCGGCCCCGCCGTGCGAGTCCGAGCGGCCCTTGCCCCCCGAGCCGCCGCCCCCGCCGCTGCGGCCCCGAAGCGACTGCACCAGCCGCTTGGCGCCCGAAGACATCCCTCGCAGGTGATCCAGCCTTGCGCGCTCCCGCCGCCGCCGCCCGCGCCCGCGCCGCCCGGAAGGCCCTCGGCAGTGCGCCCGCGCCGCTCACCTGTCGCCGGCCCGCGCCGGCTCTCCTCCGGGGCTCATGCCGACCTCGGCTCCCGGGTCACCGGGCGCCGGCCCCCATCCTCCTGCCGCTGCTCCTGGCGCGCTCCTGGACCAAGGGTCACTCGCCGACCTGCAAACCAAGCCATCTGTCAGGGCCGCTCGCTCCTCGTCCGCCGCCTCCCCCAAACCGTCTCGCCCTTTTCTCTCCCGCCCGTATTTCGCGCCTCTTCTACTCGGGTACACGTGCCAGAAGATTCGATTCGGCTCTGCGGACTCGAGCTCCTTGCCAGTTTGTTATCCAATGGACAAACCCGGCCCAGTTTTCTTTCCTTCCGACTTTTCTTCTCCAAACTCTACATTGCTTTTTAACTCGAGCGCCTATTGAATTTACACGCAAATTTTCTTCCCGTACTCCCGTGATAACGCGATTATGTTTAATTGCTGCTTTATGCAATAAAGTTTCACTTCTTAAATTGAAGTCATTTGAATAATCTCGTTCCATTTGTGCGCAAATGCATTTTTTCCATTCTTCGTATTTTTCACGAATTTCACCCAGCACTTTTAAAAATTACTTTATGATAATTAAATATGACTTAAATTATTGGTCGCGTAATAAAATCACGTTAGCTAAATCCACGCACAATCGATAAACAATAACGACTATTATAAAGATTTTCACATGTATAAAGTGAATCATTAAAGAGTATTATTATATATATTAAATATATTATTATCCAATAAAAGAGAGTTTTCAATTTGATTACGTTTAATCTCTAAATTTATTTCAACGGTTTAAATTGATTTCAAACTTACATGAAGTAGGGATTATCCCTCTGGGAAATAGATTTTCAAGAACTTTAGTACCTTATAGTAGTAATGATAAATGAAATTTTTTTAATGAATCAAAAACATCTGAATCTAGTTCATTTAGCCTGAAAAATGTAATATTCGTGGTAAAAGTTTCGATTTTTCAAAAACGAACTTTAAAATAAATATAGAATTGAATTTCATATTTCGGCATTCGCAAACTGTTAAAAATATTCTACCTTTACTGAGGTTTGAAATTACAGAATGTTTCGTTCTTCTATAGTCAGTATTCTAAAATGTTACACTCTTTCCTCAAACTGCGGGATACTTAATATCTACTACAACAACAAATCTACAAGCTACAACTAAATGCATATAATAGCAAGTATCTCAAGCTTTCGTTTTTCTTTATAATTCTTATTTTCATTGCTGCCTTGTTAACTAATGATTGTGAAAATTTTTGTACGAAAAATTGCAGGTTATTTAAAAATAAACATACATAAATCAGGCTACAAGTATAACCTTTCAAGAATATTTGACTGCTACTTAAAATTAAAGACTTCTTAATCTTTCTAACTATTCTGCACCATAAAAGTATACAGATGATCGTTAAAGTTTTTCAAAGTAAAAGAGAAAGATATTCACGGCCACAAAATTAATCAACTTTGAAAGTAACTTTTGAACTTTTTAACAGAAGAAAGAAAGAACATTTTCTTAAATAGCCACACTATCATGAGTTCATTATTAATAATGGCGCGAAGAACTTTCCAAATTTAAACAAGCGCAACCTGGATCCATTTATCGTAATTTTGAAATTTTGCTCCATCTGTCCTTTCGCAAAATCGATCGATTGGACGAAAATAATAATTTCTAATTTTGAATCGGATCCTCAACGGATGATCAACAGCACGGACCAAAAATTATTCGAAGGATGCGAGTCAGTGGAGCGTGAAATGTAAAAGTTGGATAAGTAGGATAATAATAAGCGCACGAGTGCAGAGTCGCCCGCGGTTCCATTGGCCCACGTGTCCGCATAGTCGGCCACTCGAAACAAGAGGGCATCGTAAAAGAGTTTGCTCCATTTGCGATGGCCCGGGCCACGTGCGTATACAGATCAGGATGAAAGCCGGCAATATATAGGCTCTGGGCGAGGCCTCGTGGCAGGCGGGAGGGGCGTCATTACCGAAAACGGTTACTTCAATTATTTATCGTCAATCAAGGGGGCGCGGGAGTCGAGCGTTTAATTAAATTTCCAGGGGCCCCTGGCCGTCGCTCGTATAGCGGCGCGGTCGGGTGCGGGGCCGCGCGGGCGCTTCGACTACTCGCTCGCGGATGCAGTTTTTATGAGGGTCGGGCGGGAGAGCGAGAGCTGAAAATAATACGTCAAGCCAACCGAAGGCGACACCTCAATACCCGGGCGAGGCTTTATTCAACTCGAGCCGAGAGCCCCTCTCGCTGGCCCCGGCCCTGCAAGCTCGACGTCGCGGAAAAGCAGTTGTCCCGTGACGCGGCATATTTCTCAGTGCGGTTTTCGCTTCTTCGCCCGCTCGCCGCTCCCCCGCACGTCGGCTGCACTCCTCGCGCTCTGCCTCGCGTCCTGCCCTTACGACTCCGCGGGACTTTGAACGGTCTCCGCGCGGCATTCTTCAGGATCTCCCGCTCGTACTTGTACTATTACATTGCATGCGCGCTTTCGGCATTATCCGATTTTATTCTGCCAAATGTCTACCAAGAGTGCATCAACCTGTTTGTAATAAACGCTTCAAATTATGTTTAATACAGTGAACGAGACCGCTTTGAGTCTTAGAAGATAACTCTACGCAACAGTATGGATGAAAGTGCTCTTTGTCACTTATGGACTATATTATAAATTATACTGTATTGCTGATTATATTATTATCGTGAAAATCATCATTTACGTCAATATATTTCAAGCTTTACGTAAAATATTAAATTAAAATTATGGTAAAACTTTTTAATAACAGGAGCCCTTTCAGGGCAAAATTTATCAAATGGTTCAGACTGCAAGTTATGCACCAGTCAACATTTTGAAAATCCAATATTTCAGCATAAAGTGAATTTTCAAGCCTCTTAGAGGTTTCATTTGATCAATTTATTCTATAGTTATAGAAACAAATTTCATTTATACGGTTAACTTTATACATTTAGCTTTTCCGGATGAAGTACAGTAAACTCAATGTTAAGGAGTTTAGTCAAATACACGTTTATCCAATAAATTAGATAAAAAATTGTTTGAAAGTGGTTATAAAAAATTTGCGAGTCGCTGATTTTCATTTGTTCGGTATACACGAGTCTTTATCAATTTTATCCAGAGTTGTAAATGAAAGGTCATATTTGACGTTACTTCGTTGCGATCGACCGTTACAAATTTGATTTTCCAATTCTCTTTATATTCCAAACAAGGATAACTCCTATCGAAACAGAAGATAATTTTACTTCAAACGGTATCGCAGCTTTAGTAAACATGTATGGCAGCAAACCCTCCGAAGCTTTTCGGGCTTTTCTCCTTTGCATAAAAATCAGGATCGCGAATAACATCGAAGCGGGGAAAGAACAGCGAGTCACGGAGGCGTCCCATGCGTGCGCAGCGAGACTGGCTTTATCCGGGCAAAGTTAATAATCGACGTCTGCAGCAATACGGAATTATGCAACGCAGATCCAAAGTATCGGGTCACAGAAACGGAGCTGCCCGTGCATTTGCGACGCCGGGTACGTACGCGCGGGCTCGAGGCCGCCTCCCCGAGCCGCGGCTGTCAGGCGCGACGCAAACTGTTATTTGCACAGGCAGCGGCAGGTCGGCGCAAGTGGCGCGAGGCGGCCAGTGGGCGAGCGCGCCTCAAAGCGTCTTTGAGGGTCGGCTCGCCCGCGCGGCCCAGCCCGCCTAAAGAAATCCGGCGCGGGGTGTTTTATTAGCGGAGGGCCCTCGAGGTGTGGGATCCCCCGGGCGGGGCGGCGGCGGCCCTCCTCGTTTGTTTACCAGCCGGTCCAATTAAAGGCAATAGGGCCAGGCAATGGAATTAGCGCCGCGGCAGGCTGGCTGCCTGCGCGGAACCGGGTCAATGGCCCTCGGGGAAAGTCGATCGGCTTAGGGGCGCCTTCTCGAGCCGGCCGGCTCTTTTACGGCTGGCGCTGCTTTAAATACCAAGCGCGTTACAAAGTCCCCGGGGATTCATTTGGCTGGAATTTAATTACGTAGGCGAGGCCGCCCGGGCCCGACGCCCGGGAAATCCCCGGCCGGGCGCTACTGCCCCGATATTTTCAATCCCATCAATCGGCCAATTTGCCCGAATAAGCCTTAATCGCGAGTGGCGTAAAGTTTTTGGGGCCGGCGTTAAGGCGCGGAGGTCGCGATCCGGCCCCGGAGCCCGGCCCCTAAGCCCCGCGAGAGGCTGCGCCCCGTAAAACAAATTGGGAATCAATCTGGCCGGGCGGAGCCTTGGAACTGCGGAGGGCCGCGCGTAGGAAGCGGGGCGAGCCTCGCGGGGGCCACGAAAAAGTTGCCATGGAGACGGGCGCCTCGTACCCCGGGGAGCGGCTTGATCGCCGCGCGAAGAGCAAAGCCCGCGGCGGCACACATGCTAACGCGCCCAAGGCCGCCGAGGGTGAGTAACGCGCCCGGAGGAGGCCGTGGTTAGGAGCGCCCTCGGCCCCGGGAGCAAGCGAGGAGAGTCTCGTCAGCGGCTCGGGGCGCGCGCGACGGCCCGCCCGGGGCAGCCTCGGCCCGGGGATCGTCCGGCAAAGCTTCGCGCCCGCGAGACTCGCTAAAGGACTTTCCGCGCTGACGTCTCCCTTTTCACCCCTTCCGCTCCCTCGAGCCCAGTCCGCCCTTTATCTTACTCCCGCTGACGCTCCGACCTCCCTTTCCCGAGCCCTTTCAAATCCCTATTTTCCCGAGTTCTTTTATTCGACATGCGATCCTTACCGCGGTCCTTACACTCGCGTTCGCTGGGTCAAGCTCCGAGTCAAACTGCTTCAAATACACCCAGAGTTCACTAATCCAACTAATCCTGTCGAGAGTCGCAATTATTATCAGCCTTCAATCAGACCGCAAAAACTCCATTTTCAAAACAATCAACTCGCAATCCCATTAAAGTGCTTGCATTTGAATTAAAAAGCATAAATATTGCTAAATTACTATTAAACATTCTCTCCGGCAAAGCCTCCACAATATAAACAAGTCTGTTAGGAATAATTCAAAGAATTTTGACGCCGGACGATACTAGAAGGTATAGCTTCGCCGAATGGCGCCAGTTTACACGTACCCGATGGCGCCGACAACGATATTATGTCGAAATGCCTTCGCATATTATTATTTAGAGGGTAGCTCTTAATATTTCAGTATGGTTCGGACGCAATAGGAAGGCAAACATCGAGATAGGAGTCAAGAGCTATGCCCGCACAAGCACACAAGTTTTATGGATAAGTGAACTTTTTAATATAAATAAATTTAAGTATTTGACAGCTTTACTGACAAGTTTAACAAATAAACTTGAATGGAACGGAACGCAGTTCTTACTGAATGAAGTGGATCAATTATATTTATTTATAATAATTAATATTTTATAGTTTATAAATTTGTTAAATGTATACATTTTTCAACACATGGAAATATGGCATTGAAATAATTTCTTTGCACCCCATTTTCTTTAAAACGAGTCGATTGAATGAATTGAATTTCTTTGTACCCCATTTTCTTTAAAATGAGTTTATTGAATTTACTTCCAATCTGGCCCAAAGAAAAGATTTTTCAATTTAATTAAGATTTTAGACCTCTGACCAGGGTGGAACAAAAAACACGTGCATAGTCTCTCCAGGAAATGGCCGTAGTTACCGTAGAAGCGATCGGAGCAGGATTCGCGGGACCGTCGTTTGATGACTTGGCAGTAAGTGCCATTCAATGGCCCAAGACCATTATTGACTTACGAAAGTCGTTATAAACAGCTGCGATACGCGCTTGCACACAAGAATAGAGTATGTTGACTTCTTGGTTAAGAAATAAACAAGAAGCTGTGTATGAAAAGCTCGTTTGCAAGCAAGTGGACATAAAAAAAAGTTTGAAAGCTCTCGGTGAAAGGGGAAGGGAGACTAGAGGGCATCTCCGCTGGATTAGCAATCAACCTGAGCATCAACCCATACAAACGCGGCGTCACTGAGAACATCCGAGGTGCGCTATTTTTTTAGCTGTTCACTCGGATATTTGTCCAACTCCCGAGTTTATCTTCATTGTTGGCCGGAGCTTTCTCTATAGGAACGCCAGCTGTTGGGTTGTCGAACCCGAGGAGCGATACACCGCGACCCCGAAAACAAGCGAGCGCCGCGCCAATGGCATTAGACTCGAATAAAGGCGTCAAGGATAGCCGCGTCTTCCCTCGAGCCCCGAGAGCCAAGCGATGAGCGAAGCCCGTTGCCTGCGGCTCGCTCCTTTTGCCAGTTGGAATAATATTGACCCTTTCGCAAGGGAGCGCGACGTGAATTACGCTCTCGCCTATCGCGATGCGACCCTCGATTCACTGTTCCCGATTATTTGTACGAGCATCCGTTCTAGATTGTCCCAGTCATTTGTGCTGTTCTACTTCACTGTCATCACGAGGCCCTTTTTCTAGACTGCCTCTCGGAGGATTTTTTATTCCATCGATTCCAAATGTAGGTTTGTAGAAAAAAATATAAAAATCTGAATTTTTTACAATTTTATGAATTTTACTGCGGTCGTAAAAAAATATATGAAACTCTACAAATTTTCAATAAAAATTTTACGGCCGTCATCGAGCAAAATTTCTATTAAAGCTTTATTGAATTCTTCATGCTTATATAGAGCTATTTTATCATGACATCTTAAAAATGAAAAATTCGTTAGCTACTCCAATCGTTTTTATGCTTTCTAAATAACAACAACAGTATATCTATTAATCATTTTACAACTGTAACAGATGTTTTAACGTACTATGTCATCGATGTTTCATACTATTACAATACAAAAGCAATATGTAACAAATATAAACTCTGCATTAAAATTATTGTTTATGTAGAAGCTATTACAATCTATCGCGATTCCTTAATTATCTATTATTTTACTTTTTTAACTGTTATTGTTGAATATTTCTATAAATAAAATATAGTATTATTTAAGTATTTTTATGAAAATTAATTCAATAATTTTCAAATATGGATTGACTACACCACTGTTAAAGAAAAATACTAAATTCAATGAACAAAGAACAAGTTTAAAAAAATTTCAATATTTTATATAATAAATATCTAGATGAATAAAAATTTATTTTTTCAAAGTGTTTGACAGTCTCGAGCTGTAGTCGCCACTTCGGAGTTTCAGCAAAAACTTCTTTAAATCGCTTTTCTTCCAATAAATAATTTTATATAATATTTAAATATAATATAGAAGTCTATAAAATGATGTAAATACTGTAATAATTAATAATTTTCCAAAATTACGTATATTAATGGTTCATCAAATTATTATTGTTAGATTAATTTTCAAACTTACTATATAAAACGTTTACATGTTGTTTAAAGCTTTTATTAAAATAAGTTACCGACGAACTCCATTTTTATGAAACCAAATCACTCGAGTATATCAACCAGAACTCTATAAATTACAGCATTCATCCTAGTTGCAACACAATATGGTTACCGTATCACTTTATACGAACAAGCAGAAGGAAACCGATAGCACTAAGATACGTCTGACTGGACACGGCATACGTCTACTTTAAAAACTATCGAGATTTCTTCAATTGCTGTTGTAAGGTTAGAATATAAATTCTGTAAATTATACTATCGGAAATAAATTAATGTGATTATATTTGAAAAGTGCTGAATTTTAAATTATACGCTATAATTAATACAAGTTGGCTAATTCAGAAAATTTGTCGTACGCCCAATCCCTGCAGTACACAATAATGCACGCGATCTATACACTCCTGACATATACGCTCGCAAACACAGTTTGGGCAGGGTCGAAAGAGGCTCTTGGAAAGCAGCGCGTAAATCCCAAGGATGGCAAGGTAATTGAATTCCAATCCGTTCTCTCAAACGCGGCCTCGGCAAACAAATGAAAATCATCGGCCCGGCTCTGGCGGGCGCGCAGCCTACACCTTGTACTCGGCTGTTGCCACCTATAGTAGCCTACCGCCACGGCCGTCACCTCTCATTTCCGAGAGTAAATATTCATAAATTTGTAGTGGGCCTCGAAGCCGCTGCCGTGGCTCACGCGTGAGTATAATGAGTACAGGGGCGAGGTGAAAGGCTAGGTAAAATTAACGCGGGCATGCTCTCGGGGTAAACATAATCCCGAGCGGCTGCTTGTGCGCGCGGCCCGCGATTCGATCACGGCGCCATGCGATCGGAGGAGAAAGCCGGCGCGGCTCCGGCTGAGAAATGCCCCCACGTACGATCCTCCTTACTTTTTTGCCCGCGGGCTCGAGTCCTCCATTGAGCCGATGACTGAATTTGCCTTCGGCCCCCGGCCCACGCCAAGATTCCGATCGCGAGCTCCGAGAGAATGGGCCGACTAGCGTCTCATTTCTCGTGAGTAATGAGAAAAGGTTTATCCGCTGCGGTGCTTCTGTCCGAACCCGCGGGATCAGAGGAAACCGGAGTTTTCCAAAAATCCGGCAGGGATCGGACAATCAAGACCAGTGGCATTTACATGGCTTTACGAAGGGGTTACTGATAGTTGGTTCCATTCTAACCCTGAGTGGTTAAAGCATTAAACTTTAGACTGAACTAGATCGGAGTTAATAGTGTCGTCAAATTAAGTTATTTCTTCTTAACAGGTTGTATCAACAGTTGGAGGCGAGTCATACGCTTAAAACTTTGCACTAAAAGTTTAGATAACTATTTTATACGTGTATAGTAGTCAATGCACATGTTATTTTTATTTTTTAATATACCGTATTACAAATAATAATGGTTTCAATTGGTCGTTTAACTCAAACGGTGTCACATTTGATATTACCCGCGATAAAGGCCGCAGAGAATTTACTGAATGGCTCGTGAATCGTTGAAAAGTAAATAAGGCAATATCGACGCGTTAATCTTCATTTCTTAGCGGGCCAGGGTAGGTGTCGCTAAAGAAAGATAAACAACAAGACACGTTCATCGAGAAAGGGAGGGGACAAGTCGCCGGGGAGCGGCTACGCCGAATGAAAAAAAGCTGCATAAAAAAAAAAGGAAGAAGGGGGCCGGGGTTTGCATAGGCGACGCCACGGGAGTCGGCCCGCCGAGGCTAGGGAGCCGCGCGGGATCCGCGCTAGGGGGAGGGGGCGGCTCGTCGCGGCGGTCCACCTCTCCTTAGATTAAATGCCCTTTATAGAAAATCGATCTGCTTTTCGAATCAGACTGGCGGGGAGCGATCGGCGCGCCCCTCGTGCCCTCGGCCCCTCGGCACTAGGGCCGCCTCTTCCGTGCAGCGACCTTTAACGAATAAAGAGCTGGAGACTGCGTTTGCTTAGCGGCCCCTCCGCGCCCCCGACCTACTCCCCACTCCCGGCCCGACGCGCGCCCTTTTCTTTTCTCCCGCGTTTATTAAAAGCCTCGAGAGCTGGTCGCTGCCGCACTGCCGATAAGCAATGAGCCTCGCGGTAACGAAACTGACTCTATGCTTAATCACTTCTACTCTTTTTATCGGGAAAGAATTCGTCGAGATTTTTTGCGTTATACACATTATGCAAATACGTGCGCGCATTAATTTATCCCCTAGTACTTTAAATAATCGGAATAATTGCCCCATAATGAATTTTTATGCATAATCCGCAGATTATGCCGATCATTTATTGTACATAACAGTGATGACCTTATATTAATTTCACTAATGAAATGCATTAAACGTAAATTGCGCTTGAAACCTGAATTTTGTTTAAAAAAATAAATCTATTAGCATTTAGTATTATAGCATTATCATTTCAGAAACAGTGTTTCAGTTGAATAATGCGCTTCAATTATACGTTCTCATATACATACAAATTAGATTTCAATCTAAAACTATTAAATACAAAATTTAATTTAGCGATGTTCGTCTCTCTTCCTGATTTTGCATTTGCGACTCAATCGGGGATCGGCGCATGACAAGAAACCGGCTAACAGTTAATCAAAATAAAGACTCTGCCCGATTGGCAAGCGAATCCCATAATTGACTTTTCCATCTGGCTCACCTGGCTCGAGCTCAAAAAAGAAGGATCCCGACGTTCGACGGAATAAAGACGGGGGCCGGAAGAAAGTTTTCCTTGACGCGTGAAACTTGTAAGTCGAATACTTGGAGGCGCAGTTCGGCTAAGCTCCCGGGGAAAAGCAAAGCAGGAATAAAGAACGGCGGCCCTGGGAGTGACAGCAGAGGAGAAAGGAAGGGCGGGCATAAGGGCACAGGTGTAATTTACATGCGAGCCCGGGCGTCCTCCCGCCGTCCGAGTGTAACGAGATGCCGGGCCACGAGTGCGAAGATGAGGTGAGCTAAAAATGTCACTTTTAATTAGAGGCTCGGGGCGTCCTCGCTAAATCCGGGGCGGTGCTACTGCGCGTCTCGCCGAGTTTACGTGCAGGGCTCCTCTGCCGAGAAGAGGGAAAAATAACGACCCGGGGAGTGTTGTGAAAAATTCACGTGGACCCGCCCCCCAACCCCGAGCCCGCCCGGCCCTTCCGAACAGAAAGACTCCTCGAAACGCTGAAAGATGGGATTCCTTCGGGGCTAGATATGGGGGCGTATATTTTGTACAGCCATATCGAGCGGGCGCACGTGCAGCCATTCGCAATTACGGCTCCGGTTTGGGAAAAAGTCCTGCGTCATTTCGATGGAGAACGCGAGCCATACATTGTTTATTCATTACGAAAATGCTGAGAATTTGACGCTCCTCTCCGCTTCCATCGGAAATGAATTCAATACAAATCAAATAAAACTGTAATACAGTGTCGTGCTAAATCGGATTTCGGTATGCGCGTATCGACGAACGGCAAACTCTTTATTTAGAGACAGCTGAATTATTGGCAAATATCATTGATCCGCCGGCATGTTATATTCATGCAGCCGAAGCACCCGAAAGAATTAGCCCGGATTTAAATACGAATGGGAATGTTAAGGAATGCACGAAGCCTTGCTTAGGGTCAATAGGATTTGCTAGGAAAGCGAGTCCCGGTGCAGGTGGGCTGCCCGGCTTCCCGCACCCAGAGGCACCCCGGCGGAGCATAACAGAGGCAATCTGAGGGAATATTAGAGGAGCGCCGCGCGGCGGAAGAAGCGAAGAAGGAACTCGGCCTTACGGGGGCTAAAAACACGAATAGCGGCCGCGCGAGTTCGTCGGAGGCTTCTGGCGGCGGGCGGCGCTCACCCCAAAGCAGCCAGTGCGCCTCGCGCGCCTCGGTTATGCCCTCCAGGTTAATTGGCGCGCTTCCCGGACACGAAGCTCGTCCCTCGCCGACCCGGGGAATTAATCCCTCCCGGCGAAAAGGATCTTCCTCGTGGAGATGCGCCCTTGGGCGCCGCCGGCCCGGGGATGATCGGCCGTAGGCGCCCGCCGCACTGCGGCTATATCACTCGGCCGGATCGCCGGGATCGGGCCGATCCGCCCCCGGGGCGAATATAAGGGCTCGGCGAGGATTCGACAATCCCCGAGGACGCGGGCGATAAGCGCGCGTTTGTTTATTAGCCAGATATGCCGGCCGAGTCGGGAGCCCCGTTATCGGCGCGCGCCGCCCCGGCCTTGCCGATAAACGCCCGCCCGGGATAAATTTCAGAGGGGCCTGCCCCTACCCCTGCCCTTGCAACCGGGCTCGTTTCGCTGCCCAACTTTCGGCCCTCGCTCCGGCCTAGTAGACCCACGTAGCGCCGATCCTCGTTACGCTTGCAGCCCGCCAATTTTTCTACAATTACGTTGCATGTAAATTAATATATAGGAAGGTTGTTGTTCCGGATACATTAACCGAATATGCGTTTAATTCGTCGATAAATACTGCCAAACAAATGCTCATCTTTATACGCAGTCCTTCCCTGTATGTAAACAATTATTTTAATTGTGTGCCCAGCTTATTGTTTCAATTCAATTGAACATTAATAATAATTGAAACAATATGTGAGTATAAATAATAATAATAATAATGATGATGATGATGATCATGAAGTATTAAAGAGAGGTAATGATCGCGTATTTTTGTAATGCGATCCTGTTTGTTCCGATTTTGGGTTTTTTTATATTCAATGTTAAACTTCGCTCTGATTTCACGCCGTGATACTTTCTAAACTACTTTCCCATGTTTTCTTTAAATCATAAAATTATTTTTGCGGTGTTAAGTCATGAGGAATGGTTAGAGGTTTTACAATTGATTTGCTTTACTAAGTTTTCTTCCAACAACGCGAACTTGTAAGACTCGTATTTTCATGCTTTGGTTATTGGAAATACTGTATAAAATTCCTGGTTGTGAATACTTTTGCCTAAAATACATTTTTTAGAAGATTTAGTGCAATCGAATTTTTACAACCCGTGGAACTTCCTTTTACGTAGATATTTTTGATGGAAAGTAGTTACGTATGCATCGAATAAGTAGTAGTGATGGATGCTCATGTATTTATAAAGATATTTCCATCTGGTTACGTAAACTTCTCAAACGTGCGCATCCATCAAAAAGTATCTTATGATACAAGTCAAACTTTGCATTTTTACAATTGAAGACTCTATCGATTATTTATTTCTAATGAATAGCTAACGTGGCATGTTTTCAGAAAATAACTTGTCAAAGAAAGAAGAATTTTATTAGGAATCTTGTACGTTTCGATCGTGGGTTATACTATCCATTTGACTGTCACCTCTAATCAAAGTATTAATACCAATGTAAAAAATACAAAGGTATAAAAAAAGATGACGTGTACACTATGTACAGCAATAATTTCATTGTAATAATTGGTATGTGCGTAATATATAACAATATGACTTTAATCAAATAAAATACTGTTTAAGACTGCGACATATGATTCTTCGCATAATTAAAACTTTGAACGTTGCCAACATCTGGGAAATCTAAATGTAAAGATCCTTGTAACTAAATAAAAAGGGATAAACTCTTTGAAATACGAGCTGAAACGGCTGCAAGTGTGCATTGAAAAGCAAACATATCCGACCAGCAGGAAATATATTACTGGAAAGAGTGCAGAGGCTCAGTGGAAGATTCAATATGAGGGGAATCTTCCGCGAAACAAGAAGCACAATATCGAGCAATAATTCGAGGCTGGCTGGCGGTCGCGCCGGGCGAACGGCGCAGGCGGCGTTCGTGTCGAGCTAGCGAGGTCAGAATGAAAGGGTCAGAGTGCCAGCCGGCGGAATAAGGGATACGCGCGGCCGACATAAAAGCTGCGTATCGACAAATATAATCTTGGTGGGGGCGATGTTATCTCAAGCCCGGAGTTGGCCCGTAGCGAGGCGTGAAAAGTAAGGGAGACGCGGGGGGCCGGGTCCTGGGGGCGCTGGAGAAGGACGAGGTCCGATGCGACTATCGACGCGCCCGCGTCGCCCGGTTTCCCCGGTGCAACTCCGCAACGCTGCCAGGCCTCGTTTAGCGCGCTTTGAATAAGAAGCCGGGGAGGCTGCGGCGCCCCCGCTGGCGGCGATGCCTCGGCTCGGCCTTTCCGCGGGATCGATTCCGCGAGCCCGGCTATTTATATCGGCGGGCGTCGAATTGCGCTTTTTACGAGGCCCGGGCTTTCTTATCACGCGGCCATACTTCATTTCGCTCGAGTGTACATCAAGCACTTTGTTTCACTGCCTTCCTCCTCGTAAATTTGTTTTAAGCGGAAGCCCGGCTTTTTATTATCAAAAGCCAGCGGCCTCCACCATCCCCTCCCCCCTTCCTGTCACTCGATTTTTTTTAACGGTACGGTGCCACGCATCGGCCGACGCGCACTTTCAGGGCCCGGGCTTTTTTCGCGGGGATTAAAAATGCAATTGCGCATTGATGAAAGCGTGAATAATAAACAAGGCCCGCGTGGCAGGTGCGCGTTGATTTATAAATTGAATTTCAAAACATTCGCCCTATCATATAAATGCGTGTATTGGATTTCTGATCAATAGCTATATTTTTGATTTAATGCCCCGGGGGCCTCGAAAATTTACGTCTTTATCCGTGCAATTACATCGACCGGCCGGACTCGTCATCCCGCGCACGAGCGTTTGCATTGTTCCGAATGGCATAAAAAAACAAAGGAAATGGGCAGAATAGCCGGGGAGGCCGCGTTTCGCCCGCGGAAAAGGGATGAAAAACCGGTAACGAAATCACGGCTTTGGAGCGCGAGTGCGTTTGGGTGCGAGGCAGCGGGAAAAGGGAGCGCGGCGGGCGCGGCGGGCGCGAGCTCCCGACACGTGGGGCTGATCGGCCCGCAACGAAGTTAGCCGAGCTCCCGGTGAAAAAAGGAGAGCGCGGCTCGCCTCGATGGCGGCGGCGAGGCCGACCCTCGTGCTCCTCCTCGGCCCCCGGGGCGGGGGTCGGCTCGGGGCTCGGGCCGGGGCTCGGGCCGGGGGTCGCGGGGGTCGCGGGGGGTCGCGGGCCTCCGAGGGGCTCCGGGGTCAAGAGGCGGAGAGCGAGCCCGGATTGCGTCCGCTGGCTCTAATTTATGCGGAATACGCGAGGAATGGGGTGGCCGGGACTTGGCTCCCCCGCCCGCCGACTGTTTACTCGGACGTGAAAAATGCATATTAAATTTGGAGGGGGAGCGGAGCGGGGCGGTCGGGTCCTCGGGGCTCCGGTCCTCCGGCGGGCCGGGGCGCAACGCAGTTGCCTCCGAGCGGCGCCCGGCGCTTATCGACGTCCCGGCCCGCGGGCCGGGCTCACGTGGGGGGCCCGGGCGCCGCGAGCCGGGTACTCACGTCGGGCTCCTCGGGCCTCCTCGGCGGCGCCGCGGCCGCGGGGGTGGCGCTGCCCTCGGGCGGGCGCCCGGCCCGGCTGCGCCCGCGGACCCTCGTGGCCGGGGCCACTCACTGCACTGGACGGCCTGCGCGCACCACCAGTCACCACCGCACGGGGGTCGTCGCACTTGTCACTGGGCCTCGCTCGGCTGCGGCCTGTCGGGGCCGCGTGCGCGGCTCTGGCTCTGGCTCCCGGGAGCGGCTATGGCGGCGGCCGGGCTCTCACTGCCCGCGGACCCGCGCCCGCGCCGCCAGCCCCCGGCCCGGCCGCGCCGCCGCCGAGCCGCCCGAGCGGGACGGAGATAGCGCCCAGCATCCAGCGCGCAGGACCGCCCGCGCCGCCGCCGCCGCCGCCGCAGCGCCAGCAGCCCCAGGGCCGCCCGTAATTGCTGCGCCCGCCCGGCCCCCTCGCGCCGCGATTAGCCGCTCCAGGAGGCCCCGCGCCGCGAGCCCTCCTCCCCGGCGCAGTTCCCCACCGGCCCGATCCCCAGGCTCGCGCCTCTGCGCTTTTGACCGGCCCAACCGAGACCTTCGCCTGGGAGCGCCGGGCGAAAAAACGCCTTCAGGGAGCTGTGCTTGTTTTGAAAACGTTTGTCCGTGTTACGTAGGAGCGTGCGCGTGGAGGGTGGAGGGAGCTCTCGACAAGGGGGCAGAATGGAGGAGCAAGGAGACTCACAGTTGGCAGTAGACGTACTTTCTTATACTTTATTACCCAGACTTTGACTATCGGGAAGAAGAGACGGCGCCCCCCGACTCGTGTCACTCGGACGAACCTCTGATGGAAAACGACCCCTCCTTTACGCTATTCTCCCTTTTTTTCCTTCCTCGTCTCCGCTTCTCCCCACCCGTGGACTCCCGATCTTGCCGATCCTACAGTTACCCCCGGCGTCATTCGAGCTGCCGATATTGTGAATAATCCGTGTGCTCTGCTGTTGCTGGGTGCCCGGCGGCTTACGGGGCCCGTGAGTTTCATTCGATCGGCGGCTATTCGAGCTGCCGATACCGCGAATAAATCGCGAGCTCTGCTGTTAATCGGCGGCTTTCGGGGCCCGCGAGATTCCTTCGATCGGTGGTTAATCCAGCCTCTATTCACGAGAATTCAGTGCCCGGTTCCTCCGCGGCAGCGGACATCGGAGCCGCTGACTTCACTGCTTCGTAGCGGATCGCGCCGAAGGTGCGTTCGTGACATTTGCAACTGTCGAAGTGTTCACGGCCGCATCTTCTTACAGAAGCTAAGAACATTCTTACTTTAATCATGACCAAGCTATCGTAATTCCTTTACCATGATCTCGCTTTGAAATGGTACGTTTGAGTTTGAAAAAAGCCAACAAAGCTCCTTTCCCGGCTTCCCTCGTTGAATTACTACTTACTAAGGGCATTTATGCGTTTAAAGACATTACAGCTGTCGGGCTGCTGCAGTACTTTCTGCAGTTTAGGTGTCTAGAGTTACATAGAAAAGTTTCCAGGCAATCGGATTGGCACGAACCCGACGCCCCTTGTTAGGCTCGCGCGGACGCTAAGAGCTCGACTGCTGATCCTTTCATGAGCCGAATGAATCGACCGTTTCGCGCACCAGCGCGGACTTCAATGCCTATGGCCTGCACTGTTGCCGGATTAGCGCCTCCACTATCTCCAATATAGGCGCACTCGATAGCAAAGTAGCGGCTAACGTTTCCAATTAATTTAATACTATCAAATTGAATGATATCCCGGAGTTTGTGTTACCCGGAGCGCAATGTCGATTGCTTTTTCTGCAGAGGTGACCGCAAGCAAACCCTATAGGCTTGCAAGTGGTATACTCAAGCATATCCATCCGTGAAATTAAAATATCTGAAGAAAACAAGAGGCTGCTGAGAGTTACCTGGGCCATCAGTGGCTCGAGGAACCTGAAGAATTTGGAGCATCTGGATAATCTGGAGGCCACCGCTTCTGTCCGATCTCGAAAATGAGCAGCAGGAAGAATTCGGGGGTGTAGTGCCTATAGCCCGCTATGTCCCGAGCAGGAGGCGACTACACCAATATCGTACACGCGCGGCCCAGCGTGAAATTGGCAAGTGTCCGAATTTGGCACACTAATTGCCGAAACTCGTCGCGCGATCGTCAATTCTTCCCCGCGTAAATGAGAAGCGAGGCTCGCAAAGCCACCACCGGATCGGCTATCCCTCCGGCTGCGACCAAATACTCGAGGCTTGTCCGCGGGAACACAGCCGCGTGCAATGCCCTTAGTTGGATGATAGTCGTAAACGGCAAATGAGCCGAGGGGCTTTCCCAGTTCGTAGTTTCAAATGTCGCTGCTCTTGGACGGGAGGACTTACATTGCAGGAAACTTTTCAGTCACATTTTGCACGAAAGCTCTTACTTTCTTTTCTCGCCGAGTCAATCTTGCCCGCGGTGACGTCGGCAACAGCGGCACAGTTGCTCGGCACCACCTCCGAAAACTTGTATTACTTTATATACTAGTTGATCCGTGCACGAATCTAAGGAACAACTGGACCCACGGCTTTATTAAGACAAAGTAGTTTAGCGAGTAATTTATTGGAACACTCGCATACCTTTGTATGATTAATTAAATTAGAGTAATTTGCTCTGAGAAAGATTTTTGGTAAAGTTGGACAGTAACGCGAGAAGCGACGCTGCTCGATGATTTCCTCTCGACTTCCAAATAATAAACGTGCAGTTATATCAACTTGTGCCTTCGATCAAATTATTCTCACGAGACCTGTGGGTTTGGGGCGTTGGGCGGCGCTGGGCGGCTCGGCCGACGTATACAACCTTTATCTACTGAACTTTTATTTCTATGATATATTTACCCCTCGAGAGGATGATGGTCTTTTCCGAGGAGGTATAGCATAATTGGCAATATATTAAAGCCAAAGGAAGAAAAAGAAAAAATCGATGGAGAAGGGGGAATAATAAAATTATGCGGAGCGATTAGGTTGCCAATAAGGAAAAAGGTCTAGCAAGCAATTTGGCCTCCAGCCCTCGGCCGCTAGGGCCGAGGCGGGATATTGCCAGCGGAGAATTGAAGCGGGCCACCGGCCCCGGGAAAAAGTAAAAGTTGCAAACAAGGGCGCGAGGTGGGCGCGCCGCGGCCGCCCGGGCGCAAGCTCCGGATTCTTGGGGGGGCGGGGGTCGGGCCGCGGCATGCAGATGCGACTGGGCCGCGCGGCCCGAATCAACATAATTTCTTTAGCGGCAGCCCCATTGTCCCGCGGCCGGCGCAAGTTTGACGGGCCGCGCGCCGAATCGCCTCATAAAATATTCATAAGCCCGGGGCCGGAGGCGCGGGAGCCGTCAGCGCCGCCGGTCAATAGCACGGCCGGGCCGGACGGCCCTCGTTAAGCGCGATACCCGCCCGCCCGGACGTCGGGGCTGTCGCCGACTGTTACGCCCGCGCCCGGCCCTCCTCCGCTCGTCTTCCGAGCCGCCTTTAGCCCACTGGCCTTCGACCCCTGCCCGCCCCGGATTAGCCCGCTCCAGGGGACATTCCTGCCACCTGAATGGCTCTGCAGGCCGCCTCAAAGCTATTCCTCCGGTACACCACTACTTACCTCCTCTCTGCGCCCCCTACCCCCACTGCCCCCACTGCCTCACCTGCGCTTTTTCATCTCTCTCCAAATCACTAATTAACTCGCACCATTATGTACGTGCAACACTCTGGCAGTGTTGATTTTCATTCTACCAGCGAGTTAGCCTAATTATTATTTAAATGTAAACTAATTGCATTTATATAATTATTTACATTTATATAATTATTCTGTTATATTGGTATGTAATAAAGCAGCGGTTCTATTAATTAAGATGTTTCTTGAACCATCTGCTTTAACTATCCAAAACGTCTACTTAACATTTAAATTCAATGGTAATTTACTTTGTGAAAAAATATCAAAGTATTATGATGTATAAAAATCTTCGAGTACCAACAAGGTAACTGCGAAAATACATTAATGAGACCAACAAGATGTCGGTGTAATTACAAGACTAAATATATTGCATTCATTAGTCATCGTAAAGCATCGTGGGGATACATAAATAAATGCGTTGTACTTTGTGTAACTTGCAGACGAGTCAAAAAACAAAGTAGTGAATCCCTGCGAGAGCGTTAAAAAGGACACCGGGGATGAGCTAGAAAGTCCCGGGGAACGATTAACCCGCCTGTGACTAATTGCTTGGTCTGCTTTGTTAGTCATTTGCAGATAGCCAATGTTAGCAGATAGACCTTCGTTACCTGCTCTATAGAAGCAGAGAGAGTGAGGGCAAGCGGGACGCGTGCAAGCAGAGTTTAAGTTTGGTGTAGTTTCTCTCGGCACTGGATCCTATTTAGATCATTGACTGGCGTTGCAAGATAAGCCACGTAAATCGAAACGCTGCTCTCAAAAGAGCCTCTCTTATCTTACCCAAACATTAACTAATTTTTTATCAATGCAGTATTTATTTATTTTTTTAAATGCAGTTTGATTCTAATTTCATTTTTGAGAGAGCGTTTTATTGTGTTTTTTAATATTATTAAAGCAAAATAATTACAATACTGAACGTGAGTTAAATCATAAATGACCATTTATCCATTGTGCGGCGAAAAGATCGCTTTTAAGTTCCACAATAATCAACGCATAGGTAACTCCTATATCCGTTTGACAAATAATTTTAATTAAAATCGCATGCTTCTATCGGTCTCTCCTTTTGACCTCGTCATTCTAATCTCATATACTACGGCGAATGGCAAAACTGGGAGAAAATTGCTATTGTATTCTGTATCTTTTTTGCTCACGCATCGAGGACCACGATGCTTTGTTGTGCGCGTAAACGAGAAATTAAATAGTTCCGCGGCTTAGGAAAATAATTGCATTTTAATCGAGGACAAAATGAAAATAAAAAGCAAGTATTACGTATTCGATTGGCAGCTTTATTTAATACTCACGTGAAAATGGCAAGTGTCAACAAATCAATACTATTTATTTTATTCATTATTATTATTATCTTTTATTAAATTTTAAAATACATTGCATTGTTAATATTTGCAGAAATTCAATGTACAATGCATGTTTTCACTCATTTCATAACATTTGCATATTATAAGGAATAATATAATAATAATAATTTATGAAATTATAATACTATCATATTCATAATAAATTGTGTAATATAACATGTATGCAGTCATGTCGCATAAGTGTAGAGTATATACTGCACATTCCTTGATTAAGCCATACTTAAATTCGTCGTAGGAGATTAAGCCGTAGGCGACTTATTGTCCTTTACTCGAGAATAGCAGGGACAGATATTATCCGTAAGAACAATGGAGTGGTTTTGAAAGAAGGTAAATGTAAAAGAAAGGAAAGTTTTTAATCAAGCAAGTAGGCTAATTATAAAACTGGAAAGCTTTAAATTGCTGTGTGTAAAAAACAAATTTTGATTCTTATCGAGAGAAAAATATTTTTATTTCACAATCCTATATTTAATCTTCATATTAAAAATTGGTCAGGTGATCAACTTATAAATTGTAATTATTAACAGGATAGAGCTTCTATAATTGACTTTGTAAAATAGAAAATACTAGACGGTGCATTATTTGACTGGGATATTACCGTCTTACCGAGTATCGTTGATTCAAACCTATAGCGCTATAGCGTGTCCGACTTTAATAAAATGGAACAATGCCATATAAAAGTGAGGATCTTGGGACAGAACAGCTGGGAAGATCCCAGGAATAAAAGATCCCAAGGTTGCATTTGCCTGCTTATTAACAATTTAAAAAGAAGTCCAGTGCTGATGTATTCCGGCAGTAGGTGTGTGTAGGGGAGCGCAAGTAGGGCCGAGAGGTTGCGGGGTATAAAAGCCTCCCCGTCCGGCTCTCGGCTATCCATTACAGCGAGTTAGGAGATAGTTAGAAGAAAATCTCCGGGTATTGTGGGGCCGGGCGCATCAATAACCTCGGACAGGGGTTCGCTTCCTTATGGAAAACTGGGCGACGTCCCAGTTGCGACGGTCTAGCCAAGCGGCCGAGGAGCAACACCAACCCTCGCGCGTTTTGCCTTCGGGGAGGACCGATCGAAGTCGCGCTTGGACGCTTAGGGCCCTTGTGTGCGCCGCTCCTCTCCGCCGATTGCATCCTCGACTAACTACCGGGCCTCCGAAACTTCACCCTCCGCCATTCGCTTTTACCGTCCGGCTCTAAATTTTTTATTTCGCCCTGCCCCGCGCTTGGGCCTTTACACCTGTACAAATTCGAAATTCGACTTCGCAGTCGAATTTATCGACGCGCTTTGAAGGACCGTAAAAGCGTATAGTTTTCACCTTGGCGGAATCGTATGGCTTTCGAAGGGAGTTCCTACGCTGCGACGTGGAAGTTTCATATTTTTCGCGTGCGCGTAAATCGAGACCTTTCCCTTTTCATTCTTGATGTATGCCGGGTGAACCTGCTCTCCAAAAAATACGGCCTCGAGTGTACTGCCATTATTTACCACTTGAATTTAACTCCTGAAATAGTCATTCATACTTGTACAAGTAGACTGTCCGTTTATTCTCAACGAATCTAAAGGATGCGCGGTATTAACGGCTGTTTTTCCTACAAAATCGTTGAACCTTCTTTAATTTCTACGTTGTTAATACGCAAAGCTGCGTGAAGGATTCGCGCCTCGAAAAGCCGAGACTGAAAAACGGGAACTAGGTTAGCCATGCACGGCATTCGCACCTTGGCTAAATAAGAAGTTAAACAGGGTCATTAAGGCACGAATAAGAAACACTGCAATTAAACATCGAGAGAAAAAAAAGGCAAGGAGAGATACGCGAGGGACTCGAGTAAAATTTCTAGCTATAGCGTCTATTTATCAGTAGCAAAGTTTTGCCTTAGACGCAAACTAATCTCAGGCACGCGCGTTAAATTCTTATATAACTTAGATGCAGGATGCGGCAGTTGAGGCCCCGGCGAAAAAAGTCCTGGCAAGCGAGCATCGTCTCTATTCAAATTTCAACCTCCTTGCCGGCGTTTAGCCCCTAAAAGGGTCACTTTAATGCATATAATCTTGGCGGCCGCGTCCCGCAGTGCGAATGCCGCGGGATGCTCGTCGACTCTTAATTGAATTCTTAGCGGGGACGAGTTTGGAGGGGCCCGTGAGGGCCAACCGCCGCGCCGCAGTCCGAAACTCTCGGGGAGTCGAGCTCGAGGGCCGTTGGCGGCTCCTTCCCGAGGATTAGGAGGCCGCCAAATTGGGGGGATGGAGTGGGTGTCTCGTGCGTGATCTTGCGCGTGCGCTGCCGCGGCTCTTCAAAGCCGGGTTTTTCGCGCCCGGGATCAGCAATTACAAGTAGGGAGGTGGGACATCGTCAACTGCCACTTCGACGGCAGTCGGTGCCCTTTGACCCTGGCGCAACAGCCGGGATGTCGTGGCCGCTTGTTTTCAGTTCGAGTTTCAGAGGCCAAAGCCGGCCCGCGGATTAAAGGCGATGAATGTACAAGAGGCGCGCATCGAGCTTACTCTGACTTTGTCTCCAGCCCCTGCCTTCCTTCCATCTCAACTCGGAGACATGTTGTTGACATTCACAATAAGCAGCAAGTAGTAAACCGGCAGAAAATACACGTATGACTGATACATTTTGCCTCAGTGGTTTAAGAACTTCTTTCTCTACCGTCTTGTCCTAATAGCTTGCATTATTATTATTAATTAAGATTTATCTATTTCAATGGTGCAGCTAAGCAGATGGTAATGACTCGGAATAATATCTTGAAGACAGGTGAAAAGTATAGGATGCGCAAAGACGAGAAACATTCTTGATAGAAGTTGACTCCGCTCAACTACGTAACAAGTAGAAAACTCCGAGTATCGTCAGGCACTACGAGATACGGATATAATAGTTCCTCCGTATAATAAAGAGGACTGTCCGTATAACGAACCTCGTTAATGCTTTAAGAGTATTCAATGGCATTTTATATTCGCATAAAACTTCTGCGCGATATTAGAATTCGGTACATTAGTTAAGGGTTCATGAGAAATATAGACAAGCATGCATTAGCGAGTAAGAAAAATAAATAAGAGAAGGAAAAAATACAAGAAATTGGGCTAATAAAATAAAGAGGATCATGCGAGATGCATAGAAAGAAGCGAATAAAATAAGGTCAATGGGAGAGTGGGCGAAAGTAAAAAAATCAAACTTGTTAAAAGGGTAAGGAAGAAGGGAGTTGGCTACGGAAAGGTGCGACAATCCCAGACAGTGATGCCGAGAAAAAAAGCGAGGAAAGGCTTCTGGAATTTCCATCGAGGTGAGCAAGAAACGAGGCAGGAGGTTCCTTCCTAGTTGAATTAATCAGGGATCATGCGAAAGTGGCGAGGTGCGCTGGACCTACTTCATGCCCATCCGCGCGAACAAGGCTGGGCCAAGGATAAGCCCGCGCGTCGAAAATCGCACCGGCACGATAACGATTCATGGAGCGGTGAGCGGCCCTTGAATTGAAATCTCAGGGGACTTCTGAGAAGGGGGTGCTCCGCTAAAAGTCGCGAAGGTCTATATTGGGAGAAAACTGGTAGCAGCACTAAAGGCACGTCCCTTTGTACCCTACGTACCATCGGCCAAGTGATCCTTCCCAGAATGCTCCTGGTCGATTGCGCGCTGTCGAATCTGCATACAGGTGCAGGGATTCGCATGGGTAGGCTCGCCAGCTCGTGCACTGGTGCGACTAAAGCAAGGGCTAGCTCGAGGCCGTCGTCTCATAAAATCACCTTTGTCCTCCGATTGCGCTGCAGACGGAGGCGGGGCCGAGGGGGAGCCGAGGGCTCCGCGGGAGGGGGACCCTCGAGCCTAATTATTTGCCGCTGGCGAGGTCCTTTGAAAGGCAGCCACCTCGAAGGGCTGCTCATCTGGCTCCTCGGCGGCGCCGGTCGACACAGCCGGTCCTCCGCACAAGGGCTTCGCGCCCGGGACTTTTGCTTAGAGGAGCCGGTCGACGCTCGCCGACGCCTCCGAGGCACGGCTGATTAGATTCGGGCGATAAGGCGCTAGATGAGGGATCGTTAAGTCGCGAGCTTCCTCGAGGGCGCTTGAGTAACGTTAACGATCACCTTCTCGCCGCCTTTTCCTCCTTTATCTTCGGAGAGAGCGAGGAGAGGCGGTGCCGGCCCTCCGGCCCCGCCTGCCCCCTCCTTCTCCCTGCCCCTCCCCCTTTCCTCCTGTTTGTCTTCTTAGAGAGCAAATAAGAAGGGCTTATTTAGCCCAAGAGTCAAGAGGGATTTTCACCCCGGCCGGATAAGAGAGCATATATTTTGTATATCGTCTAGACCGGGGAGCTGACCGTCCGCCTGGCGAGCCATTCCTTCATTATTAGCTTATGCTCACCCTTTGCTTATGTTCCCTTTACGAGCTATATGTCCATTTTAATAGGCTTCCAATCACTTTCATATCTCGTTGCTCAATAATATTTATGTAATTCCCAATGAAAGCTTAGCGCGACCCTCGATGCTCTTCCATAACGTAGGATTAACGCGATTAGCAGCCGCGTTATGCAGCCACGAGAAATCAATTGGAATCCCAGGACTTACCGCACTAAGACAGACTGTTGATCGCTGCATCTCTGCCTTCATAACGGCCTCGGCGGCTGTTTGCCAAATTCCGCTAGACCCTGTCGATCGCCAGGATGGCTGGGAGACAAATGCGTTACAAGTCGAAGCCCGCGTTCGATCGGTCAAGTATCCTTGGGATTTCCGTGGAAAAATGAGCAGGGGCGGGTGGCGCTCGATAGAATATAAAGCGCAGTGGACGGTGAGACACGTCCAATGGAGGCATTTCTATTCGTCCGCTCGGGGGATCGAGGACGCGCCTCCGGCCGCGTGGGGAACGAGGCGGCCACTTTGACACCTGCATGCGGGGCTCGGGGCTTCGGGTCGGAGGAGCTCCGGAGCAACGGCCTCGCGAGCCGCGACTGCCCCCGATCGCCGGCCGGCGCAGCTCGGGCAGGCCTCGTGGCCAGCAGTGGCCAGGCGATTCCTCCTCATCAGCCGCGGCCGGCCCGGATTCGTCTTCGTTAGGGGAGCTCGGCCGGCCGCGCTACCGGCCCTGCTGAGTCACGATCGCAGCCGCGCCCAACTGATTGCACTCCAAAGCCCGAGGGCCGAGGGAGTCTTTCCCGAAGCCCTACCGACTCCAGCCTCTTGGCAAATGACTCGGAAACTTCAATGTGCGTGCACGGGTGCACTAAAAATTCAACAGGTCTCGCTTTGAGTGTTATCCAGCCCCTTGACCCCTGGCCACGTCGGACATTCAAACTTTGATAAAATGTTAACCGGTCGATGGGTTTTCCGAACGGGCTGCGCGCGTGCCGAGGGGAAGGGCCAGTAGCCACAGGAAGGGGACTAAGGACGTTGGAGGAGGGCCGGGCTGCGAGTAAGCAAGGCTGCCTTATGAAAATCCGAATGACGATGCAAATGCAGCGCGGCAAAGTGCAATTCCCGTAACAATAGGCAACTTACGGTGGGTGCAGCCTCGGGCCGGCCCGGCGCCCAGACCCTCATCCCCCGCGTGCTAAGTGCCGGCTTTCCCTCGAGCGCACGCTCGCGGCTCCCTGCCGCCTGCGCCAATTCAATTTCCCGCCAAGCGATCATCCTTGGATTTCGAGCCGTCAGCTCAAGACCTAATGGCGCCCGATTGCAAGGACCCCGCGGGACTGCCCGGCGCGCCTCTCCACCCGCGCCCTCGCCCGATCCCGCGAGGCGCTCTTAATGAAAGTCTTGATGATGCCGTTAAAATGCCCTCTAAATGTCGTGTAAATCACGAGCGTATATCCTCGCCGCCCGCTGGACTAATGGCGCCGTCTTCCGACGCAGAAAAAACCCGGACAAATTCATAGGGAAACATGCTGAAAAAACCGTAAGACATCCATCACCATGTGCAAGGTCGCAATTTTTCTTTGGCTTACCCAACACTATTGCTGTCGTTGTTCCTATCAATCAACGCTTTCTTCAAGTACTCTGCGATTCAAAAAGATGATGGGAGGAGACATAAATTGGAAGCAAGACGCGAGTCAGGACAAAATATTGCAAAAATGAGAATATATCAGACAGAAGGACGTGTCTCGGTATTTTTCACTTGTTATTTAATGCACTTCCATTTCATACAGTACACCTTATCGACTCCTTGAATTTGCACTTAACGTTAGCGATAATGGTAATAATTCTGGATAATTGATAATAAATGTTATAAATTAATGACAAATAAATAAAATCGTCAATAATTGACCTTACATATAACTATAGCATTATTGACTGTTAGCGATGCTAATGATACTACATTCGATAACAGTCACAACGAGAGTCATAAAACCAATAATTCGTTCCGAGATTCATTCACAGTGTTTAAAACTTAAATCATTACTTTTATCTGAAACATATTAATGCCATGAAATTTACTTTGCACTCGTCATTATACATTTAAACTTGACACTCGATCTTGCACTCGATAGTTTGTGTTCACAATTGTTTGTTTCATTAATTTACAATTTAATACAGTCAAGTTTTATATACATATGAACAGAATAATATAAAATTTAATTAAAAATATAATAATTTTAAAATATAAATTTCATTATTTATACATATTGACTTTAGTTACCTAACATTTCTACAATATTGTAACGAATCCAATGCTTTTTTATTTATTAATCATGAGTGTTTCATTTATTTATTTAATAAGTTTATGTTTATTTGTAATCAGTTTTGAAAAAAAAATTTACATATATATATCAAATACTTCACCTCCAAGACCATCTGACGACAACTTTAATATAATATCTAATTGCCGTGAAACCAACTCCACTATTGTTTCCTGGAAAGTATATACACAGAAGGGGAGAGCCAAAAAGAAAGATAGGACATCAAAAAATCCCGGCGGATTAGTCTGACTCGTGAATTTCAACCGCACGTGTCAACAAGTTTTTGGGACCACGCTGAGCACCCGAAGAGCTCACGGGTCGCCGTCGGGTCTGTTGCTGAGGTCCCGTCGCCGTGTGGGTGCCTCTCTTGGACAGTGGGAATAAGGGACACGGAAATCAACCGTCCGTTCCGATGCGAGCAAGCCTGCGGGGCCGATCCTGTGTACTCATGTTTCGTTTCCCCCGAGGGGGAGGTGACTCGTATAAAGACACGATCCTTCCTACGTGGTCTCGTGAGACGTCTGGAAAAGGCGGCCACATCCCCGAGTATTCGCGAGTAACCTAAGATACCGTGTAATTGTATAATTATTTCTTAAAATTGCACCGCGCGAGACACGAAGCACCTCCTAGGACGAGAGAACAAGACGTTATGTTTTTGTTTTTAAGCTCAAATAAACATTCTCATTTAAACCAACACCTTGCGTCACCTATCTCTCTCTGTTTCTATTCTAATTTTCTAATAAAATATTGAATGTTGTGTAATTTATGTGTGTTCAATTTTTAATCTTGTAAGTGCTATTTTCTCTTATCGATAGTACACTTTTTATTAGTTTTTCTGGAATTGTTATTTGCTCGTTCATATTTCTTGCCAGGATTTATTTATTTTTATGTTTAATATTTTTTTAACTTTTATAGTGTAAAATTTTTAGTCTATTTCTGTATTTAAGTTTCTACCAAATTTTATTATTCTTTTTTTATTAAATTATTTTGTTTTATTAGATATTCTGTATACAATTGTATTACTCCACGGTTTAATTATTTAATTCTGTTTAATTATATTCGTGATGGTTGGTTGGTTAGCAATAACTTGACTTTATGTAAATTATGATATCTCTAATGTTATTTAATATTCGTAATATTAAATTATTTAAGGCTGTCCAATAAGTCATTTTTCATAGGGATTTCCGTTTGTTTAGTAATGTTGCTACAGAATAAATTTCTCCTTAGTCAATTTTTATTTTTACTCGTAATTTTACCCTGAACTTTGCCCTGGACATTTTATAATTTACACTTTAAGCTATTATCGATAAAGAATAAAAATAGATTTAAGCAGATATATTGAACGAAATGCTTAGGACTGCAAGGAATGAATTCAGATTTAGTTTAACTTGTTATAAATTGTCACAACGGAATGACAAACAGTAAGAATATTTATGTGAGAGAACATATTATATACGGACCAAAGAGGAGATGTCAGTAATGCTAGGAATACATTACGACATGGACTACATTCAGAACAATACGATTCCTGGGTTTGAAGTTTTAATTTCGTCGTAACTAATAAAATAAATATTCGGCTATGGATTCACAATTAACAAAAAGATTCTTTGAAAATTATAAACTAAATACTTGAAATACAGAAGTAAAAAAAATTATTCGTATAAAATATTCAATTATTGTTACTAAGAATTTGGATAATTAAAAACGACGCTTCAAAAATAAACTATTAATTATGGTGTAACGATCGATCTACTGCATGGTAACAAGTGTCATATTTATGCAAAAAGGAGCAGTTAAGTGTAAATGAAGACACGAAGTGCCGTAAGAAACTTCGCTTAGTATTGTGGTAGCAAAAGTTGTAGGTAATTTTTTGTTTCTAGTCTTTGGTAGTAAAAAACTGCAACGATTGCTATCATAAAATCAGTGTGCATTATAAAAAATGCTTCATATCTTTGTCTCTAGTTACTAGTTTTGTCTAAAATTTAACAGTTTGTCAATTTGGATTATTAAGTTTTTCATTATAACAACATTTCTAAAAATGATACTATTAAGTTTATACAATAGTGCATTCATAAATTCGTAGAAAAATTATAGTAAGTTTTGAACAAACATAATTTATATACAATTAAATTTGTTAAAAATTAAAAGTGTAATTTATGAAATGTTCCCTTATTTAGCATAGGCAATAGTGTGACGAACAGACGGAGAAGCATTCCATCCGTCCTCTCGATGCGCGAGCTTTTCAAGTCGATCATCGAAATTCTGCAGTAATGGCGGAATGGCCGATGTAAATGAATCGCCTTCGCCGCACTCCTATACTCGCGCAAAGTTCGTTTGAATTGCAAATACGACGTCGATAATAGAATAAATGTTGACTGCTCGAGCGGAGACGTGATTAATCTCGAAGTTTCAAAGCGCCCTTCCCCCGCTCCCTAGTCGGGGTAGCTTCGATTTTTTCCCTCCTTTCTCACCCTCTATCGGTTATTCCCGGGGATTCTATTACGCGAGTTACGGGATTTTAGTCTGCCGTACACGACGCTTTGTTTGCCCTTCATGCCAGGGTGAAATAACAGAAGAATGAAGGACTGGCGTGAAATTTCACTAAGGGCTTCGAGCCCTCTCCTCGAGGAGAAAAATTGCAATGTTGAGGGACGGCTATCTTATATTTCGCAGTACTTTACATGTTATGTCGGACCCTCATACTATGAATCACTACATACACACGACGTGTACCAAATCATAATAAATAGAATGATTATTTGTACAAAATATAACACGCGTGCTTGACGAAGCAGAAGAAAAATTTTCACGCAAGTCCGTGGATGAAGGATAATTCGCTAATATGGAAGGTGTTCGGTATGTTTGAAGGAAATTAATTTAAAAGACAGAGGATATAATGCAGCTTAAAAGCAAAAGAGTAAAAAGGGCTTCCTTTTCAGGTCACCTCCACTGGCACTCCAAGGGTCGACCTAAATAAATTTGGAAAGCCAACGCCTAGTATTATCCGCACTGATGATTAATGAAATCTGTAGACGAAAAAGTATTTAGTAGTGTCAATAGACGCATAAACGTAGCGTAGACTAAAGTGGGATTCTGCCGGATAATTAACCTCCTTTTAACGGGATTCTTTTCAAGTGCAGCAAGAACAGTGGGCGGGAGGGCCACCCCCTATAAAAGTATAGGGGGAACAATGGAGGAGCGGGAGCAGCAGTAGCAGCAGCAGCAGCAGCAGCAGCAGCAGCAGCAGCGTCAGCGTATATAGCGCCAGCAGAAGTAGAGGCTGCGAGGTAATTCGGCGGGAATCCCGCGCAGTATTCGTGTATGCGCGCGATATCGTAAACGCGGCGCGCGCCCGGGGCCCATTCGAAATGCGCGTCCGGTCATTAAATCCTTTCGTTCGAAATTTGAACCGGCGCACAATGCGCGCGAAGGAAGAGACGCGGCCGGTGCGCGGGCGCCGCGTGAAAAGGCGCCAGGCTGCGCGGCTGGGCCCTTTTTACAGCCCTCGTAAAGCGCACGATAATGCATCCGCGCCCCTCGCGCCGCCCGCGCGACCCCCGCCCCACAGCCCGGGGCCGAAAATCAGGGATATTTACGAGGGCGCGCGCCATTTTCCGAGAGCAGGGACTTTGGAGTCGGCCGCGGTGGGCAGCTCCCCGTCAATCGGGGGGAGGAGGCGCCAGGGGCTTATCGGGCTTACGGGGTGGCGCGCCACCCGCCCAGACGATAGGCCGCGGGGAAAGCGGAGCCGGACGCCTCCGGAGGGCCGCGAGGCCGCCGGCGTGGGCGCAGGGGCCGCTCGATAATGCATGGAGCCGGGAGGCCGCGCGCCGACCGCACCGGCAGGAAAGATGCAAATATTTCATCGAGGCGCACTCTGTTCCGCTCGGTTTAATGATCGAGTCCCGTTACGCGGTCGTTATGCTTTTACGAGGCAGTGGCCAGTAAAATGAATAGGATCGGAAACACGAGCAGGTGGAATGCAGCCGTACGCGCCGCCCTCGGGTCCGCTCCGGCTCCTGAGCCCCTCCCGAACCTAGTCCCCTCCTCTTTTAACGCGCGCCCACATTTTATTTGATTATCGCCACTGCGCCAAGTTTACGCGCGCAATCCTCTCGGCTTCTCTTTGAAGATGCGCCTGCCTAACGAGTGCCCCCTGGATTACCCATTTTCTCTTGGCGGTCCACATGCAGCGGGAGGGAGCGGCAGAGCCCAGGGGAGCGTCCGACAGAAATGGAGGAGGTTCATAAGGCTTCGGTTCAATCTCTTTGTAAACTACGTTTTACGTGCACTTTGTGTAATGTCCTGCCACTACGTGCGCCAATTGCACAGCCCTGTTTTCTACTTTTGCTCTTTCCTTCCATTTGCTATCGATGGATTTCCCTACTTCGGATTCCTCTCTGCGCCTAAACTTATTTAATTGCTTCCTCTTGTCAAATGAAAAGCACTTTTTTCTTTACTCCAACGACTTTTATCCTACAAACACGCAAAAGCAAAATATCTAATTGTTAACTATTGTGCTCCACTTTGGTAAAAAAACTCATGTAGTCGTGTACCTTCATTAATACAACCATGTACCTTACTCTTATTTAAAGCAACCTAAATTTCAATATAATCAAATTTGAATGGAAAGTAATGGCAAATTGAAGGCTTGTAAAAGACAATAATTGCAATAATTTATTTAACAGTAAGGATTACTTTTATGAATCCAATTTCTCTGTTTGTCACTGCACGGAATATTTATGGCTGTACTTCTGAAAAAACTCGACCAGTTTGATGAAAACATATTCATCATTTAAAACAGGTACCAGATGTCAAAAATGAGTCAAAAATCTGTGTTGTTTTTTAATAATAAAAGTTCTATATTCATTGAAATCGTGAAAAATACGATACAACGAAAGAATTGTTATATAAAAAAATATTTCACAATGTAATTACGTTAATTATACAATTAGACAAAATAGAGGATAAATATTACTTTAGCTTATTTTTATGACTAGCTGAATTTTAGTAGAGTACACAAAACTGTTATTTTGTTGTTTCTGTGAGAATAGTATATTATGTCTGTTGCCGACAAGTGAGAAAAGAAATAGTATAAAACAAAACAGACTAAAACATAAAAAATACATGTTTATAATGAAAATTGTTATTTTTATAGTTATGCGGATGAACCTATATTTGTCATAATTTTGTAATCGACAGATTCCTATTTATTTATTCGGTTCGACCAATTATTATTCATATTGCACTTTAAGTTCCGTGCCTGTTCTATCGCCTGTACTATTCGTCATCTATCTATTGTACTCATCAGTAACGCCATTCATCAAGTTACAGCTAAAAATTCCTGTAAAAATCTTTGTTTTGTTTTAGGTTACTTCGCCAGGTCCCTACAGCAAACGTGACGTTAGTATACTACTCGTACTGTTTGTTCTGGTTCTGTTGTTATGTTCAAAACAACCCTAAACAATGTTCAAATTCAATCCCTACTAATAAGCAGTTCACTCCACTTTTTAGTTCATAACTCAACGCGACTCAAAGCGAACTTTTCTAACGTTTTACTGTAAGCTAATCATATAATACTTAGGCATTCTTTTAAAGTAAATTTTTAAAGTAATGATGTCCGATAATATAAAAGCTAATGATAAGGATTTCTTTCTCTAGCATAGTCAACGGCAACACCTTTGTTTTCTTCACGCTGGTTTCTACATATCAGCCTTGGAAAGGACTTTGTTCCGATATTTAGAATATTCTCTTAACCTTTGGATTGTGTAATTCCTCGAGGTTTTCAGTGATCACTGCTCGACTCTCCCCTTTGTCCTCCATACTCTCACTCTTACTCGCACATCTTCAGAGTATTTTCAATAAATGGTTTTCCAAATAATGGAATACAGTGTGGAATAAGATGAAATAAACTCGAGGAGGTAGCTTTTTATAAACGTAGAAGAATGAATACGGCGAGTAAGCGTAAGTAAAACAGTGCGGATGTAGGACTGTCGCAGAAGAAGGAGAAATGAGGGAGAAATAAACGCAGTTTTCTGCTAGAAGAACAAGTAAAAGCTAGGCTCGAGCCCAGCTGCTCGGGGAAGAAGATGAATATTTACGCGGCACGCGAGTCGTGTCACTCAATTGTCATAAACACGGGTGCGACGCGAGGCGGGGCGCAGCCGAGCACAAAGCAAGGGAGGTCGCGAGAAAAAAGCGGGGACGGGGACGCCCGGGGAAGCGGGACATGCGGGCGCCCGAGCGAAGGCACAGTCGTCGGAATTTGAGGCGGGCCCGCGCGATAAGGAGCTCAGCTGGTACTTTTAAAATCGCGCGCACTTCAGCTCGCGGCCACGGCACAGTTTGACCGACGGCCCGCAGGGCTTTGTTCGCTAGGGCCCGCCGCGGACCGAAATCCGCGGGGATCGCCGGCCGGCCGCGCATCAGCCGCTTATCCCTGCGTGGCGCTCGCCGGTGCAATATGCATCGGCCCAGGAATAGCGCTAGGAAAGGCGCCGGCGCGGGGGTACCGTTTCTATTTTGATAAGCAGCCGCGGCGCGCTCTGATTGCTTATCGATTCGTTGCCCGCTCATTCCGCGGCAAGGCCGCATCCTTTTTCTCTCTGGAGCGCCGCGCCATGTTAGCCTGCGCCTACGTACCTGTCAGACTGACACTCGCTTTCCGGTTAACCATAGGAAATGGCTCAAGTATAGTCGTGCGATAACTTATTTATCGGTCACGCGTGTACACTTGACGTTCTGCAGTGGATCACTCGTTTATATCTGTTTCCGAGTATGGGAAATCACACCGAATACCGATGACGTATACATCTATGACGGAGCCTGATATGTTGAGGGATGAAAAGTAAGGCTTTAATAAATACAGATTGATCGTCAAACAAGAATTATAAACCAATGAGATCAAAAGAGTAAATATGTGGCTTGAAATCAAAACCCCCTTGTCCGATCAAATTTATCATTTTCAAATAGCTAACTTTAAATATACATGTATTGACACACGCGGGTTAAATAATTACTTTAAGCAATTGACTACTTTTATTAAAAATAAATTCGAGAAACGTGGAATGATGGAATAAATGGATTAAAATTAATAATATACGGTTACAATGCACTTGTGCAGCTCTCTAAAATAACATATCTTTTTGCGGAAACATTTCAAAATCCATGAATAATTCTTATTTTTCAATTCATATAGGAGCAAATTCGGATGACCAGGTGTTCAAGCGGAAAGGATTAAAGCGAGCGATAAAGTGGTGGTTGCAAGTGTTCAATTGTAAAGTTGCGATAATCACTGAGCAGCGAAGAGTGTGAAGGGGAGGGTGTCGCGGAGGCGGCGTTGGCGGGGAGGCCGGGAGGGGGCAGAATCGCAACGAGGACAGCAATCCAATTAATCCGGCGCATAGGAGGCGCGAGGGGACGGGGGCGCACATTACGCAATGGTCCAAAATTCCTGAGGAAGCAATTGCGAAGCTAACGAGCCGCGGGCGGGGCATTTTTCATGGGGCCGCGACCCTCGGGCGCAGGCGGCGCATTAAGCGGCGGCCATTGGCGGGCGGCTGAGCCGGGAGGCTCGTTACTTGGGCCCTCGGCCCGGGGCGAGGCGGCCGCGGAGCCGCGCCCGGGATTACGCCCCGTTTACGGAGCCGTTAACGGGCCTGTCCGAAGACGTCCCCGCGCGGCCCCTTAATGTCCTCGGGCAAGGCGCCGCCCCCGCGCCCCTCGCTAATCTCCCCCGCGCGAGCTCCGGGTGTCTGGTTTACGAGGGCGGCCTGGGGCCCCGCCACTTCCTCGGCGATCCGCGGGGCGAGTGCGGGACTTCCCCGGGAGGCGGTGCCTACGGGGCCGACGGGCGTCTCTTGGCGCGAGGGGGACTCGGGGAGCCGCAAGACAGTCGGCTCCGGGCGGCTCCGCGCTCGGAGCCTGCGGCCGGGCCGCGGCAAGCGCGGGACGCTCGAGCCCCCGAGCCCTCCCCCTGAAAATCGATGTGCCACTCCGCTCCGCTGTGGTATTACTACTAACCATTCTGATAACGTTAACTATCCAGGCGCCATCTGTTTCGCCCTCTCTTTTCCTCTCTCCTGCCGGGCGGCTCCTCCGCGCTCCTCAGCGTGTCCCCACCTCTCCCCGCAACTTCTCCCCAGTCCCTCCTCCCTCCGTCTCTCGCTCCCGTCCGCCGCGAGCAACCTGTACTCTACTTGACGCTATTTAACGGCATCCACTTCTGGCGCGTGCTCACCCCCCAGCGTCTATCCGCGCTCTGTTTGTTCCTGCAGCACCTGCCCCCCTCTCGCTTATCCTATTTTCACCCGCGGTATCTACTCCCTGTCGTTCCACTTATTTCTTCCACGGGTCGTTACCTTGACCACAAACTCTAATTAGAAGTCGCGTAGACGCATCTTAGGAATAAGTCGTTGCCCGGGTGGAAGAAACGCAGTGCCCGGTCTTTGATTCGATTCTCGAAGGGGGCGACTAATTGAACCACTCTAGCGACGACTCATACAGGGAAGGGGATAATCGTGCACTGTAATCAAAAGTCATAATTGGGAAATACTACACCTAATGATGTGAACGGTCGTAATAGTGATTATTAATCGCACTTATGTGCGCGAGTGGGAGAGGAAGCAAACAGGAGAAGAATCTCATTTGATTAAGAGGGTCTAGGTGCCGGCCGGCGAGCCCCCATCCCCGAGCCCGTCCCAACCCTTGCCCTGCCCACTCCATCACACTCCACTTTTCCCTCTCGGTATTCCGCCTCGGTTTTTCCGAGCCCTCCCACCCAGCCTCATCCGAGGCGTTTTATCTTCGGCCCCGTAGCATTTCCCCGGCTGCCGGCCGCGGCTACCAAGCTAGGCCTCTGGTTGCTCCCGCACTGTTTAATTTTTCGACCCGCCCTATCCCCCGCGAGCTAATTATTTGCGCCCCCAAGGGAATGTATTGAGCTACTTTGAGTTGCCCTTGTACCCACTTTCGAAATCGACATAGATGCCTATCGGGAGTCTTGTAGGCAGGTCAGTCTTAAAAACTCCGGCTCACTTTGTTTTACGCCTGTTGCTGGCTCACTTTTCCTCGCCTATGATTAACGCCCATCAGCATCAATTTATGATTAAACGATGTACGCGTGGCCATGGAAAGCCTACCTCATCCCCTGAGACGTCGAGAACGATTGTATTTTTATTAATCATAAGCAGCAACGCAAAATTGTACGACCATCGTCTTATTTTATCTCTTCCCGCGCAAGGATAATAAATTGTGCAGTTTAATATTATCTATTCATTAGGTATACTTATTATGCGGGGCGTAAATTTTCATCCCGCTTGATTAAGTATAATATATTGGTAGATAAAGCAAGTATTTCTTGCGAGAAAAATTCCCTTCGGCAATATCCTCATTTTAGTCTCTGTCTATCTCTGTCTCTGTATTTCTTTCCCACTTCAATTATTATTGTTTTGCCTATGTAGATGCATCTCTAGAGTCGAGGGCATAAGTTTAAAAGGTTGACATTCGGGCTAATGTTAATAGGAATATTTTATAATCACATTAACCTAAAATGCAAGTTATTTCAACTACATAGGTCACAGTACCTTACTAAGTACCTCTTCCGCTATAATATCGATAGACTTATTGGGAATAATGCTACTGAAATTTTGTTACTTTAAGGATGTGTACTGAGATAAGAAAGTAAAATTTTCTATTTCTGACATTTATTTATGAAAATATACCTCTTTACTTTAGCTATTTTGTGTAATTAAAAAAATCTAGTACCCGTTGCAATAACAAAAAATCATCAATCATAAAATGTCTCTAGCGTTTTTTTCTAATACAAATAAAGAAACTGTAACGCATTTTATTGTAAGCAAATATTGTAAACTCACAAATATTTAGAATTTCAATATATATTTTAAAAGCCTTGCTAGCATTACATAAAAAATATGGTCACAAGAGATTTTAGCTGCTGTAGGCGTGCGGGTAAAACATACTAACTGACAGTGAAATATCGAACTAGAGCGGTACAAGCACAACAGCAAGTCGCTTGGTTCTGCAGCCGCCCAAAAAGCCAAAGTGAGCGCATGCATCTCCGGAGCTTACCAAATTGTAAATTTTGCCTCAATCAACATTTGCCCCTGCAATTACACCCAGAAACACGTACAAACCGCACTCTCCTTTACCTCGACCTATGTGTCCCAGCGAGCTTGCGCAAACAAAGCTTTGTCTTCCTTTTACATTAGGATGAATCATCACGGCAAGATGATGTAGACGGAGTAGTTTCTAGCTTCGGCTCACGGGGAGAGGAAATTGCATGCATGCCTAACAATTACGAGGCTCGTTCTTGCCCATTGCAAAGGTGGATGCACGGTGGAAAATTTGCACACGAACCCAAAGAAGAATCGATGCCATTGTACCGGGGTAACGGGGCTTTGGTGAATTCAGCCTGACGGAAAGAGTAATATCGCGTCAGTGCAACTACCGAGACACACCTAACAGGTTCATTTTATTCAGTTGCCGCGGCTCCATTAATATTGGGCTTATCCTCTGTCGAGTTGAACAATGAATTCTCTGGTCCGATTATCGGCTACTTGGTACATCCGCGACTTACCTTGCTTCGCTTAACATGCAAGATCGAAACTTCCCCTGAATCGCGTAGACGTGCATGCATATATGATAATTTTTTGCGTAAAATCGACCGCGTTTCCGGAAATTCGACAGGACGCAGTGCTGACTGGAGTGTTTGATCAGTGCGTTTTCTTATTCCGAAATTTCCCGGGGCGTATCCTAGTTCGTTCTGATCCAGGAGAAGAATAAATCCCCAGCTCTCCAATAAAAATCCGTGGGAAACCCAAGGCCTCGGATGCAATGTCGAATCCCGCTCCGATGGCGCTAGGAGATAGAAGCGAGACTCGGGAGGGAAAAGGGTTGCGATCGAGGCCTAGGGAGACACAACAGGTGTCGCTTGGGTAGAAATACGATTACGCGCCCATGCGAAAACGCGCGGGCGTGAGACTTCTCGGTCGGTTTATATCCGCGAACGGAATGACGCGACGGGCGATGGTATACAGTACGCGCTAGCGCCCTGGCTTTTCACGCGGCCTAGGGGCGCGGTAAATTCTCTTCTTCCTGTAATTGCACTACAGGGGGATGCAGCAACAGCTTTAACCGGATATTCAATCCTCGTTCGTTTTCCACTTGGACGAAGGTGTGATTTCTGTTCCATTCTAGCTTGCGGAAAACGTAGATTCGGAAAATGCCACGTCTAACACGCTCAAGCACCCGAACACTTGGTTGAATCCAATGAATAATGAATCTAATGAAGAAACGCTAAAGTTTTTATACCATGTATATGTTTAATTTAATAGAACTATAACGTATACAGACGATAAAAAATGGTCTATAAACATGGATGTAAAAAATGTATTATTATATGTTTGTTAAACTTTCATTCGGAAAAAATGTCAAAAGTTTAACAGTAAAATATTTTTAAGGGTACTTTATAAGATAGAATCAGTATACGACCCTCTTATCTTGCCATAGTTGAAAGGTTTTTTTATAAAGCTTTGACTTTTATACCCTATACCTCTTACATTTTATAGTTTTAATTCTTCTGTAAATGCGAAATATAGACTAATAATCTGTATTAAAGTTCGAGTATTTCAACGTGGTTCATTTTGGAATTTCTCCCCACCATAACCTTCTAAGGCATACAAAATTCAAATGGTCGACAAAGCACGCAGCGTGAGTCATTCGTCGTTGTGCCTTATGTATCTAGACCAATGACTGTTAGGCGACTTGAGCGAATATCCAAGCCCAATCCCGGCATCGTTTTTAACACGACAGGCAAAAATACCCATTGAATTTGTAAAAAAATAATGGAGTGAAATTGTTTTAGCGTTAGTCTTGTATTTTCTTATTGTGTGCGGCTCTGCAATAGTCTACGATTTCCGAAGCATCAAAAGATTGGAGTGCCATCAATCAAAAATCCGTATATGGACGAATCCTCGGACGAACCCTCGGCGAAGTGACTATCGTCGAACAGTTTTGGCGCGGTCGACAACCGACGACCTCGAGGTCGAAGAAAAAGCGAGGGAAAAAAAGTGGCGGGTCAATTAGCCAGCGTGGGCGTTGAGACCGGGGCGATTCGAGCAGGCAGATCGAATGGAAGGGAGCCGGCGTCGCATCGCGTGGTAGGCGCGGGGGCGAGCGGCGGGCGCGCTAATTAATACGATTCGGCGGATCCCCTGAAAATCGGGGCTGCCGAGCCGCGCGGAGTTTGCGGGGCGGGGCGCGCGTTAATTGCGGCGAGCGGGGCGAGCTGCCCCCCCGATATACTGGCAGGGCCGCCGAGGTACGGGGCAGGAGGGCCAAAACCGCCGGTGCGCGCCCGGTGCGCCCGACAGCGCCCGCGGCTCCCTTCCCCGGGACCCACGGCCGCGGGGACACTCTTAATTGATTATTAAGGCGGGCAGGCACGTGCACGGAACGCCCGGCTCTGCGGCGGATAAAAGCTTCGTTACCCCCGGGCCGAGGTTAGGGCCGCCTCCGCCATAGCCGCTCGCCCAGGGCTTCTCCTTTCTTGCCCATAGTCTGGTCGGTCTGTTGGAGCCGCGGCCGTGCGAGGCCGATTAGCGACCTGTCCGCACCTGGGCAGCCGTCCTCGTGCTCATGGCGAGAAGCTCTGAAAATGGAGCCGAAGAGGCTGTCGACGGGGGCTGCGATGTCGAATCATCGTTATTTGCCGGTTAGGGCCCGAGGTCGCATAAGCGGCCTGTGCGGAATCCAATACCGGGACAGTCGTCATAGGGGCTTTACGTCCCCTCAAGCTTCCGTAGGCCACCGACGACATTACTCTGCCCGTACAGGTATGTTTCTTTTACCGCGCGAGCCTCGCCCTCCTATACCTCCGCCGGCTCCTCGCGGCTGCCTAACAAATGCTTACGCACGTATAAAAGGAAAGATAGCCGCCTCTGCCCTCGCTCTCTACGTATCTATAGCGGGCGGACCGTAAAAGCCTTCGGATTATCCAAGAAAAATTGCCCTTCTGCAATAATGTATACACGCCCTCTGTTCGTCATTTTTATTATTATCCTCGAAAGTACACACAGTGTCGTGCTGGCGGCAAAAACTGCGGAAACCTTTATTTTTTTCCAGCTTGAAAAATCAATGCCGCTGCATAGCTGTACTTTTCAGCTATAGACTTTGCCAGCAGAAGGAAGCCATCAGCGAGTACCGCGAGCGGCCGTGTTTTTTTCGTTATAAAAAATTTTGCGAGCTCCAAAAGTTGAATGGTCCAGGACGGCCAAAAAAAAAAAAAAGAAAACAAACGAAATATCCCGCGGAGGAAAAATTCGAGGAAACGAGAACCTTTTACTGCCAGAATAAAAATGCTGCCCGTTGGGCCGAAAATCAAGCCACCGATGCCCGGCTGCTCGGGGAAATCCTCGGAGGAAGCTGCACTAGTGTGCGCAGGTATATAAAACCGAGCTGATCCCTTCGGCAAACCATACGGTTGCTTAAATACATTCTATAGTGCTGCAGTTCATTGGAAGCGAGGCGCGATCGGCGATGAGGAGGATCGCTTCCGCCCACTGGAAGCGTCGACGAGCGAGGCGGTTCGATAGGGTTAGACGGATCTGAATGCACAAGGCAGGTGTACGGCCTGTGCGCGTGGCCGAGCTTCCTGGTAGGCCTGCCAGCCCTTCTCACTACTTGTCTCTGCATCTTCTCTGCATACAGGTATATATAATTCATGCCTGTCCCACAGCTAATATATAGGAGGTGCACCTTGGACCAAGACGATCGTGAGTCATGCCCACAATGTCGACTCGAAAATTGCTCAAGGTGAACATAATCCAACTATGAAAGTCTTCATCCTTTCTAATCAGATAAAACGAAAAAAACTGGAGCATAATAAGCATCAAGAACGTTATGTTAACGAAATAAA
This sequence comes from Sycophaga agraensis, assembly GCA_018906755.1. NCBI lineage: Eukaryota > Metazoa > Arthropoda > Insecta > Hymenoptera > Pteromalidae > Sycophaga > Sycophaga agraensis. Next base: position 2,175,850 of record JACCIE010000013.1, read on the forward strand.
TTATTCACCGAATTACAAATAAATACATACTGTTTGAATGCAAATTTTTATATGTATATTTTGCAATCCTATAATCTAATAAATTTTTCTATCTACATCTATATATGCGTTTCTGTCTATAACTTATAAGCTTAACAAAATTTTAAGCTCAGCTCATCGCTTTCTTTTTGTTAACTCTCACTTTACACGCTGTTCTCGGGGTTACCGAGCTAAAACTATTAACGGGTTTGTTTTTAAACATTAATATTAATAACACAATTTTAACCATCTCAGAGTTTTCAGAGATTCGAAAAAAATTAATGAATAGAAGAGAACTTTTGGTCAATCTAAAACCCCATCTGTATCAAATGACTTTGGGCCTATTGCATTGCTATGATTTCTCTCAAAGGTTATCGAAAAAATTGTTTACCATAAATTTTTGCAACTTTTGATGATACTCGATATCTTATACACGTTCGAGGCAGATTAACAATGGTTTAGCGCAACTGAAATGATTTACTCAGACTGATAGAGAACACACGTACGCCCAAACTATTCCACAAATTTTTAAGCATACGACAAGCACGGGGTTTTTTCGTGCGATGCTCGGATAGTCACGAGCTTATTTGTCCAGCGGAAAATAATTAATTATGGTAGACCTCTTTGCTTGGTGTTACCTAGGGAGGATACCACCATTCCCCTGTTTTGAATGACAGTCAATTAAATGACAGTCTTACCTAGAAACCCGGCAATGTATCTGTAAAAAAAATTAATCAGATCCTTATATAGTTTACGTTTTTTCCCGCCAGTAGACGGTTGAGGTTGTATGCGCCATTGTAAAGCATTCTCTTAGTTTCTACCTTATAATTAAATTATCATTAAATTTTTTATTTTATAGATGCGCTCGTAGAGCTGAGAGCGAGACTATAATGCTTACTCAATTCTTGTATACGACACGTGGCAAATGCTAGGTGGGATGAATACATCCACTCCCTTCATACATTGATTGATTTGAATGGAAATAGATAGTTGATTTTGAGACTACGTAAACTACAATATGTCGCTAAACTCTTCTGATGCAATTAGACTGATCTAACTGATAGCAGTGATCTAATAGAACTTATTCTATGGATCCAAACTCAGATAGGATAAAAACCGTATCCTACTAAAGGTGCTCATCTGTAAAACAACCTGTGATCCAGCATTTGAATACTAATATAAAGTTATATCCAAAATCTATTCGATTATACAATTTGTATGTTTGAAAGTAAATGTTTACAGAGTTATTCAACTCGTGGACTCTAATGGATCTTCTTTTAAAAAGAATCTCGGTAATAACTGCACTATGTCTTTAAAATAAAATATACCATAATTATTTAATAGTGATCTTGAAAAAACAAAAAAAAATTTGTTCAAATTCCCTCCATATTTTAGTCATTAAGCTGATATAGTAATATTTATATCTAATATAATAGATATAGAACTAAAAACACAAACAAACATAATTGTACACATTAGCCTGCTGGAAATAACCAAAAAACGAAACTTAAATAAAACTTAAACAGCACAAATTATATTTAAAAAATGTATGAAGATTAACATAATGTATCATATTATCCTAACAAATAAATTCGCTGGAATAACTTAATAAAGCAATAGATCTTATGAGTTTTTTAATTCTCTATCAGACTATATTAATTTTAAGACTAAAATAAAATTTTTAATTGAATAAAGCGATCCATGATTTGTAATTAGTCTTTTTTAAACATTTAATCAATATCTAATATTTTATATATATATATCAGCAACAAAAATATATTAATTTCAAAGATTTTGTTATATTTACAGAATGTAAAATGTAAAAGTTCCTTGAGTTAATACTTTGCTGATTAATTATTTTTCTATCATAGAGCTAAATTTTTTATTTTTCATTAATAATAATAAGGTAAAATGGCTGGGAGTGTTATTCATTGGTTAAGTAAAAGAACATGTAAATACGAATGAACGATTGTTTTTCCAAGTTTACATTATATAAAGTTTTTACAATCTATTGTGGTGTAAGATATAAATGTAGCAGCAAAGTGGAGGTTTATCATAGTTTGTCAACTATAATTAACAAATAAATAATAACCTTCTTAACGTGCGTAATAAAAATGTTTCGGTTTATACGCAAGAAGACTATACGCACTTAGCTTGAATATCTTATTTACAAAATTTTCGTAAATTTATTAAACTTACTGCATATCTCTCGTATTCTGTAAGTTTTGTTTTTATTTTTATTGGCGACAAAAGCATCCAAAACATCCAAACAATTACCATACTTAGAAAATATATCTAAAAGGTCAATGGAAATTACTGTTATAAAATAAAAACAAAACTCACAATTTCGCATTGAAAAGCAATAAATTTAAAAATCATCTTTTCAGAAAAAAAATTCTCCGAGAAATTTGGATATATGAAATTTATTTATATACAAGCTAAATCTATACAGGAAGGCTATAAGACTTTGTGGTTACGAGAGTAGGCCTGATAATATTTTTATTATTAAAAAATATAATTTTCCACAAACATTAAATTTAACTTATTCAGCAATAACAAATGGAAGTATAAATATAATACTTGAACAAAAATTTGGAAGAATTTATCATTGAAAATAACAAATAAGTTTAATGAGATTAAACTATTCCTAATCTCGTAAGCATATAATAAAAGCCTTGATGTTGATGTCACAAATAACTGAATCCATATCTTAATGTGAAAGTTTAATAAATTACTTCTTGATTTATATGTAACATATAATTATATGTATCAAAATGTAAATTAATTTTTTGTTTATGTTAATGCCGAAAGACCATTCTTAAAAGATATAGATACAGCATATTAAAAATAAAAAGTGACCATTTCATTAAATCAACCTAATATTTACATTACCCAAGATTAGCTGAATTTAGAATAACTGTTTAATGATTCAGAAAATTTTTCATGTCCATGTTTTTACCATATTATTTTTTCGAACTTCAACAACTCTGACTAGTTGAAAAATATTAAGGCTATGAACGTAATAAAATATGTTTACCAAAGAATATTTTACACCTGAGGTACATTGTCTTTACAGAAGAGTAATCAATGCAACAATATATTTCATTTACTTTTAATCAGCTTACTGATTTATAAAAATTAATATACTGGATGCACGTAACATTCGCATTCGTGCCCTTACAAGTTTTGGCAATAATTTCAAAAACTTCTTTTTGTAAATAGCACTAATATACTGATATCACATAAAATACTATAATTATATATCGAACAAAAATATAACATACATAAAAAAATATGTATGAATATTAAAAATATGAAAGCCCAGTTTTAGTGTCTAATTACAAAAAAGAAGTCATTGATTATTCTTATTCGAATGAGCTAAAGCTCAATAAAGGCATAAAAAATGTTTAACAAATTTTCCAATCATTTTGTCGCATACGTAATCGAGGTATGGCAGAGATAAGTGCAGGCTTCTTTCTCATATTGTAGCGAGGCATTGACAAAATTATTATGGTTTTTCGGTAACAAATTACATATGTTATATATTAATCGATAAAATTACCTGTCCCTGAGACAAGACGCAAAAAAATTTGTTGTAAATCTATGCAAGGTTTATCAAAAGTCACAATTGGTTTCAAATTACAACTGATTCCATCAGATTATAAAAGTTGTAAAAAGTTGTGTACAGGAATAAACACTATTAGAAACTCAGAGAGAAAACCGTTTTTTTGTTGTTTATTGCCAGTGCTCTTCGATTACCAGGAGTCGAAAACTTCAGGTTCCTTGAGTGATTTTTTATCGTGCTTATTGCTGTTGATATACATATCTTCTTAGAGATCTGATTTATCCTGCATGGCCTCCTCTGAGCAGTTTCTATAATAGGTAGAGAGAACAAAACGATCGTAATGTGTTCTTCTATATTAAAATATTCTACTGTGATATTAACGAATAAGAGATGAATTATGTAAAGCAAAGCAAACATGTTGGTTACAAAATTTAGTAAATGAAAATATTAGTTGAGTAGACTTCTGTATCTTTTTATATTAAACCACTAAAGGCGGTGAAAACACTTCATTTGTTCTATTTTTTTGTTCGGGGATATAACCACTCTTACACCGACTTAAGCTTACGAGACTTGAATATAAGTTTTAATATTGTACAAAATTTACCGATGTTCTTAAATTAAATTGAAAAATAATACATAAGCAAAATTGATTTAATAATGTCTATAAACTAACGCTTAAACAGTCGCCAGCGAACATAGACTTATATAAACATACAAAATACAAATTCGCTGTCAGTCATGTTTATATGTTAATACATTAATGGTAAAAAAGTAACAAGAGAATGAATGAATATAGAGACTTTCAATTGCGAGACGATGAAAGCTACATAAGGCATTTATTAATAGAGCTAATAATCATGTGAATCAAACGCATTACACTTGATTATTCGACATCAAAAGGAACACAATTCGGACACAGTCGAGTGCGTTATATTTTTCATTTGTGTTTGTTAAAAGTAATGAGTACATGAAACGCTATTTAGACGGAAGATCTATTAAATAAAAAAATGTTTTTTATGGTCTTACGTACAAAAATTAGTCTCTTTAAGATTTAATGCATGTAGTTAAAGTTAAATCATGAAAAAAATGTTTATTTCAAATATTTAAATTAAAAGCAATCTGTAATAGTTTTGACATACTCATATTGGGATAATGATTGTATTTACGAAAATTGTATGCATTAAAAATTGTACTCAAAAATAACTATACTGTACACATTTTAAATATTTAAAACAAATGACACATAAACATTTTATATTCAGATAATATCAAAAAATTATTAAGATACAATATGTTTAAAATTTTTTGACAATTTACTCATAAATTGCAGCTTATTAAAAAATCTCAAATGGTAAATCACGGAGAGTTTTAAAACTATTGATGTTCAAATGAAATATTTTACTATTTGTATATATTTTTAAAAAATTGTGTTTTAAATATTATATACATATTTATTTTTAAATACAAATAGTAGAAACGTAGAAAGTCTCTAGATATAAAAAAATATTTAATAATTAATTATGAATCTATGAAACTTGAAAGAAACAATTTGTTTCTTTTGAATGAATTACGATGAGTGATCACTGATAGCGAATCACCCGTAGTAAAACCTGTAACGGTGTATATACGATTTTTTAATGCAAACACTATTCGTTACTATAATTTTATTTAAGGCTGAGACAAATAAAGAAGACTAACGACAAACACAATGTACTTATTATATTTTTTTGCAGAATCGCAATAATCAACTATATCTTCGAATTGAATTCTCCTTTATGGACTACAGCAACAATAATAACTAGAAATGAACAAGTGATAAAACCAGAAAGCAACAATAATTAAATAGATCATTTCTCGAATTCATTGAACACTAACTTCTTATTTTTTATAGCAAGCCATTCGAAAAATGAAAGAATAGCTCATTTTTTGCTATCAGGTTATAAGACAGATCAAATAGCCTAGCAATGTATATGGATAACATATATGTAAGGTTCGACTTGACTTCCCCTTAAATATAAGTTCTATGAAATAACTCTGTAAAAATGATTTTATAATATAACCAGTACTGTAAGGACTGCAAATGATATTCTTCAGTTCAGTTCTGTAATTTGCATAAAATATTATATTCAGTACTGATCACCTTATATATTTAGTTCTCGCAAAGTGACTTAACGAATTCTTTTCCTAAAGTCACTGTCAATAATGCGTAATAGGTAACATATTCGTCACGTGACAAAGGCAATGAAGCGAAGGGAAGAGTTAAACACACGCATATGTACAGGTACGCGTTCGAGCATAGACAAATGTCGCGCGATAATGCTTATTTGTTTTGCTTGTTTTTTACACTTGCATAAGGGGGTTCGTATTACAACCTTCGAAGTGAGGCCATACTGAGGGTACTGCACTTAGCCTTGCGCGTAGGCTGGACTGACATAGGCGCAACGAGAACCTCGTCTCGTGATGGTGAACCCGAACCACCGTTGCCCAGTTCCTAAAAAGACACACAAAATAGTAGTCTACACGTAAGAGTTACAAAAATATATAAATATATCTCCTTTGCTATATTATACAATTTTTAAGACAACAGAAGAATAATTTAAATATTTAAAGCTGATAATTTATTACATTTTAGTAGATTAACTGTCAGAAAAAAAGAACCCAAATTTCTAAATAAAATACACGAGAAAAATTAGTAAAGAAATACAACACATAAAAACCATCACCATGTATGAAAAATTACACTGAAGTTCCAAGATCATTACATTACGATAAATTAGAAAAACTTTATTTATAGACATTAATTGATTGAGTTCAAATCTTAGAATTTCAACGCAATAAAAGTTTAATAAAACAAGCATTAAAACTCACATTAAACAAAACAAATCCAAACAAATTAAAAAATAAATAATTTAAAAGTCGATTTTTGTAGTAGATATGTATTTCAAAAAAGGATTTATCATTTCTAATCTCAATATGCTCAATATTTAAGCAACAAACTCGCAAATTTGAAAATTTTCAATCGCGTAGTACTTATACAGTAGTAATATCAATTTTTATCCACATTTTTTATCAACGAACCAAATGTTACTTTATAAAAAAACTTACATAAATATCGAAGATATTGTTTTTTCTCTACTACTAAAATATCTCGCGCAATAGTTTTAACTACAATGTAGTTACTGTAAAAAAGATTACGAATCTTGGTTGTACCATCTTTGTAAACTTAATACTTTTCTGTATTTCAGTCGGATCAACGAACGACGCGAACTATTTCGAGCCAGCCAAAACACCGTATGACGCCGCTATTTAACCCGAAACAAAATTTTATATAGTTTTTTATAACAAAAGAAAAGAAAGCAAACCTAAGACTCTTTGAGTCAAGACTTCCCTATTTGACTCGCTAGCGCGAAACAATCAACATTTAAATAATTGATCATTTTACTCATACTTACTCAGTAAAGTACAAATACACTTCCGCATTTCCATTTGATGGCATGCGTATAAAAGAATTAAACGGTTTATTAAATGTATAATTTATACGTTTTTTTGTAAAAGGGACTTTCGCAGAATAATATAAGTATTCGAATGCATGAAACATTGCAAAAAAGCCAATATAAAATTTTGTGTAAAACCAGGTTCAAAATGGTAAAATATTCATATTCTTTCATTCATACTTTCAGCTTTGACTACTCACTTATGAAACCGCTTTCTTTCAATCGAGCAGGGTACTACTTACAAGCTTTTAAAATTTAATCTTTCATGCACTCATATTGGAACCCTCAAAATCCCTCCTATAAACTCATCAATTTGAATTTCGTTTCATTTAATTCTAAATTTATCTATGGTATATATACAGCAGACCAAATAATATTAATAGCAATGAAAAAAGAAGATAATATAAATAGAAATATATGCATATAAAGCAATAGAGCAATTTAGTTTAATAGAGCCAAAAATGTAAGAGATAACTTCTTGTAAATTGGCTTGCACCGGAGGCTAATTGTCGTTCATTTCGTATGTAGTAAACTTTCATCTCAAATTAAACATCCGATACGTCTTTAATATATTTATGCGACTAAGCTCTACGCTCCTCTTTAGTCAATAGTAACTAATAAGCAAAATTTATAAATCGGTAAGCCACATTCATCACTACATGCGTGGATGATGATGGAGATTTTTCTTTAACTAACGTTAATATTGTTGCAACTGGCAAGCCTCATTTGAGCCAACTGCTGACTCGCTGGGGTAAGACTATTTGTTGAGCCGAAAGGCGACATCATTGTCGACATGGCACGTTTCAGTTTACTTGGTGTCTTGTTGAAACTGAATGCTCGGCCCACCTTCATCCTCGTACGCGAAGCGAACCTGTGACATAGACCAATAAAAGTATCAGTTATGGAACGAACGCTACGTCAAATTACATTTATAGTGATAAGTGCAAACGCGAAACTTTCTTGTCCCCCTTGAAAAACGTAATTCGATTTTTTAATTTCTACTTAAGTATTAGAATTATGTAATATTATTCTGAGCTTCTATTTTATTAAAATTAAGTTTTAATTTACAAGGAGTTTTATAAAAATAAAGAAAAAGCTCAGTGTATTAAATTGTCAGGAATACTGTAAATGAACAAGAGACCATTTTTCAAATATCAATTAATTTCCATTTTTTCCCTCGTCTTTAAAGCTCGAAAATCTGATTGATAAAACGAAGAGAAATCGATTTAGGTTGTCCGAAAAATATGCAAATCTACATATAAAACAAAATTTATTTTTCAAATATCAATTTAATTAAAATTAATTAATTTGAACTATGTAAATACAAAATCTATATGAGCTTAATATCCTATATTATTTTTTAATTTTATTATTTTTTCTACTAAAATGATCAAGGAGGATAAAAAAGTTTTTCACAAACAAAAAATGTTTTCAATGAAATACTTCAATAACGAATCCCAAAATGCACGAAACCAGTCCAAGTTTTACTACAATTCTATTTACAAAATTGGAAATGTTGTGCTAGGTTATTATTACAGGATATAAATTATTCTGTACAATCTTCAATCATATTAATAACAAAAACTTAATAGGGTCAACTCAAATTCAGTCACTGCATGCTGCATTTCAAAAAAAGAAAAACTGAAAGCAGTAAATATTTAAGAATTAAATACTCAGTGATTTTATATAAAATTCAAGCACCATGAAATACTATGATAAGAAACTCTTGAACTGGTCATACCATTACCAAAGCTTTAAAACATTTCAATTCTATTGAGTGTGTTAAGTGATATTCTCTACAAAGCAAATGGGATGAGGAAAGGACAGAAGCGAATAAAAAAAGATTTAAACAGCCTGGTGCGAAAACTGACGGTAGTGGGACATGTAACGTAGTTTCACACATGCTATTGAGTAGGAACACATACGGGTCCATATACTCCAGGTAAAAATTATGAAATAGGCTCCTGCAACCAAACGTATCGTCGCCCTATTATTTTTTTGTTCACATGCAAAATGTTGTACAAAAATTTTTTTAAAGAAATTAACATATAAAATAGTCGATTATATATATTTAAAATCAATTAAAAACCTTTCTTTTCATGTATATCATTTTTTCTAAAACTACCAATGTACACCATTACAAAGAAAAACCAGATAGATTATTGTCGTTATTAATTTATTCTTATTCATGAATATTGTATTAAAACCCACATAACCAATATACTACTTAATGATTGGTCCCAAATACTTCTTCAATTAAAAAACCCGATTCAAAATACTTTATATAAAATTAGAAATATATTTAAAGAATAAAAGACAAGATACTTACTTAAATGCTTTACTTAAAGTTCCTAAGGCTACATCACTAGTATCAATTTCAAGCTGATGAGAGTCGAGACTAATCAGAAACGTATCCTATAAATTATGATAATAAAATTTAAAATCATATTAATATAATTATTACAGAGATACAAAAAGTTAAGTATTACCGCATCGGCTTTACAAACAGTATTAGCCATTTGTCGACACAACATTCGCAGGTAATTCGATTTATTTACCTCCTCGTCAGTAATTGTGAAAGAATACAATTTTTCTTTCAACTCTTGATTACTTCGAACCATTAAAGCAAATACATTTCGACATTCTAGCATATTTAAAATGAATATAAGTTATTAGCGTAATTTTAATGATTTTAAAAAACGACTGTATTTTTAAATAAATTTACCTTCTGTTTCTCGAATATCTACAACCTTTTTGACTGTACTTAGTGATAACATTTTGATATGCTTATAAGGTTTGCCCTGGCTCATCTTAACAGAATGCAATCCATTTACCGTATTTGGACTTTTCATAGAGTTAAACGCTTTCGATCGCTTCTTACATATCTCTAGCGTGTCCGTGAATAGAAAGAAAACGAGATGATCACCACGACCGCTTAATCCCTCGCTTAATTCTTGCACGTCACATTTGCCTATAAACGATCGATGCGACGACACCAGATGTGGCGGACAATTGTCGATCTCGTTAAATATATCAAACATAGCAAGCTGGCCCTCAGTCTTTCGTTTATCTTCGTTGATATACGTCATTACTTCCTTAATACTACTTAACGACTTTTCCAAGGCACTATGATCCGGATTATTCTTATGTGTATGCTTAAGGATATCTAAAACATTAATAATTTTATAAAAATTAATAAAAAATACATAAATATACAAACCATAAGCACTCACCATTTAACAATAAACTAATACTGGGAAGGCGTTGCACTGGTTTAATCAACAGTTCCTTTAAACTTTGCCTGCCGCATTCAGGCTTAGTCTGACAAATTTTCAGAAAAGCATGAAAGCGCGGTTTATTTTGATCACATTGATCCAGCATCTCCTTTGTATTTTCGAAGAAATTCACATAAGGAGGATACGCCTTCACCAAGTCTGATTCGAATTTCAGGAATATATTACCTATACTATTTTCTTCTGACCAATGAGCTGCAGAATACCGCAATTCTTCAAGCATTTGTTTATGTACGTCGTAAATTGGTGGAAAATTACCAAAAATTATTTTAGCTTCTGTGCTGTTTAATAACTCTCCACTTGTCTCAATCAGATCTTCTAATGGTGACTTGAAGAGCTATAATATGCAAACATTCAAATTTTACTACACACTAAAACTAAACGAAATACTAAAAGGAACTAAAAAAACTACTGTGTTTATGAAAGTTTTATTATTCTGAGCAAGTTTATACACTATTAATCCATTTTCATATTTTTTTTACTCATGACATCATTTTTGGTTAATCAAAAACAAAATACTTATTCTCATAGATTCTAATTTAAAAACTTGATTTTTATTAAATTTGACAAGACAGAGCAAAAATTATAAAATTTATAATTTACATATTTACATTTGTAAATATAACTACTAAAATAAAGACTTTTAACAATATTCCACAATATTTATATATTCAATTTAAATTTTTTATAAACTCTTTTCATAACTAACAAAAATAAATTTTAGTTAGTATAACCATTAAATTTTATTATATATTTTAGAGAAAAAACTTACAGTCATAATAGTACTAAGAATTCCAACATAATTCGATTCCGTTTGAACGAGTTCCAGAAAAACTTGATGGCGTGGAGAAAGATTCTTTCTAGAGGATTCTGTATTTACTGCTTCTACCTCTGGAATATCTGTGAGTTTACAATAATTCGTTTTTTAAGTCTTCCTTCTCATATGGCCCCCATTAGTATCATTAATATCAACACAAAATGGACTAATCGAAGTTAAAAGATTACAAATGAAAATTATGTAAGTATTTAAAAGTTTAAATCGAATACTATCAAGTACTTGATAGTTTTCTTCGACACACTTGTTTTGAGATTAATGTGCTTCAGATCAGTATTGAAAATACTGTGTATTTTGGCATTAATAAATATGTATGGGGTTACATCACTATTAATTAAAATATGACTATTAGTTTCAAAAAGCTTCAAAAGGTTTGATATGATTGTTTATATTATTGCACGATGTTGAAAATTTATTTTGCAACAGAACCATAAAAGATAGGAAGACAAATAATGATTTTAAAAGTAAAAGTTAGTTGAAAAATTAAAAGAAAATGGAACATTAAATGATGTTCTTACATAAATTCTATATTGTACATGTATGATATACGCACCATCTAATAATTGTTTATCGGGACTCGCTGTACAATCCAAAAAACTGCCACTAACACTCAAATGACCGGCATCGCTTATACTCGATCGCCTTTTGTGCAGAGCAGGTGAATCTGCGCCATTCTGCACCAAACTCGACAACGTTTCCGCAAGTCTCTTTCGCTTTCGTCTTGTGGATGCTGTCGTTGGAGTTGCAGCTTGACTTTCTCGTCGTGCTGAAGCTGTTGGAGACATTACTGACTCCAGGTACTAAACGCAAATTTTAATAAATTGAAGATTTAGTCATTGTTTATAATATAAATTTATTTATTTTATTTTTGTTAAAGAAAAATATTATTGCATAACACTTACATCCTCAAACAGGTACTCTTTTTCATCAGCTGCACCTTCATTTTGAACAGAAGTCCAAAACCATTCAGCCTTAACTATATGAGCTCTTGCAGATGCAAGATCAGGTAACGCGTTTACATTAGATTCATCGACAACCTATAAATAATAAAAATATTAACAACTTTTTGCATTGAAAAATAATCTTAACTGTGGGACAATTACAAAACAGCACAAGTTTCATCAATGGAAGGAATCCGCTGCAAAGGGAATGGGATTAGGATAAAAATACGTCATTAAATGTCGAGTATGTGAAACCCGCAACCTATTATTCAATTTTTGTCACCGTTTAACATGTAGGCAATATTGTAAGCTTAACGTTCTTTTTCTGAATTCATCCATCCTTTCATTTTGCTGCAAAATACTAGAAAGTAGGCTTCGAATGGGATAAAAAAAGAAATGAATCACGACGTTTAGCTCACTTTCATAACACTAATAATTTTTGCAGAGACTCAACCATAATTTACTTACTGGTCAAAGGTTAAACACCGTACTAATTTACATCTCATTTAGCGAAAAAAATAAATCATTTAAAAATGAATTAAAGAGTTTATAATATACAGTTTCTTGAATTAAAATTATTTGAAATTAAAAAAAATATATTTGCAATATCAAACTATTGATATTTCTATACAACCAATACAGCAAAAAATTAGTTGTAATCTCTTATTATCGACCAATTTTTTTAAAAATTTGTACCACTAAGAACGACTTCTCCTGCATCCTTTTGAAATCCTTCATACACTTCAATCCGTGACTTCGTTGCAAAGGAGTACAGGAAGCTGAACTAGATTGATCACGTTGTTTGTATGAAAACCTCGTTCTACTATTAAAATCCGTTCCTAATCTTGCCATCTTAGCGGGAACTGGCAGAGGGCTAGGCAGTGGTGTATACTTCTGGCGTGTTGTGCAGTCATCTTCTAAGCGTTTCTGCTGACTCGATCGGCAAGGTGTAACTGGCATATACTGCTTAAAGGTGGATGGAAAGACAATCTCACTGATTTTTGAGAAAAGTGCAGAGCTCTGTTTTAGAGCTTTCGACAGTGCTTTTGAGCTTTTACGTGTTTTTTTTAACTCAGTAGTGACTGGATTGTTTACAGTGTCATTGAAAGAAGTCACAATGGGTTGATAACTATGTCTTTTTGTCAAGTGTGTGCGAAGTTTAGGTTCAGAACCACAGGGAGTTAGCAACTTAGATAAATTGGCTTGGCATGAAGACGATTTTTTCCATTTTATATATCGCCGCGGAGTTGTTACCTTCTTAACATTATTAAAAGTGAGCATTGAACAAGATCTAACAGTTTTCACGGGAGCGATATCGTTATCGATTCCAAACATGGAAGTCGATTTTTGCATCTTCACATTGTTAATTCCATGATCAATTTCCATCGAACTATTAATCCATGAATTTTGTGATCCATCTTCAATCTTTGTTGAATTTTTAGTTTCTTCTCTTTTTTGAATTTCTTCAAAGGTCATCGCCACTGGATCAAATGTAGGACTGGGTAGATCGTTTGGATCAAACTCCATGCATATCGCTGAATCGTAACTAATGTTCTTCCTAATTGCTTTGTTGTACTCATGTTTGCATCTACTCATACTAAGTAATCGCGATGCGAAAATAGGTTTTGCGGGTGTAGGTATGGTATTGGTGTAGGGATCGTAATATGTAAAAGAATAAGGTAAATGTTTGGCATTGGTAAGAGCAAGCTCAAAATGTAGATGGTCATGGGAAAAATTAAAATAAGGAAGCGGTTTTTTCGAGCTGTCAGTTATCTTATTTCCATGTTTGCCCAAATCTGATACCTATGCGAGCGTTCAAAGTAGCGTTGTAATATACGAAAAAAAAAACTTTAAAGAGCAAACATTTTACATAATATACAAATGTATTAATGTGAGTGAATAATAAAATGTAAAGTTAATTTTTAAATATTATAACATAGATTAAATTTGTAATAGACGTATTAACAAAGTAACAATTTAAATGAATCAAGAAAATATTTATTGGGGATAATCTAACATGATAAGTTAATATCAAAATGTCATTATATTCTAAATATTAAGTAAAGAATTTAATAGAAAAAGGATATTAATTTTTGATAATATGATTTTCTTTTTCTACCCATTGCCGATATGTGTGCTTTGATAAGAAATCATAAGAAAATATAAATATATATTTACCACATGCGTGCAATTTGGATCTGTTATCTCAGTAGGTTCCCCTCCTTGCTGTTGCAATACTTCACACATGTGTCTTTTTTCATCCTCTGGGAATCCAAAGAAACAAACCCGTGCACCAAAAAATGGCTTCAGTTTGAATGCAGCAATCTGAAAGTATTCAAATCAGTAAATTTACTTTTCTTCCAAGAATTATAACTAGAAAGTAAGATAAGTTAGCCAACTAACCAATTGTTCATTGCTGCTAGAGCTCAACACATCTTCTCTCATATCCCAAAGTGTAGTAACCCAATTAATGGACATTATTGGCACTCGAAATGTAACTGCATACCTATATTTTTCTCCTCCACAACAATTAGCAATGAGGTGTGTTACTTTAGAACCCATATCTTTTCTAATGCTACCTCCCATGTGATGTATCATATTGATAAGTTTGGTCTAAAAATTGTTGACAATATATTAACTACATTGATAAAGACTATTAAATTGATTTTAATAAAATTCATGTTTACAATCATTACTTTATGCATAACTTAAATTTTATTTTAAATCAATATCATACCAGTTCATCTTTTTTCCTAAATCCTGTAAATACAACAACTGTGCCTAACATAGTCTGTGTATACATAGGCCGATTGATACTGGGTAACGATTCTTTCTTTTCTGCCAACTGTAACAATGCTGTTGGCCCCAAAATTCTATAAACAAAAAAATAATAATAATAGTACCTTAATTCAAATGTTGAAATCTTTCTTCATATACTCTCTTATTCTATTTTACCTGTGAGCACTTCTATGTAATATGTCATATTCGAATCCTTCAAATTTCTTAAGTATGAAATAAGTGCAGTAGCTTGTATCTTCTATATATTCTACACCAGTCGTAGACTTAAGAACTGGGACACTGAATTGCTGTGCTGCAGCACCCAATGCCGGATCATCACTAGCTGCACCTACAAGGCATATCCTTTTTTTGCGTGGTATAATTAGATCTGTAAATAAATTTTTACATAATTTTAATAAATATTAAACTTATAATTGTTTATGCTTAGATGCATAGGCTACAATTATGTATTGGATTACTCAATATAATATTCAGACACGAATTAAAGTGAAATATGTAATTTAAATTGTAAAGTCTTTCAATTGCTCACTTCCATTAACTTCCATTAGTAAAAATGAACCATAAAATAACAAAACATTTTTTTAGTTTTATTAATATTAATATTACAACAATTATTTGATAATAAATAAAAGTGAAAATAAATAAACATTTAATTTTTATTGCAGTTAAATAACCAAAATATATATTACCTCTTGTAATAACTATCACAAGTACTAACATTAAATTCCAATGAATTATAACTGATCCAAAACCACTATTGCCAAATATTTAGGCAATTGTAATTTTGAGTTAATACATAATGTATAAATTTTGATTGAAACTTAATATATTATTAGAATAACATAATTTAAATAAATAGTAAACTTATTTGTTTACTATTAGTGTGTTATTTAAACCTTCATTATAACCTTATACAATCCAATCTCTTGAATTCCATAAATAAACAAGTATTAAGATAAGTGAATTTATAGAATTAAGGACCTAAACTGAAGGTCACCAGACAAACAGAAAAACAAAGAATGAAACCGAATGAAATACCAAAGGTATCTATCTATGTTCTCTGCATATTTAGGGACAACCAATGATAAACTGTTACAACTGAAACTAGAACTAAGATGACTCACTCTTGTTTCACAATCTGTTAATTGCAAATACTTTTTGAAAATTAAACTAAGTAATTGTATTCATAGAAATGATTAGTTTAATTATAATCTGTTTGAATTATTATGAAAATAATTAAAGATCCTAAATTTAAAAGAAAATTCATATAATAAAATTAATAATTTAATATTTAATAAAAGATATAATAATACTAAATATATGTATTAATACTAAATTGTAATTTCTTTTTGCTACAAATCAATTTAAATTTTAATAATACTTTGAATAATATGAATGATAAATAGTCTTAAAAACAAAACACAAACATATTGTAGCACTGTTATGTAAACATACAATGCTACTTTAAAGGTGTTTCATTTTCATTTTATAAAGAAACTTTTTAATACAAAAAGAGGTATTAACTGTTAGCATAGAAAAAGATAAATATAACATTGCAAATATAAATATATTATATTTAATAAATAATTAAAAACAAATTTTATTAGTTATTTAATTTGTATATGCTTGCAGTGGATTGGAGGAATATCATGAAATTTGAATAGACCTAATTTTTTATTTATCTATAAAATATCTATTAAAAAGCTGCATAATGATTTTAAATCCACGCATATATATATAAATATGTTTAAAAAAAATATTATTCTAATTTAAAACAATTAAATTACTCTTTTAAAATTAACTTGAATCTACTTCATTTTAATGATTTTATTAATCAATTTCTGTAAATTACGATTAGTTACAATAACAAAGTTTATTTTATTCCAAATATAATTTTTTGAATACAGAATATAAGAACTATTCAGATATACAACATAAATGTTGTAAGTAAACACAAATTTAAAAAAACATAAACAAAGATATTAATTAATATAATTAAATATCACCTCACGACTCAACATATCATTTTAAATTTTCAAAAATAATATTACTGTCTACATTATCGCGTATAACGATACTGTTTTCATACGATCCTTATGTACATTCCGTAGTTCATTGGAGCAATCGAACACTAGCAGACGGATCTTAACTAAAGGAGTTCAAAATTGTCAAAGTGACACAAAGTGACAAAACGTTGAAATATCTCTGTAGCTGAGTTATATATGTAGGGACGTACACAAACTTGAGGATGATTGAGGGAGGAAAGGACACTCAAAAAAACTGTCTTAGTGAAGCAGTACTTACGTTCAGTCTTGACGGCCTCCTCACTATTTATATCGCTGGTACTGCTGTGCACACTCTGCTCTTCCATTTTGGCCGCGATGCCGGAGACTTTGTCCTCTTAGCAAGTCGTCGGTGGCGACGGGCGCAGCAGGCGAGCAGCAGCCCTGACTCCTTGCGACGCGCCTGCGGTACACACCAGCCATAACCCGGATTAATTTACAGGGTGAGCATGAACGAGTCGGCGCGATAATATCGTTAGGTCCGGTTATATGTCGCGCCTTTCGACTACTTTGCTCACGGGAAATGTCGAGCTGTTGTTACTTTCTGTGCTCTATAGCGCTCTACAGTGCTCCACAGTGCTGTATAGCACTCACTGTATACTACATAAAGGAATCGAATAGCACGTATACAAAAAGCGTAAG
This sequence comes from Sycophaga agraensis, assembly GCA_018906755.1. Taxonomy (NCBI): domain Eukaryota; kingdom Metazoa; phylum Arthropoda; class Insecta; order Hymenoptera; family Pteromalidae; genus Sycophaga; species Sycophaga agraensis. The sequence goes on from JACCIE010000013.1 coordinate 2,193,500, forward strand.
ATCGCCAGCGCCAAATTTAAGCGGCTTTCCACAGACAGGTGAATGTATGTATATACAACTCTGCACTGCCAGTTGATAAAACAGATCTGATCGTTCTTGCACTTTTCCTCTCGGTCACGCAAGCTGCAGTTTTCGAAATGAAACAGACCGATTCACTTTTTTCATTAATATAAGAATTTGCAGAAATACGTTAACTTGGCCCTACTTGCAATTACAGCCTTTTTACTTATAAATTGATGGTTTGAATTTCCGAGTTGCGAGTCCTAATAAAATTTTTTATGACATGACGTCACAATGTAATAATATAACGCGACTATTTCACTTATTTGCTTACACTTTTCTCTTGGAAACGGTGAATTAATGGCAAAACTTTTATAATATTACATTTAAAGGCATATCGATGTATTAGATCAGTAACCATCTTTCAAAAATTATTTAGATAAATACTGTGAAAATTATAGCAGATTTAAACCCTATCAATTTACAGCTCAAATGAGACTATGTAAATTGCAATTTAAAAAACATTGTATTATTTGTCTTTTATTTTTCATATTTGTAGTGAACTGAAGCGTAAAAATATTATTGATTAATATATTACTATTATGACGTGATTTCTATGCTAAATTTAACAATGTGACGTCACCAAAGTTTGCTGCAGACAACGTCAATGTACTTAAAAAGTTATTGGAAAAATTTGTTTCAATAATTCAATATGCTGCACGCAAATGATAAGCATCTTATAACATCAGTGACAATACTTTTCCATTATTTTCAGGAAATAAAAACATGCATAGTATACTTTTTTTGTTAATTTTTTAAATAAAATTTAAATAACATGCTTATTTCTAGTCTAATAATTTTAAATAAATATACAATTTAAAATGATATTCTTCTAGCGAATATCATTGGTTGAAAACATGAGTTTATCCTTAGAGGAGATTCTCCTTTATCTGGTGTTATCTAACATTGTACGCACGCGGAATGAAAATATATGTAAAATAATTTTTTAATTTACTTTTTAAAGTAATTAAAATATTAAAGTAGTTACATGCATTAAATATATTTCGTACTGTTTATAATGTATAAATAATATTTATTTTATAAATTAATACAAGAAATACTTCAGTAATTTAATTATTTTAAATAAAATCTAATAGTTTATATTAACAGGTGGTATTTGAAAGTAAGTAGTGTGTAACTTACTTCATACTTATTAGTATCATTACACTTTTACATTGAGATTTTATTGTTATCGAAAATAATAGTTAAATTAATTAAAAATTATAATAGGCCTCTTAAAATTACTCTAGATTATTTTTTGTATATTTATAACTTTTTAATCCTTTTAGAAAATCGTTATAGAGATTTACAAAAACGATTCTTTTAAACTTTCGAGAGTGCCGTTATTGGTTTTTCTTACCTAGCATATAGATAATTAACTCTGTTTTAATTCTGTTTCATAAAAATTTCTTATCGTTCTTGCATTTATTGAAGTTAGCAAGCACTTCTTAACTTGATAAAATTTGATAAGTCGACCGCTCTTCATGAATAAATAATGGATATTTGAGGTAAAAGAAATTAGATATTGTAATACTTGATTTTGTTTAATCTATTTATAAATTTCCTTAAACATAAAAAATTGATGTCATTTTTTAAATCATTTTCAACATAAACATCTAAATATTTTAACAACGAAATTTACCTTTTTCAACTAATTATTTTTGATTCTTTTAAATTAAATTCTTTTAAATTAAAAATCTCATGTTTTCACATGTACTTATTAAAGAAGTTTAGTGCCGAAAAGATCGAAAATGCATTAAATACCGATAGAACAACTTTATAGTCTAAGTAATATTGTCCTCTATGAAATTTGTTTAACTTCTTAGTTAGCCAGCGTTTCATTTTTTGTAAGTTTAATATCATTATATTTAGTTTGATATTAATAATTTAGATCATTATCAATTTGCAATTAAATACTTTTTGTTGCAACAAAAGGTATACGAATCACGTATTCAGTTTGTTTAATCATTAATCAATTTATAAGAAAACTTATTACTTAAACATGAAGTTTACTTAAATTATTTCAAAATATTGTTTTTCTTCTAATCAGTACGCATAAGATAACATACTGTACAATAAAACGCAAACTTTAGTACTGCGGCGGGAAATTCACTTACAGTATGCAAGTATTAGTAAATAAAATGTATACGTATACAGAGTAGATCCGTTTCTACGAGACTACTTAAAGATAAATTTTTTTTAAGTAAATAGGTCGTTATAGAGTTAACGCTAAAGAGGTTAAAGTTAAATCAGTTGAGAATGTAATATAATCCTATTTATATTTGAAAAAGATTTTACCAGAAGGTATCTCGATAATGCTTTTTTAATCATTTTGTAAATTTTAATTCCAAGTAATCTGATTAATACTGAATTATAAATAATTTTTTAATAATATAAAGTTTTTTAAATTTGAGTTGCTTCGTCATTTATATGCATTGCCAATCGCTTAAGAAATTTCTACTAATTTTTACATTTATATTTTAATAATTGAATGAAGACAGTTACAAATTTAAGCATTTATCGTTAATGGGTTGGAAATAAAAATGAAAAAATGAAAAAACGGACAGTGGAAAGGATCAAAATTTCCGAAAGAAGTTATTTGTAAACAACGATCGAATATTCAAAGAAGCAACCCCTGCTCGAAATGTAATTTTGAATCTTTAGTTTGAAGTACCGAGTTTTCAATTTTGCATAATCATGTCAAATGCACCTGTTTGCCACGCTAGTAAATTCCCTCACTGAGCACGCGATTATCCCGTGCGTTGTCGTGGAGAGTTAAAACTCGCGCCGGTTGCAGCAGTGGGCAAGCGAGGAAATCACCTCGAGCGAACAGGTACTACGCGAGTGTAATTTTGCAAGCGATGGCTCATCGGGCAAGCTACTTCGCACACACATCTAAAGACCTGTTGGTCCCTTCGGTTCTCGAGTCATCTTTTTCTCTCTCGCTCCCTCGCCCACTTTTCAAAAGCTCCAAACTCATTTCAATCCTGCTAACTACACCAAGAAACTCCAAACCGAGGAAAATCGCGAGGCAGGCACAGAATAAAATAATGCAGTCGAATTGGGGAGGGGAAGAATTGAGAGCAAAAAAGATTTAAAAGAGCGATGAACAGGCTCTATATATACACATCCGTTCATCTTTCGGGCCGCTTCGAGCACAAACAGCACTAGCGCGTAGCAAGCAGGGGCAGGGACAGGGGCAGGGGCGTACGTTACGAGACGCTGCTCCCGTAGAAAGAATGTTCCGGCGACGATGAGGCTCCTCAGCTGCTCGGTCGATCCTCGTACGGATGACCTCCACGGGCATAATCGGCCCCTCGGCAACGCGTCATCGAGGCCGCGGCTCCACCGCGGGCGTGCCACTATTCACCATGCAGGACGCTGATCCTCCTCCTCTCAGGATATTGGCGCGTGCATACACGCAGCACGAGATATTGCTCGCGCAACCAAGTGGATTGACTGAACACGCGATACAACGAACCTCGCGGCACCGAGGCTCAAGAAAATCGCACGCGGTTTTCCACGACGCGTCGCGATATTTACACTGGAGCTCTCCGTGTAGACACTGCCTCACTAGAAACACCGCGCGCGCGCTCACAACACCACCACCTTCACGGCGTTATAGTGTTCTGCACAAACGTTTTTCCTCTATCGTCGTCTCGCTCCCTCTCTTAGATCGTTATTTATGGCATCTCTGTCACGCCTTCGCTACTCGTCAACCTCTCTCTCTCTCTCTCCCTCTCGGCCACCCTGTTACACCGATATACTGGTGTAGCTCATCGGAAAGAGTCGAGAGGTTATGCTTATGCTGAAGGCTGACTAAGCTAGAGAAAAAGAGAGAAACGGAGATGAAGAGTCATAAGAGATGAGAGAGGTGTGAGAGGCGCCACTGTTGTTTTTCAGTTTCAATTTGTTGCAGATTTACAAATGCAATGTACAAAATCTATGTCTGAGGTTTGCAGAAGCCATCTTTACGCAGAACTTTATTATTTTTTTTATCATTTTATTATTTATCTGTTTTAATCAATCAAAAAATATTCTTATGTTCGTGAAAAATAAAGGATTTATACTAAGATAAACATGGATATCTTAACAAATTTCTTTATTACAGAAGTTTGCAATTTTAATCATTTCACAAGTACTTAATTATATTCTATTTTACACAAGTTGTTTTTAATAACAAAAAAGAATAATACAATCTACTATATTTCCTTTAATAAATTCTTATGCTGGATTAACTTAACAAATTATAATTATTAAATTATATCAAGAGATTAAGTGCATTTACAAGTTATATTGCATATATTTTTGTTTTCAAAGACCATGTCATTAAGTATGTAGGTGATTATTACTAAACAAGCAAAATTCGAATTGAATGTTTTTTTCTTAAGTATAAAAAATTTTATTTTGACAATTATGAAATCTAGTAATCAGTTTTATATACATTTTTATGAAGTACATATAGTTTGTATTTTGAGATTTGCATTATTTATGTTCTACATATTCTTTTTAAATCTAATTTATTACAGTTCTGATTGACAACTAAAATTTTTTTTATCAAAAGATCATATATCTATTATTCTACTTTTACAATATACAAATATTAAATGCTTTGTACATTTATTTGGCAGCATATTTTGACTTAAATATTCGAACAGTATTGTCAACACCACCTGATACCAAGAATTTAGGATTTGACCAATTGCAACTGAGTACTTTATCTTCATGGCCAGTCAGATCAAACAATGGAGCTTTGGGACTGTAAGTTATTTTTAATTAATATATCGAAATATAATGTTACATTGTACAAAGCATAATTTTACATAAATATTATACCTTCGTGTATCCCATAGCTTTACATTATTATCATAAGCACCAGACATAAAAAGATGCTCTTCATTTGTAGACCAACAAACTGATGTAACCCATTGACTATGTGATGTAAATAATGATTTAACTACAGTACCTTCTACAATATATTAAACATGGAGAAAGTCAGTAAATATTTAAGTAATTCAATATTGTAAACAAAAGTTTTTGTACTAAAAATTTTAATTGAATCAAACCTGTTGATCGTGGATCGTACAATCTTACATGCTTATCTGCTGAAGCTGTAACGATAGTTTTGGATAAGTAAGAATAATCAACATCAAGGAAGCTTTTATTTCCTGTTAGTTCGTGCTTAATTCCTCCTAGTTCAGTATCCCAAAGTTTTAATGTATGATCCCAAGATGATGTTATAATTTCTGTTTTATCAGACCATACAACTCCACTGATAGCTTCTTTGTGACCTTTCATGGTTCTCAGTGGAACCTAAAAAATAAAACTATTTTTTAAATTTATCCATAATAAGATATATTTTTCTTCAGTCCTAACATACTCTTATTTTACTGCCTTCAGTCTTTTGTTTTTTTGAAACAGATTCTCCATTTTCATTCTCATCTTGTAAGGCTAAAAGATGAAAAAATTTTAAAATGTTGTACAAATCTTTACTACTGTGTAAAAACAATATTAAAATTAAATAATTTACACGTTGACCAAATTTTCAACATAGTGTCCCAAGATCCAGTTGCCATCATGTGATTGGTAGAGTTAACTCCAACTGCTTCAAGACCACGCTCATGACCTTTGCAAATGTGAATACTTTCAACAGAATTACTTTCAACATTCCATTTCCACAAAACTGCTGTTTGATCTTGAGAAGCACTTTGGTAAAAGATTACAAAGAATAAAAGTTTTTACAATTTTAAAATTCACTGAAATAAAAAATTTAACCGAAGAAACTACTAGTTTTATTAACCAACCTGACAAAAGTCCCATTATCTCCATCTAATGATATCCATGCAACGGCCTTTATAGGTGAAGAATGACCAGGTATAGTTAAATGATGTTTTCCTTTTACTGTCCATAGATGTAGAGTATTGTCATAACATCCAGTAAGAATCCTTAATTGAAATTAAGAATTTTCTTAATATTATTTTATTTTAATTATATTTAATATTATTCGAGTAATATTTCAATATATATTGAAACATACCATTTTTCACAAACAGCTACTGCAGAGACCCAGTCATCATGAATAAGACAATCTTGAGGCTCAGGTGGAGGATGTTTCTCAATATATTCAACATTAATTACTTCTTCTATAGAAATACCTCTTTCTGCAATATGATCCCCTAAACATGTACGAAGAAATTCGGAACACACAAGATAATCGAATTCTATTTCTTGATTTAAAGCCTGGGACTCTATAATAACGATTATTAAAAATTAATAACATTTTTTGTGAAGAAATATTTTATAAGTATTTACCTTTTAAAAGTTCATTTACAATAACATTCAGTTCTGAAACAATTACAGACGCAGGCACTGATAAAGGATAGTCAGGAACAGCATATCTACACATAGGAGTTTTATGTTAATAAAATTTAAAAAAATATTAATTAGGTCCTTACAAATATTTATAAAATCTCTTGTTTAGGTATTCTCCTAACCTGTCGAAGACATCTAATATAATTTTCATTTTAACAAATTAATATGTTCATAATTGTCAAAATTCAAATTACAGATTTAAGTAGAAATCATATAAATAATAATTAAATATATTTATATAAAATATTCAGATACATAAATTATAAAAAATAAAACTTACTGCTGTTGCTTTGTTACAAAACGAATTTGGATTTGTGGTGCATCGCTATCTGCACTTTTATTAGCCATTATGATTACTAGAAGATTTTAAAAAGAATACTTTATAAATGCACATTAAAAACAACTTTTATGATTAAACACATTGGTAGCTACATAGCTAACATGCCGCATGCGGTCTGCAGTGGCTTGCAGTGGTTCACAATGGTGCGTAGTGTGGTGATCAGTGCAACCTTGCCAGTGCCAACTGCTAATAGTGAGTACTGAGTAGTGATAGTGGACCGGCTGTGGGGCTCTGGAGACTGGTCACTGGAGCACTGAATGTCACCAGTGGCACCAAGTCGACAATTAATAGCACTATGTAAGCCTGACAGGAATTACACAAAACGAATGTCCCAACGGGGCAGAGTTCCGTGTAGTTGATGATTCAAAAACTTAACTGAAGTGACTGGTGACAAACGTCCTTTTTAAACATGGGTTAGAATTTAAAGGGGAGAATTGTTTGTAATAAACAATTTCTTAAATTTATCTATTTTTAATGCATGACAATAACTGTACTGATAAAATAATCGTAATTAATAAATACAAATGCAATACAACAATCTTAGGTGTTTTAGTGGAGTTTTCGTTATGGGTATGACGATGGGTTTCCAGAACTCCACGTTAAATGAAAAATGTATTTTAAAAATCATGATATATAATATATAACGTATATATGTTATAGTTCTATATTACTATGTTCAAATTGAAGTTTACAATATCACACTAGGGATATTGGTTCTGATATGTGTTAATGTGGGAACACCGTTAATTATATGGCGGTTCTTACCAGTTCTTAGTTTCTTACTAGCTTTTATTTTTCACGTGCATAGTGCATACACGTGTGAAGCTAAAGAAGTGAAGTGACTGATTTGGACTGATTCATATTAATAAACTGTTATAGTCTGTCGTTTTTAATAGTTTTAAATATTATGCACGTAAACTTAAATTCACTGTGATTAATATTTAAATTTTCTTTAAATATATAAGTTATGTTTTTAATATTTTGTAAATCGAATAAATATACAAAATTTATTTATCATTAGTTTTTTGATTTTGTAAATAATCAGAAAAATGCAGATTAAAAGAAAATCTAAAAACAAATCTAAAAATATTCCATTGAATGAAGTTGATGGATTAATTTTGAAGAGAAAAGGTGGTGGAAGTATTATAGAGCATAGACCTTTATTTTCTAGTGATGGAGAGTAAGTTTTTTTATGATATAATTTTATATCATAAAAATCATCATTAGTTATCAGTTTTTTAAATTTCTATTTCATTTTAGAATATTATATGTTGTGTGGAAACAAGTTATCAGAGCTTACAGTGTACAAACTGGTGATTTTGTCAAAGAATTAGAATCGGCAGATCATAAAATAATAAACATAGTTCTATCCCCTGAGAACAAAGATACTATTATAGGATGTACAGATAATGCAGAATTAATTTATTGGAATTGTCAGAATGGTCTTATTATTAATAAAACGGTAAAAAATACAAAATATTGTTTAATTATGTCCTATTTTATAATATAGATTATAGAATGGTCTTATTTACAGAAACTTTTAACTGAGAATTCAACTATTAAAATAAAATCATTTCATGTTATCAATTACAAAACATATCATGGCAAAGACACATGCAATGCTGTTATAACTTATATTATACATAAAAATGAAGATAAAACATTAGCAGTTGAACTTTTTGATTTAATTCTTGGTACCAAAACTTTATATAAATTTATTCAGTAAGTATTTATATTTTCATGTAATACCAACATGTTTTTAAAAAATAATATATATTTTTTACTTGCATTTTAGTAATTTTAATGAAAACTATTGTATTGATATCGTTGGAAATTATGGAGAAAATCTTATAGCTGTTGCACAAACTACATTTTTATATATAATAAGTCCTGGACATGGACTGCAATTTATTCGGTAGGTTGAGACTAAAATTATTTTCTTACTGCATAAGTTTTATTGATTTTAATGTATAAAATTATTAATTAGTCATAAAACGGGACGAGAAATAACATGTATATCAGGGCATCCTAAAGAAGAATGTGTAGCAACAGGAGATACAAGTGGTATGATTTTAGTATGGAAAAATATTTCAGAATTTAATTCAGTAAGAGCAACATTTCACTGGCACACTTTACCTGTAACAGAGGTTATTTTCAGTAAATCTGGTAAAGTACAATTTATTCTATTTTTTATTTAAATTTACACAGAAAACATTTTACTATATAATTTTCTAACTGATTGTTTTGTAGGCAGTCACATATATTCAGGAGGAGGAGAATGTGTTCTTGTTAAGTGGTTATTATCAAATCCACAAAATAAATCTTTTCTTCCTCGATTGCCTGCTCCTATTAGACATCTAGTAGTAGGACCAGAAAATATTTATGTTGCAGTATCCACTTTAGACAATGGTAAACTTTTTAACAAGTTTTACATTTGTTATACAACTATATTTAAGTTTTTATTTAGATATATTTATTGTAATACTATAATAAATATTAAATAATAAATATTATTTTTATATTTAGGTATCATTATTGTAAATCCTCAGCGGAAATTAACATCAGTGATTCAAAATTTTACATGGGGTATTGTCAGTAATTCTAAATTTCAAAAAGAAAGTTTATTTCCAGCAGGTCTTACAGTAGATCCAAAATCAAACAGTCTTGTTCTTAATAGTAGAACAGGTCATGTTCAGTTTTATAATACTCACACAAAAAGTCTTCTGTATAATGTAAGTATTATAAAGAAATTTAAATAGAAAAAATTTGAAATGTATCTTAAAATTTTATTTGAATTATTTATTTATTAGCTAAATATAACTGTTCAAAATTTATTGACTCAAGAAAGATCAACAGTAATTGTAAATACTGAAGTTACTAAAGTAGCTCTTAATTCAGATGGAATGTGGATGGCCACAATTGAAGAACGTGATGATAATGTATCTGTCATAGAAGTTAGACTTAAGTTTTGGCAGTTTGATGTAGAAGAACAAAGGTGATTTAAAAGTATAGTAATTAAATTTTGCTTTAGAAGAGTTAATAATTTTAAAGTTTATTGTTTACTTTTTTATTATAGCTTCAAACTGCATACATCAGTTGAACTTCCTCATGAAATTGGAGTTAATAACATTAAATTTAGACCCAAAACATCCTTTGATCATAACGATGAATTCCTTGTGACAGTAGGAAAAGATAAGAAGTTCAAAATATGGAATCTAATTGAGTCGTCCTCTGAAAGTATTAAATATTCATTATTATATGGATAATAAAAATTTAAATAAAATTAAAATATTGTAATACAAATTTGATTTACTGTTGTAGAAAACATAAAGCATTGGAGATGTTATAGTGTAGGATTTTATCGAAATCTGTTAACGTCAGACGCTGGATTCTCTACCGATGGCTCGCTTTTAGGTGTAAGTTTTGGAGCTAGTCTCACACTTTGGGTTCCAGAAACTAGTGTATTAAAGCATAGCTTAAGGCATAGTCGCTATGAACAGACAATAACGTAATAATTAAATATTATTCTCAATTTGTTAAAGTAATGATTCAAATAAAAATGAATGTTTAAATTTTGCAGACAAGTAGAATTTGGAAAACAAGAATATTGTCACCTAGTTGTTACAGCTTCTTCAAAACATATAGCAGTATGGGATCTTTTATCTTTGACAGTAAAATGGAGTGTCCCACTTAATTTAACAATACTTACTTCTGATCCTCTCTCAGTATACATGGCTGCATTCACAACTGATAATAAACGTAATACTTTTTAGCAATCTTTTTTACAAGTACTAAATATTCATGTTATTTTTATACTTTCCAGTTTTCGTTTTTACACCAGGAAATTCAAAACCTGTGTATATCAGACAAAATGTTGAAACAAGTGCTTCCATATTAGGTGCTTGTTTTGTGCCTAATATTCAGGATAATGAAGAAAGTACGGTTATATGGCAACAAAAATCTCAACTTTACTTTCTAGATTCAGAACAAGTTAGTTTATAAACTAATAATATGTTTATTACTATGATAATAATTACTAAAAGTATTTTATCCTTTAAAGGAATTATTAACTTTAGAATCTAAATCAGAATCCAGTATAGCATTAGAAAATTTATCTGCAACTTGTAATGTACCTTTAACATCATTCAGTCGGATTGTTGCATCAGAGAGGATCACAAATACTGAAAAATCAGAACCTTTTATGCATGAATATATGAGAGTCAATAATAAAGGAATAGTAGATGAGGTAAGTTTTAATTATAACAATAATTACAATCAAATTTTTTATTAAATAATAACATTTATTTTATACATTTTTGAGATATTAGAATAATTAACTGATCCATATCAACTTTTAATTTATAATGCAAACTTTACTTAAGTAAATAAAATCTAATACCGTTAAATAAATGAAATTTACATTATTAATGTCATACAATACTGCTTTTTAAGATAATTTATAGTAATAAATATACAATATTCAGTTTGTATAATAGATTATAACATATATATAATATAAACTATAATATTACAACATAAATATCAGTCAAAGGTGATCGTAAATCGCGCGATATGTTTTGAAAAAATAAGATTTTACTATAAGTTTCTAAGATGTATGATATTAAAATATTATATCTTATATTTTTGATTCAAATAATGATATAAAATTTAAGAATTTTTTAAGCAATTTTTTCAACATTAGGAGATTCTTTTCCAACTGAAAGAAATTTTGTGTAATATCTTTTTTACTTTATTCAAACATTGTTCATATAATATTTACATATTTTTTGAAAATTATAGTTTGACTCAATTCAATTATTCTTTTTCGAAACGTAATTCTTGTAATATATCTTTTATTTTGTTTTAATATTGTTATAATGGTAAAACACAAATCTAATATTATTAGTAAAGATACAGGTTCATTATCTTGCTATTTGCATGTATGTTGATTAAATGAATTGAAGTTCAATTGTAAATATTCTTATTCGATATCAATCTCAGAGCTAAAGAATTTTGCAAAATACGTAACACCAATGATTTTGAATATGCACAATTCTCTAAAAAGAGAGCAGATAGTAGTTAAAGCACAATGCTAGAGAGCGTCAGTGGAATTCCATGAAACTATCTTAAGCATTGTTTAAACGGCTCGGATATAAGTAGTCGAGAATGTACGTGAAAACTTTAAGAAAAATGGGTTGGCGCAGTCTTAAGTAGTACGTTTCAGCAGATCATGAGAGTCGCGCAGTTTACGCAGGTGGCCTAAGCGGAACTATTAACTGTCAGTGCTTACGTCCAATACGGTAGTTCCGACAGCGACGCACCAAATCAAACTTTCTGTAGCGCAGGCAGTGCCACTGGGGAATCTGCCTCATGTTCTCGATAGTCTAAAATATCAAAAGTATATATAATCTCATTAGATTATACAAAACTATAAAAGATTGTTTTGCAGAGAAATAGGTTTTATTATATTTATATATGCCATATTATATATGACGCGTAAAAAACTAATATAACTTATATCTATAGAAATCTGTGTACATTTGATTATTTACGTATACAAAACTATACCAAAACTTTTATCTGCATATAGTGAATGAAAACTATGCCATAGTAATATAGCTTAAAATTAAATAAAAAAAGACATTTTTATTGATTCTTGTAGTTAAATATTAAAATATATTAATTTACATTATTGATAAAATTTTGACAAGAAACGTACTTAAAAATAAATAAAGGTATAGTTCATATTGTAAAAATATAAAGATAAGAAATGAATATAAATCCAAATATTAATGACCGAACGAAAATTAAATTAAAGAATAAAAAGTGCATTTTATTCAAAAAAATATGATTCAGCTGTGTACTGCTTTATTTCCTGATTATTAGTTCACAATTTTAATTAGGATGCTTGCTTATCATTTATATTTTAATTAGTTTCTGTTTGATAGCGTAGAGTTTAGAAAATACTACTAAGAAAATTAAGTGGAAAAGTTACTTCACGTAAACATAAAATTTTATAATTTTGTATGAAAATACAGTTTAATAAGTTCTATAATATATATCAAACTTTAGGTTTGTATGTGACACTATCAAAGTTCTCCGAAAACAAGACTTAATTTTAGTTTAATTGAAAAGCGTACGTTTTAAAGCTTAATAAAAACATTAGAGTGAAAAATGACGCAAGATTTATTGAAATAATGACTGGCAAAAGCAATTCAAAACCAATGTCTTCATCGATCGAATTAAGTTTTCTAACTTCCTTGAGAGTGAAAACGCATCTTTTGCGCCTCGTATGAGGCCTACAAGCTTGTTGCGATTCACTTCCTGGTATATAACCGATCGGGGCGACTGGCCCATTTTGCTGGCAGTTCATTTTACACCGAGCCGGACGTGTCGGTGATTAGTTGCTTTCTGCATTTTATAAGCTGGAACTATCAGCGTCGGCTTGACAAACTCCGGACTTCCTCCGCTGGTCACACGATGACACATTCACTTGAAAAAACTCCTCTGACAGAGTCAAAGCTCTGAAGATTCTCCTACGCGAGCTTCAGTGCAGATTTTGCTCTGCCTTTATTTCTATTATTTCTTTTCATTTTACAAAACTTGTAACAACCAAGCTACGTCATTTAAACCGACATATAATGCTCCATAGAAGTCATAATAATGATGTATATCCATAAATATTTAGACATTAGAAAACAGTTTTGTTTTAAAACTCTAGCTTTAAGATGCACTAAATTTCAAATAGTCTTTATTAACATTTTATGTTTTAAAAATTTTAATAATTTTAGGAAAAAATATATTATATTCTTTTCTTTAGAATATAATAAACATTCTTCGCTACATAATATTTTCCATCAGTTTTAAATCAAAGAAATTATTATCTGTTTATTTTTAATTTAGAAAATGTGTTCTGATGCACTCGATTGTTCACCATTATATCGTATGCATCAATAATAAAGTAATAAAAGTTTATTTAGCAAATAAATCCTAAAATTAATGAAGTTACAGATGTACGACCAGTGTACGATTGTCATAAAATAATATTTTTAGCAAATGTTTTAATGGATGATTTAACAATTATTTGACATTTGATTTTTAACTATGTCATTAACTATTGCATTAGAGCTTTGTTTATTAATTATAACTTGCAGAAATTGATTCAATGAAAATATTTCCAGACTAAACTAAATATACTTTGAATCAATTTAAACGATACAATCAAGACAAAAGATACAATTATAATTAATAAGTAATAAACGATAATTGTTTAAAAAGCCTCGGAAAGCGCGTGACCATCGCTAAGTACTCTTGTAGTATTTCAACGTACGCGCACATATGAACGCGAGCTTGCAAATAGCCGCAGCGTGTTTCCGACTGCTGTTATAATAGTGCGAAATGAATGACCCAGATTTTAAAGCAAGGAGAAAGAAAGAGAAAAGAGTAAAAGCGCGCACGCTTAAGATACCGGTTTTCAAACTTTTTTCCTTTGAGCTTTTTATTAGATCATACCATAAGAAAGTATTCGAAAAAACATTGCAATTTAGAACGGTTCTTAAGGTTGTTGGCCCCTTATTTTCACTTTTTCTTCACCCACACTGTAATTAAAAATAAAGTTTTCACCACTTGTAATCGTTATGTTATAATGGAGTAATTTACAGACAAGGTTGAGTATAATTAGATGTTGAATACGCGTTATAAACGATAATAAACGTCTTAAGAAATTTTTTCAATAAGTTTGCATAATGTTCATTTTTACAAGCTAAATATGTAAATGTTAAATCAGCAAACATTTGCATTAAAAACGATATACCATAACAAGGACGCTTATAAAAAACAGCGCGTTAGAAAGAATTGTTTCGAAATCTGTTGCAGAAGTAATAAAATATTAATAAAGTAATTATTGAGATAAAGATGCAAATTGATTCGAAAGCATAAACAGTAATTTTTTGTCGACTCGGCACGTAGCGTACTTGAACGCATTTCTATATTTTGAAAAAACTTAAGTACACATTAGATGCACTTACTGTTTCCGAGTCTCCAGCGGGATGAGCCGAGCAGACGGCCGCGAAGAAAATCAAGGTGACTAAGTACACGAGTACATTAAAGCCAAAAAGCTTCATTTTTCGCGCTAGGTAGCTGGTCTAGATCGTGCGACAGCGAGGCGACGAACGAGACGGTGCCGTGACTTCCGACGGTCGTCGAACGAGAATGCACCCTCGACTTCCTCTCTCTTACTCTTTTTCTCTCTGTCCCTCTTTCTCTTTCTGAGCGCGAGAAAATGAGCGCGCAGGGTCAGTACGAATCTCTCACTGTACCTCGGACGTTCACCGGACCACTGAGTTTGAGTGATCCCGCCATGATCTAATGTAGAAGTATAGCGTGGCCCTCCCCCCACCCTCCACTTGTGCCGCGAAGATACGCGACAGCTTTCGAGATATGCTTACCCTCGGCCCCTGCGCGCCGACGGATTTTCACAGCGAACTTGCGTTGCAGTGACCAAACAATCAGGGATGGCTACTTTTCCAATTTGGCTTTCTATAATTTTTTTTTAATTTTGTAACTGCTACAAATTATAAGTAATCTTTTTAAATTAGTAGTATATGTAATATTTTTACTATTGAGGAAAAATAGATACAATGTATCGAATTAGAATGAGATGTAATTAGAGGAACGAAGAAAAAAGTCATATTTCTAAATGAATAGTTTGTATTGTCTCAGTAACACAGTTATATGTATATACATATTAAAGTAATATTTAAGATAATATAGTTTGATTTCCCAAAAATTTACCCTGTAATTTGAATCCCATAATCTTTTAGCTTTTGACAGTTCCGGCCCACACATTACCACCAATGAGAATGCTTTGCATGCCATTTATCATTTCCCTTATCGGCCATTCTACTAAAACTATCAAGAATGAAAAAACTCTCAGGTACTTTAAAGGATAATTATTTTTGTATCTATTAACTTTTATATACAATAAAATATTTTGTTTAAGGAGTTCAAAATCTTTGGATGAGGATTCGGGTTGCGAAGACGACAAAGAAGTAATTTCAGATTCTTTTGTTAATAAGAAAAGTTCAACATTAGTCACTAGAAAAAATCAAACTCAAGAACTCATTGATTGGGACTGGAACTTTTTGACCTCCATATTACCCAGTATGGAATGAATTAGCTGAAATATTCAAAAATCGTTTATTTTTTACTTAGAAAGTAAATAAGATAATGCAGTGTTTTATGTTATTATTTTCCATTTATTTGTCGTTGTTACAAGTATTCTTGTACCAGAAAAAATATATAATATTTTCATGAAATAGTATAAAAAGATTTAATAAACACCATTCTTTTCATAAATCATTGTAGATAATCCTTTTAATTCTTTATGTTAACATTCCATCCATTAAAACTAGAATTGTAACAGAATAAAATGATAATATAATTTGCAGTAAATGCAGCAAATTATTCTAATGTAAACAAAATTAATATTTTATATTATATTGATAATTGTCAACAATATTCGAGTTATTAATAATATACTTTACTGTGTATGATTTAGCGCAAATCTTGTGGTTTTAAGGTTATTGTTAGCTAAATATTGATGACATAAGATGTAACATATAATATTGCCAAATTCTCTTATTTTTTTCCAAATAGTTTCTTATTATGTTGTCAATTCTTTAGGTACAAAAAAACACTCATGAATTAAATCAGTTTCTTTTATTCGAACAAGCAACTGTAGATTTACTGATAATTACCAATTATTTAGGTTAATGTTATGATTCAGTAATTAGTCCTCATCAACATCCATCGCACGATACGGTCATTTCACGCGGCTCCCGAGTTCAGCAAATTTATTCAATTATTTTCATAATAATATCAAGTAAATTCTGTATATAGAATTTTATTAACATTGAATTAAAATTCCATTTTCATATCAACTTTGAAAGCTTATGACATATAATATAAAAGCTAGAAATATGGGATATTTTAGATTTAATCTCGTATTAGTGTCGAAAGCTCTATAATCATTCAAAAAATGCATTGCTGCATTAACGCAATCAGTTGCCAAATCGCAACATGGGTCCATATAATTGGTAAAAAATGCATAATTTATTGTCACCTGTCGGTGTAAAATTAAAGAAAAGTGATGGTAGTCATACAATTCTACAATATAATAGGCTGTTACAGCTTAGCTGATAGTGCCATGTAATTACATATAGTTCACAAAGCAGTCGCACAGATTCAAAAATTTGAAATCATGAACTATAAAATAAAATAATCTGCATTCTTAATAAAAACAATTAAAAAAGACTATTTAAATAACTACCTGTCAATGATAGTATACTTTTATAATATAATATAAATGATATATATTTATTTTTAAATATAAGATATAAATATGTTATAAATTAACAAAACTCAACGTACAACAAAAATGTCAGAAAAATTACGAAACTTTCTATCAGTATTACTAGTTGGCAGATATCAAAACATGTCTTATTAGCATTACTCATATTAAACATTTAAAATAAAAATAATATAAGATAGAGTCTATGAAGCTTGTGCATTAAAAATATTTAAAAAATGGTTATCTTTGCGTTAAGCTCTCATTCTCGTCTTCGAAACATTTACTTTCACAATAATCTGCAAATTCGTGAGCAATTTCGCTAATTTTTTCCATGTATTCAGCATTGTTTTTACAAATATTAAAAATAATATTATTGTCTTTACGAAATACTATTGGAGTAATTAAGTCATTGCCTTCTACATATTTGACGATGTCATTGAGTGAAAGATAAATCAAAGGGTAATAAACTAAAGAAAGTGTAATTATAGACAGCCTAATATTCTCGTATTCTTCCAAGATGTCTTCGAAACTTGGCCTAGGTAGGTTTGGATCGTTCTCCTTGAGAATATAGCACAACTCTTCGAAATATGTCTCGATTATATCTCGCTCATACCTTTGGCGCATCTCTCGCGTTGTACTCAGATAGTTTATCATGGCGACATCAGTGGTGCGCGGAGCGTAACGCGTCATCTGAAAATCTACCATAATGGCCTTCGTTGGAGAGCTTGAATCGAAGAGGTAATTATTGGGCCAGGCGTCGCCGTGACAAAAGACATTTTGAAGTCGACTCTTGATATTTGCCGGTTGCAGCATATATTCGTAACCTCGGACGATGCCGGTCAGGAGACCTCGACCCTTGCGTCCTTTTTTCATAAGGAGAAACTCCACGAGCTCTTTATACATCATGATCATGGGAATCGACATCAGTGCATCATTGAACAATTGTTCAGTGAGCGACTTGGAATAAATGTCGCGTAAGCTACTACCAAGTTTTGCTTCAGCTAAAAGCGAGGCGGCGTGCAAACGCGCCTGACATCTCACTGCTAGCTGCAAGTGTTTTTTGTTGAACTGTTTGTTCGGGATCATAGCGAAGTTCTTGCAGCGCATATCCTCGAGGACGATTGCAGACTCTTTACCTAGGTAGCATCGTGGGCACCATTGCTCGCCTTTATAGTTTTTACGTAAAAGTTCATACACGTCTTGGAAGTACGAACACTCCTGAGCAAAAAGTGATGCAAGAGTAAGGTATTGTCTATCCTCGCCATAAGATTTGGTACGTAATTTTACAAAGAAACGCTGGCTCTCAGTTTTTCCATCACGTATCACTGTAATATCAAGGTTCTGGTAATCAGCCATAAAGCCTACCTTATCCTTGGAGAATGGAGATAGTTTATGTTCAATGATTTGCACGGTCTCGCCTTCATAGGCTTGTCTTGCGACAGTCTTGATGTTTTCGCAACTTAGCATTTTTCAATTGATTTCTTTACGTGCTGGAGAATCACTTATATATGTTTTATCCTATTAAAGTGTTATCATTAAAAAACTTTTATCTATGCGGAGAGTTGATACGTTGTTAAAGCACCAACGTATTTTCTAACTTATAATTGATAATGAGTGTACAGTAATACAATAATCATGAAATGCAAGGTCTAAGGTCTAGTCGTTCTGGGAACGTTCTGAGGAGCAACTGATCAATCGCGTAGAAGACGCTAGCTTATAAGGCGTTGGTAAATATGTAGGTGTTTATAACAAACGAGATTATCATATGTCTACACGCAGAAAATGTTAGCTGCTCAACCAATTTTCAAATACTATTTTCCAAAAGTTCATTTATAACATTACTTTTATATCTGTGTGAATAAAATAAAACGGTTGCTAATTCATTACCCAATTTTGATAAATTTAATTTTAAACGCAGATATATAGTAAACTTTTACGAGATGTCAAAGTTATTAGACTAAAATAATAAAGATATGTAACTGTTTTCAATTAATAATATAATTAATTGCAGATTATTTAATTCCAGATTCATTCGTCGTGTTTGTAATGCACAGAAAAAAATTATATAGACTCATTAACTCAAAAAATCACCAAATTTATTATAAATTGTATATTTTGCCACTATTTTGACTAGGTTGAGTAAAGAAAGTTAAAGTTTGTCGTCTAAGCTGACTGCTAAGTGATCAATGTTCGGATGTTCTGCAAGTGCTTCCATGTATTGTTTTGAAACGTAGTATTTATATGTAGTGTGATGGGGAACGGTTCGTTATTTATGTATTGGCGCCGTTCCGTCTTTGCGTGCGACCGCACTTCGTCGTCTCCTGCTGAACCCGTTCCTGTTGTTGCCGCGCGATCCTCTCGCTCAGATTTCTGTGCAACTCACGCAGGTATTTTCGCAGGATACCCTCTTAAATTTCCCTTTTCTCCCAATTAATCATCTCTCTGAAATTAATTTTTTTTTTCTATTTTTTTGCGTGCAGCTTTAATGCCACTGACATGTCTAGCGCCAGTTGTGAAGGGGAGTGGGGCGGAGATGGCCGCATTTGCGCGAGCATTCACTTTTTGACGTACGGCAGATAGATCGAGAGTTCTCCCAACCAGTGACGCGCGGTACCGCCCTGCGACAGTTACCGCGGAGGCGCCGGTGTCCGTCGACTGCTCTGCACTCCTGGCTTCTCGCCAAGTTAGAATATAAAGAGGAAGGATGGGAAATCGTGAGGGTGCTTGAATGAGATTAGTTTATTGGCAGTCCACCGTCAGTACGAAATTATGGCGTCCGCTCACGTCTTTAACGAGGTCTTTACTTGCACGATGCACACGCTTCTATTCTCGCGATGCTTCTCATTAATAGGACACGATCAGATAAAGGATACGCGAGGTAGTGGATTCTCCGTATCAAGGCTCCTCGCAGCCGATGTCTCATAGCGCCACGTACGTGTGCTGACCTGCCTCCCGTGGTTTCCGCCTGACCTGGCTAGGGACATGACTCTGACCCTGCCGTGTGGTATCCTCGTGGCCGCTGCTGTCTCTGGTCCCCAGCCGAGGAGCGCTCTCCTCGAGGACGAAGGGAATACTCGTGTCAAGGCCTAGGACCACACTTCTCAATAAATTTCACTTCTTAATAAAGTGAAATAAAAATGATCAATTATTCGCATTTAAAAAAGATTACAATAATAAATATTAGAAAAAAAGAAAATGACATCACATTTAACTTTTAGCATATTAAGAGTATTTGGCATGCATGCTGATAGTACTCTTATATTATAATTGCCAACGCGTAAAACAGAAATGACTTGAATACTTGGAACAATTAAGAAGGACATTCAACTACTTCAGAGAATCGTATGTAATTATGTTCAAAATAGATATTTACAACAAATACTGCAAATAAATAATTCGTGAAAAAATCTTAGAATACTGGAAAAATATTTTGAATTGTGAAAATTGACTGCTTGAAGAAGACATTACGTATAGACAAGGTATTGCATATATTTACAAAATTTTTTATAGTCTAAACCAATTTTTACTTATATGAAGATTCAAATTTGAAAATGTCAGTCGTCTTAAGGTTGAGTATAGGTGAGTAATTCTTAGTCAGGAAAGTTCTATACCGCTCCTCATGTGGTTATACATATTGGGAATGAAGAATATCACAGCAGAAAGTATTACAGTTTTGAATCGATTGCAACTAAACAATGTTGCTGTTACACACACACAAAGTGTAAGTATACTGTTGTGAGTCACAAAAGTGACGATTCCATCAAAACTGCATACAATAATCAATGCAAATAACTGCAATTTAAAAAAATCTTTTTCATTTCTACTTGGTTCATTTTTTTCAAAATTTTGGAAGCAGTAAGTCGAATGCACATTAACATTAAGAATTTTTCCCTAAAGTTCAAAAATAAAAATTACATCAGCGTCTTTTTAAAAAATAGTAATAATTTCTACCTTCTTAATTTTCAAATATTTACGATTGTCGAATCATGTAATTTAGAAATTAAGATGGTAGACATAATTTTGTTTTGTGTACTAAAATATTCATGAAAAGATTTTCGTATAAATACTTTAGAAGCGAGACACATGACGAAAATATAATCATTCTTCACATTAAATCAATAATTTCTAACTCGAGCATTACGCATAAGGTAGTATACATGAAGTATTGAAGCTTATGTGTATAGGTTTAACATTTCCTGCACTCAGGATCTTCAAAGCTTCCCGAGATGATGCGTGTCATGCATGTATACTTTTGATACATTTAAAAAAATGTTATAAACTTTCAACAATTAGGTAACTAAAAATAAAAATATTTTTTCTCCAAGATCTAATACGATTAATTTTATTTAAAATTTCAGTTAATTTTTTATAGAACTCTTTGTTATGTAAAATTTAAATTACTGTTTATTTTGCAAAAACTCAAAATTCATTGACCTTCCATATTACGTAAACTTTGCAAGAAACGGTTAATTTCAATAGTTAATGTTTATCTTACAAATTTATGATTACTGAAAAAGAATTATTAGCTATTATACTTGATTTAAGAATGTAAATACTGATTTTCATTAAATTACATCTTGTTTAAAATTACAGTAAAAAAATGTAATTAAACGATTATTATATATATAGAAATTATTACATATTGTTATAAAAAGCATTAAAATTCTATTATTTAATTTAATATAAAAACATTCATATTTTTACTGGTTTTTATTATAAATTAAGTAAAAATAGAAATTGTTATAAATGCATCAAATACTTTCAATACAATGACTTTTTTATATGCCGCTCGATAATACCCTATTGTCTTCTTTTTATAATGCAACAAATTCAATCAGTTTATATTGTTTAAACTTTGCTTTAGCAAGGATTGTCTACTATGATCTTGACGCTTGTGTGACTAACGATATTACTTCAAGTTTTCATATCCATGCACGGGTCTTTACTCTTAAAAGGAATGTTAGTGATAATTTAAGCTGACTTACATTATTGTATGGTTTATATTTTAAATATAATAATTAATTTTACTAAAGTAAACATTTGTTCCGAGATCTTTCCTATGTCTATTATCTAGTTACAAAGGGACCTTGGCCTTCAACTTCGTGACAACAAAATCTATTGTCAATTTAATCCTTACAGTGCAATTTTTAACATCAATAAGCCAATTTGTCCTAATATCGCCTGACCACATTCGGATGTTTCTACTAACTAAAATTATGTCGGCAATAATTGTAATTATATTATCATTTATCATTATATGTTATTCCATTACCAGACTACGTCTTACTGACTATTTCTATACTCATTTATAAATAACAAAAATTTTAATGAATTCCAGCTTAATTATACTTTATGAGAATTCCTTATCATAACGATATTCTAATTGAGTTGACAATCACTTTCTGCATAATAAAAGTGTTTTGTCTCAACATAAGTAATAATAACACATGACGATTATTACTACGCTATCTATAACAATATAAAATATAATCAATTTATTTTTAATAATAGGACGAGATGTAGTAGTTGCTCGTAGGTAAATATGTGAATAATTAAAGGTGTTTTTGGTTTGCCTTTAACGAGTTTTTTTACTGTTGAAAAGTAAAATTTTTCCCAACGTTTCGTTGCATTGTAACAAACGTCTTTAAATGTGTGGCTAAATAATGTTAGTCTTGAGTGCTCTAAATTATGATGCTTATATAAATTTCTGACCACTACCTCTACGGATGTAGAGATTATTTAGCCACCTCTTTGAAGTTTGTTACATTATAAACGAAACATTGGACAAAATTTTACTTTTCAACAGTTAAAAAGCTTAGAAGCGAATCAAAAACATCTTTATTAATTTACTAATGTTACAATATATCATATAACAATCATATGAAGAACAATTTTTCTGTTAATATTTTAAAATACTATTTTTATTAGATATTATGGTTTTATTTATTTATATTTATATCTTGTCATTTATATCTTATTTATATCTATATATTATTTATTTATACTTATATCTTATATATCATTTAAGTGTAAAAAATAAGTTATAACAAAAATGAACGGAAATAAGACCAAAACAATAGTTGTGACACAATCTAGAACATATTTTTATACAATTTCAAGAAAATATTTTAAAAACATCTTTTTGTCTTCATAGCGGGAAGTCATACATGAATTTTACATCATATACATTTAAAAATTATACGTAAAAAATAATGTAAGACTGTTTAAATAAAAGTTATAATATAATAATTACTGGTTTATTGGCATTATTGCAATACATTGTTTTGTAATTAAAAAATCTTTTTATCGGTTGCACATGTGTATTCAATATCGAAATTTGACAATGATTTAGATTCGGAATTAACATTTTTTCTGAATCATAAATCTTAACTTAAATTGGTAATTAAATGAAAGTCCTTCATTTTATGTAGAAAAAGTTCACAAATCAATTTTAATAGAGATGTGAAGGATATATAACTTTATTCATTGCCATTCACAAATATATACAGTGTTGTTAGACAGAAGAAGATAGAATTCAAAATTTCTTTTGTTAAATTATCTACGAATCAAGGAAAATACTAACAAATACGTTAATATAATGTATAACGTACTATAGTGATTCAAAATATAAGAACTAACAATAAGAAGAAATAGTTATAATTAAAAATAACAATATCAGATAAAGGAAAAATAATAAATATAAAATTAAATTTAATAAAAATGAAATTATTTGTATTAAATTTCTTGAAATCAAAATACAAAAGCTACTAACAACAAAGTTACGAATTATTAGTTATTTATTAAAATATTTTTTTTTTAAATTATTGAACGATACTCCATAAGTGTAAGAGTAAATACTGCTTAACAAACGCTTAACCTAAACTATACCCACATACCCATTCTTGTAGAAATAATATATGGTTATAGATATTATTAAGGTGGTGTATCTCATAGTTTGTTTGTATAAAGAAATCAAGAGTTCTGGATGTAAAGGGAAGCAATAACGATTAATATTTTTGTACGACGATATAAATACGTATTAAAACATCATTGTTTGCTTTGGATTGATATATTGATACACAAATTAAACATCCATTTAAAAGTACAATATTTTGACTACTTGAATCTCTTTTTTTGGTACCTTGTATACTTTCTAGAGAAAAAGAAAATTTTCAATAATTATTTTCTAGATAATTGGTTAGACACTAAATATTGAGTATAAAATTCAAAAACTATTTAAAACATGAAAAATCTTGCAAATTTTCTTCAATTTTATCAGAAATGTTTAAGTTTCGAAAACTAGCTTAACTTAAGGTAAAAGTAAAAATAGTTTATGAATTGGTAATTATTTTCTGAAGTTTTTCGTAAGTATCGATGAATTCAAGGATCGTCTCAGTTATTCGGCTTTCATACTCTTTGTCTTTCTCCATCAGTTGAAAGATGTAGTCGTTGTTAGCTCTTATAATGAACTTTTTGTACAAATCCTCGGGATCCTTGCCGTACTCGTCGAAGACCTCTTTGCTCAGTAAGATGACAGGGTAGCAGATGATAGCTTGCAGCTGGGCGGCGAGCCTCGCCTCCTCGTACTCGCGATGCAGCTGATCTCGGTCCGAGCCTTCGAGATCAATGCCGCAACGGCTGAGGGTCTCGGTGAGCTCCTCCCAGTAGGCCCCGAGCACGAGGATCTCCTCATGGCTCCTGATCGCCTTCGTAGTGCTCAAGTAGATAAGTTGGGCGAAGTCAAGCATGCGAGGGGCGTAGCGTACCAGCTGGTAGTCGACGAGGAGGCAAGCGGGCGTCTCGGGCCCTGGAGCCGCTGTGAACATGACGTTGTTGGGCCAGCCGTCCCCGTGGCAGAGGACGCACTGCTCGCGGCGCCCTTGCAGCACATAAGCAATGACGCGCTCGAGGGCCGCAGGCATGGCGTCGAAGGAACGGCCGTTCCGGCGCGCCACCTCCTCAACGAAGGTCTGGTGAACTCCTATCCCGTACTTCTGCATCGTCCCCCCGAATATCTGCTCGGAGCAGGCGCGCGGGTAAAGCTCATTGAGGGGTCGACCCAGCTGGAGCTCCGCGACCTTGGAAGCCGCGTGGAGTCGGGCTAGAGCGCGCGCAGCTGAGCTGAGAACCCTGCCCTCGAGCAGCCGACTCTGGGGCATGGTGTAGCCCTGGAGGCGCAGGTCCTCCAAGACGATCAACTCGCCGTTCGCGAAGTAGCAGCGTGGCGCCCAGGTCGAGACGCCCTTGCCTGAGACCGCTTTCATCAGCTGGGGCATTACTTCGTTGAAGAAGGCAGCCTCGTGATCGAAAATCTGGTTCTGTTCCATGAAATCAGCCAGCCTCTTCGAGTCGCTTGGCGGCGATTTTATGAAAAAGTTTAGCTTTAGCGGTTCGTTGCTTTTAATTGGCCATCTGACACTTATTTCAAGCTTCTGGTGCGTGCCGAGGAAACCGACTTTGTACTGGTAGAAGGGCTCCAAGCGGTACCCCAGAACCTCGATTCTTTCGTCGCCGCCACAGGCACGAATTGCAATTGTTTTCACTGTCGCTTTATCTATGATTTCACTATCCATAGGCATCTTTGCAGTTTCAAATGAGTCTATTTTAAGAAACGGTTTTACGTTTGCACTCTCCTGACCTTTCGCAAGTTCCTCTACCCGTACAAGTTTTCATGGAAATCGTCCTGGACATTTAATGCCTAGAATACATTTTATAGTTAAAAGTATTGTGTGGAAAGACACTAGTCAAATAATATTAACACGACTATATGACAAAACTGATAAGAAGAGATCACTAGGCCCGTGAAAAGTATATAAACGTTTAACTCGCAGCTGCGCGTGATACTGAAGTAATGCGTACAAGCAAATCTTTTAAAGCATTCACGCGCTCTCTGACTCAGGTAGCTCATGTATTCGATACTTTTACTCTCATCTATGAGAGAAAAATACTATGTTTGGGTGTCACGCTTGATCGATTGCTGCAAGATCTGATTGATGGATATGTCTTGCGATTAAAACTCGTTGCCTTCATAACAGTACCGCAAATTTCATAGTCAATATATTTAAAGTAATTGGTAAACTGAATTTAAAATGAAGATAAATATATTCAAAAATCACATTAATATATATTTAATTTCAATTGTTAAAGATTCTTTATCACTAATTTTATTACTTTACGTTCTAAATCTATCTTTCTTATCATAGATAATTATGTTCAATGCTTGATATTTAAACTTTAATACAAAATATTAAAGTAGTATAAGTATAAGAGTTTCCTCTTACACATATAAACATAAATTAAAATTTTGAAATTTGATCGTATTTCAAAATCGTATTTAGAATTAAAAAATTATCAAAATCATAAGCTAACGAGATACTGATGTATTTATATAAAATATTTTTGTGTTATTTTTAAAAAATTAATTTAAATTCAATTTTTCGAGACGCAATAAAACTTATTTTCTAACTTTACTGCTTATACAAGTATATGTGCAAATCTGTAATTGAAATTATACTTTAAATTTCTATTGTAAAAAGAATTACTTAATAATCCCTAGCGTAGCTTTTACTAATACAAATTACGTTCAGAAATATTAAATTTAAAAAATGTTTTTTTTACTGAACCTAGTTACTTAAACTAATTAGTTAATACCAGATATAAAATGCTTGGAAGGTGACGTACTTTTTTTCCTTCATGCACTTTATATGTAGCAGAACAAATTTGTAAATAAAAATTGAAATTTTTTATTTTGAATATCATAAAAAATGTAGTTGAAAATGCAGAGATTTACGCAAAAATCTGTAAATCATTCTATAAATTTGAATTTCGGTTGTAACTTTGCTTTTTATTAATCCAGAATATAAAATATAAAAATTCTTTTTTTATAAAAAAAATAATATAAATTAATCAAGTATAAATTAATAAAATAAATTATAAATATACTGCGATTCGTTATTTAATACCTATTAAGTGAAAGTGTGACCTTTTCTTTATATTTCTTGTGTAAATATTTTTTTCAAAAGTTTTCTAATAGTTTTTCATGGTTGATAAGTTTTCTTTAAAAGAAACTACATCGTCACGTCCCTATGTATCCCAAATTGTGAGTAGTAGGATTAACTTTCTCCTTCACGTTTACTTCACATAGTGAAGTAAATCACTGTCAGGTAATATATGCTTGACCCAGTAATCTTACTAGATGATTTATTAATTTATTATTTATTTAAAAATAAATATAAAAGAAATATGAATCAATTCATTTAATACAAGAAAGATTTGCATGACACTCATAGCGTAAATTATATTACTCCCATTTTAATTTAACCTTTCTTTTTTATGTCAATAAAATCCAACGCTATAGATATTTATATGCATACTGTGATTATGAATCCATATAAAAGTTAAAGTTATTACGTATATAAAGTATTAAGCTAAATTATATTAAAAACGAATAATAATTTTTTGAAGTTGTATTATGTAATTTAGAAAAATACAAAAATACATCTATATTGATAAACACGTGTATTATTATAATAAAGTTTTATATTAGAACTTTTACTGAAATATAGAAACATTCTCTAAAGTTTTGTAATATTTATTGTTTAATTTCATGTAATTTTGAATCGGTGGTTATTTTATTACAAGTATATTAATTTATTTGCAAATATTTGAATTTTATAGTCCATCCAACTCCTCTCAGTAACGTTAATGTTATGATTGCTATACTTCTTTAAATATTATTTTGTATTCTAATTTTTATTTTTCTAAACCTCTTTAAATAATAATTTATGGATACAATAATATTATTAATTTACACGTATTTAAAGCTTTTAAAGTATAAATTCCATTAAATGTAAATAATTGTTATTTTAATTAATGCAGATATAAAGTAGATGTGTGCTCTCTAAATTTAACAAATTCTACATTAAATTTATTAAAATATAATGATAGTATAAACAACATTTTCTATGTAAACTAAATAATAATTTATATTTTAACGTTTTTATTGTTTCGGTATTTGCTTATGAATAATAATTTTAAAGAAAATATTTTCTTTAAGATATAATAATTAGTAATCTTTAAAGTTATTATAGTTAATGAATGTTATAATTATTGATTAATTGATTAAAAATACATTAAAAATTACATTAAGATTAAAAATACATTAATATTATTAGCAAAATAATGAACGATAAAACAATAATCGCCAGAAAATATTAAAGATAAGATATTCTAATTTAAATAAATATTTGTTTATAGATACATCTTTATGTAGGTCTGGGGAAACTATCTAGTTTCAACGATACGTCAACTAACTCGTTTACTAAGTTCTTCAACCTTTGTCTATACAGAGGATCCTTAGACATGATTTTATCAACAAAACGTTTTCTGTCTACAAAATAATAAATTTCGTAAGTGTCGGAGTTGTCAAAAATTTTAGAAGCATATTCAGAATCCATAAGCACAGTGGGAAAAAAAAGTGTAGCTGTGATTAAAGCTGGAACTCTTTGTTCTTCTGCACCCTGCAGCACTTCCTCGAAACAAGGCACATTGCCCTTGTATTCATTCTCAACCAAGCATTTCTTTAAATTCATATAATAGTATTCAAGCATGCATTGCTCATACTTCTCTCTAAATTCCTTCGTTGTAGTAAGATAGAGAAGTTGCATGAGATCCTGTCCCAGAGGCCCGTAGCGAATCGCCTGGAAGTCGAGTAGACAGCAATGATCATCTCTATCGAAGATAATGTTGTTGCTCCAAAGATCACCGTGAGCTATAACGTTGCGTTTGTTCATGGAGATCTTACTAATGTCAAAAAGACGTTCGCCCGCACGAAGAATCTGACTTGAGTCACGACCTAAATCTTTAGCTAGCGAAACAGCAAAATCCATTGCGGTCATGTACCAGAGATAGTTGCGGCCAGACTGTATGAACTCTGATTCCTGTAGAATTTCCGGGCACAATTCGTTTAATGGTTTTCCTATAATTACGTTTAGATGTACTAATATGATTCTTATTAGTCCTTAGAAAAGATTTTATAACAAACCATTTAATCGTTCCTCAGCCAATAGGGATGAAGCATGAAATCGGGCGATACATGCCACTGCAGCCCTCGCTGTCCTCTCATCAAAGAATTTATCCCTGCTTGAAAATCCTCTGCATTTCATGTTCTCTAAAACGATCGTATCCTTTTTAATAAAATAACACTTAGGAAGCCAGTCATCTCCTTTAAAATTCTGAATCATGAGTGGTACAAAATGCTGAAAGAAGCCAACCTCCTTATCAAATACCCTTTTTTCTTTAATAAAAGTTGATTGGGTTGGAACATGATAAGGAATAGTTTTCACGAAGAAGCTATATTTTTTGCATTCGGTGCATCCTATCTCCTTAGCTACCACAACAAGGCGTAAATGTGAGCCTAAAAATCCGAGCTTCTTGTCTGAGTAAGGATGAAGCTGGTAATCTACAACTTCTGTGTTAAATTGTAGGACTTGTGAAACTATATTTTTCACTTCCTCTCGCGTGAGAGTTTTTCTTAACAGATCATTAAATGAAAGCTGATCTGTAATTAATGTTGCTTTCTTGTCATTAATAATGCACATGTTTAAATCACTTATTTTAGGATCTTTGTATTCTGTCTGATCTGACATTCTGATAATTAAAAATTGTTGTTACGTAACAGTTGCACTACGCTGTAGATCTGTTTCCCGAGAATAGCTTTTAATTTTGATTTATTTGTTAAGAAATGGTATCTTTTTGTGCTTTTCAATATGAAGTAAATTTGATATATCTCAGGATCGAGTTATCAATTAAATGCTTTTATACACGCTTGGCTTTGATAATCTTGCTACATACATTGTTTGCATTGTTTGTATATTTTGTGCGATATGCGCCAGATCGTATCTTTAATTAAACATTATACATAAAGATTTCTATTCGTTAACAGCAAATAAAAATTTTTTAAATAATTTAAGTGCATCAAAGAAATATGATAATTAAATAACAATAATCTGTATAATACAATTCATGTAAATAAATCAAATAACAAGTACGATTCATAAAAAAATAAATATATTCATAAGATATATGTTAGTATAAATTTTTTAACGTTATTTGTAGAATAATTCGAGAGATAGATTTTCTTTCAGAAATATTTTTGATATTTAATAATTTAATATTGTTTATATATAACATACTTTTATGTTCTTAAATTATATTTTTATGTACTATACATATTTATATTTATTAATTCTTGACAAATAACCATCACTTGTTCAGTTCCCGAATCATAAATTGGGATTTGTTTTCATAGGTGATAAAAAAGTGTATATATAACTAAATTAATTTATTATTTTATGTAGGCCGAGGAATGTCTTTCACTTTAAGAGACATTTCGGCTAACTCATATACTACTTCTTTAAATCTTTTCTCGTACTCTATATCATGTAATACAGCTTTATCATAGAAAGGTCGCCTGTCGCGAAAGAAATAATTTTCGTGCACCTCCGGACCAATCATAATTTTTTTCCATGTATTGCCAACCATTAACATCGTCGGAAGGTTAATGGCAGCTGCAATTAAAGCAGGGAATCTTTGCTCTTTAACGCCTTGTATGACTTCCTCCAAGTTTGGCACATCACCTGTGTAATCGTTTATTAATAAACATTCATTTAATTTTACATAATAGTGCTCCAGAATTCGCTGCTCATGTTTTTCTCGAAATGCCCTTGTAGTTGTCAAATAAAGGAGTTGCATTAAATCCTGACCTGGAGGTGCGTAACGTATAAGTTGGAAATCTACCAGTTTGCAATGGTCCTTATCGTCAAATAGAAAGTTGTTGCTCCATAAATCACCGTGAACTACTACGTTGCGCTTGTTTTTAGAAGGCTGAGCTATGTCGAAGACGCGATCGCTGACTCGACGAATTGCTTGTTCATTCAAACCGAGATCCTTTGCTACTGAGATTATTAAGTTAACGGCTGTGGTGTACCAAGCATAGTTGCGGTCAGTTTTATTGTATTCTGATTCTATAACAATATCAGGAAAGAGTTCGTTCAATGGTTTTCCTGAAATTTATACAGTAAATGAAATTTATGTTAATAAAGAATTACTTGATAAAATGTAAAATTCAAAGTTAAAATTTTTTAAACATATTTGCTTAAATTCCATATTTGATATAAAGTTCAAAGAATATATGTTATTTTGTTTCATAAAACTATTAATGAATAAAATGAATAAGAGCAATAACCATTTAATCGTTGTTCAGCCATGAAAGAAGAAGCATGAAATCGAGCTAGACAAGCGACAGCTGCGATAGTAGCTTTTTCGTCGAAAAGCTTATATCTATTTGAGAAACCCTTACACTTCATATCTTCAAACACGATTGCATTTTTTTTGACTAAGTGACATTGAGGTGACCAAGTTTCCCCCTTAAAATCTTTTGTCATAATCGGCAAGAGGAATTGTAAAAACGCTACTTCTTTACGAAATGCCCCTTTCTCTTCGATGTAAGCAACTTGACTCGGAATGTTATAAGGTATTGTTTTTAGGAATAAACTTAACTCGCTGAGTTTGTCACTTTCGGGTGTTTTAATTATTAAAATTAATTTTAGTTGAGAGCTCAAGGAACCAATACTTTCTTCGGAATATGGTTCGATGCGATAGTCAACTAGTTTTGTATAAGATGATATAGAAGATTTTAAACAATTGACCAATTCTTTACGAGTAAATACATTTTGGTAAGTATTATTTAAATATAGCTGAAAATCACCGATTGGCATTATTAAAACACTAAATGTACCTTCGATACTCCATAATTTTTTAGCGATGGCTTTTATATTCGATGCTATAATTCCTTTATCGTGAGATACAAAATACTTGCATATAAATTACTTAAGAAATATTTTTAAGAATAATGGCATAAACTTTTGATAAGATGATAAACCGAGACTTATACACATCAGTTTCTAAAGTCTGTAAAAATTCATCTTAAACAATGGAAACAGAAAATAAAATTCTATCACGATAAACGTGTAATAACAGTCAGCATAATAATGTATTCATGTACAGAACATTTTAAAAATTCGAAGTTGTAAAAACTTAACGCAATACATTTCGCTAAAATCTACTAAGCATTTAGGTGAAACGAAACTCTTTACCTCGATAAGAAGCTTATCTTGGTATTTTACGGTATCTCTTCAAGTTCTTTGTCTTTCGATTTAAATAATTCATTCTCGCTAATTTTCATTATTATATTGATAAATTTTAAAGCGAGTCGACGATTGTAGCGGACTTTAAAAGGTATTATTTTTATTTATCTCTTTATGCATTCATTGCGACGTTTTTACATTAATGCAACTTTGATAGTAGATGCTGCAAATAATGGTAGTTGATGGTAGTTGAATAACTATGTCACATACAGATCATACACCTAGCCATTTCTGTGAAATATCACCACGTGCTTTACGATATTTGTATAAGTAAATATACATACATAAATATACTTTAATTTAATTGGTCCTTAATTTTTGCAATAATTGTAATACTATTTTGGAAATTATCGAAATAAATCGATAAATATCATTAACTACTATTTTTTTAATATTTCTGGTAGAAAAAATAGGCAATTCTTAAATAAATTTTTTAATTTTAATTACCGCTCAACAATCTGTTCTCAAAATTTAATATGATTCATAATTGAAATTAAGCTTTAAATTATATTATATCTATTTTATATATATTACGCGTGTGCAGAATTCACTTGCATCTGTCTCGCAGTATTCTCCCAAATTGTGCAGTAAAACCAACCACTATTTATAAACTAAATATACACGATAGCAAATATTATAACAATAGTATAACAATTGGAAGAACCCTTTGCACAGTTTTAATAAAGAATTTTTCTAAAGGTAATAAAATAACTAACTTAAACTTACTATTATAAAGCCACCTTTACTTTCTACCAGGGTATGCAAACGATTTATTTATTTAATTTTCTATTTTTATAAATTGCAATACAAAGATAAAAATGAAAACAAATCATTGAACTTAATAAAATTAAATTGTGAAAAATAAAAATATTTTCAGTGTGCAGAGGAAAACCAGCATTTCAAAAAATGAAATTGAGAACTCGTTTGTCAAAAAAGTAAATTATTTAGAAAACGACAAACAAACTAATATAAAAAGAATCATTTTAAAAATATCGCATAAGTGGAATTTCGGATTCTCATAAGATATAATTTCAACAACAGAATTATTAAATTATTTTTATTCAAAAATATAAAACAACGCAAAAATTAAATTCAATGTTCATATAATGCCTTATATATTCACATATGCCTTATATGGTGGTTTACAATTATGGCGCATTACAAAAATAAAGGTGTCAATTTAAAAAAAAATTTATCTACAAAAATTTACTTTAAATTTAATGTGGGATTTATGTAATCTTTTATTCGTTCAAACTCTTTTAAATTAAAATCTACATTTCTTTTCTCTTGTCGACCTCTATACCATATTATCTTTCAATGAGTCAAATCGAATTTCTAATATACCTAATAAGCATTAATTTATAAGGTCATTTTATTCGCTTTACAAAATAGTTCAAAATCTGTGTAAACTAAATGTTAACTGTGTTATCTGTGTGTGTTATTGTCGATCGTTGGTTAAAATAATTTTCATACTATTCCAAGTTTGGGGTCTAATAATTACTTAGCACAATAATCACGCAAGTTATACATCTGCATTAGTAGCCAAATCGATTTTCATCGTACCAGCAAATATCCGGCTATTTATAATAATAAGAATCGATTATTATCAAATATAATATTTGATATTTACAGCTCGTAGTATACAACAAAATGTAACGTTTCATTTGAAATTAATTTAAGTTACAGTTAAATATAAATATGATTAAGTACCTAATATGCAGTTTTTAAGTTCAAAAGAATCATGCCTAATTATACTTATAGAAATATATTTTATAAAGATTGAAATGATTCATATAACTTAACGGTGTTATTCATTATATTCTTACATTTTATAGTTAAAAATAATGTTATGTTAAAATATGCTGGTTAAATGAATACTTTTCTTATTCTAAGATTTTCAAATACACAACAATTTTTAAAACT
The DNA here is from genome assembly GCA_018906755.1 of Sycophaga agraensis. Taxonomy (NCBI): domain Eukaryota; kingdom Metazoa; phylum Arthropoda; class Insecta; order Hymenoptera; family Pteromalidae; genus Sycophaga; species Sycophaga agraensis. Next base: position 2,227,752 of record JACCIE010000013.1, read on the forward strand.
ATTCTTATCAATACCTGCTACAGTTGTAATCAAATACAGGCGTAAAACTTTTTTGTGATGATTCCAAGCAGCTTTTTTTCTTATACTATCAAGGATTTACAGTAATAAAAATTAAGTATAAGTAAGACTATAATCCGATTGTTTAAACAATCTCAAGATTGTTTCCTATAAATAGAGCTTATATGCCAATAAAAAAGTCACTTTTTTATATTAAATATCAATATTTGTATTCATCTAAGAATATAATGCATTTGTAATTCAGTTAAATGTGGTTCAATTTTTAACTATATTTTATATAATTAATTTTTATTAATTATATTTTATATTAATATTTTTATTAATTTTTAAACTATTAATTTTTAAATGATAAGTCTAGTAAAATTCATAATTAATGTATTATTTTTACTAATCTGAATTGGAAGTCATTCTTCAAGATTTTTATTTTCTATTATATCTTTGACGAGTAGTAAGAAGCTATGATGGTAGAGGATCAGACGTAGTACATATTATATTCTTCGCCGACGAGGGTGAATATTTCGTCTCAGGGTTGCCTTAAACGCGCTCCCTGTGGAGAAAGCTGCGCAATCTTATATAGTAACTTGGACTATGTCCAGGCACTTGCAGGAAATATCAGAAAACGTTCTTTGGCACCTAGCACTGATAACTACAATGCTCCGCTTTGCCACATATCAACAAATGCCTACTATTTAAACATAAAATAAATTAAAATTACTAAAAAAAGCTTTTTTATAATTATATTTTATACGCATTATTATTTTCATTACTAAGCTGCTTTTATGCTTTAGACAACTTAATTGTCATAAATATATTTTAATAAAATAAAAAATGTATTTTTACAACCAATTAATAAATTTATTGATACATGATTGCAAACAGTATACTATCGAAAGTTTTATGAATTTCAGTTAAAAAGGCTTGATCGAATAGTAAAATCAAAATATTACTTGTTGAAAAATAGTGCAGATTTGTACTTACTTTATTGTTCAATAAACCATTTTCAGAAACTTTTTAATGATTCTATTTATAACTACAATCAAGAATTTAAATTTAAATTTTTGTTAAGATTCCTGAACTCGATTATAACTAGGAATATTTTTAAATTTATCTCATCTATTATTTGGTTAAAATAAAGGAAATTATAGAGCCATTTTAAAAACAATAGTTTATTTAATATCATTTATAATTATATTTTTTTGCAGAAAAATTGTTTTATAAATAGGGCTGTAGATTTGCATCTAATTTTGAACAAACAATAGTGAAAAGTTTTGAAATATTTCTGTTCATAATTGAGTTAAGGAAACTTGAGTAAAAATTAATTTTAAGCTTTTAGATGTAATTATGAATAAAATTATTTGGGAGTTGTAAAAAAATGTAGGAAATAAAAGTCACTGATATTTAACATGAAAATTTATTTAAAAGTTTAATGCTGATGAGGTTGAACAGTTACCAACCACTTGGGTAGTACATCCTCTTTACTATAATTTACATTACAAGATACTAGTATATAATTATTATTATAATGAATGAGCCATAATTACTAAATTTTATTTTAGCGCTATTCGTGGAAAAATATCTATTTTAAATAATTTAAAATAAGAAATGTATATATGTCATGATTAATTTAAATCCTCGTTTAAATCACATTGCTCGAAAGTTGAATATAGACTACTTGTCTAAAACTGAATTTACTAGGGTTGGATGTATATTTATATAAATTTTATACTTCAGTAATATAAGTATGAATACAAAATTCTTTAAAGATAAAAAAATGTACACAAATAATATTGTTAAATTTTTTACGTCATCAGTAAGGAGAGTGTCTATATTATATACAGACATACAGATCAACAGTCATTCAGCGGAATTCAGGAACTTGGATCACAATTCACAAATTTCTTTTATTCTGTCTTATTCTTTCGTTGCAAGTTCGGTGGCAGTGTAGTGGTGTAGTATTCACTTCAAAACGGTTTCATAGATCTCTTAGACGTCACTACCTGTGCATATGACCCGTCCCGGTACGTCCCGGGACCCCGTCTCCCGGTCCAATATACTCCGATCTCGAACTCTCGTCTCCCGCCGATCCCTGTACAGCCTAAAGTCTACACGCGCGTATGCAGGGTTGACTCGTTAAGGGTACTGCAGAGTGCAGGGTACTGTTTTAGTTCTTGCGTCTATGTATCGCGTAGCCCGCGCGAGGGAAATAAGCATAGAGTGTAGCGACAAAATTATACGAAGGACGCGAGGAAAAACCAAAAGTCGCATGAGATTAACTCTATAAATCCAAGTAGAGATGAACGATCGTTTTGTTTTACTCCTTTCATAAGACAGCCTCTCTTGTGTTTTGGTCTCGCGGCATTTTAATTATTACAATATTTGCTAATGAGCTGGTGAAGAAAAAGAAAAAAGTTGCCTTACATTATATTAACAATCTATTAAGAGTTTTTTTACGCCATTACACGCTTCGCTGGTTCGAACGTGTAAATATACTAAGATTTAGGTAAAAATTCGCGTAGCTCTAGGTTAAAATATTTCCTAACCTCCCGATTCACCATGGCGTTAAACCCTTCGTATGAGGCCATCGGCAAAGGTTTCGTCCAGCAATATTATGCGATGTTTGACGACCCGGCCCAACGACCCAACCTAATTAATATGTACAACGTAAGTTATACATCAATTTATATTTTACAAATCTTTTGATCAAAACCATTGTACGCTTACCTTCGAGGATAAAATATCTAAAAATATAATTTTTCAGACGGAGACATCTTTCATGACGTTCGAAGGTCTGCAAATTCAAGGGTCCATAAAAATCATGGAAAAACTTACTGTGAGTATGTAGTAATATTTAGTTAATCGAAAAAATTATTTGACTACACATGCATGCACGCACACAATCAAATATATTTACTGCATGATAAGTCGAATAGGTATGAAAAATAAAAATTTTGTTACTGTGGTTTTATTGAAATATTTTGTGATTTAATGAGATCTTGCCAAAAAAATTCTAAATTAGTTATAAATCTAGGTATACTTAGATGGATTTTATCAATATTCATTTGGACTTTAAACTATACATCTGGTTTAATTTCTATATTCTAATAAGAAATATCATATCTGTTGAAAACTAAACATGAATAAACTTACTTTAATTAAAAAATTACTGGATAAATGAAACCTAATTGAAATATAGACACGTACTTATAGTCTTTCAAAGAATTAAATTAAAAGAATTTTCTTAAAATCAATATCAGTTAAAAACTGATTTATAGTAATTTAATGAATAATTTGTCAATTAACATTTATATTTATTTTTCAGAGTTTGTCTTTTCAAAAAATTAATCGAATAATAACAGCTATCGATTCTCAACCTACATTTGATGGTGGTGTACTCATCAATGTATTAGGAAGGTTGCAGGTAAATTAAAAACTATTATTAAACTTTTTATAATTTTAAATTATTATTGAGGAACATCCAATTACAAACTTGTGGTTCACTTAAACAAAATAAAATATTCTTTCAAAGATAAATTTATAATAATTTAAAAAATGATGCCTCCTGATCAATTAAAACCTGACTAAAAAACTGTAGTCATTGATATAGTGCTTAATGCATAAAATTCTGGGTGTCCCTCATATATTTTAATGACTATACCTTGATAAACGAAATAGAAGATTTATGGGAGATTGTATCACAGAAACTTGCATAAAGCCTTTTCTTTTCTATTTAAAATTTTAATATTTTGAAGTCAATTGAAGACTATGCAAATAGTTTGTTTGACATTTGTTTTATGTTAAGTACATGTTAAGCTAATGATAAGTGTCCGGCTACTATCTCTCTTTAAATCTACAACTATAATGGAAAATTCAGTAATCCTTTATGGTTGGGCAGACTGATGATGATCAGCCTCATGCGTACATCCAGACATTTGTCCTGACGCCTATTGGCATCAGCTTTTTCGTGCAGCACGACATCTTTAGACTCGCGCTGCACGATACTGTATAGACGTCTACAAACGATCGTCAGCCTACCTTCATTGTGGTAAAACCCACTCCACTAAATTTCTCTACAAACGGTTTTGTTTTATGTTACATCACATGCCTGGCTTGGTTTTTTATCCAATGCTGTACTCAGAAAAAAATATTTTTTCGTAAACTGATCTTATTATAATTAGAAATTGAATTTAATAGAAATACTGTTACAAAATATTTTGGTATGTATAACAGCTATTGTTTATTAAAATGAATTTCTTTTTCCCTTGAGCTACAAAATATGTACGAGCATGGTACTAATCATACTAATATTATTGCATAAAATAAATAAATTTTGTCCTTTTATTTTAATATAAATAAAACTTTAAATTTGCACTATATGTAATTAAAGTAAAACACATTAATTATAATTAAATCATGAGCCTCAGAAAAGCACACAATAAGGCCTAAAATGCTGAAAACTGTCTAACAGTATTTTTGTTTATATTTTTAAACAAATCTGTAAACAGCAGGAAGCATGAAAATTAAAAAATATTTTACGACCCTTTTAGTATGACTTACATTATATTTACTACTCTAACTGTACTTCACCCACAAAATATATTTTAACTGCGATCTTGGAAATAAAAAAATTGTTTTATTTAAGTAATCAAAAATATAATTTTATATTTCAGGCAGACGAAGATCCACCACACGCCTTTTCACAAACGTTTGTGCTTAAACCGCTAGCAAATTCGTTTTATTGTCAGCACGACATCTTTCGTCTGGGTATCCACGATACCATATAAATGGCCATGAGTACTGACTTTAAGAGGTCAGTGGGTGAAGAAATCATTGTTGAAATAAATGAGGATAAGTGAGCTACTTTTTCATCGCAAAGAAAACATTTTTTTCAACACCAAGCCCAATGTTTATCCCTCTTTAGATATCACTGTTTTATACAAAGCTGTGTACAGTCAGCTAAAAGAGGATTTAAGAATAAATGAGTTTAATAATAATTAAGCTTGATTATTTTATACTTTTTCTTGTAAAATGTAAATCAAGAGGTAATTTAAAAAATTTTCTTCGCTTACTATAGTGAATTTTTCTAAATTAAAAGTATATTTTTAAATAAGGATAACAAAACTAAACAATTTTTATACAATAATTCAGTACAAAATTTGACAAAGATAGTGATCTCTCATAATAATAGCTTTATTTAAAATGTTATTCAGTACAATATATTATCACAAAAACATTACAGTAACTAAATGAAGGCCTTATTATTATTTGTATTTTATATACCTTAATGTTATGTAAGTTATAAATTGCCTCTCTTTTCTTGCTCCATTTCAATAGCTTCAAATAATGCTTGGAAGTTTCCAGCTCCAAAACCCTGGAAGAAATTGAAATTTTTATATAAATCTATGTTTACCTGTGTTTAAACATTATTAATAAAATATAATATTTTTTTCAAAAAAAATGATTTCATACTTTTTACTTTTATTTTAAAATATAATTAGATGAATTAAATAACACTCACGTTGTGATTGCGTCTTTGAATTACTTCAATAAAGAGTGTTGGTCTATCTTGCATATTTTTTGTAAAAATTTGCAGTAAATACCCTTCTTCATCATAATCTATAAGTATTTTTAGTTTTTGAAGAATTGATAAATCTTCAGTTACATTTACTTTACTAGCTTGCAGTTTGTTTCTTAACATTTCATAGTATGTATCTGGTACATCGAGAAATTCAACTCCTCTCATTCTCAAATTAGTTATCTGGATAATACGTATACAACCATTAAATTAATTTTTTTTCTGCATTCTGCTATGTTAAGCATTAAAATTTTTTTAATGTTGTACATAATAAAGAAGTGTCATTATCATTATTAGTTCATAAAGTCATTTTTAAAGTTTTCTTTTCTCGTTAAAATTCTAATACCATCAAAATAATTCATTGATTTTTAATATTATCCTTACATATTTCAATAAGAAAAAATAAAGTGATACATACGGCAGTTATAATATCATTTGTATTAAGGGCTATATGTTGTACCCCAGCACCACCATAATAATCAACATATTCTTGAATTTGAGAACGCTTTCTACCAGGTGCCGGTTCATTTATCGGCATTTTTACTGTTTCTTCCCAGTTTGTCATTACAATTGATCTCAAGGCTGAATAATCAGTATGCAATTGCGAATCATCAACGGACCAAAATCTGTGAAACTGCAGGAAATGTTCATACCTATGAAAAAATGAGTAAATGGCTTTTATTTCTAATTTAACAAATATTGTTAGTAAATTAGTAACAAGGTTAATTAAATCGACTTAATTAAAGTTTGACTTTTAATGATTTTATATTTTATCATAATCTTTTTTATGTTATAATTTGATTACCATTTAGCTACTGGTTCCATTTGTTGATCAGGTTGATTTCCAACGACGTGGTCAATAAATTCCAAACCAATAAGTGGTCTAGAAGTTACAATTTTGATCCAGTTATTTGCATAATTTTACTAACTTTAAAGAGAAAAACTATTTTAGATGAAACAATTTTTTATTACATCTGACGACTTACAAATGTTTTGTGATAGCATCTTCGCATTCTTTACGGTAACCGGGTAGGAAAAACCCCTTATATTTGGTTCTATCAACGAATGTGTGTAGCGTATCTCCATACTAAATAAAAGAAAGATTTTAATACATTTAATAAGTCAATAAGCAGTATTAATACTCACAGTTTGTATTGTTGCAAATCGAACAACACCGTAATCATCTTTTTCTTCCCATAGATCTCGCACAACTTTTGCGCCTCTATCTTTTGCAATCTACAATAATTTAATTAAATAATTAAATACTTCGTAATGATTAGATTGAATAAAGAATGAATGAATAGATTTTTTATTATAGATTTTTATCATAACTCAAAATTATTAAAAATACCTTAACGATCGTATCAATGTCATCTACATTAAAAGCGATATCACGGACTCCATCACCATGGCGAGAAAGGTGACTTGATATTTCCTTGTCATCAGGTTCATATGCTGATTCAAATACAAATACAATCTGTAAGTAATGTAATGTTTATGTAAAGAAACATAAATTTATTAAGTCTAAAATGATTTGAGATTAAGCATATTTAGAACTAAAACTAAATACAATCGTGGATTGTTTTCAATATAATATTGTCAAAAATTCTTTTTAATTCTATCATATTTCATATATTTTTTAAAACAATAAATTCATGTACAATAAATATCCGTATAAATAATGCGTGTAAATAACTGAATTTTATTATTGATATTATTTCCAATGTACATGTTTTATAAAATTGTACAAACGCACTGTTTGTATCTAACTACCTGATTTTGTATAACAGCGTGTGCTGCTCTTTTTCTTGAACCAGTCTCCAAACCACTGTAGCCCAATGGTTGAAATCCCATCCTAGCACAATAAAAACTAGCAGCCTAGTAATAAAAGCATAATTTTTAATTTTTTAAAATATTTTTAGCTTTTACAATTCGAAAGACAGGAATATAAAATGAAAAACAATGGTGTTAAAAAATTAAATGTTGTTTCACGTAAAGCATGAGTATGTCACGCAAATAATAAATTTGTTAATTTAAATCAATTTAAAGATTTTCTAATTTATGATAAATGCAAACATACATATTTGATACATAACTAAGAATAATTTAAGTTGTAATATTAAAGTTAATTTCATGTGTGATTAATTGGTAGAACTGAATAGCATAAAATGATCATAATATACTGAAATTTATGCTGGATTCTAATTCTTGCCACCTGGCAACATAATTACGAGCAGAAAGTGAACGTGTTTTATGCCCAGTGTTATGCTGAAGTAAAGCAAATGAATCTATGAAGCTAACGTCAAATTTTGTAAACATTCATGTGTTACATGAATTTAGGGTATAAAGAGAGTTATGAACTAAATTAACTAAGTAAATAATTAAATACATAATTAAATAGTTAATTAATTAATAACCTAAATAAATAAGAAAAATAAATAAGTATGCTGCCATTGTATACAGCAGAAAGTGATTATATAAATTATTACTTACTAATTTTTTTAGAATGATTTGAATAGCATATAGTTTGAAGTATTGGTATATAATAGTTTTATATTTGTGAATCGAGTTTTATCGAGTTTTCATAAGTCATAATCTAATAATATTTTCTGCAGATTTATAACTCACCTGTTTTGCATTTCCTACCCAAAATCTCAAATGATCAAAACTCAGAAATTTTCCTCCTATTGGCTAAATTATAATATTTTTGTTAATGAAATATTTAAAATTAGTTATAATAATAGCTGTGACAAATATTATCGTACTTACTTTAGCCCCTTTATCGGTATACGTTGTCTGTAAAATGCATAGAAGATAACCATAAGTTTTTAATTTAATATAACATGGTTACAAGTTTGTAACAATAAAAAAAGTAAAAAATTAGTTCTTTGACATGCCTTTCATGTTAGTCGCAAATTTCTTTTTTTAATTGCATATTATAATAAAAAAAATGAGTATACACTGATTATAGTTATTTTTCTACAAAATACATAGCATTTATTCTGCCTTGAATAAAAAATTTAACAATTGTTCTTAACTAAATGATTAAATAATATAATCTTAAATTCATATTGATTCTACTATCAAGTAATTAAAATTATTAAAACTTTTAATTCATAAAATAGAAATATTTGCTCGATTAATAAACTTGTGTCTCTTGCACCGGTCACTAATTGCCAAAATTTAATTAATAAATTTCTTCATTGTAGAATAAGTTACCATTATGCCTTGACAAGGTAAAGTTGGAGAATCGTCGAAACGGAGATGATGTCGCTTGAAATGTGGTTCTTGTTACCGATTTCTCGTTTAAATAAGCTCTAGCCTCCACCCAAAGACGAGACTGGATTGGTCGAGTCGTGGAGGCTGGTTTATATCTCCCGTACGAAGATCAACATAAATTTATCATTTTGCGCGTTACTTCGTTTAACCACTTATTTTTTGATGCTCCTAACCGATTGAAAGTTTCAAAGATATTCAGGACTACTAGTAGCAGTTGATGGAAACTCGCAATATAATATAATTTGCAAAAACTTAAAAAACCTCATATTGTGGGCTACCTTTTTGGAAACCAAAGAATGTCACCTCGATTTTCTGAAGCATAATTAACTTTTGTAATTTATTAAAAATAATATATGGCAAATGAGTTCACAAGTGCATTTTAAAAGGAAATAGTATGCATAGTAGTCCTGGAGCTTTCCTATACCATGCTTATCATATAGAATGTTATAACATTACTTTTTTACTATTGCATGCTATCATAATATGGGATCCGAAGCTTATGTAAAAAATATTTGGATATTTTTTTACGTATTCTTAATAAAGATAATTTAATTATTAAATTTACTATCTAAACATATTTTTCATGATTTTCATATAATTTATCTCATAGCAATAGAATGGTAAGAAATCATAATGTCGCTAGATCTCGTTTTTAATCTTGTTGTTAAATTACACGTTACATAAAATTGTTTTAAATATGTTACTAAGAATCGCATAGTTTATAAACGTGTAATAGTACACACGTTAAAAACAATGTTCATGAATTATTTTACGTTATTTTCTGTGATATTGTTTTCTGTTATAACTAAAATAAAATAAAAGAATGATTTTTAATTAAAAAACTTGTTTTAAACATCTAACATGTAAGTAGAAATCTAAAACAGTATTATACAAGATCATAGCTTTTAATGAAGAAAGCGTATTTCGTTAAATCATTCATAAGTTCAACATTTGTAGAAAAATTAATACGAAAAGAATCAATTACAGATCTTTCAAAATCCACTAAGTGCTTCCATGGCTCTTGTTCAATACGAAGGACTAAAACCTGTTAATTTCCATTGGTACAGATAAATACACAAATCAGAGGATGTAGGAATGCGACTGATTTCACTGAAGACGAAGATATGATAATCAACCGGTCAAACTGGGAGGCTCGCCTTGCTAGAAGCGGTTGTTATCATTGAAATTTTCTAATACTTATGCAAGAAAAACCATATTTTGACGTAGATTTTCTGCACTCTGGAATTTTCAAATCAATTTAATTTTTATTCAAATGATGTGTCATAGGTTTAATAATATATATAAAGTCCGTTAATCAAGGTTATAAAGCTTTTTTTTATTACATTATGTACAAGCTAAATGAATCATGGAGTAATTGATCATAGTTTTTAAAAGTTATGGACTATATCATATCGATAAGGATTTTTTATAAAAATTCATTTTAAACAACGCTTATACCAAACGACACTTTCAATCATACATAAGATTCTAAAAATCACGCTACTGTAATACTGAGCGGTTCTTAATATACCTTGATTTCATATAAACTGAAAATTATATGTCATGGATTGAAAGACTTGTATTATAAATAAAAAAAACTTAAGAAAATGATGTATCTATTTTGTGAATTATTACTACATAATACATAATTTTCATAACATTATACTGATATGTTATTATTAAAACTGAGCAATTTAAATAAGACTTGATTCCTTATAGTTAAAAAATAGATAATAATCTAAATGTTGCTGTAAATAAAATACAAAATAAATAAACTAAAATAACGAAAAAACATTTACATGTACATAGCAGATTTAAAAACAAGTGACCACTCAGTTATACATACAAAAATGTACAATTATAATTTAATATTTATATGTAGCCTAATAATTAATGTATTTTTAATGTTAGGTTACATTAAATGTAAACTATTTACTGACTGACAAAATTGTATAGACTTAAATTACGATTTTACATATGCATCAATTACAATTTTTTAATAAAATAATCACAGAATGTGTATATCTTAAAGAGTCACACTCAATCGAATTTTCAATCACACATATTTTATTACTATATTTTATTTGCAAAATTCTCAACTTAATGTCATATGTACAATTTCTTTTATGAAAGTAAACAATTTTTTTCTTTAATAAATCAATATCGATTTTAAAATAACATTAAATTCCACTTACAAAACTTATATAAGGCTTATAAAACCACATATAATATTATAAATGATTAAACATTTTTCATTATTTCAGACTTTAGAAATAAGATAAAAAGCATATAAGTGGCCATACTATAATTTAACTAATCTCTAATATTATAGATCCCTTTTTACAAAAATACATTCATTGATATGTTACAAAGTTGTCCTTAACTTATATTATTTTTTCTGTATTTTATATATATATCATACGTAAAAGCATTTAATGAAATGATTTGAGATCTAATATTCAGTAATTATAAATTATGATAATTAGCTATAGAACTATTTATTAATATTTGCAGTCATTTCAGATACTTCTGTATCTATAGATTAATTTTAATACTATTTTAACATAAAATATGTTAGTTACTAAATGGAATAGATATTTTAAACAATGATAAGATCCAAAATATGTTAGTAAATTATGACAAATATTTAGCCACTTATAGAAAATAGATATTTTAGTAATTGACTAACTTTACATTGCACTCGTATATTATACTTGTATTTTTATTTTTATAGTATAATAATACCATGATCCCTTTCAAGTCTACGCTTTGCTTTCAGAGGCACTATACCCATTAAATCTGCTGGTGTTGGAAGACCCCCAATAACATTTTGTCCTACTGCTTGTTGGTAGAACACTTCAATATTTCCACACTGATTTCCATAAACAACTGCATCATCAGTTCTAAAAAAATAGCATTTATTATAAAAGAATGCAATAATTTACATACCATGCTCAATTCTATACAAATAATTTTTTTTTTTTTAATTTTCTATTTAAACAATACTAATTATAGTTTTGAATCATAGATAACTAACATATTAGTGATACAAGAAAATAATTATATGACAAAATTATTTAAATTGTATTTCATTTTAAAGTTTTATAGATGATTTACCTAACAATAATTTCTGTAAGACTATTATTATGTCTGAATCTATCATGGAAAGAAGAAGCTATATCAAGTTCTGTAACACCCCAAAGTCCAGATCTGTGAATTGTATCCCAGTCAGAATCAACACTTAGCACACTGTACAATTCCTTATTATCATTTGAGGGAAGCGGTTCTAAACACTGTTGCAAATGAGTTTCCAAACAACCCAAAATGTTTATACAAGTCTTCCACTAAGGATTGCAATTTAACAAATATTTATTACAAAGAATAAATGCAATTATACAAATTTTTTAATGTTTAAAGAAAAAACTTACAAGAGAGTGTATTAATTCAGGATCATTAGCAGTTCCATCCTCCATCAATAAGAACAACACCATATTTTGGTGACCACAAAGAAATAATTCTCCCTTTTCATAATTTTCTTCATTCTTAGTGGTTTCTGACCAATCCTCGTCTATTTCATCATCGTTATCACTACAACCTTCTTTACCTACAGATTCTAATTTACTTTTAACTAATTGGCTATTAACTAATGAATAACTAAATAAATCACGATATTCGCTAGGTGTTGTATCCCTACTACAAAAACCGCTAGTTCTTTCATCTGCCAGAAGACTCAATTTGGACATAAGAGGGGTCAATTGTAGCCCATCAAGTTTCCTGCGTTGTGGGAGATCAAAAATTCCACCACACTCTGACGCTGATTTTCGCCTGTCATCATTTTCTAAGGCATTCATAGGTTTCAGCGGAAGACTCATAGATCGACGATAACTTTCCTGTTTATTCTTATTCTCCAATCTAATATCTAATGTAGTATTTGATTTGGCTTCTTCTTGATTACTTTTAATGCCTTCGTTGTTTGCTTTTAAATTAGGTTTGTTATTTCGTAAAGGCGGTAAGCTTGTTGAAATGTCAGATGAGAAATCAGCTTCTTTTGAATTTTGATTAAGCTCTTGATAGTGGCTGGTTATGTATTCATTAAAAAGGAACTGAGATACCGGAAAACCATCACTTCGAAATAATGGGAAAAAAGGATCAGTGATTGTATTGTAATAACGTCGACGTTTTTGTTTTTTTGGCGATTCTACTTCGAAATCTATACTAAGATTGTTATTAAGTTTTGGCAACCCTATACTGTAAGTTTTAAGTACTAGTTTATTAGAGTGTTTTTTATACGAATCTTCTAAATTAGTTAAACTAAGACTTATTCCGTTTCTATCCTTGGCTTTTATCATAAGTTTCTCTTTTGGAGTGGCATTCCTTAATTTATTCAAGCGTTTACAACGCAGAGCTTCTTTCACAACATCAGGAATATCATCAGTGTTTTCTTGTTTGCTTTCATTATCCATTTTACTATTTTTGATATTTGGATTATTTTTTTCAATGGTGTTTTCTGTATTCTCTTCACCAGTAGCACATATTGAGACTGCAAAACCATGTAATACCCGATTTACATCTTTCAAAGGAGTTGAACAAACACTTGGAGTTAAAGGATGTTGATACTTTGTTCGCTCAGATTTATTATTTACATCATCTCTACGCTTTACTGGTGAATTATAAGCTGTGGGATACAATGGTGGAATGCAGTGTGTCATGTTGTAATGTGTAGCATCCAACTCTGCTTCTTCTGGTACAGTGAAGATACGTGATGTATCTCGTTTCATCATAGAAATTGGCTGATCTTTAGATACAGCTTTTGACATATTCTAAGAATAAATATAAATATTTTTTTAATTTACTGTTAAAAACTAAGAAAATGACTATTAAACAGAAATAAAACCTTTTTGTAAAAAGTCTTTTTAGATGCAATATCCAAATATGAACTATAACCACGTTCCATCTGTGCTTCATGTACAAGTTTTGAAAATTGTCTTTGTTCAATGTAAACTCGAAATAATTGCACACCTACTGGCAAATGGAAATTAGTCGATATTCTATCAGCTGGTGCCTGCAAGAGAATAAATCATTGAAATATTTTATCTATATAATATTATCTATTATAAATAATAGAAACCTTGATTCTGAAAGGATCTGTGATAACAAGTTGTTTAGTCATTTCAGCACTTAACTGTGATGCAACAACCCTGTAATTATAAGAAGTTTAAAAGAAAGCTATTGATTATTATATTCAATTATTAAAATTAATGTATGCATTTGAAAAATTAATTTTGAAAACACTTTACTTGTTATTGTAAAAAAGAGCTCCACCTATAATTCCACTTGTTTCTTGACAGTATTGAAGAACTTCCATAGCTTCTAAAAATACGTTACTAGCACTCTGAAAAAAAGTTTAAGAAACATATTGAAACATGATATAATACTTATATAATATAAATTAAGTATCCAACCCTAGGAAGCTTTAGCATTGGGAGGTTTGAAAATAAACTGGCACTGTATTGAAGTATTGGCAAATATGTTTCAAACATTTGATATAATTTTTCGGTAAATTTATTTTTATCATTATTAAGAGAAGTCAGAATGGTTTCAAAATCACAATGAAATAATTTAAGTAATGATTCCAAAACATTTCCACGACGTTCTAGTATCCAATCTTGGATATTTCTATCCGTACCTACAGCCTAGAAAGATAAATTTAATTATTAAAATTAATATCTTGATTTGTATAATACTTCTCTTTAAAGTATTATATTCATAACCAATTTTAAATTTACATACTAGCATGTATGTTCCAAATTTTTTTAAAACAAATTTTCCTCCTTGTAGAGATATCATGGATGGCGATGAAAAGGATGTTGATAAAAACTGATTCACTCCCATTAATTGACCAGCTAAAGCTAATCTTTGTGTTGGTGAAACCCATGCTGGATGAAAGTACATAACAGCATCAGCTGGATCATCTTCTTCTTTACAACATCTTGATGTATCGTAAACAAATACTATCATCATCTCTCTACAAAATAATCACTAATGTACTATTTATAATGTAAAGTACTATAAAAACTTTTTCTATATTTTATGTCATTATATCTATAAATTGATTTTTATAATTGTTTTTGAATTAGCTTTTTGTTTGAAAAATTACATTTACTTACAATATCTGTAAAAATTATTATAAAATATTTTTTATAATTTTGAACGTAATTAGCAAAATACAATTGTTTAAAAAAATGTCTGTTAATAAAGATTATAGCAAATAACTAAAGAGAGTTTATAGCTAGCAATAATCCAACGAAATCATTGATAAGATACATTAGTAACTGATAAGATTTAGATTAAAGCAAGCAGCAAAAAAGATTTATTAGCATTAAAATGTTACAAAACTAAATTCCTATTTCAATCTACATGTACTTTACTTATTAATATTTTAATTTTGTAATTATATGCATTGAAAGTACTTCAAAAATATATCCAATATAATGCAAGTAATTTAAATATAACTACATAATAAAAATTTGTACTTTATAATATAAACTATTTTAGATTGAAATAACAAAATAATTTTGTTTATTAATAATAAAAGTTAGAAAAAAACACAAGTTTAATAAAATTAATTTACTAATTAATAAACTATATAAATAAGAAGCCAGCAAAATAAAATATGGATATTAAAAATGTTTTAGAAGACTACAAGATCCAAATAACTTGTTCAAACTCATAAAATCTTATAATTAGCATAATCAGGAAGAAAAATCAAAGAACTAAAAAATGACATCTATATACTTATATGTAATTTATAGAAATTATGTAGATGAATCATTAATAATTAGTTCTAATAACGTAAAAGCTAGTATACGTTTCTTTTTTACACAAAGATGATGTGCATGCACTCTAGAATTATTCGCTAAGCGTTCAATACTAAATGTAATTAGATAAAATTTGATTAAGCAAGGTTTTTCATCGATTTCGTACTTTGCCATGATGAACGATCAAATGTTTACGTTCCGTATGTACACAAGTGCTGCTTGGTTCTGCTTTCAACTGATGCTAATGCGTTCTATCCCCGAGTCCCTATAGCAGCTAGAATATTTTCTTACACTTCGACGTGCTTTATACAGTAACAGTATTTGAAAAAAGTTACAATATTAGGTTTATGAGAAAATACTGTTTGGTAAAAATGCAATTTATCCGTTATATAATTCACATCCATTATATCATCTTGCAGTCACTTCCACATAAATGCATATGCTTCTGCTCAGCCGCCATGCCTACATGGAGGCAATAAGATACTTATTGATTTGAATTTTATAGAATCTCATCATGTCTGCTAGGATGCTCTACTATTTACTAGTATAGAATCAGTAGGACAATTACACCCTTTAATATGAGCGTTAGATGTATTTTTATATAGTTATTGTGTAAGAAATCTCAGCTATATTTTAAAATATAATTATAACTATTAAAATTGAAACATATATATCATAATTATGTTTTTATACATTGTTAAACTATAAGTTTTATGAAACAAAAATTAAATTATAAAAAAATACTTGTGAAATAAATGCTTTTAACTTATTATTATTTTGTTAGTATTATAGTTATTATTAATATTATATTAAGTTTCACGCCCATATTAACGATAGATAATGATCCAAAAATGTAATCTCAATTTTGCAATCTAATTATAAACCGATATATAAAATAAAATTCAACGCGTCTGCGTATCAAATAAATTCTTGTGTTAAGTTTCAACTTTTCAGAATGTTTCGAAATGGGTAAGGACCCGCGCTCTGCAATATGCCGCTTTTTAGCACACTGGACATAATCTCTTACAGTAGGTAAATTGACGTCTGTTCGGTTACGAAGCACGACTGTCCGACCATCTATTCGGAATTTCGGCCCGACCGGTCCGTAAATTTCGACCAAATTTATATCTTTATGAATATCAAACTATATCCCATGAATATATGATAGATATATTGAATACAGGGCATTTCGCGATTCCGAGTTAATGTTGGATATTGATGACTGAATTACTGTATATGAGTGCGTGGTCGTTGTTTACTATGTTTTGGCAAGTATCGGGTCATATTTTAAACATAGGGTTTAAACTGGTTTAAATCTCGAATCTTGACTTTCAGTTTAGGTAGTTTTAGTTTTTCAGTACTGCAGGCTGCAGCTTCCGCGATAAGCTTGCGCTCTGCTGTGGACAACGCGTGACCATAAATTACATCACTCAAAAATCAACAAAATTCTTATGAAGATTACAATATTAGTATAACACTCGAATGAGTATTATAAACAAAAAGGGATTCAATTTATACTTATTCGGATCGATATATTAATTTATGCTTGTAAGGTATGTTAAAGTTAATCAAAAATTATAACCTATATTTCTTGAAAGATTATTGATCATATTTTTTAAATAATTTTATTAATTTTGTATACTTAGGCATTTAAGTTTTAATCTTTAGAAAATAATATGTGTAAAATTGATATTAATATTATAATAAGCAAAATTTATATTTATAAATTTTTTTATAACGCCTGAGATAAAAATATCAATAATATGCAAACTTTTTATTTATTTATTTTATTGTAAAATATGAACTATTCTTTACATATTATTATAATTATTGTAAAATGTACAAGGTGGCATTGGAGTCTTAATGTCTTCTTTCAGTAATATGGATCGCAGAGAGTACATGAATAGTATTGGTGAGACATGTAATGAAATCAAGAAACAATACGACAACTGTTTTAACACTTGGTTTTGTGATAAATTCCTGAAAGGTGACACAAATGACTCAATGTGTGCCGCTTTATTCAATGTCTACCAGCAATGTATCAAGGTAAAATTTATTTTGTACACAGGATTTTATAAAAATTTGAATTTCATTATGGAAGCATGCCGAGAAATGAAACAAAAATATGACGATTGCTTCAATATTTGGTTTTCTGAAAAATTTCTTAAGGGTGATAATAACGATACTCACTGTGCACCACTATTAAAAGTATATAAAGAATGTGTTGAGGTAAGCTGTAAAAAGTTGAAAATTGCTTGCTTTCAATTCTAAAGTAATTTACTTTACACAAATCGTTAAAACTTATTTACATTTACTAGCAAATTATTAAATTTTTATGGAAAATCATTATTTTCTTTATAATGCAATGATATCTTAAAGTGAGATGTCATATTAAATTAAAAACTTTAAATAATTCTTCAATTATTATCTTTAAATTAATATAAACAAATTTAAAAAATATATAACGCAAAAATTAAACTCTCTTTTATTTTAGAAAGCAATGAAGGATCAACAAATCGAACTACATGATGTACAGATTAGTCATCAAGATCCAGATAAAGAAAAAATCCCTGAAAGCTGACAGTCATGAAAGCATTCTTTCATGAATTAATTGAATTTACTCTTCTGAGTATGCATCAGAACTTCACATTGAAAAAAATTATGGCCAAAGATTGAATCATAATACTTGGTATTAGATTATCTTTTCGTGTCATTTTTTGACATTTAAAAAAACTACTGTTCAATTTTTACTAATTTTAAGAACTATTCATCCTTAATTGTGCAAATGAATCATTTGTAAATATTTTTATATACTCCCATCATCACTTTGTAGTAAATATTTGAAGTATTTACAAAATTTAGTACACTTACTAATTATTGATTGAAAAGATAACTATTAAAGGCAAATGTTTTGTTTGAATTAAAAATGAATTTATCAATGTATAGAATAATTTATAAATGTGAAATTACATGAAAATTAAATTAACAATATTATTATTTTAATACAAAATGGATAAAGTTTATTACAGTATAAAAAATGCAATAAAATATGTATCCTTGCTTATTATGAACTTACAACAAAAATTAAGTTTTAACTTTGTACATTGCCGAAATCATGCAACTACGTGAATCGATTGTATTTCCAGCATTCAACCGAAACTTAGTCGCTATCGGCACCACTCGACTCTGCACTGCTTTCTTCAGCATCCTCTGATGCTATATCACTAGCTTCTGATTCAGACTTCTTCTTCTTTTCTGATTTGGTCTTCTTGGTAGTTTTCTTTTCCTGTAATAAGATATTGAGGATATGATGTTGTAATATAAAGTTTTTATGATTTTGATATTTATTTTTCTTACTGTTAATATTAATGGTATTATTTAAGATATTATTTGTATTGAAGTTTAAATAGTAGTTATACTTACTGACTTCTTAGCTCCTTTTTCACTCTTTTCACTTTCTTCTCCACTTGAGGAACGTTTACGTTTGTCAGTTTTCTGTAACAAACGAGAAACAGAACTTATTAAATACAACAATCTAAAACAAAAGCATGTATATTCTATAATTAATTAAAATAAAAACGTACTTTAGCATCTTGATCATCACTGCTACTTTCATCACTGATATATTCTTTACTTTTAAATGATCCACCAGTCATTGCTTTACTTGGAGATTCTTTTTTAATTTCCTTTGCTTTGCTAGTCTTTTTTTCAGGTTTACCTTTTTCCTTTGATTCTTTAGAATTATCTCCACCACTAGCTATGTATTTTTCCATTGCTTTCTGATATTCTTCTTTAGCTTCACTAGCTTTTTCCTCCCATTTTGTTTTGTCTTTCAATTCTTTCCACATTTCACCACCTTTCTGAAATACTTCAGTCACTTTTAGTCCGGGATATTTAGCTTTAATTTCATCACGAACACTATTCAAATACAACATGTATGCAGTGGCAGGCCTTTTTGGTTTATTTTCATCCTTTTCTTTTTTGGTTTTACGTGGTTTTCGCGGTTTTTCAGACTGTAATAACAAAGTCATCATCATTATTGATTATTCATTTGAATCTAAAAACAAAATAATAATTTAAACGTACTATAGTCTTGGCTGATTTTGTCTTTTTCTCTTTTTTTTCTTTCTTGTCTTTTTTTACTTTCTTTGCACTACCACCCGAGGCATCTGAGTCAGCATCACTGTCTGATGTATCATTAGGATTGCTATCGTATTCTTCAGCAACATCGCTTTCTTCCTGCTCAAAAAAGTTTTGTATAATTGTTTAAACAAAAATTGTATTAAATTAATACCTGAGTAGGTTTGAAGTCTTCATCAGTAGACTCATCTTCATCATCATCATCACCATCATCTCTTTCTTTAGCTTCAGCTTTAACTCTTTCTAGATAAGCATCAGGTTCATCTTCTTGATCGCTATCTCCAAAGTCATCATTATAATTAGGTTTGTCCTAAAATAAACAAAAATTTTTAGTAAGTTTTTTCAAGGTCTCAACAAAAATGCATAGAAATCATTTATAAGATTGTGAACTTTGCTACAACTTAGTATATGGAAACCATATTTATTATTTTACTCACGCTTTTGCCTCTGTTTTTCACACGAAGTTTTTTAGAATTAATAAAGTCATAAAGTTTTCCATATTCTTCTTTTTCAATACTGCTAAAAGTATGAATTACAGAAGTTTTTAATTCGATTTCAAAATCAAATGATCTTGTTGATCCTCCTCCTCTAGCAAAATTTACTGAGTTAATTTCTTCAAACCGTATATGAATAGGAGGTTTGTGAACATAAATAAAACCTCTTTCTAGAGGATAAAGGAAACCTGCTGCAGCTTTGAATGAGCATCCAATTGCAGGTGTTCCAGAGTGTCTATAAAAATAGTTACATATTTTAGATATTTGGTAATAAAAAAATTAATCTATAAATTTACCCTTGAAAACTGCCTGGACCTGTAAGTTTTCGATTAATAATAACTTTCATAACTTTGCCTAAAACTTCATAAGTTGGACCAGAAAGTTCTTTTGTTAATTTATCTTCATACTTTTCTTTTAGTTCTTTCCTAAAAGTAAATAATAAGTTTAAATCATCCTTTTTTAAAGTGTATTGTATAACAAATCTAATAAATGTAAGGTTTACTCAGAAAAAGGTAGTTCTATAGATGTTTCTTCTTCTTGATTAAAAAGTAAAACTAAATAATGATAACGAGTTTGACCTTGTTTAATAGGTGGATCTAAACTAACCTGAAATAAAAATGAAATTTTTTAATTTATATCCATAACATATTTAATTAATTTATTTAATTTACAAAAATTAATCTTGTAAAATTTAAAAAAATAATCTTACTACAAAAAACATCTGTCTATTATCCTTATGAGGAAGTAAAAATAATCGAAGTACTGTAGACATCGGAATTTTATAATCAAAAGTTTTACCATGCAGTTGGAAAAATGATTGAAAAATTTTGATATCATAACGACCCCTGAAAAAATTTTAAATAATTACAAAATATCTCAATGAGGGCAATTTAAAAAAATATAAATTCTAAATTATATTAATTAAATAATTAGAGTACCTAGGTGTAAGACAATGAATTTCATTGAAAATAGCAATTGCATCACCACTGACATTGATAACAGATGCTTTTTCCATTACTTCTTTATGAAATTGATCTACAGGATCTTGATCTCCAGTATCACTAATTGGTATGTGAAATCTCATTTCCATTAAACTAACTGGAGCATCGTCATTCTATAATAATATCAAAAAATCAAATAAAATATGCAAATTTTTAGATTAAACTTATTTACTGCATAGTCTTACTTGGTGAAATTCAAGTGTAACTTCATTTTTTCCTGTTGTACATTGTGATACATCATAAAGTGGTATTTCGAATGCTGTATGGTGTCCAACGTCAAAGCTTAAAACTGAACCATAAAATTTGGCTGTTCCCCAATTCCAACCTTTTAAACTTAATTCTTTTTCTAGCATTTCTTTTTTATAATTAGTACTAAAAAATTTTGCAATCTTTTCTTGGTCCTAAAAAATGTGTATAATTTTTTATTAAAAATTACATAAAATATCTAAATCTAGAATATATTCATGAAAAAAACTGACTCCCTCTTTGAATCCACGAAACCTATGTAAAGTTCCATTTTTTAAAAATATTCGAAGTCCCCAAGTGCCAACAAACTTTTGATAATTGACCATTTCCATATCAGAAGCAGATATTTGTTCTACTTTCCCAGTCTTTTGATTTTTGAATATTAAATGCTGATCAGTTAACTTTAATCTTCCAGGAGTCTACAATAATAATAACTGTTTTAGTGTTTACGTAGTTTATAAAAGATCAAAAATAAAGGAATAAAAAAAGTTCAGAATAATTAAACAAATTAGTGAAAGTACTAAAACAGACTTTTGATGATATTATTTAAAAACATACCATTGCACCCTTAACCTCAGCGGTTATATCTGGATACTCTAAGAAATCCATTATTCTGTAACTGGAAATGGTTGAAGAAATAAAAAGTAGTATAATTTTATTTGAAAATATTTATTTCAAATATTTACCTTGTTTTAAATGATAAAACTTCAAAAATTACAAGATTATAAAATCATCCACGTTAACCTCGTTCAAATAGATCAACGCGCGTTTTACCGCTAAGGCTGTTCAAAATACACTTAATATACTAAGTTTTCAGAGATCAAATAGTCCAAATTAATTGGTTCCTAACCGAACAAAGCGTTACAGTGATCTAAAAGAAGAATGGAATCTATATAATAAGCACATTCATATATACATGTAAACATTGGCAAATAATATAGAAAAATTATTTAGTACCGCGCAACAATAATATATAGCGTTTCGGTGTATAGCGGACCACGGCGCGTCTGGGCGCGTCAACTCCCGTGCTTATAGCAGTTAACACAGCACTCCAGAGTCCAGTCCACACTCGAAACTCCACAGCGCATCAAACCAACAACCAAAACTAAGCTATATATATAGAAGTATATGGAGTTATGAACCAGACTCCTCAGCAATCTGTGATAATGCCTCGCCGGTGATCAACATCGGTCAGCGATTTAGAATCTGAAACCCAGAGCTGAGAGTTAATCTACGTTGACGTTAGTCAGAAGCATGTTTGAGTATTAATCTGTCAACTGATGTAAACGCCATAGCAGCTCTAATGAACAACACATTATCGGCCTTTAAGCAGCCAGACCTCAATCGAGCTTGTTTGAATAATTCCAGTATGGCAATTGGCAAGCATCATGCGCTGTTTATTGCGAAGGCGGGAAATGAAAGAGGTTCGATTACTGAATACGATTGGATGAATGGATGTATCTTGATTCTTTATATATAGATATTTATATCTTCATAACTAAAATTTTAATTATTAAAAAATAAGTAAAACAATTTCATAATAAAACTGAAATAAAAAAACAAAATGCATAAATATATCTTATTTTCATTCGAGTCGCATTTGAAAAAACATTTGTCGGAATAAAATATACAACATGTTTATAATGTGATAAAATAATTTATTATTTATATACTACTATTTTACCCTTTTATAATTGTTATTTCTCACAGATAAATTAGGTGCTGTTACTTATTATAATTTTGTCATTCAATTAATTAATTGGCTTCTGTAACATGAGTTGTAAGCTTCATTGTAAGCTTCATTGTAAGCATTTATTACTATTTGAATATAGTAAAATCTAAACCACTGACGACAATACAATATGTTATAAATGTGCAGTGTACATTTCATTCTGTTTAGATTGCAGAGATACGAAATTTTTTCACATAGCATCTGAATTGCATCATCTGAAAACGTCATAGCAATATTTATTTGAATATGAAACAACTATGATTCGAATTGAACCCGACCGAATTTGGGATAAGTTTTTTAAAAAAAATTATTTTGGGTATTGCTAGTGCCTATAGAGTATCGACGTATTTTATTTATATTTTGTTCGCGGAATCTTGTTTTACATAACCAATTAAACACAAATAAATTTTCAGAAAAATAAATAACTAAAATATATGACTAAAAGTTTATTTCAAAATGTTTAAAAATATTTTTTTAACTTGTAATCATTAGTTCCTATTGAAGTTAGCTTAGTAGTTGTTTAAAGTTTAGAAATTATAATAGAATTTGAAGACGGCATAATACGAGGCATAATAAGTGAACCTTGAACTAATATGATTCAATGCAACTTGCATGGAATGTATCGAGACTTGCACATTTCGTTACATGTCTTTATGTGACAATTATATTCGACAATAGCAACAAAATATAATGTAAAACCTTATACGCACTTGAGCACACTTACAAAATCATTAATAATGCAGGTTGTTACATTTTATATGCCTTTTTAATATTGCTCATATGAAACAATAATGAAACTTTATGAATCGCATTAAAGCATAATACTATGTCACACTATACTCCATCGCCCAAACAGAGAATGGGTACAGTCAAGTTTCAAGAAACGAGTTGTGGTACGGTATTGTACACATAAAGCACACTACAAATGTGCAAGTACAGTTGTATTTATAATTATAATCAGAATTCATGGTCAGGATGTGCTTTTTAAATCGTGGCATAACGGAAAATTCGTGCTGACTACACAGTGTGAAGTGTAAACTGCCTATTCGTTAGACTTATGAGTAAAAAAGTAACAGCTATTAGAGATTAGTAAATTCAGTTGATCGGTGGAGGTCCGTTGCTAAACTGAATAAGCTGAGTTGGCAATCTTGGGAGGTGATAAGTTTGTTGTCCGTTTTGGAGTAACCTACAAAAGCTAAAAAGCTTAGAGAAACTGGCGGAATTTCAAGCGGTACTTAATGAATTGTACTTAAGTGCTACAACGCAGTTGAACAAAAAACGTCAATACCTAATGAGAAATGAGCGGACAAAAATTTCAATATGACGAGAGTGGAGGAACATTTTTCTATTTTCTGCTGTCATTCTTAGCATTACTTCTTATACCAAGTACATTTTACCTATGGCCACGTTGTCCAAAACCAGGTTAGCGAAATTATTATTAAAAATCAGTGAATAAAGTATGATGTTAATCTTATTTTTTTATGCATATTTTACATAATTAAATGAATCGTATGAATATCTACATATGGTAGTGATTTAAATTAGCAATCAATTGATAAATGAATTGATTCATAAATTTTTTAAAAACATTATCTGTGAATAAATTATTAAAATAAAACAAAGATATTACAAGTCTATAATGTAAAATATTTTATAATATTGCAGATCCTGAACAAGTGATCAAAGAGTGTCATTGCAATGGATGTAAGAAAAAGAAAATCATTCTACAGATGGGTGATCCATGGAAGGAGACTAAAGCTCTCTTTAGGTACAATTTTATCATATTTACATTTTAATATATTTTTGTTTAATATTATAAATCTTAATATATATTTTACTTTGTCCAGGAAATTGTTTATTATTCTTGGATGGGTATTATTTGCCTTTCTTGCCTACAAAGTTTCTCAATTTGATTATGAAATGGCTAACTTTGATCCATATGAAATCTTGTCTATTCCTCATGTAAGTGGAAACTTATTTTTATGTACAAAAATTAATAAAGAATATAATCTGTTTGGAGGTTTATTGAATTTATTGAATTCGAATGAACATGCTTAATTTGTACTATAATTATACTTTATTATTATCATAGTTATATATATTATTTTAAATGTTTTTAATGAATTCATTATTTTATTAGCATATATATATATTTTTTAGGGAGCTTCTGGGAGTGCAATTAAAAGGGCATATAGACAACTTTCTTTGATTCATCATCCTGATAAAGAAACTGGAGATGAGAAAGCATTTATGAAACTAACAAAAGGTTACATACTTCTTACAAAAATAGCAACTAACATATTAAATATTATTGGTCACTAAAATATCTATTATTTATTATTTATTTTTAGCTTATCAAGCTTTAACTGACAAAGAAGCAATGATGAATTGGGAGAAATATGGAAATCCTGATGGTCCAGGTGCTATGGGTTTTGGCATAGCACTCCCATCATGGATTGTTGAAAAAGAAAATTCAATGTGGGTCTTAGGTGCTTATGCACTTGTTTTTATGTTAGCCTTGCCCATTGCTGTAGGTATGTGGTGGTACAGAAGTATCCGTTATACGGGTGATCAGGTATATTAAAAATAATTAACTTTTTATATCTTGTTATACTATTTTCAAATTGGTTTATAAATCATTATTGTTTAGGTTTTGCTAGCAACAACAAAAATGTACTATGCTTTCTTCCATGATACTCCTACAATGACATTAAAAAGAATAATCATGGTACTTGGTGCTTCATATGAATTTGAAAAAAAACATAGTGCAGATATTATTGAACGGTTATCAGATAACGAAGAAGTACCAGCAGTAAGTATTTTTAATGTTCTTTAGATATTTATTTAAAATAAAACCTAAATTATTATTTCTATAGCTTATTAGGCAGCTACCTAATTTAGGTGAAAAGAATAAAGAGTTTCCTCTTTGCCTAATGTATTCTATAAAAGCAAGGGCTTTAATACATGCTCATTTATCTCGAATATTATTAAATCCTGAGACACTTGAAAAAGATAGACAATGTATTGTAAAAAAATGTCCGTACTTAATTCAAGAAATGATTTCATGTGTAAATCAACTTATTGTGTTAGCTTATGCCAAACAAGGTTTGTAATAGTGCAAGATAAATTTTTTTAATTTAAATTTATTAATAATTTTTTTAATTTGTATCATAGTTCATCACTTACCAACTATTACAACAATTGAAAATTGTATGAAACTTTGCCCTATGGTTGTGCAGGCCTTTTGGGAATTTAAGAACCCTCTATTGCAACTACCTCACATTTCAGAGGATCATATAAAGCACTTTAGAGCCAAAAAGGTAGGTTGTAACAATTTAGATTTAATTCAAATTTACGGTTTTAAATCAGTGTTAGCTATTTTATCTTCAAATTTATTTCAGGTTCGAACTCTTCAAGAATTTGCTCAATTAAAACGCGAAGATCGAAGATCAGTTTTACGCACTCTGTCAGATACTGAATTTGAAGATGTGATGAAAGTGTTAGGAAATATGCCATTCATTGATTTCAAAGTTAGATCTGAAGGTATAATTTCTTTACGTATTTATATGTATAAAAAATTTTATACAAGGTCGAAATTAAATTATTTTAGATGGTGTATTGTTTTATATTATTTAAACTTACTAAATAATGAAAATTTATTTTCGATTGTTTAATTAAATGAAATATTACATTTTTTCAGTAATTGATGATGAGAATTCCACTGTATATACAGCAGGTGCTATTGTCACTGTCACAGTAACTCTTACCCGCAAAGATATGGCACATTTGTTTGGTGATGATACAATTAAGGAAAAGACGTTGATCGAGGAATCAAATAAAATTGAAGCAGAAAAGGAAAAAGATGATGTAGATGAACAAAATCAAACGGCTGCGAAAAAACCAGCATGGTTAAGGCAACGAAAAGTTCAAAAGAAATCACATAGTAAAAAGGGACCAAATAAAAAGCCAGTTTTATCTAAGCCAACTGCAACATCAAGCGTAAATGAAAATGACGCATCTAGTCAACAACGGAACGCGTCACCGAAGCCAAAGAAGGAGAAAAAAGATGACAAAGAGGATAAGGAAGAGAAGGAAAAAACAAACGGTAGTCATACTCATTTTTTAAAGGAATTTTAATTATATTACTTTTTTAATAAGTTTTATTTCTACAATATGAAAAATTTGTGCTTAGACTATTAATTATTAAGTAATGAATTTATTTTTGAATTTAGCTTCGGATGTGAGTGACAGTGAGGCGAATAAGAGTAATACGTCTGATGACGAAGATAGTTCGCACGATACTGCAAAAAAGCATCAGGAGTCAGAAGTCGGTGAAGATGACGATAATGAGTGGAATAGGTTCCAACAACGGTTATCAAAAAGGGATCGACTCTTAGACGGACGTAGTAATAGCTCTCATCAAGTGCATTGTCCGTACTTTCCTGAAATTAAACAAGAGTATTGGTGGGTGTATATTTGTGACCGCAAGAGTTTGACTTTACTTACGGCACCAGTTCATGTCACCTCATTGGTAGACACAGAAGAATTTCAACTTAGATTTTCAGCTCCCCTTTGGCCAAATGTTTATACATTCACTGTTTGCCTTCGCAGTGACTCCTACCTAGGTTTTGATCAATCGCATGATATTAAAGTACGTATATTCTTGTGAAAGTAAATGTGTAATAAAAAAGTGTGTTTATTTGTTAAAAAGTTTCAATATATTCTAAAAGTTTGATTTACTGTAAAATTCTATTTATTTAATTTTATTTCTTGTTACTAAATTGTTATCACATCTATTTAATTTACCTACTTTTAATTGACTTAACTTTGAATATATTAAAGCTACCCATTGTGCCAACAATTTTAAAACAAGAATTTAAAGGAGTCATTTTTATTACAGCTGGACGTTAAAGAGGCTGCAGCTATTCCGACGGATCATCCACAATGGGAAATGTCTGACGAGGATACAGCAGAAGATGTTGATGCTGCCGATGAACATTCCGAGTTTACAACTGACGAAGACATCAGTGACATTGAATGAACACTCGTGTCGTTTCAAACTAATATAAAGCGTATCGGACACGCATTTATGCGAACTTTATCGTAGCTTGCGTGAACTTCTACGTTTATATATATGAAAAATTAAGTAAAGCAAGGACAGAAGGTAATGACAAAATGCTACAGACTGGATGCGTGTTTTGCATGTGAAAATATATAATATACAAAGTTGATGTGTGCAGAGTAACTTACTGGGAGTAGGGATGATAGCGTAAAATGCGAAATTTTTTAACATCATGCATAATGAATAAAAGAGTACAATATTTATTTTAAAATTGTTATTTTCTTATTAATTTTTGGAAAGCATGTGTGCGTACGTTTTCAATAAAAAAATTATCTTATAAGTTTAAGATTACTTTGTTTACTGCGACTGAATATATAAATAAACTTTTTGTAAAACTCCTTTTAAATAATATCTTTTATATATAATTTTTTTTTTGGTATATTTGTTTTATGTTCTAGATTTATATTTAATTATTTTATAAATTTCAAACTTCTTTAAAATTGTAATTTTAATAATTTTATAAATATTTTCATTATATTAAATCTTTTATCTGTATTAGTTTTAATAAAAATATTACGTCGTTTTAATGCAAGTATATTCTAGTTTCTTGAAAGTTGCATTCTCATTGCTTTCTCTTAAAATACTTACGTTACAAAAAACGGCCTTTATTGAATACACGTGAAAGTTACATCAAACACAGCGCTTTAACGAGTGAAGCGTGAAGTTTTTTATATTGCTTTCCCAATGCTTAAAATTATGTTAGTCTTAAATCCAATATCCACTAGTATTCCTTTTAAACGAATCGCTGCAAGATCGTTCTTAGAATGAATTTTCTAAACATGTCGATTAGCATATTTTTATTTTTTTATTTGTTTGGTTTTTCAAAATGTAAGTATCTTTAATAAACAAAAATATAAAAACATTAATATATCTCTTAAATTCATATAGCTTCGAATTCTGATTGGAAAGCCAAATTACATGATACTGGATTTAATGGTCCAGTGTATTCCTTTGTAAAGACAGATCAGCAGGCAAATATAAAATGGGGAGTTAGGCATTATGTACCAAGAAGAAATTTAACTTAAGGTAATTTAATAATATTCTTTAAATTTACATAATTATAATACATAGTAAATCATTAATTAACAAATGTTATAGCAATTGTTTACATTAAAATTAACTTAATCTAATATAAAGATATTTTATTAAATAATAGATAAGTATAAAAATATATTTTAGTATTTCAAATAACTTATATCTAATTATTCTTTTACATTTGACCAGTATTTTAATATATCTTGCATGTATTCATTTAACCTGTAGTAAAAATGTACAATTAATGTAGTCGTTTTAACAAAATTAAAAAATTTTTTAAATATCAACTTACACTGCACGTAAAACAATATTATCACGAATTTCGGTATCATCCTCAATATATAGATTTATATTCATGTTTAACGAGGTTGTATTAAACGTTTCAGCTATATCAGTAGGATCATTTGTACAACAATCGGTTTTATTTAAAAATTCAATAAACTTATTTCTATAAAATGGTATTATTTGTATAACTGAATTTAAAACTTTAATAATATTATTATTCCCTTTCTCTATGCGCTCTTTACTCACTTCATTTTCTCTATTAAAAAAAAACTTTAATATAATTTTTACTTCATTTTTTTTTAATAACATTACCTTACAATATCCGTAGTTTGTTTGATGTAATCTTTTAAGTAAACAAATTTCATTTCATAAAATTCTTCAAAAACTGTTGTTAATTTAGTTACTTGATCAAAGATATACATACAATTCTGTTTTCCATTGTTTTCAAATATTACGAACGAACCTAAAAAATCCTCATACCTTTAAACAAAAAAGTTAAGTTTTATAGTTTTAAATTTTCATTACTTAAAAATCCTTAATATACATCTAGTATTTCTTACACTTTTGAATACTCCTGAAAATTACGCAATAGTTTTTCAGTGTCAAAATGTTTTTTTATTTCACATTGATAACGATCCGCTTCAATTTTTAATTTTTTAATGGTGCTAGGAAGTTCTTTTATTTTATCTAGTAGGATATTAGCTTCATTAGATATATTTTCTGATTGTATCGCATTTAATTTTGTAACTGCTTCGTTTAAAAGAGTTTCTGCATTTATTATACTTTGTTTGATATTTTTATTTCTATCATTAAATTTATTATTAATTATGTCTCTAAAATAAAATATACATATTAGAATACCTTGCTTTAATGTGAAAATTGTACCTAGATTCACATAAAATATGAGTGTAAATGCAGATTTTATAAATTTTTTAAAACTTACAATTTTGTACCTAGAGCAAGTAAGAATTCTTTAAATAACATTATTTCATTTCTCATAATATAAATTAATGCTCTGTAACATTCATTTAACAAATTATAGTTCTTAATTGTTGATGGATTTTCTAACATGTCAATAAGAATTTTAGGAATTTCATAATTATTAGTTAAACAGTCTTCATTAATTTCTACAAATATTGTACTTCTATAAACATACAATATTGATTCAGATGTATCCATTAAATAGAAACTTTCAAAATTTTCTTCTAATAATATTTTTCCAGTTTTTCCTACAATTACTTGGTCGGTTATAGGTATAGAGGTTTTTTGTTGTATCCATTTTTGTAATTCTTTAAAAGTAGAACTACTTTTGATGTTATATTGATATATTTGATATGACGAAATGGAAAATATATGTATGATCTATAATGCAAATAGTTAAATTAAAATTTTTTAATTATAAATCAAATATTTACAAAATGAAACTAAGACTATAAATTTCACTTGTCTTAAAATCTTAAAATTAATATTAATTGTTTATTACATATTTGTATATCAGGCTATAAAATTATTAAATTTTAGTTCTATACCTTCCATGAAAAAATCTCTGTCAACAATGAAAAAACGACTACTTCATCAGAATCAGGCAACTTTCCTCTTTGCTTAAAACTCCACTGTAAAACGACTTGAAACCATTTGATCAGTTTAGACAAAATGCTTCTACAAACATTTAAATTAGTTCATAGTTTTAATTTATAGTATTAACAAAAGTCTTACTCTGTTAAATCATTAGGATATATAATGTTATCATAGAATTGTATCTGCCCATTAATTTCTTTTGCGCATATATGCTCATATTTTTTATTTTTTTTCATGTAAATAATCCTAAAATTTATTAAAATATTCTTATTTTATGCAGAGAAATTATTGTATTATTATTTCATCCAGTACTTAAGTAATTTTTTACCATTCTAGGAAATTTCCAAAAGATTGTAAAAATGGTCTGTAGCCAGTAATAACTTCGAAGAATAAAATTCCTAAACTCCAATAATCTACTGAACAGGTATATTTATCTTTAAAAAATAACTCTGGAGCTACATAGTTTAAAGTTCCTACTAATGAAGCTGTAACAGGAGTGTTTCCAAGTTCTTTAGCGTATCCTAGATCTATGATTTTATAAGTTACCTACAAATATGTATCGATAGAATAAATAAAATATATATTGTTTGAATAATTAAGTACTAACCACTTCATTTTTCTCATGAGCTATAATATTTTCTGGTTTAAGATCTCGGTGTGTTATTTTATTTAAGTGTAAAAATTTAAGAGCTGAAGAAACATCTTTCATAATTGTTAAAACTTTATTTTGTATTAATCCACAAGCATTTTTAGGATTTTTTAAAATCTATATTTAAATAATTCATATTTTTATATTTAATGTACTGAATTAATTAAAAAAAAACGTTTCATTTTCATTTACTTAAATTAATTGCTTGAAATTACCTTTCTTAAATCACCCTTATTACAATACTCCATGCATAAAACTGGTAATTTAAAAATCATTTCTTTTGGCAAAGGTTCTGATTTAACAATATTTGGATGTTTAAAGTTATTTATATTTTCAATTTCTTGTTTCCATCTGTTCATTTGTTTTTCTGTAATGTCAGCTTTTGATAACATACATTTTTTTATAGCTACAATGTTAAACAAAAATGTAATTCATTTTAATAATTTATAATGATACAATTCATTATAATAAACCAACCAATTCTTTTGTTTGTATATTTTTCCTTCCATAATTCTATTTGGCCAAATGCACCTGATCCGAGTATTCGTTCATACTCCCAATTTCCAAAGGATATTGAGATCATAGCTTGCTTTCAAAATTAATAATAATTCTGCAAATCAATTTTTTTACATCTATAAGTCGATTTTAACATTAAAATTTCGAAATAAAAATCAGATGTGCAAGTGTGTAAAGTAAACATTTTTTTAATATTTTTAAATTAACTTTGATTCATACAAAAACATATTTACCAACGATAAATAAACACAATTTTCCACTAATTTTTCTATGACTCATAAAATTATTTTAAGAATTTTATCTTAACATTGTTGAATTTTCTCTTCATCTGTTCGTTAGATTTCATTGTATAAGAATATTGTATGAACTTAGATATCATATTTTTTACATATCAATGCATGTGAATTACAAATGCGAACAATGCAACATGTAAGTTATGACTATTATAACTTGTAATTCATATGTAATCTTATGTAGCTATATAGCTATGTACATAAGCAGTTTTATATTCATTCTGACTGATCCTGGCGCTTACGCTGCATCTCGCGCTCTAGCGACGTGAGCGCTCCACTTTTTCTCTTCTAAATAATGGCGGGAGTCCTACGAAGTTGTGGCGGATGGAATATTGACTCCTCAATTTCTTTTCTGGTACGCTTAGTTACTTTTAGATTATAAATATAAAATATTTTTTTCAATTTTGTCCTTTTTATAGATTGTTGCAATTGGACAATTGTGTGACAAAGTTTTCGAAGTGATTCAGAAAACAATTAAAAACAGGAACTATCGTATCACCGTGCATAAGTGCGAGTCGATTTCTGATATCATTCGTTCCAAACCAGATTTGCACGTCGATTTCGTTGTATTTGCATTTGATGGCCGAATAACTCATCTTGTAAACGAGGTAATTAGATAAGTGTTTATTTAAATTAAACAACTATCTTTTTATTTTATAATTTTGTAAATTTGAGGTTATGTTAATTAATTTCTTTTTTCAGGTAGAGGCAAATATAAGTCTTTTAGATGAATTTTTCATAATTTCAGGACGCGTTTGTTTAGTAAATTGTTATGGTTTACCTAATTCAATGCGATTAATGTGCCAAACTGCAAATAGGTTACGAGATAAATATTGCCTCCAACTTCTGTCAGCAAATGTTTATGTATGTTAATTGTCTCTATATAAAAAAAGAACTTAGTACATTTAAATATGTTAGAATATCAATAATATAATTAATATTTAAAATATTATTTGTATCACTATTTCTCTTTAATCTAAATTATGCTAACCTTAGTAAAATATAGCATATAAAAAATTGTGTTCATATAACAAATATTTTTTAATAAAAATAAAACATTAAATTCTAAAATTATAATATAAAATATATTTGTGTTTTTAGAGCAGTGAGGGAGTCAATAACTTAGGGGACAGAATATTTAACCTAGCAGAAGAGTTGATGGGTATTCACAGTGGAATTCCTGATTTAAAGATGTTAAAATTTCTATAAATTATTGCATTTGATATTATTTAATTACTTACTAAGTTATTATAACAATGAAAAGGCATTCTACAAAGTCATTAGCTTATGCATCAAGCCAAGAGGATAGCGAGAATGATAGTGACGAGACTGAATGTAGTATTGGTAGCAACTCTACAGCAGGGACTCATAGAAGTGATACTCCTACCAGAACTGCTCGCTTCAAGAGAAAAGGTCGTCGCAGAAGTAAAACTGTTAAGGTTAAACCAATTAGTGAAAAGTCTCTATATAAATACTGCTGTAGTGTGAAAGAAGATCATGGGCAGCCACTTTTTGGTGTACAATTCAACCACCATTTAAAGGAAGGTGAACCAATGGTATTTGCTTCTGTAGGTAGTAATCGCGTCAGTGTGTATGAATGTCCAGAAGGTGGTAACATAAGACTGAGGCAGTGTTATGCTGATCCAGATCCTGATGAAAATTTTTATACTTGTGCATGGACATATGAGGAGTCTGGAAAACCCCTTTTAGCTGTGGCAGGATCTAGAGGTGTCATCCGTGTTATTAGTCCAGTAACAATGACATGCATTAAACACTACATAGGCCATGGACATGCAATAAATGAACTCAAAATTCATCCTCGAGATCCAAATATATTGCTGTCTGCATCAAAGGATCATGCTTTGCGTTTATGGAATATTAAAACAGATGTCTGTATTGCGATTTTTGGTGGAGTTGAAGGCCATCGCGACGAGGTGTTGAGCGCCGATTTCGACATGAAGGGTAGTCGTATCATCTCCTGTGGTATGGATCATGCACTTAAACTTTGGAATTTAGATAAACCAGATATGCAAGAGGCGATAAAACAATCCTATTTCTGCAATCCAACGCGTAACGGTCGCCCTTTTGATTCAGTGCTACAACACTTTCCAGACTTTACTACGCGCGATGTACATAGAAATTACGTTGATTGTGTCAAGTGGTTTGGCGACTTTATTCTTAGCAAGAGCTGCGAGAACTGTATTGTCTGTTGGAAGCCTGGGCGTCTCGAAGATCTACAACTCCGTAATAACGAAACTAGTGCTACTGTACTCCACCGCTTTGAGTTTAAAGATTGTGATATATGGTTTATAAGGTTTTCAATGGACTTCTGGCAGAAGACTATTGCTCTGGGCAATCAAGTAGGTCGCATGTACGTCTGGGATCTAGAAGTAGACGAGCCTGGACAAGCAAGATGCTTTTCGCTTCAACATCCTAGATGCACTGCTCCTATTAGGCAAACCAGTCTGAGTAAGGATGGTTCAGTGCTTCTATGCGTGTGTGACGATGCTACTGTTTGGAGATGGAATCGTGAACATTAAAAGACTTAAGTTTCATATCTATAATGTGCAAATTGATTTGAAATTTATATTTTCTTTGTCCATTAAAGTTTGCTAAAAGTGGAACAATAAGACTATCTAGAACTAAAAATAATATTTTATGCTGCATTTTTTGTCTAAAAATTAAATTTAAAATTAATATAACACAAATCGTGTTGCTTAACATATTTCATTAAAAACTATCATTAATAACTGACTATAATGTTACGAATTTTGATTTTTTTGTATACTTCGTGAAAAAACTTTAAGGTTTCTGGGAAACCAATATAAGTTTTAGTATTTAGCTGCTATATAAAAAATTATTAAAATGTTTAAAAAATAAAACATTTGTTTTCATTTATACATCTGTTACTTAAAAGTAACTTTCGAAAGTCAAAATTCAAAACGCATTACAATCAAATAATAAATGTTTAATTATCGATATTTAAAAAAAATTTGTTTTATGTGACTAAAACTTTTGAAAGTAATTTACTTTAAAAAAATGACTAAATGACGAAAATCTAATTCACGTCGCTTTAGAATACTTTACATACAACACTTATTTTTATAATATCGTATTAGAATTGTAAAAGATTTATAATTGTATATTATCGTATTTCTATATTTTGTAATCTTTATATGGTAATGCAGAGGTGCAAATAAAATTTTTTAAATTTATTTTGTCAAATGACAGTCTTGTATCAATTAAATTTATACTAATAATTTTTTATGAAATTATTATAACGTGAGTTGGTTGAGTATTTAAAATTTAAAGTATCAAATCTAAATATTGAATTCTTTATCTTGAAGGCCAATTATACATAGTTTACAGGTTGAACATGATACATTTATTGTATTTTAATAATAAATACAAATATAAATACAAAAGGTAATAAGTATATATCGTCATTATAAAATTCTGCATAGCTTGTTTTTTCTATTTTGTGCAATTAAGATGTTAGTTTTGTATATTCTTGAATGAATAACGTAAGTTTTCAGTAAAGGTTAATTCTATTGTTTTCAAAATTACATTAATATATATTGCAACTTATATTGTTTAACGCTATTGCAATACTTTTACATTTATGAAATAAACCACTTTAGCTTTAATAGAATATATGATATATGCATATATATATACATATAATATCCGTAAATAGAAACATCATATGTAAATATAATTTATACTTCTAGCATTTTAATAATTACTATTTAAACAAACTTGAACGAATTTTCGTTACGTTATGCAAGACGTTGTAAACTTTAGATTATTACAAAAATATTGCCGTTGCTTGCTCATTATATATTTGCTCCAATCATTAAATCAGTAAAGACGTGACATTCACGTCATATACATTTGTTTAATTATTCAAAAGAACTCTGTTAAAATAAACCTGTGAGTATCCCGAAACAAAAATCAGAAATCTTAAAAATCCTTCGATAATTAATGAAAAACAATTGCTGCTCTTTAGATTATACCAAATGTACATTTACTCTAAATAAAAATAGGCGTACTTATTATATATATATATATATATATATATATATCCATAGTGAAAACTTAAAATTTTTTTTAAATTTGTATGAAATTTTTGCGAATCACGAGTGACGTGGATTGCGTGCAATTAAATGCTGCAAGGGAGTCATCCTTCGATTTTGAACATGGCAAGAGCAGCGCCAAGGGCTGCGTCACCTGAATTCCCTAGCTCGAGGTTGAGGCTATACCAGCGCGATACCTCCTTCTGAAGGACAGGGTTGCGCACTAGGCCTGAACCATTTCCGACGATTCGGCCAATGCCCACCGACTCAAGCTCGTCCCTCGACATCATGCTGCAAAAAGATTAAGCATTCTGTCACGTTCGACTGTACAGTACTGGCTGGCGACCTGCAGTAACACTTACTCGTGTAGGTTCTTGATAATGCCAGAACACAGGGCTCGAAATATATTGCCTAAGTTGAGAGTGTCGAGAGTGATGCCGGTCACACTGGCTGTTTGATCAGGAGCGTAGCGCTCGCTTAACAAAGTCGGTACGATGGTCATGTCACAGATTGCGGAATCATCCTTCGCCAAGGCTATGAGTTTCTCCCACACTTTGGCTAATTGATTAAATTCCTTGCTGTTTATTTATTTGTTAATTATCAACAAATGATTATTTACCAAAAATATAAATTTTTCGAAAACAGGATAACGATCAGAATTACTTATGGAAACATGAATTTATATTTGAATTTAATGTTAAAAAAAGATATTAAATTTTTGTTAAACATACTTATTGAGCATCATCATTTTTAAAATAAATTAATGATTTAAAGAAAAAAGCTGACTTATGATCGATATCTACGAATTAATGACTTAGAAAATGAAATTTAATGTAGTTTCAATCCTGGACATGGATCATTGTAAAAATTATAATTTTTTTTGTTTAAATAACTGTGTATAAAAATATTAATTTTAATATATTTTTAATAGTTATTTTTTATTATTTTATGAGTACGTCTCCTACTTACTATCCTACATAATAAAAATTGATATCAAACTTGCATTACAAGCTCATACGGAACATTGAGTTTTGCTTGTATAGATAGACTGTTTATTAAATTTCATAAATATAATACATATTCATACAATTTTTTTCAATTCTATGAGATATGTTTGTCAATTAAAAGAACTGTTTTTATTATAAAATTTTGGTAAGATTTGTGTAATTTTTTTGAATATGAACATAATTATATACTTACACTGAGGCACTGAAAAGCCTAATTCTAATGTCCACTGCTGAAGAGACTTAACAAAGGTGGCCAAAGTATTACCTCCATTCATAGATGCTGCTACTGCTAAATACTTGTTTCCAAAATATGGAAAGTACTCTATCTTCTCTGTGTAATAGCAAATTTTTAATTATCTTCAAAAATATCTTCACAGTATCTTTTGACTCTATAACCAGATGGTTATGAAAATCTTCTACTTACGTGATTGAGTGACCATGTTTGGTTTGAAATTTGGATGAACATATGCGAGCTGCGCGGACGTTGAGATATTCAGCACTGCGTCTGTCGGGTCTTTTAGTAATGCGAACACTGAACATTGTAAATCCCCTAAAGCGACACCTACGATTGAAACAATAATTGATTTTGTAAATTCTACATTAGTTTGAAACAATTGTTCGTAGAATACAATATAGCCGCTACAACGTATATACGTTTTACCGTCTGAAGAAAAAAATTCCATACGTTTATACATACGCATAAATGAATCGAATGTTTATTATGGTGGTTTGAAATTGTAATTAATCTAATTTTTATTGGAAAAAATAAAATAGGATACTTTGCCAAAAAATAAATTAAACTTTTAAAGTTACTGTATGATGAACATGTTCATTAAAATTTTTTAAACGACGGTATATTGAGGTAATTCTTATACACCAATAGACCAACAATGTTTTTAATGACAGCTTTGTTCAGACATTAAAAAGTGTCTGACTTAATCGTTCCATCGCATTAATCGTGTTTCTCGGAGATTGTCGATCGTGAGTGGAATGTAGTTGCGAATCCGTTAAGTCGGTTACAGAACAACTCGCCGAAGTTCTAAGTAAGGTACTCCCAGACGTATCTCGTCGAATGCACTACATTAAAACGACAAATCGCAGAGTTGAAATAGTAACTGTCTGAGTTTGGTACTCGGGATCATTAAACCAGACAAATTGTAGCATGTAACCTTACAAGAAATGTCCAAGCGACATATTTTTCGAAGCCATTGAACGCAATAGCACTAAAAAATGAAACTGCATGAGTTTAATTGGTTATTTTGTTCAAAGTAGACGCGGAGGAATATCAACATAGCAGATGAAATCAAAATATTACGATAGGTTGGCAAGAAGGGATGATCAAAGGTTGGTGGCGGCCAAGGCAAGTTTGCGAATTTTGCGAATGTCGAGAGTGCAGGGGTAGCTCACCGATCTTCGCGCCGGCGGGAATGCCGAACCAGCTGCGGACCAGGACGCCGGCGGCCTCGCCAGGGGCAAGAATCTCGGCGGGCAGGAGATCGAGCGGGAAGCCGCCGGCCTCGAGGGTTGTGCGCTCCCAGTGGTGCGGCTCCGTGAGGAAGTAGCCCCAGCTGGCGGCGTTCTGCGTGCTCATACGCACGGTGTCGCTCGCGCACAGGAGGCTCACCACGAGATCCTGGACGGTGCCGCACCGGTCGTACTTGCGCAGCTTCTCCGGCCTGCAGCATACAATCTGTATGCATATACACGCGCGAGGCGAGCTACCCCGGACTCGCTTCGAACGCTCCCCAACGGCCCCTTCCGATTCTCCCGACTTGGCGAAATCAGGTTCTATTCCCCGAAGCACTGGCGGGTCGGGCCATGGGGATCGTCGCCGATTGTTCGCGATACTCACTTGTTCCTGGCGAACCAGAAGAGCGTTGCGCACCCGTAGCCGGTGTGCACCGGCAAGTGGCTCTTGGACGCGGGCAGGGACTTGAGGAATCCCGCGTCGCACCGGCCGTCTTGCCAAGTGTACAGGTGCGATACCTTCTCCTTGTCGATGTCCAGCTTGAACATGCCGTTCTCCTTTTGGGAGCATTCGCTTGGACTCTTCCACAGCGTCACCCCGTGCATCTGCCCGCAAATACCGATACTCTCCACCTGTCAAGAATTCGACAACAACCGTTGCCCTATTTTACCCTCGACAATCCTGTCAAACTTTTCCCAACTCATAACTTTATCGTTGTTAATATTATCTTTTTTTATACTTAAAATTTTAACTATTGCATCTAATCCAAATAAAAAAATAGAAAAACTTCATATTTGATAATGCCTATTATTATAAATATATCATTCAATAATGATCTAATTACATAGAATATCCATTAAACAAAAAGACAGCTGCAATGTCAACATTTTTTATAAGCGTTTCTCTAAAAAAAATTCTTATTTAAACAGTTAAACTGAAATAGTTAATTTTGTTTATGACAATTATCAGCTTAATATCTCGGACAATTAAACAATTAAATAGCAATTATATAATTATAAATGTATAGTTACGAGAACAATTCTTTTCAGAATAATAATCGGAACGTGAAAGTTTACTTGCCTGTCGCATCAAGTCCTTAGGGAGTCTGGATACACAATTATGAATCGCGGAGAGGATCTTAGGCACATCTTGTTTGTTCCCTTCAAAGCCAAGGTCGCTAGGGACGTTAGCTTGAGTATCTTTGGATTGATTAGCTAAGATTAATTGTGTATCTTTCTGCACGATCACAACTTTGACGGACGTCGTTCCAACGTCTATCCCCAAAACTAGTTGAGGCATCTTCAAAGGATTAGTTTGAAACTATGTCAAGTTTGTGGACAATTAATGTTTGCATATTAGTTAGTGTTCGAAATATCAAAAATAATAGTTTTATGGGTTTATAACTTAAATTACCTTTAAAACTTAAAAAATATCTTTTAATTCGTTGTACTGCTACAGGTTATCTTAGAATCTTTCAATTCGTTTTATATAGATTACGTCAATCATTGATCAATCTGTAATAGATATATTATATTACTAAATAAGAAAAGAATTACACTTTAGTAGAGAAAATTATATTCTAAAAATTAAACGTACTATAAAAAGTTTCATTCTATATACATTGTTCACCTCTAATGGATTAACGTAAGAACATGTAACTGTATGCAGCTTGAATTGAATTTATCGACAACCCGAATAGATAAGCTCGGCTTACTATTTGCCTTTTTTATCACGGGCTAGTGAAAAGTAATGAAGCATTGAAACTATTTGTTATCGTTTATTTGTCATAAAAACTGAAACTTTTTGAAACATCAAAGATTTTAACCGCCTTTATATCTTATTTCAATAGTCTATTGTCATAAATAAAATGCATCCTACATTGTATTTAGTGTTACATGGTATTTAATACAACACATTATATATGACCTTGAAACAACAAATCATTTGAAAATTCATTATAAAAATAAGTAAAGTTAGCGATATAAGATTTAAGTTTAAGAATAATCTAACATTTTTATCATAGTTCTAGTTCCGGAGATTTGTATTTTAAGTATTTATTCTACGATGTCTATCTTATACTAAATTTACGTAGATTCGTATATTTTAAGGTCTAAAATAAGCACGGATACTATAACTGATATCTTGCATCAAAGTTGTTTAAGTGTATGTATTACCGCTTACCGTTTATAAATTTTTTTCTGATTCACCTTATTATGATTAATGCAATAAAATTTTTATGCTACTTTACAAAATATTTTAAAGATTCGTTATTATTTTGTAGCATTCTCAATGTTGCAATTGCAAGGTTATCAAATAATTTGCTAATTAGAAAATTCAATAAAAAATCAGTTTTTAATAAATTATAATAATTTCGATATACTGTAAAATGTATTCGGCACTGAACGTATTGCTTAATTTTGTTAATTAGTACAAATTAGTTAATGATATATTAAGAATGTCTTTATCTTTTTATTCATTAATATTATACTATTAGACATAATTGAATCGATAACTGAAGGAATCTCAATTAGTCGGTATTTTTATTTTAATGGTTTTTTTCCATAATTTCATGCAAACGAGAACAAATGGAAAGTTAAAAGACATTAAAGAAAATTGTAGTTCATCTTTTTTATAAGAACAGTGTCTATTTCGCTTCCCCATGCTAGTTTAGAAAAGTTTTAATGTGTTTACTATATTTGTATATGAGAGATTTATTACTGAACTTGTATTTGAAAGCATTTAATAATATATCCTGTGCAAAGATTAAGAGTCCAGAAATAATTGATGTAACAGATGTAAAATTATGATACGAATAAGGAGCAAAGTATCGGGAGTAAGGAATAAAACAGTAAGAAAAATAGCGAAGACATCGGTGTGGCGTATGGTCGAAGAGACTCGAGCGCACTCGAGGCTGCGATCAAAAGTGAGGAAAGTCGATAGGTTCATCGAGCGATCGATAAGTGATATCGCGACGCGCAGTTTGGAATTAATACATTGGCTCACCTACAAGCGAAGAGTCGAGAATGAGCGGACTTTGATCCCAAGGGTAGGCTGGAAATGGAGGGCACGAGGCAACGCGGCGGCTGCTCGGTCAGCGCGCCGCAGTCGGGAAAAAAAAAGGCCAGTGCGGGCCCGGAGGTCGCGGCCGGTGTCCCTAGCAGCGCGGGTGCGGCCCGCCAGAAATGACCCGAGGCCCGGCGCACATAACCGTCGCGCGCTGCACTGGCGAGCGACAACAAAGCAGCTCGGCTCTCGCGGGCGATGCTGTCGGCGCGGGAGCGCGCGCGCATCTGTGACATAATGCAGCGCGCTGGCGGCCAACGGGCGGCCAGTCCGGCGGCGAACAGCGCCGGTTTGCCTGCACCGGCGAGCTTGCGCGGGAGCTTGCGCGGGAGCTTGCCCCCAGTGACTCGGCGCGAAAGCTAGGCGGCTTTTAGGCCGCCTCTGCATCGGGGCCATTATTCCATGGGCTTGAGTGAACGAATGCGCCGCGGTCGACCTCAATTTGGCCCGTTCTGGCCACGACAGCGCCTCGATCGGATTATTCGGGTCCGCCTGATTCTTACCTCGCTCATTAGATTAGAGGATCCTCGCGGAGATTACCCTCGAGATTACCCGACTCCCATTGGCGCTCCACCCCTTTTTTAGATTTACGCCGGAGAAATCCAGCTTGGATGGGAGAATGAATTTGTACCAAAGTCCAAGCTATATCGGAGGTTAACCAACTTTATAAAATTTCGCTTGTTTAATGCGCCAAAGAATCGTAAAGTAAACGATTTGTGATCGAGTTTGCAATATTTTACGGCATAAGTTTCCACCAAAACGAACATTAACGCTCATTTGGCTTCTTTGTTAAAGTATAATGATGAATATATTTTTGCCGATAGTTCGGAAAGCGAGGCTGCACTATAGGTTAAATACTCCAAGTGGATTCCGTTTAAACCCGTGACAAGAAAAATATTTAATTCATAATCGTAAATCACAAAAGTGAATAGAGTAAGATGAGCTGCACATATATAATAGTAGAGTGCACGCGAAATAAATTTGTTGTTTTTCCATATTCTATATATAAGACAATTTATTACACATCATTTTGCACTTTCTGCATTTACTTTATGTCAGTTCAGAAGTAATTACGCCATTTATATTAAAACTTTTTTTAAAATGCCAGTTATAGACTTGTGAATCAATAAAGGGTAATTTCTTTGATTAGTATGACGGATTAAGAGACTGATGTATAGATATGATATAAGTATGCAACTAAAGAACAAATATCCTATCATCCAACCCAAATGAGATTTTGGCCATCTTTCCACCCGATGTGACGGGTAAGATAAGTACCTGCGAAGTTTCCCCCTTTGCACTCCTTATCACCTGGCAAGAAGATTGATTTCACTGCGTACTCGAGTATGCCGTCTCTACCCCGAAAACTTCGAACAGTCACTCTTTATGGACGTCCAGGAAATCGCAGGCGTATATAGAGGTATTGCGTAATAGCTTTTTCCTCGCGGGCGACCTCCATCTGCAAGATATAAGAGAAGTGGGCCAGTACACAGAAGAGTCGCTTGCAGCTCGGACGGATTGAAAAAAAGCGAGAAAGATGGAGTGTGCATTATTTAGTTCTTTCACCGTCGGGCTGCTATTTTCTCACGCGTCTTCGATCTATTTTTCTTCCGGCTCGGTGAGCTTCGGTCCACGTTTCGCGACCGTCGTCCTAAGACTGTCACGTGAGGCTGACCCATCGACAGTCTACGACAGATTCGGCATTATCCGAAATGAACACCTCGCTCCTCTTCTTAGTTTCTATTTTTGTGTTT
This sequence comes from Sycophaga agraensis, assembly GCA_018906755.1. NCBI lineage: Eukaryota > Metazoa > Arthropoda > Insecta > Hymenoptera > Pteromalidae > Sycophaga > Sycophaga agraensis. The sequence continues at coordinate 2,271,898 of JACCIE010000013.1, forward strand.
TTTTTTGCTGTAGGATTTTCGAGGGAAAGGTTATACCGGGGTTCTTTCCGCGTTACGAACATGCGCACGTTACGTGCTTCGCGTAGTTACGCGATTTTCGTTGTAAAGTTTGATAAGGTTTTATGCCGCACCAACCTTTTTTCGTCGCGTAAAATTTCTTGTTGGGTAGAGAAAAGAAACAATCTATCGGCATTATTACGCAATAAAATTTACATTTTGGAAAGCTTAGAACTTTTATGAGGTATAATACTTTTCTCTCCTGCTCTATCTCTCTACCTCCCCCTGAGTATTTACCTGTCCAGCGCTCTCTTTCTCCTTTCGTAAAGTTCTGTTCTGCCGGCCCGAAGTATGATAATGCGTCTTGACTCCTGAATTATTATTTTCTCACGTTCGCGAAAAGCCAACAAATTTCCGTTTTTCTCAGCTTATTTATTTTATGAATTCTAATGCTTGTATTTACAACTTGTAGTTGCGGTAGTAGAATATAAAGCAGTTTCTTGAAAGGCTTGATATTGGTCGGCGAGGTTCGTCTGTTACTACTTACACGTTGATGAACCGCTTGTTACCACTAATAATTCACTGGGATGTATTTTATGCGTACTTGTATCTTATATTAGCTTTATGATTAGTAACGTTTAGGTTCGTGCAATTCACAGCATAAATGCCACTATAATAGCCGTATGGATGATTAACGCAACGGTCAAATCTGGCAGTTGAATATTTATAGAGACGAGGACGTCCAAAGTTACCTCCGGCTTTCGTTGACTCGTGTTATTATTTCTAAACGAGTAAATGCTGCTCATTAATGTACGGATTCGTGTAATAACGAAGTAATTGATCTTTAAGAGTGGCTAAGAGCTGCTGCTTCGCTCAAGTATGTTTCGTGACACTTTTTCCAAGACGCAAGTACATGTACGAAATAGACGAGATATTGTTGCTTCTTTGATTTATCCCTGGCCGTATTTCCGAGTCTCGTCGATCGTCGCGCAAAGTGACTGAAGCATCGGTGTTGCCGTAAATGAAAAAGCCGAGGAGAAAAGGAAATAAGCACTCGGCGCAGGTTATACAATCGGTCGATGAGCAAAGATAAACATTGGCAATAACAAGGGCGAGACTTTGAGAGGTGCACTAACGCGGCGGAAACGGGCGCCAGGGGGCCCCGGAAGGAAGGGCCGCGAGGCCGCGAGGGCCAGACGAGCCTCGATGGGGCAGTGAGCCGCGCCCGGGGAGAAAGGACGATAATAAGGATCGGGCAGGAGGAATCGAGTGGCCGTGGGGAAAAGGTAAATGCAGGCAGGCGGAGGATCGGCACGGCGGGCTGCGCGCAGCCGAAAGAATGCGGCGCGCGAGTCCGCCTGTGGGTCGATGACTTTTTGGCGAAGGTCGCAACGGGTTTCTCGCAAAAGCCGCTCCGACGGCCGGGCGCATAAAGCCTCCCCCACCCCGCGGGAAGAGCCGGCCGGCGGCGGAGCGCCGGCGAGGCCTGACGTCAGCCGACTGGGTTTGCCCCCGCGAAAATTCCTGGGCCGGTGACGAGGCGGATCCGCTCGCGGGCTTTGGGTCGCCCCCCCAGCCGCGCCTCCTGAACCCTTTGCCGGGCCCCCAGACATCCTGCCAAACATTCCGATCGGGGAGCCGAGTCATTGCCATGACAACGGCCGGCTGTCTCCAGCGCCTCTCCGCCCTTCTCTTTCTTGGGCATTTTCCAAACTTTTCAAAGCGGCGGTAACACGCGCTTTGTTCGAGCGCGGCTCCCGCCCAGCCGTCGCGTTAACTCGCCTCTTATTGCTGGCCATCAGGCCAACCGGACTAAAAGAGTCCCAGTCAAGCGAGGGTTCATTCCGCGAATTAAATCCCAACGAGGTCCACCTTGGCGACTATTCCACAAATACAAGCCGAGGCGAGTACAGGCGCTCTGCAGTCGAACGGCTCGGCTTTCCTCTCGTATATTTCTCTCCGCGAGGCATTGTACGCCTGCTTTAACAGAGACCTGCATATGAGTCCCAGTGGACGGAGCCAGGCTAATTTCTCAATGCGATTGACTCGGTTCTCTGCGGGAGATTGTAATGCGTGCCAATGCAGCTCGAGAGACTGTACATTCAAAGGTCCCGGGAGCGCGAGCGCGCGGGTGCCTCGTATCCCGTTCTCGGGCGGTTAAAGCCCTGATGTCGCGGCGCATGCCGCTCGTGCCCTTGATAACACGGAACGAGTCCATTTGGCCCAAAGGCCCCCGCGAGTCCCTCATCTTTAACGCGGCTCTTTTATCGCCTGTATCGACGATAATCCTGCCGCGCGCTTCAGCGCCACTAATTGTGCAACGCGCTTTTATGACTTGGACTTTCAATTTAAATGCTTGTTGGTTGCGTCTCGAAAGCAGTGCCTTATTCAAGCATTCGCACCGCACCTACTAGTCAAGCCAGAATGCGCGAATCATTAATTAAATAAGTTGCGATATTCTAATGAGTAAACATTCGTCATGATCGCGTTGCCCGCGCCAACTATTGTTTTCAACATCAGCAGATTTATATTTAAATTCTTTGGTATACATTTACAAATATAATTATATTTCGTGAATAAAAGTGGGAAAAAGTTGCCACTCGAATGCAAATCTAACGTATTATTAACATGCCAAAACGTCCTAAAAGTGTCGCAGGCCACAGGATTGTACAATCGGCGCTTGTTCGTGTGCAACAAGACCCGAGAAATGTTTTATTTCTTTCGTTTATTTTATTTCCGGCGAATGATAGCGTAACGCGTCTTTCTCAATCTTTGGTACATTAAAGCATTTCATTGCTTTTCATAATTTTGACTTTTTGCACTATGAGCTTTTCCGTCATCTAAAAAGACACCTTACATTTGAACGACTTAAAAAGATTTTGGAGGCAAAGTTGAAGATCGCAATATAATATAATTATGAGATAGGCTATGTCGGGAAATGCGTGACTCTGCGTATTTTAATTATAATATCATACCAGTATAGCTCATTTGTCAGTACTTGACTCATTTACTTTGTTTTATGTTTACCCTACTTTCCTAGAAAATTAAGGATTTTATTTATATTTCAATTTTCTCGCTTTTATGGGCGAGTTGATGAAATCCGTTCCAAAAGAAATTGATTAAATTTTTTTTGGCTTTCATCAATGCTTACGGATTTATCGAGTAAATTGCAATGCTTCCAACATCTTAGAGAATATAATATTTTTAAAGTTATTTTATAACAACAATTTCGGAGCTGCAGCGGAAACTTGTAAGTCTTGTTGACACTGTACTGATTATACGATAATATGTTACACGGTCTCTATTACTAATCCGTATAATATACATGTACGTTACTTTCAAATATTATTGGCCCTCGTTTTTACGGCCTGTGTTATTACGACTCGTACGTTTTTTTATGAATCGATGAGTTTTCGGATTTTATTAGACAGGGTAATTAATGTAAAAGTGCGTTCAATAACAAGACGATTTTTCCATACATTAATCTCCGATTTAGTTAGCGACTTTGCGAGTCGAGGTGACCTACTATAAATGATGGTAGGAATAATTTTAGCCCTTCAGCTTTACTCGAAGAATATAGATTGAAATATTTCAGCGTGGTAACAAAGATAACTTGACACATCCTCGTTTAATAAATTATTTTGATCACTACGCTCTTGACCCTATATTTATAATACTCTTACATATTTATAAGGAGTAGCAGATGGTTCGATAGCAAACGTGTCACCATCTGCTACTGATTTCTATCTATAAAAAGATACAAGCCGAATCTTTAGCACGCAAGTTGGAAACGTTGATAAAAACCATAGAAATATATATTGAATCCGTTAAAAGTAAATAATATAGCGTTAAATAAAACGTGCAGTTTTTTATAAAAAATAAATTTTAATCGAAGGCGCGGCACATTACAAGCATAGATGGAAAACATAATAATAAAATACAGGTAGAAGGTTTGATGAAGCTGATTCTATTTTTAGAGCGTAAATAGCGATAAGATCCGCGACGCAATTATGGGAAAGGTACGAAAGGATTAATTTTGACGAATGGTTATTAAATAGGCTCCCGTGGCGATGTGGATGCAGGATGAAGCCGAAAAAAACGTGATTAACTACTTTGTAATAGTGGGGCAGTTAAGCGGACACGTTTGGTACAATGACTCGTGGCGCCAAGCTTTATCGGCTTTTTAATGGATTTGCCTTAGAAGGATTTAGCCTGGCCGTTTCTTTCGTACAGAGGCGTAAGAGGCGTAAGAGGTCTGGGCGCACTATAAACCAAATGGCGTAATGTTGTGTCGGCCTGGGCGTTGCGCCGCGAGCGCCTCTCTTTGCTTTGAAAATATTGTCTTTTAATTGGGGGTGGGGGCAGGGAACGGCGTTTCCCAGGGAGGCAGGCCGAGCGGCCAGCGGAGTTTCGGCATCGGCTAACGGCCCCAGCGGCAGATCCCACGCTCGCCCAGGGAAAACGCCGCGGCCGCGCAAACAACCCGGAAAAAGAGGGCCGCGCGGCGATCGCGGGCGAGGAGCCGCCGCGGCCGATCGATGCCCCGGGCAACAGCGCACCCGCGCTCCGCGCCGCCGCCACGGCTATTCCGTCGCCGGGAATTCGCGAAACTCTTAATTGATTTAACTATCGGGGCGAGGCGTGGCCGCGCGCTCGACCCACTTGAGGCTAAAAGCGCGCCCGGTAATGCCAGCCCGGGCCACCTGCCGCTGGGTAATTGGCGAAAAACGCATTGGGCAACTCCGCGGGCGGAACGGAGGATCGGCGGGCCGGCCGGTTTTTCCCCGGCGATCGCCGGCCGCCTCATCGGAAAGCTCGGGGGGGGGAGAAAAAAAAAGGTAATTCGAGCGGGCGAGCGGCGATCGGTGGCCCCTCGCCACTTACGTTTCGCCAATCCGTCATCTCCGTTTTAGAGGCAATAAGCGCTGGCCGATGTTTAGGGGGCCAAAATTGCCGGGCGAGATCGGCTCCTGCCGGCCCGCGCATTACCACCGCGAGCTCTTTCATTTTTTTTTTCTCCCCCCCCCCTTGGAAATTTCATAGGCTCGCGGCGTAGAGAGTCGGGCCAAAGCCCCAAGTGGCACAAGCGCTTTTTACCCGATTTATATAATGGGTGCGCGCTTCGATCGCGGCGATCCGCCGAGGGCCGGGGAGTCCGCGGCGCGCGCCGACACCCGTAGAAAGCGTTTCTCTTTTTGCATCGCGGCATTCTTCCGCGGGGGGAACGGGCGCGCCGGGCATTCCGTGCGGCCTATCGACTAACGACTCCTCCAGACTCCGATCGCCGGCGCTCTTGCTTTCTCGGCCTATATTTTCTCTCGGAGTACTTTCGTCACCGGGCGAGCTATGCCTTTCTACGGCGGGGCGACGCGTGCGCCGGGCGGTGTCGTGCCCAGGCCCCGCGGTGTTTACGCGCGCGGTGCGCTCGCAAATTACCCAGCTGATCGGGCCGGGCTCGCGGCGACGAGGGAGCCCCTCCCTCCGGCCTTTTCCCCGGCTAATGGGCCCGCGGCCCGTTGATGAAAGTGAAAGCGCCGCGCCCTCCTGTTTTAGGAGATATTCCGAAGTTTCTTATCGGCGGCTTCGGGGAGAAGGGGGGGGCTCGGCTGCCGATGCCGCCCGCGCGCCCCTCGCCCTTCCAAAGAGTCGGCACTCTGTACATCGGACCTTTCTTCGTATGCGGGCCTATCCATAGGAAATCACGGAGCGCGCGTGCGGCTCCATTAAATTTTTATGCCGCCTTTCGAAAGATTGGGAGATAACAGACTATAAGCAACGCGATTAATAGTCCACGTGCACGAATTGAAGCATTAGTTTCGCCCTCTGGACTGCTGCACGCCCAAAAACTTCATTAATATTTACTCGCTGCTCCACAAGACGGTAAAATTATTAGTGCACCCGTGGTATAAAGATTAACGTGGCTCGTGGACTGTTTTTCCTCCCGCGTGCAGGCTGCAGGCGACGGTGGATATCGTAAAGCGGCGCGGAGCGCGCGTTCGGCGAAACGACGAAGAACCTGCATTAGGGCAAGAAAAACTTGATTAAAATTTGGAAGGCGCGCGGCCGAGTGACACTGCACGCCATGCAAATCAACTATGCAAATGCGCAAAAACATCTCGAAATTACGGCTCGCGGTGTCTCTGGAGCCACGGGCCGTATCGAGGGCGATGCTGGCTGCTTACCGGCACGCCGCTAATTCGATCGGTCGTTTATTATTGCGCAACGCCCGCGGCGAGGATAAACTAGCGCGGGCGCTGCGCAAGACACGCGGGTAGCTTGGCCGCGGGCGATCCGGGGGGATTTTCGCGAGGACGGGCGGAGGCTGGACGGGGGCGCTCCTCCCGGATGCGCGAGCGCCTTGGGGGGAGGCCGGGGCTGGGGGGCCCGGCGTACGGCCCTGGGCCCGCTGGCCTCGGCGTGCCGGCCGCTCTCCTGGGGCCGAGTGGGCGCGGGCGCGGGTTGGCGGGGGGGGAGGGGCCCCGGAGCCGCGGCGCGCCAGTGAAAGTCCGGATTTTGCTTTCTAGCCGGCTCGGGCCGCGCGGCTCGCGGCCTCCCGGCTCGGCTCGTGGGCCCCAGTCGGCCCCGCTCTCTCCGCCCGGCAGCGCGCGCTCCCGAGCCGCGTCCCGAGCCGCGAGCCAGTGCAGTGCCCGCGGATGCAGGAGGCGCCGCTGGGGCGGCCGCCCGACCGCCAGCGGACCCGCCCGAGGCATGGGCGCCCCCGGAGCCCTGCTGCTGACCCTCCTCCTCGGCGCAGCCGCCGCATCCGGGACCTCCGTCGTCAGCGGCCCTCTGCGTCCAGGTACGAGGCGCCCGCGCACCCCCGGCAACCGAGCCGAGCGACACCGTCCTCTTGACTCGTGTCGAGAGAACTCGATTGCCCTCGATGCAGCCACCCGCTCCTTCGTTGCGCATCTTGAGCTCAACCCGCATAACAACCCTCCTCTATTCTAATTCGATTTAAAGCGAACTTCCTTGGTTTATCCGGTTAACTTGCTTGCCTAACTTTTTACCAAAGTAACTACGGACTTATTTTTACAATTTTTTATCAACTTGCTTCACTTTCTTTCTCGAAACCATAACCTTTTCTGACGAGACCTTAAATGTAAATAAAATTCACTTTTTTTAATCTCAACGAGTTCTTTTTATTGTGGCTAATAAATTTTGCCGCTTACATGAGTCAAGTATTCATTAAAAAGCCAAACGTTCACCTTCTGTCTCCTTCGTGCATGCAAACTATAATCAATCAAGTGAAAAGTAACTATAAATAAAAACAGGTAAAATTCAGTGTTATAAAAATCCGAATTAAGTATACAAATTATACGCTCGTGATTAAATAGACATTAGTATTTAGATACTTTGCTTGCAATTGAAAAAACAAAAACTTGTAATCTTTCTTGGCTATTAAGTGAACCGTCAAATGTACTAATTATAGTGTTTTAGCATTAAACAGTATCCACGAATTAACTATTAGTGGAAGAATTAGAATCTTTCCATTTGTCTTACGTAACGCCCGCGAAAATAAATTGTATACTTCACTCTGATACCGGAACACCTAGTATGTAATCGCGAATTAGAAATGTTCGCGAGTTAAATAGCTATATTGATTCTACGGTAGCGCTTGATCTGGGGAAAGCCGACACGCCGATCACGCTCAGGTTTTCCAAATATTGCAAGAAAAATAAATGCATGTTTTGTTAAATCATTCGTTAAAAAAATTGTGCAACGGAACATTCGACAATGGCACAATGAGGTGCTTTTGTGTTTGAGAACGAGTGCGAGTGTGCGCCCGCAAACGTGCGCTGGTGCAAGCCACTCAAATTCTTCTCACTAGCGTAAACATGAATTTTCTAGTTACTCAAGCTTCATTGTACTAAATATTTCACGAAATTCACGTGGATGTGAGTAAGCAACACTTTAATTATCGTATAAAGTTTTCTAGATCCGCTTTGCAAACGATAGTACGTGCACGAGAGTACGCGCGCGCGTACTGCAAAACTTATGCGCAAGAAGCATTTCGCATTAGAAAGTTCCTGTATTCCTTCTTCGGCTATTGAATAGGCGTTCAAAATCTAGATTGGCAAGTGCTTGATTCAAGGCGAAAACTTGTTCTTTTTCTAAATTAAGAGCTCGTTCGACTTGCAGAAGCTCAGACTTTCTAAATCATTTCCTGGCAGTATCTCTCTTTTAACACGCGTTACATAGTACATGAGTAATTTTAAACTTTTAAATTCTTTTTGAATGTTATCACCTAATACAGTATTTGTCATTGGAGAAAGATATAATTTATTTCTTAATTATACAGTTAATATTAAATACTTTATTTAATAATACTATATTGATAAATTTAAATACAAGTTCAGATTTATGTAATATATACACATATACATATATATACATATATATATATGTAGCGATTTATATAAGTACTATAAACAGCTATTTATAAGCTTTTTAAATTTTGAGCTTTGACGGATACGTTTATAAACATCTTGTCGTCTTTCAAAAATTCTGTTTAACCGTCACGTAGATAATTGTGATATATAATTAGAAGATGTCTTCTACTCCTCACAAATACATTTTTCGTAAATTAGTATTTCGTAATTGTAATTGACTCGAGTTACGCAACACATTTTTGTTATTCAGCATAGGGAATGTTGAGAAAAATAAATGGGAGCACATTGTAAGAGTTCATAGAAAGTACTCACTCAATAATAATGAGAAACGGTTTTACAACGTTTTAGCTAATGACAATGTTAACAAAATTTGTGCTACTTTAATTTTATCTAGTTTATTAGAAGCTTCATGTACAATTCTTCGTATATAGTACATTTTTGTATTATTTATGTTATAAATTATTACAAACTATACAATTATTTAGGAAATTTACTGCATTGTTGTAAATATGTTTCGTTCACGTTTAATATACGTTATGTATATTCAGACTGTTGGAGATTTTTAAAGGTCATTATTTTATTTTGAAAATATCGTCAAAAGTTTTGCTCTTATATGCACAATAGTTATTGGCAAATGAAAAAGCACGTATTACACGTAGTTACAGTGCGTGTATATGCCAATTAAATTTTAGGCTATAAAAGAATAGCATATTATACTGCAGTATTTCGACAACATTCTACACTTTCACTTGATCTTATCTCCGCATTCCGCAAAAATGAGGGAGTGAGTAATGAGTAAAAATGCGTTCTGCGGCCAAGATGGTTCGATTATATTTTGCCAAATAGACTAGGATATTTTCTCTTGAGCAATAACCCATGACTCTAGAGGATTTTAAATTGAGAAAATAAAATTGATCGATGTTAGAAGAATAATATTCGGCTACAATTATTCAAGCTGCTTTGGTAATCTTAATTCGAATCTCGTATTTTAAACTATGCTGATAGTTATGCAGATATAAATAGATCTATTTCTCTCTCTCTTTCTCTCTTTATATATATATACACACATATATATGTTTATATATTAATAGATGCTTGACGTACTTGACTTATCAGATTTTCCCGTGGTGAATTGGTCTTTGACTTTATCACCTGAACAATATAATGGCAAAAGGTAAAAAATAAGATAAAGTCAAGCACGCGTTGATACAAGCACACGATGAAAGTTATCAAATTGATGTGTGCAAAGCCTATTTAATTTTACGTTTTTTTTTAAATATTCGTACATCCTTGGTAATATTTGAAAGTGTAATTGAAATGTAAAGTATGGAGAGCGACTAGTTTGCAGGGTCGGTGCATATTTTAGAACGAGGCGGGAAAGCACGAGACGGGCGATTGTAGGCGCTGATGGGAAAAGGAAGGCGAAACCATATCGAAGTGCGCATTAATTTGCAGGCGATGGATGGGCTGCGGGGGCGGTGGGCTAGGGTCGCGGAAGAGCGACGGGCGCAGCGGGAGGTCGCGCGGTCCGGCTCGCTCGCCCAAAGCGCGGGAAAGGGGCGCGATGGGGCCGCACGTGGGCCCTTGGGGCGTGGGCGCGGGAGTGTTACCTCATTAGAACGTAATCGCGGGAGAGCCGGCGGAGCGGGGCGTGCATAAAGCGACAATAGGATCGCTTGTGCAATGGAGCGTCGGGGGCCGGGGCAAGCGCCTCCGCGGAGAGGGGGGGGGGCGCGAGTATCGCGCTACGTATCTCCTGGGCGCGCGAGAGACACAGCCGCGGCGAGAGCAGCCGAGGCGAGGGAGTAGAGCCGGGCTATAAACCCGGCGGCCGGTGCGCCTTTCTTGGCCGTCCCCGCGAAACAAAGGCGCGCGGCCCTCTCTCTCTCCCTCTGCCGCGCGTCTTGCGTGAGACGCGGCATTATATTCCGCGGCGCGCGGCCTCGTGTACGCGCGGCCCGCACCGCCAACCTGCCCGCGCCGCCCGCCTGGAAAACCTAGCGGTATTATGGTATGTGACGCGCGCCAGGCAGCCCGGCCTCCTCTTACTTTATTCGCGCGCCTTGTGTGCCCACCCACACGTACGCGAGGCCCGCGCCGACAGCCGCCGATGGAGTCGCGCCGACGCTCTGCCCTATCCCAGGCGAATCCAGCATCTCGCCTCGAGGGCGACTAATTGCCTCGCGCCGGACCAGCCAACCCCGCTTGCATATTCCAGCCTTTTTCCCGCGCGCCTCGGCAATATATTAGGCAATCTTCTGTTTGCTTTGTTCCCTCGGCTCTCGCTTGCCTTTGGGCTTTTTACGCGCGCCTCTTTCCGCCCAGCCACTTGTCTCCACTACAAAAATCCCCCTTTTCTCAAGGCCAATACTTATGAGCTCCACTTGGCGGTGCGATCGATCTTTCCAATATCGTCTCCGATGCCATTCTTCATTTTCAATACAACGGCTTTCGCCTGTTGCTGTTTAGATGCACACGCTTTTGTATATCCAATATTTTGAAAAATTCCCAATTTCATTCCGGGAGAAAGAAAATATAAGACACAAGAGCTTCAATCATTTCCTTAAAAATTCTACATCCTAGCAGACCTCTTATATTCTCCTGTTCCCGGACACTGTAATACGATTATACGTTTTATATGTCGATGACTGATCGATGATATATCGATGATGACAGTATTCCTTTTGAAGAAATATCAATCCTAATGAAGGCCTGTTTTATTCAGGTTTTGAAATCCAGCCAACAGATAGGGCTCGTGTTTATGATTAGTATATACCCTGTCAATCGATACCGTTGAGAATCCCCATAGTATTTTCACTAATAATAATAGGTGTGCTTAAATATTATCCTTAAGAAGTGGAAAACAGCAATTACAATAGATGTAACTAATGTTGATACAAGAGTTTTAATGTATATAAAAGTAATCTGGATAGTTGTAGAACACACGTACAAATATGAAACTCCTACTTTTGGTGCCGATAATAACAGCTTCTTTGGCAATAATGAAACAAGTCTATGCACACGTAGTTTGCATTACGCCTTTATTTATTTATGTTTAGGTATTATTTAACATTAATAGGTGTTCTTGTTTCCGCATACGCACCAGCAAATACTCAGTTTAACGAGTTTTCTGAATATTTATTTATTTACTTGATTTTCAGCTATTATACAGGAAGTGAAACCTTTCATCAAGATTATTCTTTTATAAACTCACGTCTAATGACTTTAACTGTATTTTTGATAGACTACCGGTAATTATGTACATAGATATATAAAAATTTGTTATCTTTTTTAATTCAATTACAGTTGATAGCATTGGTGAAAAAAGTACGTCTCAATTATAAAAGTAATTAACAGACTTTAATTTATTTGAAGAACAAGAAATACGCAATCTAAATACATAAAGTACATCATAGTGTCACGGCGGCAAGTAGATACAGACAAGATAGGTAGAACACACTCATTTTTAGATATATATAAGCTGTGTCTCTTTGTGTAAAATTTATAATTTTACACATTTAAATTTTCATATCATAAATATACTTATTTACTTACAATATTCTTCAGTATATTTAAAGATGTTTCCTTTGATTAAATTTTATTGTCTTAAATATTATCTATAAGTGTAACTTGTAAAAACTGCAACCCGAGTTTGCAACCCGATTTTATTACTTACGTCACTTTCATTACGTGGTCATATAAGTTTAGTTTTTTCTCATAATATGATCGTTAAATAAATATATCTTATATTTCCTGATGATCTGAAGCTATATTTTTTATGTATAACAAAGAATGAATGGGGTTGTTTAGTGTTTTATGGCTAAACTTTTAATGTAACTGTCATACTATATTTTTTTTAATTAATTGTTTTTCTAGTTTCCTGCGTATAATTATAATTCTCATAAAGATTATGTAAGATTCGTACGATAAAATACAATGATCACGAACAACAGTGCACTCTAACGAATTTCATTAGGTTGTGATGATAATGAGTGTGAACGTAAAAAGCATAAGAAGGCAATCAAACGTCGTATAGGTGAAAAATTGCTTTTGGTTTCGTAACATTGACTTTTTTTTATTTTACTGTCGAACCTATAGATAATGGATCACGACATGCTATAGCCATATTGCTATGTCATAAATGAGCCTCGTTAACGGGACATTCCGAGACCCCGGTTGATGGTCGAAATTCATTATTGATACAGTCAGCTGTGCAACCCTCGGAGTTAGCGTTATGAAAGTTATTCTTCCAGCTACTGATCGACTACTGGCTTTCCCAAGCGCTACATTGTTACTTTCATTGCCTATCAGATTGTTCGGTACTATTTCCCTGATTCTTCTTTTTTCGAAAGATCATATTCGCTCCGCGTGAAGCCCTCCTACAGAAGCAAAAACTCGGAATGAATTTTTATTTTCATGCATGTTATAAATTCTCATTTCTACCACGATATCGCTGTAACACACTCTTTATATTGCTACAAATGCAATGAAAGAAAGGAATTCTACGGATTCGCGTCCAAAAAAGAGAACCGTAATTCTCGTACGAAAGAGAATAAAAATAAATAAGATAGCGCGGGCTCATCTTGGAAGTGCAGGGCAATCATCGTGTCGGAGGCGCGGGCCCCGTAGCAAGACGCATCAGCCCGCATGATCGCGTGCCCGCGCGGCCACCGTAATTTTTCACTCGCCTCGTAAAAAAGACGAGTGCATGAAATTAGCCGGCGCGGTGGCCGCGGGCGGCGCGCATTACTAAACGCAGCTACGCGGCCTGTATAGGAAAAAAAAAGCCATCAGCGCCGGTGGCTGGCGGCGCGCGCCGCTAGATTGAATTCGTTCGCTGGCATCCGCCGCGGCTTACACCTACGGCCCGATGAATCAGCAGCGCGCGTTGGGCAACTCGGCCGCCGTCACGTAGTCCCGTCTCGCTCGCGGCATGGCGAGCGCTCGCCTAGAAACTCCGATATGCCGATTATCGAACCATTAGGGCCAATTGAATGATAAAGCCGCGTCGCTTCCGCTGCGAGGGCTTAATCGGGCCGTTCCCCATCGTTAGCAGAATTTCGTTGTTGTCCATTCGGACGCTCACCGCTCAGATCTGTCGACGATTCCGGCCGCTCGAATAGAAGGCCGTGACAAGCCGCATCTCGATTTTACACCGTAAATCCAGCGGATTTAAAAGGATTTAAAGGGACTAACCGGGATCTCTCAATCGCGAGGGTTCAAAAAAGCGTATTTTAAACCGATCGCTCAACTTCATGTGTATGCCTCTTTGATTGACATATCCTATTTTTTATTCATATCTGTACGATCGCTGCGCGAATTGTTACGCTAAGTTATTTTACCTTTGAAACATATCTGTGTTTCGATACAAAATTTTCGTAGGTAATCAGGAATAATTAGTTAATTCCGAGACGGCATAAAGGAGGAAAATAAAAAAAGTAGTTAGGCCGAGTAGCGAGTTAATGTCAAGGACTGCGTGAGCTCGTTGAAAACGTTCCCACCCATCAGGGATAAGCGCGTTTCCCAATAATCAGTGCCCCGAGTCTTTTTCCATTATCGGCTTTCGCAACGCTGCTCGGACGCGGTTCAACTGCAGGGCCCGCGAGATAATACAAATGGTCGCATAGTCGGGGAGCGCGAGGCGGGCAGCTGCAGCGCCTATGACCCTTAATTGCACTACTTCCTTTCGAATGACGTTGCTCGGTCCGAGGACATACGTGCCGCGCTACAGCCGCGGCGCTGAGGTCCGAATGCGAGGCGCGAGGCAATATCTCGCGGGATTTACGAGGCCGCAAGCCGCTGGGAGAAAAAAAAGCGCCTCGGCGGCGCTCGCCGCGGGAAAGCGAGGCCGGGCTAACTAAACGGGGGTGCGCTTGTTGTGTCGGCAGGTGACTCGCAGGAGGCCGGATGGAGCGCCGCGGGGCGGGCCTTCCCCGGCAACCAGGTGGAGGCCCAGCCGCAGGGCCAGCCCCAGGGCGAGTCGCTCGAGTACTACGACGACGAGGAGTACTACGAGGATGAGCCGGCGCCGGCCCGCGAGTCCGGGGAGGCCCAGGGGGCCCCGGAGACCCGGGAGCCCAAGGCCCTCGGCGGCCCGGCCCCCGCCAACGCCACCCACTACGAGGACTCCTACTACTACGACGAGGACTACGAGGAGGCGCCGCTGAGTGAAGAGAAGCCCGCCGGGGACGTGTCCGCCGAGCCGCGGCCCAAGGTACGTTCGCCGATTACCGGCGCTCTGATTTACGAGCCGGCTCGTTATTTTCGGCTCCGTCGCCCCAGAAGGACGCCCTTCATCCCGAAGATTTATGAGCGCAGCCCCGGGCGGTTTCCCCTCTATTGACTTTCTGCTCGCGAATCAAAACCTCATTGATTTATTTGTCCATTCGACTCAGCGCTCAATTGCAACTTTCCTTTAACCGCACCACGGGCATTTTATTAAACCTTTGCTCCGCTGGGTTCAACGGGACTCGCGCATTAATCGTGGTGTTCCAATATTACGGAGATGCTCGCACCGATCCTATACCGAATCAAATGCAGTGCAGGTAACGCGTCTTCTGGACCGTATAAGACCCAATAAATTCCTATTACCGGTGAAATAAAAGGAGAATTCTACTATAGGAATTTAATATCCCGGCACTCGCCACTAGGCTATAAACGATCTCCGTGGAATCGCCGGACTGCGGGAGAAAATCGCCCGCCCAGTTTACGAACGTTGCCCATGCCAAGAACTAAATTTAAAATTTGAGCCTATGTTAAGACGCGATGAACAAATAGTGATCTCCGTTTCTAAGCTTTTCCGCGTGGTACTAGCTAAACTCTTACCCTCATTACGTATGATATACTTACTGTAATTATACAATTTGGCCGTTGAACGACTGTTTATTGGAAAATTTGTAAAATTCTTCACCACGACAGAAGAACCGTATTTATTGCCTTATTCTGATATTGCACTGGTAGTCGGACATGAAACTTGTTATCAATGTTTCCCCCAAAAAGCTGTGGACGCGATAATTGCAGGCGCTCGACATCCCAGTGTCAGCTAAATTATTAACGGGTCCGCGAGCGCGCGCTCGGAAAAGCAAACGAGACGTATTCATCGCACCCCTGACAGAAAGAGAGAGATAGACAGCCCCCCCGTTATCCGGCCCACTGTCCCGATCGAAGTGTGGCCATTAATAATTGTCCACGTGCGCGCAGGAGGAGGCGGAAGCAGCGGCGCCGGTGAATCGAGCAACGGCGGCCGATGACGGGCAGGCGGAAGAGGAGCAGCCGGCGATTTCACCGGGCAGCGCCGAGAAAGCGGACTCGATCCTCATCGGCGAGGCCATCGTCTCCGTGGTGACGACCAAGAGCGTCGTCAACGGGACGTACTCGGTGCCCGAGGTGACGAGCGACCTGCCCTCCACGACGGACATGGGCCCCGAGGCGAGCCCCAGCAGCGCGCCGAGCACCAGCTCCACGACGGAATCCACGGAAGGTGAGACCTGGCCCAGGGACGAGCCTTCGCAGAAGGAGTCGCGCGAACGCCAGCTGCGCCCGTTAGGCTAGCCGCGCCAGTTACGCCGCTTGCGCAACAGCCTAACGAGCCATTCTACTCTGGATGTCTTATAAGACGTTTCTCTTTCAATCTTATATTTTTATAATAATCTTTTCATACCTCACCGATTAATAATTTATAGGCACGTCACTGGAAATTTAATAATCCTTTCGTGTTTTTTCTCTTTCCGATAATGCAAATGACGTATAATTAACGGTTATGCCTAGAGATTTACGAGTCCATCAATGTTATACTAGCTTACTTTGCTTCACTGGACGAGCCGCGAATTAACATGGGCAAATGGCACTTTTTACGATTCTGATCATCTAATATCGTTGTTGATTAAATCAGTTGAATCACTCATTGTTTCTCATTATACGCCACTACTTGACTAATTCTTTGGCTTTTCGGTTTCTTGTTTTTGCAGTTGTATTATTGAGTCATTAACTATTTGACGATTTCATTTCAGTCTCTCGGTATAATTGAGTTCGAAATAATCATAGACCCCTGAACAAACACAGCCAGGGTGCCAAGGCCGATGGAAAAGCATTAGCTTTTGTCTGTAAAACTCTAATTAGCCGTAATTTGCGTATCATCCGAGTACAATGGAAAGGTCACATCTTACATCTTCGTAACATTAAATTGCACAGGCTTAACCAGCAATAGAATCGGTCCTAATACCCGCGCCTCTCACTCGAAACGAAAACTCATGCACGTTCTAATTAAATTGTTTGTACATATAAAAGCATACATCTGTATTGTGTATAATTAAACTTGCCTAATCAGCCGTGGCAATATCCTCCTCAACGTCAACAACGACAACAACAACAACAACAACGACGACGACAACGACGACAGCCGCACCGACCTCGAGCACAACGTCGACGAGTACAACATCAAGGACGCCAACGACGTCGACGACTGAGTTCACGCCGTCGTCGACGATCCAGGCCTCGGTACAGACCGGGCGCAGCGTTTCTGGGGCCAGGTTCCTGCCCTTCCCCTCCGTGGAGAAGCTCGAGCAGCTCGACTCGACGGAGAGCATCATCGACAAACTCGACCGGGTGCAATCGGAGCTTTCCAGCGGATTCCTGGCCAACGGACGGTGAGTGCGCACCGTCGTAAATCAGTCTCCTATTCCCTTCTCGTTTTTCTCCCCCCCGGTGGAAATTGAGGCGGGAGGGAAATGGCGAGCGCAATTGCCCGGCAAGCGGCTAGCGTCGTTCACCCTCTTCGCGGCTCAGCGCGTAAAGTTTTTGTCAAAGGCGGCCTCGGCGACCAGGAGCCGGGGCACGCGGCAAAGGTCGCTTTTACGAGCTTGGAACGCTCGCGCCGCCCATTCGCCCCCGAGCCGAGGGCTCTTGACCTCAAAAGTCAGCTTTACGCTCTTGCCCGCGCCTACGCCGATTAGAATTATCGAATAGTCCGTTTTGTCAAGCCGCATATAAGTCGCACCTACATGCCCCTGCATTAAAGTCCGCGGAAGGCGCCTTCGCACGCGGTTTCCCCGAGCAAATCGACCACTCTGACGCATATTTTTAAGTAGTTTGCTCGACACACATACGACACGGCAATTGTGTCCGCGGAAAGTTTCTCGCATCGGGGCTTGAGTGGCATTACGAGAAAAAGCCCAATAAGAAAGAAAAACATAGATACGTATGCATGAGCTAACGTAGTTTTGCTCCCGCAGTAAGCGGATGTATGAGCAGTCAAGTTGTCCGGGCGTAAACACGCGCTAACCAAGTTTTCCTGTGTACTCGGGTCATTATTCCTGACCACCATCTGTCTATATCAAGTACGGCAGTGCGCTTGTTAGCCGATGATTAAACGCTCGCTGTTTAATATTTATGAGCATAACAAGGGGCAAGTGTAGATCTGAGCCATCGTGTCTTTCCAAATTATTAGCCCTCAACTCTTATACATAAAACATGCGCCACGCCACATTATGGATAATCAAAAATCTTATTTCGCGCCTCGTTGAAATATTTTGTCGCCCGCTCGTACGTTGGCAATTACGATGCGGCTATATTAGTATAGTATATGCGGCTATATCACACTATCCATAAATCATCCTATAAATCATGCTTGAAAAATAAACACAAGATAAAGGAGCGCAATCGATGGGCTGTCAATTTAGGTTCGTACCTCGGCGCTACAACAAGAAGCCCTTCTCGGCGACGTCTCTGACATTGCCCACGACGTCGACGGTCGCACCGACCGTAGCGCCACCCATAGCTCCAATCACTATAAGCAGTATAACCAAGAGACCTCGGGTGCAAACGACTCTCGACGATGTCTCGGCCTTCCTCCCCAAGGACTTCCCTAAGTCCGGGGGCTACCGCACGAGTACGAGTCTCGCGCCCTTGACAAAGAGGCCCAAGATACAGACGACCCTCGATGACATCGAGGCCTTCTTGCCTAAGGACTTCCCCAAGAGCGGCGGCTACCGTACGAGTACAGCCTCCCCAGACGGCCCCAGCAGCAGCACAAAGCGGCCCAAGTACCAGACGACTCTCGATGACGTTGAAGCCTTCCTGCCCAAGGACTTCCCCAAGTCCGGCTACAGGAGCGGCGGGTACAAAAGGCCCTCGTACAAGACGTCGACGTCCTCGTCGGCCTCTTCGACGAACCAGGCGACCACAGAGAGAAGCACCTCGAGCACCAGGCCAAAGACTCTCACCACCATTGAGGACATCAGCGCTTTCCTCCCGCCCGGTGAGATTTCTTCTCTCTTTCATTATATGTATAATGCGGACAGACAAAAAGCAATTAGTTCGATACGACTCCAATACTAGCTTTGAGAACCTCGAGACAAAAGTAGTAATTGTGGAAAGCCACTGGTATTGCGGCAGATTGTTGTGGCAGGCAATTCAATTAACTTCGAGTTCGTTATCGCACGCGCCTTATCGACGCGGTGATTGCAATTGCAGGATACAAGCTAAGAAAGGAGGACGCTACTACAGAGAGATCGGTGACCCTCAGCGAGATTTTAGCCAAGACCAAAGGGGCAAAGGAAGCTTTGTCAACGCTTGCAACATCCACCGTGGGGCCCAAGTCCATTCCAGATCTTTTTGCAAAATCATCCGTCGACATATCTGCCCTTCTACCTCCAGGCTATAAACCCGGTAATTATCGGGCTCATGAAGTCAGTTATTTAAATTATACATTCTCATTGTTTCAATACGTCTCATGCATAATCATCAAATATTTTTCTAATCACAAAATTTCGTTTTAACTATCACTGCCATATGTGCAGCTTTAAACAGTAAGCATATGTGCAATATATATTCTTATATTTTCATATATTCTTATATAATGTCATACGTACAATATAATAATTTTAATGGATGCTTATTTTGATCTTTAATTTTACCGACAGAAGCTAATAGTCCGAATTCCACGAAATCAGCTGCGATTCCAATAGAAGAACTTCTTACGAAATCCTCTGTTGATATTTCTGCACTTTTGCCTTCTGGTTACAAATCCGGTAAGATCGAAATCAAACGATGCAATCAAATTAATCAGTGCGTGAAGTTAAAACAGCCTTGGTCATTAAAACGAAAATGAGCTCTGAAACATGGGAATGGCAAGATAAAAAGAAAATTTTAATGAGCGCTAAATTCTTATAAAGTAATCAAGTCCCTTAGTATATTTACCGCGCTAAATTAATTATTTTCAGATACTAAGTCGTAAAATTCCAGATTTTTTTCATTGCATTTTTGAAAACATTTCATGACCAACCTAAATGAGCAAAAATGGTATTTGTATGACATTTAAAAATGTCATGTTAAAAAAGTAAGCTGTTCTAAGTTTAATTGCTTAATATATATGTATATATAATATTGTTTCATTTTCTTGTGAAACTTCTGAATTGTAGTCTTAATCAATACAAAATATAACGGTATAATGGTATCGAATACTGAATACAGCTTACAGAAAGTCACGGTCACTTTAATCATCCTATACGTGATCGTATCGCTGTATTTCACTCTGCAAAAAGCTCGTTCGTCAAAGCGGAAAAGAAAGATGCGGGCATAATTTTTCAAGCTCCTAACGCATCCTACTTACAGCTGCCATTTGCAGAAAAGCCCGCAATCTCTCCACGACGACTAACGAGCCACAAAAACTAAGCGCCGATCATCAATCTCTTTCTCTGATTTCTCCGTATAGAAACGTTGGAGGAGCTTGTTTTACATGCTCCCCTTCTATATGGAATAAAATCCCTTCTCCCATTTGCCGTTTGCCCTCTTATAGCATAAAAAATTATGCCGAAATAAAATCATTTAAATTCAAATTAAATTATCTTATTTAATTAACATCTACGATTTTTAAATAGAGATTTCTAAACACTTACTGATTAACTATTTAACCTTTTATTAAGTACTTCTACCATTATTCGTTGTATTATTGTTATTGCTATTGTTAATATTACTAATATCTCTATAATCTTATTTCAAGCTTTATCCGCAATAGATTTGCGAATTATAGCAGCTTATTGTTTTACTGTGCCACTTTCGCACTAGATGAGTGAACATATACGGATAAATTGTAAATGCTTGTTTAAGACGAATGTTTGATGTTTCGGCTGCGTAGATGCAGACAAGGCGACAAAATCGATAAAGGGCGGAGACCCGGTTCAGGAGCTCCTGGCCAAATCGAACGTGGACATCTCGGCGCTCCTGCCGGCGGGCTTCGAGGCGGCGGGAAAGCCGGAGAACGAGGTCACCACCGAGCAGTCGGCACTTTCGACGGCGAAAAGCGCCGGCGCCGGCGCAGGCAGCTCTTACAAAGTCGTTTTCCCCAGCCGGCCCGGCGGAAGGAAGCCGATCCCCAAGGCGGGGGCGTCGGCGGGCGGCGGGAGGGGCGCCGCGGCAGGTCCCGGCGATGCCGCCACGCCGCGCATCCAGAAAGGATGGCCCACCAGGTGAGCAGCACGGCGCTTTCCTTAGCTCTCGCTTTCTTCGCGCGCGCACGAGCCCGGAAAAGTACGCGGCCGCCGCGAGTCGAGGCCACTTTGACTAATATAATCTCGACTCCTATATTGCCCGTTTAAAAAGCTGCTTTCTTCCCGTTTGTGGTCTAGTTAGCCACCGTAATCGCTTTTGACAAACGATTCTGGCTATTCGTTAGGCTTTCGCTCACTATTGTCTTCAGGATGCACGCAGGTCGTTGTAAGAATCAGTAATTACTACTCATAGGCGGTAATCTCATTCCGATTCCTAGAATTCGTGAGGACTACATATCCATAATTTACTTAATTATCACTGTGTAATATATACAAAACTTCCGCGGCTTATGAAAAGTGAATGTTCAGGACGAGATTCTAGATGACGAGAATTAATAGGTTTACTTCGATTTACTATTTCGTTTCCATTTTATTTTTATAATGTCTAGATGTACCTTTACAGATTTTAACTGAATAATTAATGAATTAAAAATCATCCTATTTTTAATAAATGATAAATTTCTAAGATAGCTATTCATTATTTTATTCACATTTATAAGATGATAATATATTACTGTAATTAAATCATTATAGGTTTGTTAGGAAATTTCTCTACAGGTAACTTATATATTAACCTCATTTAATTCAAATTAGCTGTATAAAAGTATAAAGATTATCAATGGAATTTTATACTATTTATACGATTAAAAAACCTTTGGCTGGAATGTTAATCGTACATGGTTCATCAACTAAATGATTTATAATTTATTTTCATAATCGATCTTGAAAATTATTAAAGAGTATATATTCTAATAGTTACCAGCAGCGATAAATATTACTTTTTCGATAATTATTGTACTAAATAAAATTGCCTTATAATAATGCATAACAATCATTCAGTAGATGTTATAACAAAATATCAACGGCTTTTTATTGTTATATAAAACTATCATTACAAGTGTATTAATGATTACTCACAGAGTATACTAATTGTTCGGTGCAATGTATTGAGTTTTACGTGCACTCATAAAAGTTTATTGAGTATAATAAAAACAATTCTGTTAAAACTGAAAATAGGCTACACACATTGATATGTGTTTTTAACTGAATTCATACTTAAAATATGTAAATATCATCAGAAAAATATTTTTAAATATGTAATTTTAATTTTCTAATTGCTACGGTTGTATGAAGATCTATTACTATTTAAATAGAAAAATAATAGTTCTTAGGATTTTTCAATAATACGAAATAATTATTGTACAAAATGTTGAATGGTATAGTTCTACGCTAATGCAAATTTAATCTATTCTTATAGAATGACAACTGAATTCACGGGTTGGCCAACTTCATCAACGACCCCGATTTCGATTGAAAAGCTTCTGGAGGCTGCACGGACGGCAACCGTTTCATCGGCCAATGTTTCCGTTGTACCGACAACCAGCGAGGCTACAAGTACTTCGTCGTCGACGACCACAACGACGACGACGGTGAGGCCGACGACTCCGGGAGTCTGCGAAGAGGACTGCGAAGTTGCGGGGACAATAAAGATCGTTGAAAATGCCACGTGGGTTCCTGAGCTCCTTGACCGCAACACCAGAGAGTGGCAAGACCTTGCCGAAGAAATAGAGAGAGAGGTATATTACCACGCTCTCTTATCCTTATATCTTTTATTTATATCTTAAACTTTCATTACCTCGTTTAACGAGTCCAATAAACATTCAATTAACAAGTGACCTATAAGTAAATGCAGGTTCGGTAAGATACCAAGTTTTCCTGAAAACTTTAATGTACTATTACATAAAGAACTGATTGAGTAAGTGTTCTTCTTGGCTGTATTTTGCTTCATTCTAATTAAATTTTAATTTTAATTTATTTGTGTATAAATTTCATACTCATGTGTATTCTTCATTCGAAATTTATTTTGTTACAGATGAACTTAGTATTTGCCAAATCGCCCGTTTTGAGGAAATGGTTTCGCAACATTCGAATTGATTCCTTCAGGTAAATAATATTACCTCAAATATTAAAGTTTCTTTTATTATGGTTAAACCTTTGCATTAAATTCATATACTTTATTTTAGTCAAGGTAGTGTTCTCGTGGATTATTTCGTCGAACTTGCCGATTTGAAGGAAAAAATAAATACGCAGCAACTAAAATCAATTTTCCATGACTTTTTAAGAGCTTCCGATTTTGAAAATCCAGTGGAAGTCAACCAAAAAGGAACAATGAAACTTGGAAAATTTATCATTGATCCTAAAGGAACTGATTTTGTTGGTTAGTTGGAAAATTGTAACTATATCAAATTATTGCATAAATTACTTACAAAGAACTAAAATGAAACCGACCTTTTCGTTTTAGTTATACCAAGAGTAGCTGCTCCAAAAATGCTTGAAGATGAAAATAGACTAATCCCGCAATGGGCAATTGCTGTTATTGTAATAGGAGTTGGTGGACTCTTATTTATCATTGTTTTTGGTGTTTCTGTTGTAAGTGTGCTTTTAAATATCGCTTTTTTTAAGCTTAAAAAAATAAATCAGATATTTAAATCATTAACAAATTTGTTTAAAAATAAAAAAATTATTTGCATAGTTGGTGAATCGGCAGCATGGTTCGAAACTTAAGCCTTCTATTACTGCCATGTACGAAGAAGAAGTTACAAAGAATGTAATGAGCCATTCTACGCCTGCCAGCAGGCCTACCAGCGACTATCAAAAAAATGACAGCCACGCAATCTGGAACGATGCTGGATGGCATGATAAACCTTTTGAATCGACTTCGCACAAGGTGAACTTCTTAGCTTGTTAATCTCAAAAATGATAGAATATTATACCCGCGATATAAATATATAGAATATCTTTACAGAAATATATTTAACATTTGATACGAGTTTCAGATTTTGGTCGATGGATTACCTTATGAAAGAAAGTACAATATGTACGACAGTTGGAAATCTGAATGGAATGGATATTACTATCCACCAACGCAAGCTAGTGGATCGAATTTTTCGCGCCATCATCCTGACTACGACATAAACTTTTAATTTTATAAGTAACTTCAATCTTGTAAAATATTTTTCTATTTACTAATATAAGGTCTACGTTTTTTAATTTTTAATCAAAATTAACCATTTTTGTAGGGCAAACGTTTTTATTAACCAGAATATTAAAAAATTTATTTTGTATATAATTTAGGAATTGAATGTGTCCATCAATTGAATAATAACAATAATTTATAAATACTCCATTAAATGATTTTTATTACAACAACAGTCTTATTCATTTGATGTTTATAATATTAATGGCTCTTTGAAGTTTATCAAACATTTCACAACTATTTACAAATATGTTCAACAAATATTACAAATATTATACAATATATAGTTTTATAACACTCTTTTAGGAAATAGAAAAAAATCATACCATTTGTGTTCTTCTTTTTGATTTGATTCAACATGGCGTTTGATTAATGCTAACACTTTTTGATACAAAAAAGATTGTCTGAAAAGTAAATGAAGACTTAATTTTCATTTAATTACAATATTTTCAAATACATTACCTATTTGCAGGTTTACAAATTGATAAATGATCTTGTGCAATTTCAAAGAATTCTCCAACATTTGGATCTACAAAGTTAGAAAATGATTCCGTTCGTAATGGTAATCAGATGAATTTCAACAAATAATTTATATTAAAAGTTTAACCTGCAGATTCGCTTTTTACAAATCTAAAAGGAACTTTTAATGCAGTGACAGGTGTCGCCTTTGTTTCTCCAAAACTTATCACTTCAATTTCGTTTTCATTCAGCATTTTCAAAAAATCTTCGTGAAGCTGCAGCAGTTGTGGAGATTCTACAAAAAGCAATTATTACAAAATTATATTTATATGATGATATTTGAGAATTAACTAATATTAAATTAAATAATAAAAATTAGTTTTAAATAAGAATAGAGCGAAAAACTGATTACGTTCTCTAAGCTCTTGAACTTCAACCGAAGGCCAAACTAACATTTGAGTTGTTTGATTGAAAGCTGCAATATGAGAACCACGATGTGGTGTACTATAAAAAACAATTCCTTTTGTATTTTGAACCAGCTTATGTTTATCTCCACTTTTCCATTCTATAAATAAATATGAACGTAGGAAAATTAAAATAATTTTAGATATTTCCTTTATTAAAAAAATACCTTCAACCAGCATTTTCTTAACAAGAAGTCCACCCATTGAATGGCATGCCCAAACAATTGAACGTTTACCAACACCTGCGGTTACAAGTTTTCGTGTAAATTCAATACTTCGTTCTTTTATGGTACTTCTGTTAAGGGGATAATTTATATTTATTTTCTCAATTTAAAAAATATCACTCTTAAACTAGTTTTTCTGTACTACCTTACACCCTCAATTGGACACAGAGGTGTCCACAGTGATAAATTAGAACTATAATTGATTCCTAGAATTCTTAAATTAGGTACGTCTTCGGGTAACCAGTCTTTCGGCCAACACTTCGTCCGCGACATTTCTTTTTTATTCATAAACTCTTCATCACTAATATACAGAAATTAAGTTTCATTTAATTATTTTATTTAGAATCTATATCGTGAAACTACAATCAATTCTGTAAATTTTTAGAAAAATAATGAATTGATCTTAAATACCCTTTACAGAAAAAAGGTCCGGAAACTGTATTGCTGGCATTTACTGGACAATCATGCAGGATCACTTCAAAATCACTACCCAACCGCTCCCACTCTAGGAGCTCTAAATCTCGCGCTAAATCTTTTACAAATTCTGAAGGATATACATCTATAGCTTCTGATAAACATATTGGATTCAAAATATTGTTTTTATAATCTATAAAAATAAAATTTCAGTATAATTTAATGTAAAAACATTTAATAACGTTAAAACTATAGTTTTAATTATGTACCGGAAATAATATCAGAATCTCGCTGTCGCCAAGTTACAAATACACCTCCAAGTAAGCCATGAATAAAAATTATATCTAATTTTCTTTTAGAATTAACTCTATGTAAAGGATAAAGTGGATATATTCTCTGCGCATATTTTTCATTGTCATTTTCATCAAAATCTAAATTCGCTAACGCTCGACTTGCTACAGCCGCTAATCTAAAGTCTTCATGGCGAGACCAAGCTGCTAATATACCAATCCAACCTAGTGAATGAAATATCTATTTTAAAATTAAGTTATTAAAATTAAAGTAATTTTTTTATTTTATTATTTTGAATCTACAATACCGGATTTAAATATATCCTCTAAATACTCTGGATGTAATGAAAGATTTGACAAAATTTTAGCTAAGAGAATGCATAAATCAATATTAGCATTTCCTATAAGTTTATAAACATTCATTATAATTTTTAATCCACCTGCATCAGCAATATCTAGTAAAAACAAATTATTTTCATAAACTTACTTGTTAACATATAATTTTTATACATCAATTATACCTTTACTATGTTCTTCTAAGGATGAATGATGGTGAACTGCTTGGACACAACTGAATAAAAATTCTTGATCCCAAGCAATGGTTGGTGGAACAGGGAGACCAGTATTTGTTAATTCATGATCAAAAGTTAGAGTTTTCTGGGAGAATTATTCAAGACTTGTCATGCTATATAAACTTTGAGTATTATTTATAACTGCAACTTACTTACCTGATTTGAAACTTGAAAACGGGTTAATAAAAATTGAGAAAGACATGGATGACATCCTCCACATAACTTATTTAATTTTATTAAAAGTTCGTGAAGATTTTCAACTACATTCTACACAAGCAGCATTAAATTCATTGTAAATTATTAACAAGTGACATACATCAATAACTCTTAGGTAAATCAAAATAACTCACATGAAATTTGCATTCTTCAAAAAAATAAGGTGGTTTTAAAAAAAAACGTAAATCTGCTTGTGATCGTGCCAAAGCCACAGCAGTTTTAGCATCTAACATTTGAGCAATTTGGCAATAGTGCCAATCTGTCAATTTATTTAAAACTACTTTAATATATTTTATCATGGATTTATATTATTTTTATTTAATATGTAGGAGTAAACAAAATGTAATTACTTAACAAAATTACTTACTGCATACCTTTTAAATGTTTCTGTGAGCTAAGTGAAAATATTGCTTTTCTCCTTTCTATTTTATCTCCTGTATTAGCTAACTGGAACTGTCGCATTGCTAAATTACGATTTAAAGTTTTCCACCATTTACTAATAACATAAGATAAACCTTGTGGCTTATCTTGAATATTTGAATGTAAATCATTTGTATGACTAAACATAAAAATATCTGAAAAAAATAAAAATACTATAAAGTTTTCAAATCCTAAAGTCCATATTTGATAGATTATATTATACCTTTTAAACTCGGATGATCAATATAAATATACTGAGCTCGTGCAGGTTTTGCATCAAGAACTTTTGTTGGAATAACAGTATCTAGTAATAATTTAGTTTGCCTTATTTGATATATAATCCAACAGCCACTATTTAAAATACAATAAAATAAAACTTATTTACATTTCACATTGTTAAAATTCAATTTTGATATTATATTTATAACCTATAAATGATTAATAAACTATTTGAACGTTTATAAAAGTACCTGACAAGAATTACGCAAAGTCCTGATGATTTTAAATATAAAATAGCGTTTTTATAGCTCCAAGCCATTCTCAGAATAAGAATATGGCTTGCAACTTTTGAACTTTTTGATCATTACGCTAGGTTATCTATTTAACATACTGTGGTTTTCTATTATTAACAACTTTACAGCATATATCTAAAAGTACATAATATAATTGAAGATTAACAAACATACATATCAAATGATTAGGAAGTTTTATGCATGTTCATTTTTCATTATTTTTACACAAATGCGATAGTGTCATATCAATTACAACATGTTCTAATATTATTATGTATAAATCAAAACATAATCAGTTATAAGAGACCAAAAAAGTGATAAGTTTATTTAGTAAAATTCAGCTACATGTAAAAGAGTAAATAAAAATATTTAAAATGTAAATAGGTATTTGAATAATATAATATTCGCGGTTACATTGCGATTTTAATTTTGTCGTTTGATTCATTTCCCAAAGGAATGCGCGCGCAACCAAGTATACCGGAAACAGTGTAACGGACATTTTGTTATAATACACATCACCGCAATACCGCATCGGTGCGCCGCGCTTTCTCTATTTTTTATAGCTAACGCGCAATCTGACACACTATCTGCATAAGTGTGTAGGTGCGCCAGGGTATATGTGTTTCGTAGTGGTTGTCTGTGCGACGTTTCTCGGCGTATCTTTTGCAACTAATAAGACGCGCGGTTCTTCAGGACTATCGAAATGTCCTTTTATCAATACCAACGTTAAGAAGAGTTGATATTCTTTTTTCAATACTCACTTCATTACAGAGTAATCTAACGTAGAAAAGGAACGGAAACTGCTTATTAAGTACAAGATCTTCTTCGTTTCGTTACAAAACACAGTTCGACATGGGTAGAAAAAAGAAGAAGCAGTCAAGGCCCTGGTGCTGGTATCCTTTGCCAAAAAAGAATTAATCGTATACGTCCTGTATTTAAATAGACTTGCATTACCGAAATGTTTCACTGCGTTGTACATTTGGACATATTAGACTGCTCTTAATTTTTTGTATTTGTTAATACTAGTTCTTCCTGAATGTTATTGTTTTGATTTTATAGCATTAAATTTTTTAAAATATAAATGTAGGTGTATACCTACGCCTATTATACCTCTTAGTTTGCAGCGTACGCTCGAAAAAGTACGTGGCACCACAGTTAAGAACACCCTAACCAATATTTACCTAAAATCTTCAGAAAATCGATTTTCTCTATACGGTAATGGTATAAATCCCCTTCCTAAAAACTGATGTTCAGAAGTCGTGATTTTCTTTCCCATTTATTTTTAGGGCTAACGGAGAAACAAATTTTGACTGAATGTAGTTACATCCATTTTAGTTGAAAGTCAATGTATTGATTATGCTAAGAGGTTAAATTCCCTTAATAATTTAGTATAATTTAATTTCACATTAATTTTTAACTGGGCTTTTAAACAAGAAATTGGTTTCATACAAATTGGTAAATGATCTGGTACAATTTCAAAGAATTCTCCTGTATTTATTTGGATCTATAAAGTTAGGAAATCATTTTGTTAGTAATAGTAATCAGATGAATTTCAATAAACAATTTGCTATACAAAAATGTATCCCGCAGATTCGCTCTTTAGGTGTCGCATTTGTTTCTCCAAAACTTATTATTTCAATTTCATGTTCGTTCAGCATTTTCAAAAAATCTTCGTGAAGCTGTAGCAACTGTGGAGATTCTACAAAAAGCAATTATTACAAAATTGTATTTATATGATGATATCTGAGAATTAACTAATATTAAATTGAATAATAAAAATTAGTTTTAAATAAGAATAGAGCGAAAAACTGTTTACGTTCTGTAAGCTCTTGAACTTCAACCAAAGGCCAAACTAACATTTGAGTTGTTTGATTGAAAGCTGCAATATGAGATCCTGGATGTGGTGCACTATAAGAAACAGTTCTTTTTGTATTTTGTACCAGCTTATGTTTATCTCCACTTTTCTATTCTATAAATAAATATGAACTTAGGAAAATTAAAATAATTTTAGATATTTCCTTTATTAAACAAATACCTACTACCTCTCTAGAAGCTCAAAATATGGTGCTAAAGCTTTCACAAATTCTGACGAATAAACATCTATAGCTTCTGATACACACATTGAACTGCTTGGACACAACTGAATAAAAATTCTTGATCCCAAGCAATGGTTGGTGGAACAGGGAGACCAGTATTTGTTAATTCATGATCAAAAGTTAGAGTTTTCTGGGAGAATTATTCAAGACTTGTCATGCTATATAAACTTTGAGAATTATTTACAACTGCAACTTACCTGATTTGAAACTTGAAAACGGGTTAATAAAAATTGAGAAAGACATGGATGACATCTTCCACATAACTTATTTAATTTTATTAAAAGTTCGTGAAGATTTTCAACTACATTCTACACAAGCAGCATTAAATTCATTGTAAATTATTAACAAGTGACATACATCAATAACTCTTAGGTAAATCAAAATAACTCACATGAAATTTGCATTCGGCTTTTAAATTTATTGACCTATATGCTAAGTTATCTATTTGACATACAGTACATATATTATTGAAGATTAACAAACATGTGTATCAAATAATTAGGAAGTTTTGTTGCATGTTTATTTTTCATTATTTTTAGACAAATGCAATAGTGGCATTTTAACTACATTCATAATAAGTTATTAGAGGCCAACAAATGTAATAACGTTATTTAGTATAACTCAGCTAAATAAAAATATTTTAAATATAAATAGGTATTTGAATAATATAATATTCGCGGTTACATTGCGTTTTTTAATTTTGTCGTCTGATTCATTTCCGAAAGGAATGCGCGCGCAACCAAGTACCGGAAACAGTGTAGCGGACATTTTCTTATAATACACATCACCGCATCGGTGCGCCGCGCTTTCTCTATTTCTTGTAGCTAACGCGCAACCACGCGCATCTGACACACTATCTACATAAGTGTGGAGGTGCGCCAGGGTGTACGTGTATTCGTAGTGGTTGTCTGTGCGACGTTTCTCTGCATATCTCTTGCAACTAAGAAGACGCGCGGTTCTTTAGGACCATGAAAATGTCCTTTTATCAATACGAACATTAATAGGAGTTGTTATTCATTGTTTAATACGCGCTTCATCACAGAGTAACCTATCGTAGAAAAAGAAAGGAAGCTGGTTGTTAAGTACAAGGTCGTCTTCGTTTCGTCGCAAAAGACAGTTCGACATGGGTAGAAAGAAGAAGAAGCAGTCAAGGCCCTGGTGCTGGTATCCTTTGCCAAAAAAAAAATAATCGTACACTCTGTACTTAAATAGATTTGCATTACCGAAATCTTTCACTGCGTTGTGCGTTTGTGCATATTTGACTGCTCTTAATTTTTTGTATTTGTTAATGCTAGTTCTTCTTAAATATTATTATTTTAATGTTTAGCATTAAATTTTTTAAAGTATAAGTGTAGGTGTATACCTACGCCTATTATACCTCTTATATTGCAGCTTACGCTCGAAAAAGTACGTGGCACCATGGCTGAAAACACGCTCACCAACACTTAGAATCTCCGGAAAATCGATTTTCTCTATACGGTAATGATGTAGGCCCCCTTCCTAAAAATGAAGTGCAGACGTCGTGATTTTCTTTCCCATTTATTTTTAGGGCTAACGAAGAAATAAATTTGGACTGAACCCAGTTACATCCATTTTGGTTGAAAGTCAATGTATTGATTATGCTAAGAGGTTAAATTCCCTTAACAGTTAAGTTTGATTTAATTTCACATTAATTTTTAATTGGGTCTTTAAACCAGAAATCTGTTTCGTATAAAGCTGATAAATATTACTAACATTTAATTTAAAAATGCCAATGAATGTGAATATTGCTGATAAAGTGCTTTTGAATTCTAAATATGGAGTATTGTGTATGTAAATGGTATTAAATATGATTACATTAAATTAGCTGCACCAAATTATTTAGGTTTTAAAAGTGTATCAATTGTAAGGAATTGTGACATAAATGATGTTGTGGTTATATTAATATTATAATAATTATGCTCTATTTTAATAATAGGTTTAGTAAGATTTTTGAGCATGTCAATTATAAGATAACCTTTAACATTGATATCAAAGAATGATATGTATTGTTTTTCTGAGATAAAATTAGATCATATTATTTTTTTCTATAATCCAAATGAAAAAGTAATACACCGTAATTTAAGATTTTTAGAAAATATGTTTTTCTTAACTAAATATAATGTAGGTATTGTAACAGAGAATTTGATGATGAGAAAATTTTGATTCAACACCAAAAAGCAAAACATTTTAAATGTCACATTTGTCATAAAAAATTATATACAGGTCCAGGTCTGAGTATACATTGTATGCAGGTATGTCAAATAAAGACATCATTATTTAAAAAAAACTAGGTTTGCATTTTTAAATTACTGTTTTCTTTTTAGGTTCACAAAGAGACAATCGATAAAGTTCCAAATTCTCTTCCAAATCGTAGTAATATAGAAATTGAAATTTATGGTATGGAGGGAATTCCACCAAATGATCTAAAAGAACATGAACGACAAAGAAATGGTGGTAGGGCAGGATCTCCAAGTTCAGGTGAAGATGAACCAGCACCCAAGAAAACTAAACCAGAAGGGCTATTGGGCTCTGCTCCTGGAGCATTAGGCAGTTCTAACATGATGTCACATGGAATGCAAGGTCATCCAGGAATGTTTCAAACATCTATGCATCACATGATGGGACCTATGGGGCATCCATCATTCATGGGTCCTGGGTAAATATTTAATTTTGTTTAAAAATAAAATATGTCAGAAATATATTTTAATTTCAGTTTTTCAGTTAATTTGAGAATCAAATATTTATAAAATGAATATATATGATAAAGTAAGAAAATCAAGTTTTAAATGATAGATTTAAAAATATTGCATTTATTATAGCATGGTGCCAGGAATGCATGGTTTGCCTCCCGGCATGCAGCCACCTGTGAGTGGAGCATCAGCGACACCTAGACCACTTTTTCCTAGTGCCACTGCTGTTTCTTCCTCTTCTACAACAACATCAACACCTTTGGGTACTGATTTTAAGCCTATCACGTCTGTAGCAGGTAATTCTACAGGAACTGTAAAACCCACATTTCCTGCTTATGGTAGTGTTGATAATGGAACATTGACTACTACCACCTCCAGTGATACAAAAATTACTATGATTGCAACAACTGGATCAGCTAGTAAAATTATTCATCCTCCTGAAGATCTAAGCTTGGCAAGTATTTAACTGGTTAATTATTAAAACAATTTATTTGATATGTATAAATAAAAATCTAAGGTAAACTATCTTCATTATCAGAATTATATTAAAGCCATCCATTGAAAATAAACATAAGAATTGTGTAGTAGGTACAAATTCTTTTGTAATATGTACTATCTAGAATTAATATTAATCAAGAAATCAAAAGTATAAATAATAATATTAATATAATGATTTTCTCTTGATTATATAAGCTCCACCAATGGATAATTTGTAAGCTTTTCTTGTAATTTGTTCTATGAAATATTGTAGTAATCACATTTAAGTCATTGCTGTTGACTTTTTTATATAGATTGTGTTCATAGTTAATAATGAATTCAATATTATCATAGTTATTTGTTATTTAGATGTAAGTTTAATTTGATATTTTTCATTACCATCCATCATAGTGGTGTGCAATTGTTTTATTCAAATTTACATTTTCCCTTTAAAAATGTTTAATTATTTAAAATAAATTTTTATGGAGGTTTCAAGTGTGTGTAGAATATTTTTTTCGCAAAAATTTGATAGTTTTTTGTACTTACGATGTTCAGGAGGAAATTCGAGCACGATTGCCTAAATATCAGCTTAAAAAATCGGATGAGTCTCGCTCAGCGCATCAAGAAGCCGCAGCCCAACACGCGGCTGCGTTGCATCAGCAACAGCAGCAAGCTCACCATCAACAACAACAGCAGCAACAACAGCAAGCCGCGGCAGCCTCTGCTGTGGCAGCCTTCCAAGATCAACAACAGCGCCAACAGGCGGCACTGAGCGCATTGCAGCAACAGCAACAACGCTTTCCAAGGCCTCAGGTGATGGCAATGCCACAGGTCTCAGGTGGGATACCCGTGAGCTCAGTCACGCTTATGGCGCCGCTCATGAGGCCGACTATGACCCTCGCGGCGCCAGCGCTCATTCACGGAGGTAACATGATGCGACCGCCCCCCATGGGCTTGCCACCAGGTAAGTCTCCAGGATTTTCTTCTCTTACTGTCACTACCATTCTCACTGTATCCAAAATCCAAACCATCCTTACTATCCAATATTCTCATATATATATTTAAATATATATATATATTATACATATTATCTTTTCACCTATGTAATATTTATTATTACTACTATTATTGTTATTCTACTTTTTAAAACTTAAAATTTTGTTGATGGTAATCCTTTTATCATACATGCAGTTTTTTTTTCTTATAAATTTTATAGTTTATTTATTTGACTGGATTATTTTTTCGTTTGTGCCAGTTTTTATACAGACAAAATGTATACTATCTACCTGAAAAACTCAGCCCTTCTCTCACCTTACACATATTTATTAAACTTTAATTTTTTAAAGTATTTGTACAGAATAAAAATATCAAAAATATTTAAATTTTGTTGCAGTAAATGTTTTTGTAAATAGTTAAAGTAATAAGTTAAACTAATCTAGTTTTTAAAAATGTTTTTAAGCTCGTCCATAAAATAGTAAGTAATCTATAAACTTTATTACAATTGACTGTAAAGATCAAAGTCAATAAGGTAAAATTGTTATTAATTCACAGATACGCGAATTGTAGATACATGTCATATAAATTGTAAAATTTCTAAATATATTATGAGTAATAGTTCAGAAATTGAATAAGTCGAATTTTATTGATTTTATAAGAATGTGTGCAATAATCTTGTGAAAACAATGCAATATTGACAATAATGTTACCACATTTAATAATAGTAAATATACTATAAATTAATGTTTTGCAAGTTTTATTTTAACTACATCAACTACGAGACATCATCAGTATATTTTATTTATAATAAAATATCATTAATAGTTATAATCCATGTACATTATGCTAGATAATCCATATACATTAAATTATATCTGAATTCCCATTTTATTGATATTCTTTAGTTCTACTTTATCAACTATAATTAATTTTATATTTATAATGTTTTTGCTGCATGCATTTTATTTAAAACCTTTTGACCTGCGTTTTCAAATAAGAAATAATTAGTAGCATGTTGAGAGAATATATAGAAATCGATTCATTAATTTGAAAAATATTCAATTTCTGATGAATGCTTGTAATTTTGCAAGTGTAAGGAAAGGGAAGGGAAAGGCGACTATACAAAGCGACGATACTCAAAAGAAGTACATAAAGAATGTTACATTATGGTTATAAGCCCTCCAAAGGACAGTTTGAATTCGTGATTTTGGGAACTCATCTATTTGCTATATCCGAAAAAAATTATTTAAAAAAGCGATCATTCCAAACAGAGTTCTGGAAAAAGTTTTTACGTTTATTAACGGTGCGTTTGCAGGGCGCCCTGTCACTCCTCGATGAGTGTTGAACCGAACCCCAGTCTCTGGTTACTAAAACCCGTGTTTTAGACAAGTACAACAAGGTTGGTCCTTAGCAACTAGCATGCGGTGACATGGCCTATGTATATCTCATATTATAAATATTATTATATTACTATTATCATTATCCATTATCGCATCGTAACATTATTATGCTATTTTTTATCGAATCGAAACTCATAAATATTCATCATAATCATTTCGCAGCACTCATTATTATTATTATTATTTTTATTATTATTGTTGTTGTTATTGTGTACACCAAGTAGAAGTCGAGCGATCTATATTTTGCAATTAATATATTTCAATTAGTAAAATTTTGGATAAATTGAGATTGTTTTCATTTAATCAAAATCCGTTTTTTAAAGGTTGTCGTCTATTATACTTCGGTGATTCTATTGTATATTTTGTTTTACATTCGCAAAAAATGTTCTAATTATCAGTAATTGCTGTTACATCATTAAGCCATTTAGATGCAATCATGCATAACCATGTAAAACATTTAAACAGCAATAAGTGTTCGTTACATAATACATCATATTGCTAATTAATGTGATAAAAACGTGATTATCAGCTCTTGCACGAGCATTAACATAAAGGTAATTTACAAAAGTTCCCATGCAATGTTATTTACCTTTTCATGTACAAAATTAATTTATATATAACTTAATGACACGTATGCAATAACATGATGTGCAAATTTTTTTATTTTTATTTAATTAATTTATTAAGATAATTTTTATAGTGTCGTTTATGTGACGCGTATTATTTGGAAGGAAGTGTATGTTTAATTTGATGGTCGCTCGACTTTATACATAGATAATAGTTTATTTTGTTGCAACATTTTATTTACTCATTTTTTATGTTTAAGTTTAACTTTCACCACTCATCTAATATTTATTTACACTTACTTTATTTTTATTTGTCTTGATGAACAGTCGCTCTCATTCTTTCACCCGAACGCGTAAAGTATACCTTTTACTTTTGTTCCCTAACGCTACAAGTTTTCTGTCTGTCTCCTGTATTTATCTCTGTCTATATCTCTCTTTCTCTTTCTTATATTTACTGGTAGCTTGAAATTCCTGGTGTTGTGATACAGTAGTCATGAGCGCTTTTTTGGGCACGGTACAGCTCCATATTATGATCAAAGAAAAATTGTCAATATTTATTTTTTTATAATCAATTCTATTCTTCATTCCTCGTTCGGAGAATTGATGCACATTTTTCATGAAATTGACCGTTTCCGCTCAACTATATACCTCAATTTTATTCAATTTCTGTGACTGTAGTACTTTATTATAGATTTTTTACATTGATTCAGTGATAACCTACCCTTATTTGGCAATTTACAAGTACATCCAAATTGTAGTGAGACCTTCCGGCAAGTAAAAGAAGAATATACCTTATTTGTTTCAAATCATATATAAACATACTGCATATACATGCTTTTTATATGATAATTATTGTTTTATTTCTTGGTCTGTCATGGCCTTTTATCATCAGGAAAATTGCATCGTGGCTAATCGTGTGACTGGCACGACGGCAATGGAATAAAAAGGGCGATTGTTTTTTAAGAATCAGATTTTTTTTAAGAGTCACTCAAAATAGGTCGGTTTCAATCAAATTTTGTAAGTAGATTTTTTAATTTTCTTTTAAATACATTATCATTTAATAACTAAACAAGGAGAATTGCGTGTCTTCTTAGAACCTAGGGCATTTTATTTTCAATAACTTACAATAGTTTTTATCGAACGTGTACAACGATTTAGCGATTTAGATATGCCAAGAGTTGTAGAAAGCTTTTTTTATTATAACTAATATTAATAGCAGTAAGTAGTTCGTTTAACAATTACACATCGC
Source organism: Sycophaga agraensis (assembly GCA_018906755.1). Classification (NCBI taxonomy): domain Eukaryota; kingdom Metazoa; phylum Arthropoda; class Insecta; order Hymenoptera; family Pteromalidae; genus Sycophaga; species Sycophaga agraensis. Next base: position 2,308,936 of record JACCIE010000013.1, read on the forward strand.
AAAAATTTGCCTCACTAATTATCATGCTTGATGTGTTTATGTCGGAAGCAGGAAAAATATATAACACACGGTACGTTTCGTGAAAAGATCTGCAACAAGAACGAACTCAATGATCTATTATCTGTAATTATCTACGTAATTATCATTATATACTCACGCACGCTATATAAAAAATTATATATATATATATATATATACATATATACATATACATTTAAATGTCACGTGAAACATAGATAAGTCGAGCCGAACGACAGTAAGTAAACGAATTCACATACCAAGTATATTTACCTAGACTTACTTTTATTTATTACTCATTTTAATTTTTTATATACTATACTCGTCATTAACACTAACAGGATGGGGAAATTATTTTTTTATTGTTATATTGTTGCTATTTACCTATATATATATATACTTCGTGTTTTTGTTGCGCGTTGGATTGTGCACAACAAAATCGAGGTCGACTTTGGAGGCAAGGCGGTACCACGTGTTCGACTCTGTAGCCTCTCGAAAATCTTCATTCGAGAAAGAGAGATAAAGAGTTCCAGACTGAATTAAATACTCGATTGAAAGAGTAGAACACTAAATTTGTTTTTCTCAATACTGATTAAATGTTATTTCGATTATCTTAATCCTCTTGAAATTTGCATGGAATCTGGTGGCGAACTTTGGCACAGCTTTGCTTCTGGCAGCCTCGACACGTCTCGTGCTCGGTCTTTGCCTTTAGAATTTTTAGTACACTTTTTGAGAGGGAGAGAAAGATGAGAAGACTTGATATTAAAAGTGGAAAGAAACCCAGGGTGACAGCCGATGTGAGAAACAGAAGAGCAGAAAATTTTATGCTCAATACTCATTTGCATAAAGTTATTCATGAAGTAATGGTTGTTTCGTTGTAGGAATGCATCCTTTGCCATTGCGTGAGAGGCTTTTCATCCCTTTTTTGTTTTATGTACAGTAGCACTATTTTGGACATTCAACTATTTCTTTTTTGGTCACTTTTGGAGTGTATATAATAAATGAGTAAATATATATACACACTAGGGGTATTGTACCTAACGCACAAATATGGATTGCATGTTTTTTTCAGTAATATGAAGAGTATCTATTTAATTTTCGTTTTTAGTCAGTTTAAAATATTACAAAGGAAATAAGACATTGATGCTAATTATGCAAGTTCTGTATACACAATTTCTTATTTAATTTAGACGCCAAAAAATTCATAATGAATTCGATGCTTAAAAAATGCGTTCTTTGCATCGGAAGTCTTATTTTTCTAATCCTATGTACTGTATAATCTGAAACAATTTTCTCAGTGTGCCTTTTTATATTCTACAATTTTTTTTTCTTTTTTTTTATAAAATTTTGGTTGATCCAAAATGTCAATGACAAGTTTCCTGATGCTTGCATTATTCCCATGCATTAAATTATCAATTACTAACAATAATTTGAGGTTTATAACTTAGAAATATATAGGTCCGATCAATATACAATACACAATTAAATTGTATATTTTTAATATTTGTGGACATTTAACTTATATACTTGAAGGTAAACATTGTGTAGACCGTTTGTTCACGAATGCAATGAATGGTTTTTCACTTGTGGTGATTCAGTTAGAAATGTCAAAGCCTCGGTACCTGCTGCTTTGTTATGCGTCTTTGAAGCACAAGCATTTAAATAATAAAGTTACAACGTATGAGTTGTAGATAGAAAAATTACTATGTGTTATAGAAGTACTTATTAATTTCAAAATATTCAATACTGAAAATAACAAGTATAGCATATATTCAATATCTTTTTTTAAATATTAATATATTTTTAAAGAGTAGTGGTCATAAATAACTCGTGTATCAAAAATTTATTTGCGAATTATCGAATATTAAGTAATTTTCTCTCTATATCAATGTACAAGTAAAATTATACCGATCGTCAGTAACATTATGTCGATTTAGGAAAAATTTATATTTTTTGTGACAGTGAATGTCGTTGAGCTTTCTTATCCAGAGCACCAACCGAGTATAAGTGAGTAATATACAAGCTCGTATAAATTGCATCGGTATTGTCTTACAATCCAAAAATTTGAATCAAATAATTATTTGAAAAATAAGCAGTCGGCTGTCACTCGAGTTCATTCCGAAGCGTTAATACATCCTCAAAACGATTCGATCAGTTAATTAAAACTGTTGATAAAAGTTAAGTATGGAGTCGTTTTGTCGGTGTTAGTGACGCGACGTAAGTACAACTATGAAAGAAATTAAAGGATACACATGCAATAATCAATAATTAAAAATGTTGAGAGCTATAAGAGGGTGTGAAATGTTGACGTGCTGTCCTATATTATATTATTTTTTGTATTTTATTTTGTAAACTCTGCATTTATTTATATAAGTATATCTACTTTTCACTAATAGAAACTTGCTCACAACTTTGTGCGCATTTATTATTATTTTCCACTCATAATTTTTTTATTGTTCTTTATAATTTTTATAATAATAATCAAATTAATTTATGTATTTATAGGAATTTAATTTCCAAATATGTAAATCAAACAAATCTTATTTAAACTCATTGAGTAAAAATATAATTACTTGATGTTCTTATAACATGCTTCTTTAGATTTTTTTTGATAGATTAGAAAATTCATGAATAACTACTTGCTTTAAAACTAACATTTTACATAAAAAATTTAATAAATAATAACGCCTAACCCCTTTTTCTGAAACATATAGTAGTGTATAATTGCAAAGTACAATAAGTGCTATCAAATATGTGCAGAGTTTAAAATTTTAAGAGGAAAAATGGGGATTTGCATCTGGTCAACCTACGTTTAGCAATGTAAAAGTTTTCACACCCCCTTCGCAATAAGCAAGAGAAATAAGCAATTTTCACTCGACCGGAGCTCTTAAAGTAGCCTCCACTCATTTGAGCATAGAGACGAACAGAAAATTATGATGAATGACATTTTTGAGCATCAAATTGATAAATTCATAACGAGTCACAACCATTAACTGACACGCAGCTCTATTTTTGCAGGTATGTTAGGAGCGGCCCTGCCACCGGGTGCAATGCATCCGGCTTTCGCCACGCCCATGGGTTTCCCTGGCGCGCCGATGCTGGCGCCAATGATGCATCCGCGTTTCAGATGATCTCCTCCAATCGCGGACAGGCCCTTGACGGCCGCGCCGTTGCATTTCGTGCTCTGGGCTCGACCATGAACAGACCCGAGAGACACGCAACGCACTATGACCGGATGACACGATAAGGACGATACACGCAGAAAACAAAGATGAGCTTGGCCCGTCTCAACTTTCCTCCCCCTCACTTCTCTCTCTCTTTTGTTAACTAAGGCATATCGCTCTTCGACCCCGCTGGCCTATTAGTTTCATCATTTAGACTTGAGAGTGCGCGACTCAGTGAAGTTGACTGGGCCGCGGGCCGAGAGGGAAGCCGAGGTCACGGGGAAAGCTGGCGCTCGGTTGTTACGTCGGGTTCCTCCGAACGCAGTGGCAGTGACTCGATGCGGTTGAAAAGTTACATTTTTATCCTGAATAATTTATTTCGAGCATAACTGTTGCCATAAACGTGCGTTCGAAAAACAATTTCGAATCAATCGTTAAATTTTTTAGTAAAATTAAAATTAAAATTTGTTCTACCACTTTGTAGAGCACTAAGAATCCTTAATTGACTTATGTAAAACAAAAAATATATATACAATTTGTAATATAGAATAACTCTTGTCAATTTTAATTAATACTGCAATTTTCGAATAGCATTTTACCAACGATAGAAAGTATTTGCAGCTAGTTAATTCGTGAATATTACTTTTTGTGATGGAAAACGAGCATGCGTTGCTATGTATCTTAGAATATTTATTCGATGAAATGATTTCAATAATCTTCGGGTTGAAAGTATATTTTCGATTAGTATTCAACAAAGCGTTTTGCTTTTCGCACAGTTCAAAGAGAGCGAGAAGATGGGAAGATCGTGGAAAAAGGAATAAAAAGTAATACATACCGTTCCAACTTCTAAGGAGAGCCAACGCGAATGAGAGAAAACTGATTATGATGTTGCGCGAAAGTTAAAACAGAGTGAGAGAAAGGGATTTTTCGTTTGTTATACGTGCTTTTTAAATATTATCGAGGACGAGAAGTCTACACATTCATGTGTTCAACTACGGCGGACAACGCATTCACCACACAGCAACTTGAAGAACCAGAAGTTAGCAAAATTATTTGTTTCTTTATATTAATAATATTAATAATCATTATTAGTACAATTATGAACGTTGGTGATATTAAAAAAACGTCATGTCATATATCTACGTCATAAATTTATGATTGAGAAAGTCGATAACTCTACAGAATTTTGATTTCTTTAATTTTTTAAAATTTATGTGGCTTTGTCGATCAAAACAAACTATGTTTCAAAAATATATTGTAAGATGTCTTACAACTTCAAACAAAATTCGTAAAATTAGTGATAAAGTAAAAAAAAATCTAAAGAGTCAGCTCGTTTTTCTCAGTTACTGTACCAGTTTCGTCTCGGAGATACACAATATATGAGAGAGAAGGTGACGCCCATCTCGCGTTACTGCCAACGGGAAAAGTCGCCTAGAGGGAATTGATTTTCCTATTGGTAGCAACATGTGGCGGGTCTGCTCTCGCCTCAGGTTAGTCCGTCGCTTAGAATTTATTTTCAAATGTATTTTACCTTATACTTGCACCGAGTTCGTTCATTGAGTAATAATAAATAAACTGCGAACTATAAAATAATATATTTTTAACAGTTCGTATTTAGACTTCTAATTTTTTTCTATTTCTCTTTTTATTCTGCGATTATTTGTAAATATTGATCCATATACTTTTAACTAATTAGTTTACTAACGTTCGCTAGTGAATGAATTTGTTGGAAATGTAATGAACATGATTTAATGCATTACTGTACAGATTGTAGTCGGAAGGTAAATGTGTGAATTATTTTTGTATTGGTACCTTCAAGTGTAAATACACTTCAAGTGAGCAATTGCTCACTTGACGTTTTACCTTTTTTGTGATTATCATACTATGTTATGCCTGGGCTTTTGCTGCTTTAGGGGACGCGAAGAGGGGAAAGGCGGTAAAATAATACGCGCGATAATTCCTTAAATAATAAATTATTATTTATTATAACTTATCATAAATGATTTACCCGACAATATTTAATATCGGTATCACTAACTCTATGTCTAACTATCTCTCTCTCTCTCTCGACAACTCGCCTCAGCACTTTGGTCGCCCTCAACTTTCCGACTGAATATTTCGAATCGCAGGAGGTCGCAAATACGTAGCTATCGCGTCACCCGGGAGACCGAGTTCGACTAGGGAAATCTCCAAGGCAGAATCTCAGATCCTCACGTGTTTCGACACACACTACTGAAATCGTGCAAGGGTCAAGGGCCGATCGCACGCCTAATCTCTCTCTCTCCTTGATTATCCGTCGCGGCCCACGCGTTACATTATATCAACACTAATTGTATTCAATATTGTGACGTGGTAGCCTCGGAGGGGCCCGGAGCATCCGCCACTTCTCCGGTCGCGTTCGCTTACCCGACACACATATTCGTGGTCGCCCCGTACGGCAAGCTAGCCCCGGGCGGCTAGCCTCGCGGCGGTCGTGCCTATATTTATTCTCGCCTGGACGGACAGTCTCCGCCCGGACGGGCAGCGCCCCTTCTACAAAAGGCGACGAGGCCGTCCGGAGAGGCATATACAGGACCGCGAGGGCACTCACCTCGACTTGGACGGGTCATCGTGAGTTCGGCGTCGGAGAGCCGCTGCTCTCGTGGCCCCGGGATGTCGAGGGGCCAACGGGCGCAGTGTCACCTCGCCACGATGGCACGGGGCCGAACCGCCCTTGGCGCGGGGTGATCCCGCGGAGGCAGAAGGGCCGCTGGAGCGGGTGTGGAAAAGCCCAGCCGTCTTGGTCATCGGGGACCTTGCCGAGAACTCTTCCGGGACGCGCACGTGCATACGTGTAGCACAAGTCGCCAATGGGGCGATCACCGGCGGTTGCACCAGAAGTTCTCGGGATCGGTATCGGGAACTCCACGTACCTCTCTTTCCTACTAATACTCCTAACAAAAGGTTCAATTGATCCTTGCAGAAGTTCAAATACCATTTTTTCTAAATCTGATATTTTATTTTTAATTTCATCACACTCACTAAGAACATTGGAAGTAACACCTAACATAGGTCGAATATTCTTTGCCTCAATAATATCGTCAAGCTTAGTTGAAACTACGGTAGAAGATATATCATCTAAATGTTTTTTTGCATCAGAAAAATTGTATAATAAATAATAGTTGTATAAGGGTTGAGTAATTAAATTAGTGGGTGGTATAATACATGCATGACCTAAATACATACCTTCATTTATTTCAACGTAAGAGCTTGATACTACTCCGATATTTTCAATTGGTGAACTAAAGCTAATTGAAGCTTCGTGTACGATTGCGTGTTCAATAGGGAGTCTTAAATTTGAATTTGGATACGGCAGTATTGTAATTATAGGAATAGAATTGTAGGATGGAAATAGGCGGGATACAGGTGGAAGGAAAATGCCTGATTTAATTTGTTTAACACACCTTTAATTAACCTTCCTCTCATTGATACAGCAGTCACTTTCGTGTTCTCGCCACGGCGGTCGCCACAACTCTACCCTCGTCCCTTTCCCTTTCCTTCGACAGCCCCTTCGGTTCGGGACCTGGACAACACGGTCGCCCAGACCTCGAGCCGCCCGGGTTTTCCCCGGCACCTTTGGGCCGAAGGCCCACTCCGTCCCGACGCCGCTTACCCGCACGCTATTTCACTCTCTCTCTCTCTCTCTCTTTTATACGTCCGCTTACAATCCCACAGAATTCATGTTTAAGTTAAATGGATATTAAATACCAAATTTCTTATAAAATCTCTTTATTAAATATTAGTGTGATATAAGTTAATGAGATTGTTTTAAAGAAATTTATCGTTATATGCAGTATTAAAAGAGAAAAAACTTTTATAATAATAAATAAATATAACAACTCTGAAATGCGATGTTGTATCAATCGATTAAATAATCATATCTCAATGGACTTTCTCGGTGCAAGAAAAAGCCTTTTCCTTGCAAGAATCAATTTGTTGGGCGGCGCATGAGTGAGTGGTAAGTACAGAGAGGATGTTCTATCAGATCCATAGAGTAAAATAATTCACTAAATACATTGATGGATTTATTTGTGAAATGAGAGTAAAAAAGAACTTTCAACGAAAAGAGGCTCTCAAACACTCTACTCACGCTACTTGAACCAACTTTCCTTTCTATTTCTATATTTTTCTATGGCCTTAAGCCAAGCTTCGATCGCGTGAGCATTGTTTTTGTACGTACCGCTGCCGAGAATCAATTTGTATTGTACAAAATGTATATGTTTAAAGATAAATGTTCTCTGTTCTATTTTAAATAATTTTTTGAAATATACGAATTTGATTATTCATCGACTTCTCAAATTCAAAGTTTTAAGTATTATAAAATAATTTAAAAATATTAGATTTATTTTCATATTCTTATCATTTAGTTAATAAATGCAATTGTATAAATTACACCTTAGTTATAAACAATATATTGTTTAACAAAAGTTCGCTTTACTTGATCATTGTTTGTAGTAACAAACGGTCTTATCAATTCCGTGATCGAGGCTTTATACGATCCTCGTCCTTTCCAGTTTTTGGTTTGATCTTATAATCCTTTCACGTTTTTTGCCTCTTTCTCTTGAAAACGAGTTCCGCTTTAGCGTCACTTCTCTTTAAGTGCAATGTTCAGTTTCTCAGAAAAATAATACAACAAGAAAACAGAAACAAAAATTAATATGCCCTTGACACTTCGAAAGTAAAACAGCGAATCGCGCCGTATAGCTACATCTGTACGTATTTAAAGCTACGCATTGTTTATTATAATAAATTATAAAGAATCCTTCGCGCGACGCTCGCGCAGAGCGATTTGAATGTTAATTGTTGTACCTTATTTTTTTAGATTAGCTTTATTGACGGTAACGAAACACAAATGACTGTGTTATTGTTTTTAATAGCCCATTGTGAAGCGCAAGCGTCTGCACGAAACGATACTAATTTTGAACATGTAGAAGTTATGTTACTTATATTGAGTGTCACATATGATCGATTGTTTTTTCCGAAAAAAGACATTCTGTAGAATGAAAACTCGAAATAAAAGATTTGGGCCACGTTGGCTGCTGCTGTCAGAATATCGCAATTCGACTTCGTAATTCCTTTAACTAGGTAAAAAATCTGTAGCATACACACATGTGTGCATGTTTTATTAATCATAAATTGTTATTACATGTTAAAAAGTACATTTTTTTCATTTTCTTTGCGACGTCTGTAATGTGAGATTGGTGCCTGATGAGGCAGTCAACGAAGGCCACATTGTTTCCACCAATCACAGCTCTAATCGCTGTTGGACCTTATCGGTTCCTTGCCGCCATAGGCAGGCGATTGTTTGGTCCTACCGTCTACGATCTTGAGGCTGTAGCATCAATCATAGTTCACATCTAATCATTATTTAAAGATATTTTTTAGCAATTCAAATTCATAATAAATTTTGTCGGAAGTATTATTTAAATGATTGTATCATGAATAAACATAAGTAATTTTGAATCAGACATGTATATGAAAGAGCTTTAGCCTCTTGGTTCTCGAAGACGTGTGGCTGGACCGAGAAACAATATTATTATATAACAATATTATATGCCAATTATTGATCCGTAAAGCTGCATTATAGCGCTGAATACATTCACAATAAAACGAAGTGATGAACGTTTGTAACGCCGCAAAACTCGAGGTATGATTATTTGTCTTTTTTTTTCAACGAAATAATTGCTAACTTACATAATTTTATAAATAATCACCCACAAGTAATAAGAAAATAACGCCGAAAATATTTGATACTTGTAAAGTGGCTAAATAAATTCGGCCACTTTAACAATAAAGTATCTTTTTACAACATTGTTCTTTTCAGCCGTTGGACGACAAGTGAAAATCGATCGACAAAGAATGAAAAGTAAACAAAAATTTTTAAGCGATTGATTTAGTGTATTGCACTTAAATGTGTATTTATTAACGTGATGAATAAAGAAATGAATTTGTTACGAGAGTATTTTTTAAACACTTACGATCGAAATCATTGTCACTTTTATTATATATAATAACAATAATGTTGAGAAATGTTGTAAGCTTCTGAATTTGATTTTAATGTTAAAGTATTACTAATATTGACTATGAGCGATGATTTCGAATGTGGTGTTGGTTATATTTTACCCTCCACTTATACACAATCCAAGAATTTTCCATAATAAGTTGAATACTACTTGGTAACCATCTTACCACTTATAACAGTAGTCACGTTTTGATTATTATATATTGTAATCCTAAATTAGGAATGAAATAAAAACTATTCAAAAGAGTAGTAAAAGTAATTTGAAAACTGGAACAGTATGAATGAAGAATATAAATGAAACAACAATGGTGTCACTCGAGTTGCAAGCCAGTTTGAATAAATCCTTATCACTGCTAGTCTGGGAACGTGTTTCGGCGTGACGCCTAAATTTAAATTACGTTCGCTTAAAATTATCCGATGGTAAAAGTTGTTGTTCTTATAGCAAAATTATGACAAAGTAATCAAGAATATGAACGAAACACTAGGAGATAGTAAGACTCGGTTCCATGTACCATTTTCTCAAAATTTATTCATAGTTCTTTCTTTTAGTTTTATGCTAGATAAATCTGTGATATATATCCTTAAATTTGATACACATTGAATAAATATTTACAATTGTTTAATAATAGTAATGAATAACAGAACACTGAAATTGTTGAAAAAGTAACTATTGTCTAACTATTGCGATTGATTATTAACGAGACTTTTAGCAAGTATTTTTGTAAACTCACAAGAAGTTTTGAAAAAATAAAAAGCGATTGATAATTTAGTAATGTATTAAAAATTTCTGACCAGTTTAATCACCTTCCAAAGGTTCCAAAAATCTAATAATAGTTCAGTAATGTAATTGTACTTAAGACAAAGCACCTGCGGGCCACCGCATCCTCTGCTGAACAATGGGAGGGAGGACAGAATAAGTAATAGCTATAAAGTCGTGGCGGTTGCGAGAAGACAAAGAAGCGAATCCTAAACCCGAACGCGACGCTAGGGTCGCCGGGCCAGCTTCGCTCGCGCGCACCATCTTCAGAAGCACGAGTCGCGCGATTGCGCGGCCGCCGATTGTTTCACCCCGGCTATGAAAAAGCGCGCGAGGTGGAATTACGTCAGGCGGCGGAGCGCGCGGGTCGTCCCATCGAGCGAGACGCGGCAACGGAATGGGAAAAAAAGCGAGAGACAGTAGTGCAGCTTTGGAAAGTGAGCGCGCGGGGCCAAGCCCCTCTTTGACTCGAGGGCCTGGGCCGGGGCCGCTCTCCGAGGAGCGCGTCAGGCGCATCTTCGCGCGACGGCCGGCGATCGACCCGGGCAGCGGCGCTCGGCTGATCGAGCCGAGGCCACTCGAGCAGCCGCCCGCACGGGGAGAGGCGAAAGTGAAAGCCGCGGCTCTTAACCGCCGCGCCGTATGAAATAACAGATAACCGCTGCGCTCTTTATTACACGCGCGAGCAATGCCGCGAGCCGAGCCGAGCGCTCATTAATGGCCCCTTTGCGCGACTCCCCCGGCGCGCGGCCTGTTTTTCTTTTTTCCACTTTCCCGGCTCCTTTTTTTCCAGGCTGGCCCGTGCTCGCAACGCTCGTTTTCTTTGCTCTACCGACTTGCGAGCTTTCGATTTCCGTGTTATGTTCATGAGCTATATATAAATGCGTGCGTGCTTGCGTGCCTGCAAATCGAACGGGACAATCGAGAAGGCCAGTCTAACGTGGCAGGTTATAGTGCACGCTCGCAACGCTCTTACCGATCTTTATTGTATATAGATACCTGCGGCTACAGCTGCGCCAAGAGCACGATTGATTTCGCTGATTTGACGATAAGAAACAAGTTATCCACCGCCGATTCGCTCTATTTTCTTCAATGCGCTACCGAGAATGTGGAAACAGCGCGGGCGTGCAGAAAGCGACGTGGAACAATCATGTGTGACAATTAGAGAATGACTCTTCCATGCTCTGGTTGACTAGGCGTATCATTTACATTTTACGCGAATCCTTTGGGAAAAACGATTCGACCGTGTAGTAAAGACTTTCCGCTCGATGCTAATTAAGCACCGTCAATTTATTTAACAACAGACACAAGCTTTGAATTCCTTGTGAATGTAAAAAGTTGTAAATCGATAGTGTTCTTTAGATTTTTCTTTAGTTTTTTCTTTGGAAAATGATAAACAATTTTTGTACTAATCTGAAATATTTAAACTTAGAGAAGTGCAAGACATTGGGAAACTAAATGCACCTTTAAAACGAACATAAAATTTATTTTTTAATCGCTTTATAAACTTACAATTCCTATGTTTACATATTTAGTTTGCATTCGACGTAGACAATGACTGTAATTGTTTAATGTAGATGAGAAAGTTTTGGTAAGTTAACGATAAGGAATAAAGTGAAATATTTTTTAAATATTTTTTATTTTGTAACTCAAAATGATGTTTATTAGAAAATACAAGTGTACAGTTTTACAACAAATATTGAACACAATCAATATAGTTGATATTATATTAGTAAAAACCTGGATGTGTGATTAATTCCCTACCTGTTCCAAATAGTCGTATTACTTTGACAACACTTCAGCTTTGTTCATTTCCTATGCACATCTAAATAAGTATTAATTTACAATGTAGCTTGAGTTACTTATGCGTGCGTGTTGCGAATCGTGATACCTTGATGCAATTAGAGTCTGAACAATACTAACTTATTGAAGGTTCTTCTATCAGATATATTTTATTTCGTAGACAAGGACTGAAAATTCTTGCTATTAAAATAAAGAAATAGTTTTAATTTATTAATTATTTTGTAATAAAAGTTAGTTTAATGAACACATTTAATAACACAAAATTATATTTAAAAAGTATATTAAGAATCCAAATTCAGCTGTAAAACTTGAAAATTATTTTTTTTACTTCTCTCATATTTTTTCAAACACATTTTCTTTCTTAAAGTTAGTCTTTCTACTTTATGCAATTTCATGCTGTACATTTCGCTCATAATTCATGTATTAAACCCCTCGTTTGTATGTCAGTCCTGTCTGAGACAAATAAATTAAAATCTAATATAACTTCTTTGATGTTTAAGTGCTTTTTATCGCGTGAAAGTTTTGCCAATTTTACAAATTTAATATAAATTTAAATATACAACGATGTCGTTATTTGTAGTTTACTCTTTGTTTCTGTTCAGTCCAGATGCTTGACTCTTCACTTGAAGGAGAAAGTACTAACATGATTTACTTTTCAAGAATTCTATACCTATAAGTTGGATTGAAAGATTTAATGTCTACCGGTAGAAATAAATTGAATTCCAGTTTATAAATTATTCAAAAGAATTTAGAGCTATGAGCAATAAACACTACAATAATAATTTCCTATAAAATAGTAAAGCTTAAAAAAATATGCTTCTTCATAGAAATATTTTTAAGTATTTCAAAACTGACTACAAATTATGAATCAAAAAAAATTTCGTCAAAATGTAATTTTTATATTTGAATTAACAGAAAAACTATAACATTATAATTCAGAAAAATATATGTATACGGTACCACTTCAATAAAATTAAAACTTTCAGAATTCTAAATTTATTTTTTGGTGAAATGTAAATATTTAAATATTTTATTCAGGTAGTGTTTAGGTTAAAATTGTTAAATATTATTTTCTTGAAATGTTTAAATTGTATATATTTCATAACTTTTATTACTTTGTCGTAGGACATTGTAGTAATATTGTAATATATTAAAAAAGCTTGTAAATATTTGAATTTATTATTCTATATATAGTATTTAATAATACATGTATTAAAACTATTACAAAATTTAATTATAAATGCATCTGATAAATTACTTGTTTAAGTATTTATCTCTAGATTGTCTGTTTTACACCGCACAGTGGTGACCCAGCGAAACTAAACGTACTTGACTCACTCTGTTCAGACATTCCTGCGCCTACGTCCTACAAATTACAATTCTAACCAATTCAAATCCTTGGCGGTAGTACATAGGTAAACCCTGCTGAACTGTTCTTTTGTGCATAATAACAGTATCGTAGGTTCGTATTTACGTGAAAGTGCTAAACTGCATCGCGCTGTTATGTACAATGCTTTTAAATTATAATTAATAGTAAATAAGAAAAGGTTAACCTTCATTGTGTGATTCATTTCTTTCAATCTCACTAAGGCTTTTTATCGACCTTAGTTTACTTTTAGAAATATAAGATAAACTTTGTTGGGCTTTAATGCTCTTTTATTTCACAGTTCAGATAAATTTTTTAAATGCATCAAAATTAGTATAATTTTAATCTCGAAATGTTGAGTTAATATATATTTAATTATCATAAGATGTAGAAAAAATGCATTTGGTTGCCATGCTATAAGGCTATTGCCAACCATCAATTAAATAAAATGAGATAGAATAATATAAATATTATATTATTCATTATTTTATAAATTTTTCTTGTTTATTTGTATTAATGCCAAATACACAAGGTATTATAAACACAAACCATCAATGCTTTCTCAGGCAAGGCGGATACCGAACGAAGGGGTTATACTCGCGCTAAAAAATTATGCCAACAGTCGCACGGTATGTATAAATTACTGTATTTGTACTTGATCATCCTCAAAACGAGGAATTTTCTGACCGTGCGGTGTATTTCTAATACGTCTTATACGAACGCGAACGGAAATAATTAGCTGTAAGAATTGCAGAGGAGAAGCCGGCAATCAGTGGCGCTGGCGCGTGTAAGCAAATGGCGGAGACGTAGGCCGAAGTGGCCCCACGCGGTGTCGAACGTTTCTCTCGGTAATGCGCCGTCCGCGTGCAGTTACTGCAAAGTAAGAAAAAAAAAATTAATAAACAGCAGGAGAAGTGACGACGACACTCGTGCAAGGGGAAGCGGGCGCAATTTGTCGGCGCGCGCTCGCTGACTCAGGCTGCGGGAGGCGGAAGCTCCTCTTTCAAGTGGCGTCGAAAATTCCGTTAGCCCGGCCGCTGATTCCTGTGCACCTGACAAACATGCAACTCGAGCTGACCGCGTGCCGGTGACGTGGGAACTGTAAAGTGGTCGCGCCACGGCTGTCGGATCCGGCGCCTCTCTACTGATGAATACATCGACCCGCGTTGTTTTGTACGACTTTTTATGGAGCTGATTCTTTTTTACAATGGTGCATTGAACGCGGATCGTTGCCGATGCGGCCGCGGTTGGTCTAGATCGTTGCATTTGCTCCAGTAGAACTATTTACTTGATGATTATCTTAGATCGACTGCTCGTAACGATACCACCTCTGCTGTTAATTTGCTAATGTACGGTCTTTATATCGGTGCAAACTAGCCGTGCTGTACATTGGAGAGGAAATAACGAATAAGAAATGTAGCTATAGACAAAGTAACGAGTAATGTTACGTTTGTGCAACTAATAAGCTTTTTAAATGTAATGTTCTTGTTAATGAATCATGTTGCTAATTATGTATTCTGAACGATTATGTTAGGTTTCGGAGGAGTCAGTGGCAGTAGCGACAATCCATTAACGTACAGGGTTGGCTTTAATGATGATTTATTAAGCCGGGCCTAATGAATAGCTCTGCGCAACGTAGCTCAGTCGATGCATAAAAATGTTGAAAAGCAATATTCGTCAAGTGTAAAAGGTGAAACATTTATCCATAAGTAAAGCCCGAGCGCGCGGTTACGCATGCTAAAAGAAGTTGTAAAGAGCCGAAGAGGAGTTTTACTGCGCCTACAAAAAATGCTGGAGCGCGCGCGAGTACAACCGTTGGGTATACGTGACTTTTCCGTCAACCAACAAGTCAAGTAGCCACTCGAGCCGCTCGAAAAATCCCCAACAATTACGGTCAACGCTCATTTGAAATTTTATCTCTGGCGTAATTTATTTTAGTTTGCACTCTGCCGCGGTGGCGGCTCCGCCTGCGGTGTAAAACCCGGGATGGCTCGCGTGCGCGCTTGTAAATCTTCTGCAACGAAAGCCCAATCGGCCGTGGCGCAGACCCGTAAAACTTTTTATTTGCTCGGGCAAGGGGGGATTCCTTGGACCGCGAGCGCGTTGCGCGCTCTCCGAGGTTAAATAAACACGCGCCGAGGGATGGGGCCCGGTGCGCTCGCGCGATAGACAATTCATGCCCGCGCGCGTACGTGCACGATTGAGGCAAGTTGAGGCCGGCGCGGCCCTCGATCGTTACGTAAGCCGCGGGAAACCGGTCGCCTCCTCTCGGCCCCCCTTTAATTACCCGCTGGAAAAAAAAAAGGAGCTCGCCGCGCGGCCGAGGCCCTAAGCGGCTCATCGATCGGCCGATCGAGCGGCATCTTTGGCCGAGGCCGAGGGCGGGCGGCCCGATTCGTTATTCTTCCCCGAGCCTTTGTGACGCATCGATCCGCGGCATTTGCGTGCCCGCTTTTCGCGGCAGCGCGGCCCTCGGTTATCGGCCGATTAATGCCCCCTTTGTTATCGCCCGGGGATTGATAGCGACGGTGAGTCAGTTGTTTGCGGAGGAACGGGCGGATCGGGGGCGCCCGCGGACCGCCGCGCCAAGGCCCTTTTTTCCCGCCGCGGACTTATACACTCGCTGGCGCTCCGAGCCCGGCGCTGGAAGCCGGGGCCGCGCCCGCCCCTGAATTCTCCGCGCACCGCGGAATCGAAGCGCGACCTGCGGAGTTGCCTCGGCCCGCCGCTCCAATCGATATGAGGCGCGAGCCCGAGCACACGCGGTCGATTGTCGTATTGTCCGCCCCCCCCGGCCCGCGCCACAAAGGATATCTCTAATTCAATATTAATAGACTGGGACTAAAAAGGGAAATGCGGCCGATTACGCCGAAGTGGATTAGTTTGTCAAACAGCCGCGGCGCGCTTGTTTGGGAAACTAAGCGCGGCTCGCGGGCAGCGAGGCCGGCGCAGGCCTCGGCCGCTCATGTCCTTCGGCGATCGAGCCGGCGAGCCTCGGAGCGCCAAGCGCTATCTTCGCGGGGCTCCCTTGTTATTGCGATTCGATGAGCCTCTGGGCGTTGACGCGTGGCCTCCCCTCGTGCGAAGCGTTACGTGGGACTGGCTTGTCCGTGGCGCGATAGCCACGGCCCTGCGAGCGCCGACGAGCGGCGCTAGGGGCGCCCGGGCCCTTTTCTTCTTCTTCCCCATCGATCATAATTGAGTGGCGCGCTTAATGGGCCGCCGAGCGATAAATTACCGAGCATTCGGAGTAACCAGTGCGAGTCTCCGAGCTGATTATGTTATCGGCCGCGGCTATCCTTCCATTCGACAACGCCGCTCGACTGCTATTAATTTTTCAACTCCTTTTATGTACAATTCCACGTACGCGTGCCTTTTATTTTCCAAACTCGGGCCGTTTTGTTTCTTTTTCGTCCTGGTGCCCTAGTTCAACATTATCGCGATCTAGCGGAGACAGGAATGCGCCTGTAGGTGAACTCTGTCAATGACACGGGCTTTTTTTGTCCGATCGCGGCTCATTAATCATAGCGTTTCGTTTTGATACTATCGTTTATGTGCCTCATTGAAAATCGTAAAGTGCACTGCACGCATTATAATGCCGGCCGAAAGTAACGCGTTCATTGTTATATAACTCATCTGATGGCAGCTGACTCAAGTGGATCGAACATGTTGCGCAAATGCGTCCCAATGGAGCCTACGGCACTCTGGGATATTTCTAGGAGAATAATCCAATGTATAAATTAGCCAATGGCGCATTGAGAAATCTGATGGAACGTGCGGTCTTCGCACCTCGTGCATACATACATACATAGAACATTTATACCTGTATACCAACCGCATATATGAAAGCGGTAGCAGCCGCACGTGATTAAAGTACTTTTCCAATGTGCACGTGCAGCTAAAATGGTCCGCGTCCATTATGAAAGTGGTGCATTTTTTTGCGTAAGCGCAAAATTGATTTAGCTAGATTTGAATAATATCTCTAAGATACACTTGGAAAGTAGCATTTCTTTCTCGAGAGCTCGGCCGTATCGGATCGTATATGCAACGACAAATTGGAAAGACTTTCACCTTGCGTAAGAGTGCAAGTCTTAGCAAGTACGAGAAAATGGTTCGTGAAAACTTGACCATTAAGGCCAGTCACACAAACTATCGCAAGACATGAAATTTTTCTTAAATCTACGAACAAGTTAAGCATGCGCGTACATATTATCTGTAAGGCGTTTTAAACTCCTATCAAGCTATTGTCGCAATAAAAGTTTTCCAGTTTTTAAACTAAATTTCTTAATGGGTACTATATCGTGATATAATTTATGTGCCTACGCTCGTTAATCTCCACAGGTTGCGACTGTTGAAACCAAGTGTTAATCAATATAATCGAAATATTCTAAGAAAAAGGCCTTAATCCGCCCGAAGTTTTAAAGCAGTAAGACAGCAGTTTTACGCGATTAGTAAAAAATTTGCTTTAAATAAAAATAGTAGCAAAACAGTGATATTATATATAGATGTGAATTTTCAGATTGGATTTGTTTGCTCATTGCCTAGGTGATTATACCCATTTGCATATTGTTAGAATACATTAAATTAGATACGGGCGCAGCAGATTACGCAAGGTACTTGTCATAATTTGGTTCGAATTTTAATTGCCGGTATTACTATAATTAAAGTGGCATGCAACTTTTGAAAAAGTTGAGTAATTTGACGAGGACTAATAGCTATGAAAAGAGTCAACGACATGGAGAGCATAAGAGCGTTGACTTGGGCGGTGCGCCGGCGTACGTCAATCGAATCGCGAACAAGTGAACTTTGGCGCGCTATCGAAATGGAAATCCGCAGGCGGTCTCGAGCGAGGCGGCTCTTCTCGAAAGCAAGCGCGAGCCGCGCTCTTCGGAGGGCACCGGCTGAGAATGACGCGACTCGCGGCGAAAGCAAAGAACGCGAGGAGAGCCGGGGCGAAGGCGGCCACGGCTCGAAAGAAAACGCCCGAGGAAAATGGCCAAAGCCAGGCCGGAGCGCCGGCTCGGATCGGCATCGGAGGATCGGCCGGAGCGGCCTTGTCGCGCGGAAAGTAGCGGTACGCACGAAAAGGGAGCTCGCGCCGCAGCGGCAGCCGAGCCGGCGAGCGGCGGGCTTGGCGCGCGTCAGTGGGCCGCGACAGGCCGGCGCGCGCGCACCTCCACCGCCACCCGAGCGCCAGTCGAGCGCCAGCTCCCGCACCGCCGCCCCGGAGCCGCCTCCGCACACTCAAGGTCAATATCTGCCGCCCGGGACTGTCCCCGCGGCTCCTCGCCCGCCGGAGACAGGCGAACCGACCGCGAGGCGAAGGCCCTTCGGACCTGCGCCCCGTGGGCTTTCCCGCGCCGTAAGACAAACAAGTCCTGTAACGGACCCGGCAAAGTAAACAGCGCGCGCGGGCCCGGCCCAATATGTATATTGTATAATGAACGTGCCGCGGCCGAGCGTAATCAATCGGCGGGTTTATGTAAATGCCGCGGGGCAAAGCGGCCTTCCGCCTTTTGCCAAGCGAGACGGCTACATCGAGCGTCGACTTGCAGGTCCGGCATAGCCCCACCTCGGCGATGCAGCGGCCCGTCCTCGCGGCCCTCCTCTGGGCCCTCGCGGCCGTCGGGGCCGTAGACCACCTGCGCATCGCCCACCAGTGGAAGCAGCTCGACTACGACTGGCCCGCCGAGGAGACCAAGGACCTCTTCCCCGAGTACCGGCAGGAGGACAACCTGCCCCTCGGCCTCGAGGTCGCCGGCGACCGGCTCTTCCTCACGGTGCCCAGGTGGCGCCGCGGCGTCCTCTCCAGCCTCAACTACATCAAGCTCAACGGTGCGCTCCCTAGAAACTCCTGCTTATCCGTCGGCCGGTTACGGGAAAACGCGCGGTCGATTTGTACGCGGAAAGAAAGAAAGGTCCAACGCGGCGCCGGCGCCGGCGGCTTTCCCACCGCCACTGCCACCGGTCGCGTAAACAACCTGCAATGCTCCTATTGCTCGGACAATATATAGATCACGTTGATTGAATAACAGACAGATTCGAATCATCTGTACTTATTGGATCCGATATTCGTTACGCTGCGGAGCCAGTCTTTATTCGATAAACCAGTTGTATCGCTAACGCTTGCGCGGGTAAATGTTTCCAAGGCCGACCCTGCATCTGTACTTTTAAATTGCAGCTTTTTCTCAATCAAAGTTCTTTGTTCAAGGTTACTCAATGCTAGTCAATGATTTATGATTACAATTTAGAACGCTACATATAGGCATTTCGCGAACAAAGACGTCCCAAATCTATTTTCAATCGGTGAACTGACCGGCTTGTAAATTATAAATTCAAACACTTTTAAGCTGTAGGATTGTTTGCTAATAAATTAAAACCGACGGAACAATACCAGTTTCTGCATTCAAAGTAAGAAATCATTTAGAATTTTTAAAGCTTAGGTGTCCTTTGTGAATGTAGTTGCTCAAAATGCAGATGCTCATTGCTATGATCTTCTCGAATACACGCGTAGGCGGAAAATGATCGTGACTGCACCTGATTGTGTAAAGTTCGTTACTAAAAGAAAGAAACTGAGGCTAGATTTGAAATCGTTACCGGCCACTCCCAGCTAAATGAAAGGAAAAGTAAAAGATGTACAGACTTAATGGTTCAATCGAATGATCAGATTCGCGCGCTTCGCCACCGCTGACGCCGTACCCGTCATGGGAAGCGCACCAGCTGAACGGCGCCTCTGCCCCGGAGATCGTCTCTACGTTCCGTGTACGGGCGGACCGGTGCAAGCGGCTCTGGGTCCTGGACACGGGCCTCGTTGACATCCTGGGGGCCCCGGAGCAGCTGGAGGCTCCGAGCCTCCTGGTGTACGACCTGACGACGGACCAGCTGATGCGCAAGTACCACATCCCGGAGGAGCAGCGGACGCCCGACTCGCTCTTCGCCAACATCGCTGTGGAGGACTACGACTGCCAGGACTCGTACGCGTACCTCGGCGACCTGGGCGGCCCCGGGATCGTCGTCTACTCCTGGCGCCTTGCCAAATCCTGGCTGGTCAAGCACCACTACTTCCACCCCGATCCCCAGGTATAATGCCGTCCTTTCGCGCGAGCTAGCGGCCTAATTGCACCCCGATAAAGGACTCGCCCGTAGGACCTTGGAATTCCCCAGGTTTTTTTCGTCGGGAAAATTCCTCGCTGCCGGCTAATAGAAAGTAGCGCGAAGTTGCGACCGCCTGAGCCCGTAGACCGGCTTCAATTAGAAGCGGCGGACCATTTTTTCCGAGTGTGCATCTGAGGGGCAGCCGAGAGGTCGCCAATTGGCATCTGACTCGGGCGTCTGCGTGGGCGACGGTTGGGCCAGAGGGCTAAATGCGCTGATCCCGCGAATGGAGCGCTTCTCGGAAAGTCGGTGCAAGCGCTTACGTCACCATCTCGCCTCACCTCAATAACAATGGATTAAAAATTTATCGCTTTGTTATTGCGTCCTGGCCTCTCGCTTCTTTTTCCACTCTGACGCCGCGAGAGATGTTATGCGAATAAACCTAGACTCTCGAGCGCCGTGGCATTGACTGGAAAATGAAAAGCGTGTCTCGCGATCGACGGAGTCGCAGGGGAAGTTTATTAATAGGCTCGCGGAGACGGTAGTGTCTCCGCTCGTGTCTACGCTCAACGATCGAATAAGAGAAAACATTAATTATGGCTAATGTAGAAAGTCCGGCAAAATATAATGATATATGCGTTATTATGATTGGGTCATTAACTAGAAACCGCTTAGTTCATTTATTGTTACAATCAGTATAACTGGGTCGTTGATCTATCATAATAATTTGTAAATTGTGAATGAAATAAGATTTTAAATTTTCACGTGGCCCTTGTCACGCAAGGGCGCAGATTGCTGCATGGAATACGAGGCAAAGGTAATTGTCCACCTTGTCCATTGGCTTCTGCAATCGCGGAAGTGCAATCAGAAGACAAAAAAAAATAGCGAAATGCTTTTTTCACGAAGAGGCGAGTTATTTCCGTAAGAATTAGCGCCTGGGTAATTGCAGGGCTTGGTAAATAGTCGTCGCGGCAGCGCGCGACAACCGCGTCCCGGCGCTACTTTTCACAATGACTCGGCTTGGTAGCGCGGGCGGGCCGGACAGGGCGTTCGATCCCCCTCGTTCGAGCGCGGCCGCTCGAATTCCTGCAGCTTTTTTCCCACACGCTGCTCGAGCGCGCTGGCGACGAAAGCAAGCACCGCTCGGGCGCAACGAGAGCAACGAGCGCCACGAGCCGCGACGCTCGCTCGAATTATGTGATGGACCCGATGTTACCGTTACCTCGATCTTGCAGGCGGGCGTCTTCAACGTCGCGGGGGTCGAGTTCCACTGGTCTGACGGTGTCTTCGGCATGGCCCTCGGGCCCACCGGCGATGGCTACAGTACGCTGTACTTCCACCCCCTGACCAGCACCATGGAGTTCGCGGTTAGCACGAGGATCCTGCGCGACCCCGAGGGCCTCGCCTCTGCAGGTGAGTTTCCGCTCTCTCCACCCCTATACCCTCCACCTGCTAATCAAAACTTACCCATCCCCCATCCCCTCATTTTTTCTGCTTTCCCTTACTTTTCTGCGCTCATTAGCTATTGACTAAAGTTATCGCGTACTACTCATTTTTTCATATCAATTTACGCACGATCAATTTGATTTCCACGGGAAATGCATTTTTAACCAATCAACTGCACCGTATCTCTAACGACCATTTCGGATATAATAAAATCATATTATTAGCGATTAACGTTTCCTTTTCGAATTTTCGTTCAATTTATTCAGCAAAACTAATTGTAGCAGATACGTATTGTTTTTAAATACTGTTTATATTACAGTCAATAAACTGTATTGTTGATCGCACCAACATTGAGCAATAGTCATTGGCAATCTTTGATACTTTAATTGGTGGAGAAATTATTTCTTCGCATCAGTATTCCGATTCAGCGCCTTCTTATCGATTCGTGGATCTCACATTAAATAATATCTCAAACACTTAATTTATATAAACGTGTGTAATAAATATTGGCAAAACAAATGCTTTGTCTTTGTTACAATATTATTAAATATTGCATATTGAACGATATATTTAATAGGATGTAAGTTCGTATTTATACTTTTTACATTTAATCAGTTACTATACATCTACGACTTTTTCATTAGTGCAATTAATCTTACAAATTTTGTAAGTTCTATCATAGCATTTCACCTTTCAGAAGTATTTCATCAGTTTCAAGTTCTTGGCTCGCGGGGGCCAAATGGTCAAAGCAGTGTCAGCTTTCTTGACCCTGAGACAGGCATTTTGATTTACGCTCTAACGAACCTTAATGCGATTGCATGTTGGCGGACCGGTACCAAGT
Organism: Sycophaga agraensis; assembly: GCA_018906755.1. Lineage (NCBI taxonomy): Eukaryota > Metazoa > Arthropoda > Insecta > Hymenoptera > Pteromalidae > Sycophaga > Sycophaga agraensis. Next base: position 2,331,487 of record JACCIE010000013.1, read on the forward strand.
ACAACATTCAGCAGCAGGGCCGAGTTTACATGGACAACGTTACCATGGTCTTTCCTAACGATCTAAAGGTACCCGACACTGATAAACCCTTCCCCCATGGTCAATTTATGATATGAGATAACACGAAATAGTCTTTTTAATCATTTTTTTTAGAATAATTAAAATGACTATACGCCGGTCATAACCTTTATAAGGTTAAAACATTATTTTCATTTTATCTCAACGCTCAGAATTCTGTAAGATTGATCTATATTGTAGACTGAATACTATTTATAAATTTACACTAGATAATGATGTAGAATCAATAGCTCCGTCAGTTTTTAAAATCATATTAGCAACAATTTTCTCACAAGTCCAACCAACTTTTTCAGATCGACCAAAATGGCACTATATGGGTGTTGTCGGACAGATTACCGACCTTCATGTATCAGCAACTAGATCCGAACGATTACAACTTTCGAATTCTCACCGGGACGGTCCGTGAAGCTGTACAAGGAACGGTATGCTCCATGGGTACGCAGGATAAGACGGCATCTGCTCCAGCCTGGCCTAAGAACTTTGACAATAGAATCAATCGACTTCCATCCCGGAACGATGCCAACATTGCGGTTCTTTACAGTCCAACTCTCATATACAGTCTCACAATTATCTTATGGTTCCTCGCAATACGAACGTAGACCCGAACAGTATTTCGCATGCTTCTTTATATCCTCTGCTGTAAGTTTCCAGCCTCTCCTCAATTTCCTAGTTCGATATCTTAAGCGAAGCTTATTTTGAAGATGCTGTATATGCATCCTTTCTTTACAAGCAGAGCAATATCGTGTTCTTTATGTTTAGAAATTGTAGAAAAAACATTTTTTTCTATCGTAACCACGACGTATCGTTTAAAAACTGTAATGACGTAAGTTTAAATGATTCTTTAAAAACAATTCTCCATGATTATATTATTTGGCTTTTAAACCATTAGTTAATTTTATATAATTACAAAATGAAGATTTTAAGACTAGATTTGACTTGATAAAATAACAAAAATTATGATTAAACATACATTAATTACGATAATTAATATATTTATTATTACTTCGTTAATCAAAATATAATAAAAGATCATTTGCCTTTTTATTAGCTTAAGCTCTTATTTTAAGTAAGTTCCACCATACTGAAAAAGTGAGTTATATTACGAAATATTATTTAAGTTTGTTGATTTTCATTTAGAAATTAATAATATGATTTAATTTTTAAATAGTACTTACGTAACTGTACAATATACTTATTGGATATTATAAAAATGTTTAATTCAATGTCTATGAGAATAAGGTTAAAAATTATTATTGTAAAGTTTACATTTATATTACATTGTACTCTATTAATATTTTCGACTCGAGAGAGAAATTTAATATTTGTTAAAACTGCCATTAATTATATTTATGTTTTTTAAGATTTTAGTATTTAAGTGTTTTTATACATATACTTTATAAATTTATCTGATTAGTATCTAAATTACTAAAATTTTATAACAATATAAAAATTTATTTATGTTTGCTATTAAAAATTATGTTTAAAAAATGTTAAAATGTAGAATTTTATTTGATTTGATTTAACGTTCGATGAAACATTCTAAAAACATTAATAAAGTAACAATAAATACCGAGATATGCTCCCGTTTTTATGCTTTATGAATAATGTATTTTATATATTAACTAAAATCCTTTGAACTATGAATAAATTCACAAATAAAAATTTAATAATTAAAGTTTTTGTGAAATTATTCCCAGTTGAAGTGAATTTATCGAGAGTGAATAAATATAATTATTGTAGCATAATTTCTGTAGTGAAAATAATCATTGTTACAATGTGAACACTTTATTATATCATTATGATGTGCTATTTTGATATGTGTAAAATACATAATAAATATATTTTAGTAATTATATTAATTATTATCAATTTGGATTTCAAATCTTACTGTTTAACAATACAAATATAGTTTTTTGGTATTTAGATATTTCCAATGTAAAGACAATAAATAATATCCTACATATCTAGCAACATAATCGAAAAAAACTTACCTAAAATCGATATGCATGTTTTATTCTAACACATTAATTATCAACATATTGAATGTGAAATGAAGCACAATTTTTAGTACGTATGAAGCGTATAAATGATGCTATGACACCATTTTTATATTATTACAGGTTTAAAAGTTGACGATATTGATACTTATTTAATTTAGTTTAAAAGAAGTCAAATGTTTATATTTTTGAGTTCATTGCTCTTAATTTCTAAATAAAACTTTATTAAAACTTTAGTAGCAAAACATTATTTAAAAGTAAACTTTAAAGGTAACCTTTTTTGGTAGTAAACATGATTTTAACTTTATTTTATTTTTTTTAAATCATTATATAATTATGCTATTTTTACTACAAATATTACAATGTACAGATAACAAAGATTCTGCCATTTATTAAACTATGACATTGTGAGAAATTTTGTTTCAATTTCTTATAATTATATAGATAATATACTATAAATATTTTGAACTAATAATGTATGTCTACATTTAAATCTTGTTTATAAAACACATGATGAAATTTCGAAAGAAAGATTATAAATTACGTTAATAATTAAATTAATCTATTTGTTATATTCATTGCTTTTGGTTATTAATAGAAGTTTTCTTGCAATAACATCATAGTATGTTTCAGTTGAATCATCATTTTTTTGCATTTGAATCTGAAATGATGTTCCACGTTAAGCGTTATGATAGCTTGGAGTCACGTGGCTTTGACTGCCGAGAAACGCGTTATGCTCGATTCACTGCAGTTGGTTTTCAGCAGCGCAGTAACACGGACGCTTTATCAGTCCGAAGTTATAACATAAATACTACTTTTATTTAAATTAAATTAATGAAGAGTAACTTCTGATCTCTTAAATAATACATATGTTAATATAAATATGGTTATATAAAGCCATTGACATTAGTTTATATATTAACGAAGTTACGTTGCTTAATATCGGTAAGTTATTTAAAATTTTCTTTACTATTAGAAAAAATTTAAAATGTCAAAATTGCCAAACGACAATCGTTGACATAAAATTTTTGCAACATTAAATAAGAGCATGTTGCTTTTAATATCACGTTTTATATGTTTCGTTATTTAAATTTAAAAATAAATATTATTCATTTTATAAGTATAATAAATATGATTCCTACATCTGTATTTAGAATTTATGGGATTGTAAGTACCGTAAAGTGTCGGATCTTTCGCGAAATCCTATTATCTTCAAAAAATAATCGCATTAAATTTATTTCTATTAATCTCCTTAATTTCGATTCAGAAATTTTTTGTGGTAACTGATTACGAATGAGAGGTCATTATCAGAAATGTAATTAGGAAATTTATTTTAATTTATTTGATATTTTTAAGTTAGTTTTAGCTTTTATAAACATTTTGAAAATTTAATTAGTTTTTTTGTACAATATGTATAAAAATATACATAAAGCTTTGTATATATTCTAATTATTTTTTAATTTACAATTAATTCTGTTTACTAATTCTTTAAAGATGAAAAAACTAAAGAGTTCTATTCCGGGGATTCCTATCCCATCCAGGCGCAATCAACTCTTTGTAAATTCTTATAATTTTCTCGAAGAGAGACGAAAGTCCGATGGCGCAGAAGGTTTATGGAGAATCGGAGATAGTCTTTACGACTTGGAACCGTTTATTAAGAATCATCCTGGAGGCTCCGAATGGTTAGAAATAACTAGAGGAACTGATATATCTGAAGCATTTGAGGTTTGGCAGTTACAATAATTGTTAGAAATCTGTTACTCATAATACAACGTTTTGATGGTAACCTCAACATACCGTTAAAAGACTGCATAAATTTAAATTTTATTTATGTCAGATAAATAATTTGTTCTTTATTTAAATAATATAGCTATTAATGCAAATATAATTAATTAATGCATGCAGTTTTATTATTTATTTCTTTGCTCAAGAATAATCCATTTTTATACAACATTTTATAGTATACATGTATTTATGTACATATATATTTCAAGGTTTTTCATTTATCTGAGAATGCTAGACACATGCTACCAAAGTTCTACGTTCGTCAAGCTGCTTCACCTAAAATTCTTCCTTATACTTTTGAATCTAATGGGTTCTACCGTAAATTCAAGCAGCGAGCTTACGATGCTCTTAAAAATGTGGATTTCCACAGACCGTCCATTCGATCTAAAATCTATGCTGATTTACTGATGACTGCAGCAATTATTTTTACTATCATTACTGCTACATATAAATCATGGTTGGCTGCTGTATTCGCTGGTAATTTCTTATCAATTGAAATGATCCTACAAAAGCTAAATTTGTTTTTTGAAAAACGAATATGTTTAAACTATGTTGATCCTTTGAAGAATAAATATCTAATATTCTTTTTACTTTTATCGACTGAATATTAAATATTTATTTGTATCTATAAAATTATAACTTAAATAGTATTAACTTTCTTACAAGTTTTGAAAAAAAAATTATAGTTTTTTTTAGTTTTTAACTTTTTAAGTTCATTATCAAATATTATGAATATCTTGAAATGCGAAATCTGACTTCAGTAAAGTAAAAGCAGTGTTTTTTCATGGAATACAATATATTTAATATTATTAAAAGAAGTGCATCGAGAAGGTTAAATATTTTATTTTATATATATATATTATAATCAGTGTCTTTTCTTGAAAAAAATAATTTAATTTGTTTAATAATTCATCTTTTACTGTATAATAATATTGATAATGTTATTATTCAGTGTAGAAGTATGCATCCATTTATTATTGAACAAAAATCAAAATATTTAAAGATTATTTACAATTCTTGATAAATTAATAATTTAATATTATGAAACCATTTAAGCACTTTTCGCCTGCTGGACAGCAATAAGTGCACATAACTTTTTCCACATGAGGGACAACTTCCGCATGTATTACTTTGACCTCACTTTGCTTTCATCGAAAGATTGGCGGATATCACACGCGCTCAGTCATCATCTGTACCCAAACACTCTGTGGGATATGGAAATATACTTATTAGAACCATTTCTCTACTACATTCCTACTGAAAATAAAACAACTTTTTATCGAACATTATCAGTGATAATCAGTCCCATAGTTTTTGCTGTTGTTGTAATACACCAACGAATCACCCAGTATGACATAAAATAATATTATTAATTGTAGTCAAAAACAATGACACAATTTCACTTTATGTTTATTTGAAATCTAGGTATTATTCACTGTTTACTCAATGGAAAAGAGTTGAATATCGAGATTTGATGCCTTTCGTTATGCCATTAATGATGTGCTGCTTAGCTCCTTCAATCACAGAGGGCCTTAAATTTTGGCTATTCGTGACGTTATTGGCTAGTTTCATATTTTCTTTTATTGGATTTACTGCAGCACATCACCATCCAAATATTTTTCACGATGGAGATGTTTGCAGGTACATCATAAATTTTATATAAGTATTTTAAAAATCATTAAAAATTAACCAATTATACAATCCTATATATAGAATAGAAAGTGGGTCAGTTTTTACCGGGAACATGATAATGAAATGGAGGTTTAAATTTGTAAAATTAATTTGTATAAATTTAATATAAATTATTAATTATCCTAGCCATTCGCTAAAAGAAACATTTTTTTATGCATGCATTATTTATTTTAAGTTTTAAATAAGAAATATTAATTTTTAATTTAGAATGATTAAATGTAAATGTATAGAATATTTATATAATAATGAACTCCGTTCAATATTACAGAGATAATTTAGACTGGGGCCTTTTATCAATGGATGCAGTTCGTGACCGTGAAGTAATCGACGATTCTTTGTTTCTGACCCTTGTTCATTTCGGTTCTCATGGTCTTCATCACTTGTTGCCGACCGTCGACCATGATTACCTCGAGCTTTGCGTTCCCGCTTACCATGAGACTTGCCGCGAATTCGGCATTTATTCTGATAAGTATACTCAGTGGGAGCTTATCACGGGACTATATAAGCAAATACTTCGTAACACTCCTAGACAAAACTTTCGTGGTTCCCCGTAAAATATTGTGAAAACAGTCCCAACTTTTTAAGTTAACTATTTATTGGTGGTTTTAGTTGTAAAGTAACTATAATAGTAGATGTCACTGTTATTTTTATGTAAAGTTTAAATTTTTTTATGAACTTTGATAGAATAAAATAAATATAAATAATAAAAAAAATTTTGAGAGTTTTGACTGAAATGATAAGCAAATGGACAATTACGTACACAACAAAGTAGTATGAGTGAAATGCAGATAAGATAACTTGTAATTTTACATTCCGGATAGTTGGAGAAAGCTGACAAAGCTATCATAATACATGTTATAGTGTATTCACAAATGAAGCGTATTATATATATCACTAAATTATGAAAAATACAAGGTCAGTGGGTAAGATTTTAATTATGTGAAGAAAACGCCAAAACTTTTGTTTACTTTTTTTGTTTAAGTTCTTAACTTTATTTATTGCTTATTTATTTTAATAAATACATATTTCGCTTTTCTTTATAAATTAAATTACTTTATAGGATAGGATATCATTTGACGACACAGTTCTTTGAGATAAATAAAACAATATGTTGCATGTGTGAGTCTGTAAATGTGTGTGTATATATATATTTTTTCTCTTTGATTCACGACGTGTGCGATATTTTCCTTCTCTTTTTATTCAAAAGAAAATTCTCATATATAATAATTAATGTTCATTGAAAAAGGTTCTTGTCCTTCGTTGGCTCGCCTCGCTCATCCGCGCGCACGTTTTAACATTTTTTTTCTTTTTGTATAACTCGTATATATCTCCACCTTCAACATATTTCTTAGCTTCTCTGTCTCTCTCTACCTTCTGCTTCTTCTTTCTATCTCTTTCTCCTCTATCTAGTGTACATCAGTCACCATTGTGTACTGACATTAAACTCTGCCGTATTTTATCGATATCTCATTCATATATATCTATAAATATAATAATAAAAACATTTTTTTGTCGTTGAATAACGTCCCGCGCGTCAATCGTAGGCATTACCCCCTTTCCCATCTATATCTTCTTCCGTCATCTATCAACTTCGTCGTCATTGAGATACAATAATATAATATACGATACAATTGTCGTCCTTATACTGTACTTATTTGTTTTTGTAACGAGGCTCACCCTAAAAAAGAAAGATGAGGGCGAGTCTCCAGTGCTGAAATGTCAGTGTATCGCGATAATGATATATATCTTGATGATGACTGCGTATTTATTTGTTTCGTATATTTTTGCGGTTTATTTGCTACATATAAATATATATACATATATTTATATATATTGGACTGCTCTCGATGATGGCGATGTCTGAGCAAGTGTGAGATGATGATGTTCTTGCATTGACGCTTTCTTGCTTTTTATCATTATTGACGCTTACGCTTGTACGAGTTCGTATGTAGTGATGCATTAGCTCGTTACAGATCACCATCGGGCATAAGGTCGAAGCGTGGTGGGAATGCGGATCCATCGAACGGGGCTTTGTTGAGTGGTCGGTGTGGCTATAAAATTCAGATTTAAGACATTTATTTATTGTAAATAATCATTTATATACTATGACTACAAAAGTACTACTGAACCTATGCTTAAAAAAATTTACAGTTCCATGATTATAAATAATTGCAAACAAGTTAAAAATTTTGAATATATTTAGTGAAGAAATCATTAAAAATATTGGTAATATTGAGGCAATAATTAAAATAAGCAAACTGTATGAATTTATTTATGGTGCGAATGACTTATGTTGCAAGAATATCGACGCAGATAATGGATGTTTTGTTTTTGGTTCAGCAGCTCTTTTCTGTACAATTTATATATGCATATTGTAATTAATATTTTGAAGTTGTGTGAACAAATAAAAAAAATTCATTCGGTAAAACTTTAATTGAAATCACCATTACTGAAAAAAACATTTGTATTTTTTTACTAAATTAATCTTATATTTATAAATACATTTTTATTACCAATATTCAATAATTACTATTTTTCAAAATGGTGATACTAATTATATGCCACTCAAATATTTCACTTTAAGTTTAGTAATAAAGTATAACATATTTTGCAACATGCTTGGAAGCATGTGCATGGTACTTGTGGTTTTATTGGTTGTACTGGTTTTATTAATTTACAAAACTAAGTAGTGTGGACGTACGAAATGCAGGCTTCTAATATTTTAGTTACGATATTAGGATTTTCAATTCACATATTTTTCTACAATTCAAAACGTCTCAAAAGGGTTCTGTTACAAATTTTCTATTAGGAAACATTAAAAACAGATTATTTTGCATGATGACGAATTGCAACAATGTTTCTCGTCGTTGCGTTTTGATAGTGCAGTTTGTTTTCTGTGTGATACACGAAGAAGTGTTCGATTGATCTATCGCATATTTTATAACAATTGCATTCTTAAGATGAAAAATAAATCTGTGGTTTCGATGAAAATCAGAAAAATATTACAAGAAAGAAACTTGAACAAAATTAATAATTTTACTGGTTATAAAAAAAGATATTACTAAAAGCAAAATTTATCATGATAAGGAGGATAAAATGAATTAATCTGTAAAAACATTATAAATAAAAGTAAGTGTATTGATGTTTATACTACATCAAATATCAATTTGGATGATTTACAATTAAAAACACAGTAATAACAAGATTATTGTAAAAGTAGGGAATATGTAATCAGCAATGGTAATAAAATTGTGATGTTAAAAAGATCGTAAGATCTTAAATAAAAACATCTCATTAAAACGAATAAAAACAGCGTTTAATCGAAACGCCGTACTGAAGTCATTTTTTATATCGCTGTCTATCGAAGTAGAAGAGAGACAGATTATATAATTATAAAGAATAATTTAGATATTATGTCCACTGTTAGAATTTTCTTGCTTAGCTAGTTTGAATTTAACATTTTGCAACATTACGTATGCATATTGCTTTCAAATACGAGAAAATAAAAAATACGTTCAACTGTAGTAAGCTCTAATAAACAATTGTAACAATTCTTGTGTTTAAATAGAACATAATGAAACTACATACGAAGAAGCAGACGTAAGAGGACGAATTTTGCAGTTGAGAAAATTCGCTTATTGATAGATTCTAACAGTGAATAGTAAACAAGTAAAAAACAAACGGAATGAGAGATAAACGTGTGCAAACAACACGCTTTGAACACTCGGAACACATAAATGGAACGTCTAGATGGTCTTTTTAAATTGGAATTGCTCTCTTGCAGTAACGTGCTTTACGTATTGCACAAACTTACATGTACCAGCGCGGCTTATTATTCTGCCTTGCGGGCTTGCGCCTTCGGTCCGGGCTACACGAGACATAACAATGTATCAGAAGTCTGCTCAGACCCTTATATTTCGTACATTGACTCTTTAATTATATGGCATTTTGACGGATCTTATTGGAAATTGCGTCTAATTGTTTATCTGCTTTCAACACCCAGAGACACAAATGTTGTCACTCGAACGAATGCGAGTGTTATTTATCAAAGTTCATCTGGATGAAAAATGCAGTATCTTGGGTAGGAAGAATAGGGTTGTAAGAAGAGTGGTTAACTTACCGCTGGGCTGAGTCCACGAGCGGCGCTACCTCCGCGTCCCTTAGTGCGGAACTTGGCAATTGCCTGCTCGGCCAGGTCCGCCCTTTCCTCAGCTTCCTCGAGCTCTTGCTGGGCCTTGCGGAACTTGGCAAGATTGAGGGCGGCGATCTCTTCCGCCTCTTCGATTTGTCTCTTGTACGTTTTGATCTTCTGTTGCAGTTTGTCCACAAGGTCTTGCATGCGTTCGTGATTCTTGCGGTCTTCGTCCGCCTATGAAAAAGGAAGTAAAGATTAATCAAGTGTTCATTCCTTAAAAGAAGAACAAGGTAAGACATATAATGAAGATGTACCTGGAACGCGAGCTCCTTGATGCGGCGCTCGGATTTGCGCAGGTTCTTTTGTGCGTCGGCGTGTCTCCTTTGTTCTCCATCGAGCTCGTTCTCGAGCTCGCGCACGCGCTGCTCGAGCTTCTGGATGGCCTTCTTGCCTCCCTTGAGGGCATTCGCCTCGGCCTCGTCGAGGCGCACCTGCAGATCCTTGATCTGGGTCTCGAGGGCTTTGCGCAGTTTCTCCTGGGTCTGGGCATGATCCTGTTCAGCCCTGAGTTCGTCGGCGAGCCTCGCGGCATCGACCATCGCCTTCTTAGCCTTCTCCTCTGAGTTCTTGGCCTCGTTGAGGAGCTCGTCCAGGTCGGACTAAAAAAGGATGCGTTTCAGGTTAAACAACTCGAGATTATTAAATGGTCGGGCAAGTATAGTTAGTGAAATACTCACGTGTAGGGTCTGGAGCTCGGCTTCAAGTTTCCTCTTAGCTGCGGAGATGCTGGCGTTGGCAGCGCTGAGGTCGTTGAGTTGCTCGTGGGCGTCAGCGAGCTCTTGTTCGGCCTGTCTGCGACCGCGGTCAGCCTGTTCCAGAAGCTGGCGGCTTTCCTCGAGCTCGTTCTGGAGGGCGTTGGCGCGCCTCTCGCTGATTCCAAGGAGTTCGCGAGCTTCGTCACGCGCTCGTTGTTCTTCCTCAAGAGCAGTCTGCACGTCCTTGAGCTGTTGCTGGTACCGTTTGATGTTCTTTTGGGCCTCAGCATTGGCCTTGTTAGCATGGTCCAGGGCAATCTCGAGCTCGTTGATGTCAGCTTCGAGCTTCTTCTTCATGCGCAACGCCTCAGCCTTACCCTTGGCTTCGGCTTCAAGAGATGCTTGCATAGAGTCAAGGGCACGTTGGTGGTTCTTTCTGGTGTTCTCAAACTCTTCCTCCTTCTCCTGGATGCGCCTGTCGATCTCCTGCCTGACCTGGCTGAGCTCGAGCTGGCTTCGGAGTACCTTGTTCTCCTCCTGTTCGAGAGCAGCCTCGGCTTCCTCGAGAGCGGCCTGCAGCTCGTCTTTTTCGGCCTCAAGGCGCTTCCTTGCCTTCTCGATTTCGTGAATGTTGCGGCCACCTTCGCCGATTTGGTCAAGGAGATCCTTAACCTCGTCCGCGAGGTTCTTGTTTTCGCGGCGAACAGCCTCCAGCTGCTCCTGGCTTTCTTCGTAAGCACCTAGGGGATAATAAACGTTACATCAGAAACCTAACTTTTATTGATGCCTTAGCGGACTTCACGAACTGCCTCTACTTACCCTTGAGCCTGAAGAGTTCCGTGCTGTAGTTGCGGCACTCTTTCTGGCTGGCATCGAGCTCGGCGGCAAGGTCGTCGACCTTGAGTTTCCATTCGCCAATGATCTTGTCGAAGGCCTTCTGCTTCTTCTCAGCGGCGTTGGCGATAGCGGTCGCACGGTCGACTTCCAGTTGAAGATCCTCGACTTCCGTGGCCAGACGTTGCTTGGTCTTCTCAAGAGCAATAACCTTCTGGTTGAGCGACTCGATTGTCTCCTCAGCCTCGGCGAGACGGCACTGTAGCTTGCGTTTAGCTTCCTCAAGCTCCTCGGCACGGGCAACACCCTCGGACTCGTATTTTGTACGCCAAAGTTGGGCTTCGGCGTTGGCCTTGCTCAACTGCCTCTGAAGATCGGCCTTGCCTTCCGCTTCCTCTTCCACTTGTTCACGGATGTTGTCAAGATCGTGTTCGAGGTTGCGGAACTTGCCGAGAAGGGTGGCGCGTTCGCGGCCCTCTTCGTCTGCCAGTCGTTTCGTGTCCTCAAGTTGTGTTGTAAGCGAGATCTTGATCTTGGACAGTTGGTTGACTTGCGATTCGGCTTCTTCGAGTTGGCGTAGAAGGTCGCTGTTTTCGATCGAGAGCTTCTTTTTGGCCGCGTCGAAGTCGTTGACAGTACGCGTAAGTTCTTCGATCTTTCCTTGCGCTTCGTTCAATTGGTGTTGTAGTTGTTTGGCAATCTTCTCTTGGGCGGCCTATTTATGATGTTTAACAAAATATGCTCTTTAGTCTTTTAATTTCACGAGTACTATTTTTTATACGATTTGCTCTTAAAAGGATAAAATTAAACTAACGTATTAAAATCATTTTCAGAGCAAATAAAATGTTTAAACACAGCAATCAAAAGCAAGCATTGAGTAAAATATATCAACGGGTTACATGATTGATTCATTTTAGAATGCAGAGTACATTTCACGAATACAAGGGATAGAATTTGAGCCTCAATAAGTGGAACAGCTTCTGTGTTTCCTTTGAATATGGTTCCAAAAAGACCCAGCAATTTTCTGCGTTAATTGCGTTAGTACATTTACTCCATTGTAGCTATAAAAAGAGTGGGAGTCACATTTTTACCTTCTCATTGCTAAGATGGTCGACGGTGGCTCGGAGGTCATTCAGTTCACTGAAGTACTGCACCTTCTCTTTCTCGATCCTGTTGATAGAACATTAAAAAAGGCAAGGGATAAGATCGTGCACATTTATATGTGAATCTGTTACTCTGTTGCTCGCTTTTACTTCATAGAAAAGACTAAAAATTCTATTTTAACAAAAGATGCATTGGGTACATTTACACAAGGTACAAAATAGTTATCACTAGGACCAACATATGGGACTATCAAATATAAAAAATGAAATAAATTAATTGTGATAAAAATTGAGTCACATAAAATAAATTATGGGATAAACGGAATACAACACGCGGACGGCAAAGTCTACCTTCTCTCTTGCAACTCCGTCGACGGATGCACGAGTATTGTTCAGCTCAACGTGGATGTCGTTACGGCCTTTTTCGGCCCTATTAAAAATACGTGAGCGTTCATTAAGTATTTCTTAATATGATAATGACTAAATCATTTTATTTTAAAGTACTATGGAGGAACTACAAGTAAAGTTAGCAAGATGCTATGCTATTGACCGATATTCGACTGGATCTAAAGCTTTGGTACGATTAAATATGGAATACTTGCCTGGCCTTGATTTTGTTGAGTTGGTCGATTTGCTCGCCCATCTCAGCCACAGCGTCATTGTGCTTCTTGCGAAGGATGGCGAGGGCAGACTCGTGTTGGATATTAGCCTCCTCGAGATCCCTGCGAAGCTTGCTGAGTTCAGCCTCGCGTTTCTTGTTCAGCTCGATTTGAGCGGAAGTAGCACCTCCGGCCTCTTCGAGCCTCTCGCCGAGCTCTTCGAGCTCACGAGCCAAGTCGCTACGCTGCTTTTCAGCCTTAGCACGAGCTTGTCTCTCAGCTTCAACTTCCTCTTCGAGCTCTTCGATGCGAGCCTGCAGTTCCTTGACCTGCTTCTGCTGTTTGCCTACAAGAGCCTGTTCGTCCTCAAGCTTGGCAGTCAGAGATGAAAGCTCCTTATCCTTGCGTTGGATGGTCTGTTCCAGCTCTTTCTTGTTACGTTCAAGGTCAGCGACGGCTTCCTGTGTGAGTTTCAGGTCACCCTCAACCTTCCTCTTCGTCTTTTCGACATCAGCACTGAAAAGGAAAATATACTATCAGTCTCTCAGAGTTGTGGTCGTTATGTAAGTATCAAAAAAGGGGAATAATTACCGGGCCTTCTTTTCGCGCTCGAGGGTATCTTCCAATTCGTCGAGGGTCTGTTCGAGCTTTAGCTTAACCTTGTTGAGGTGGTTCACCTTGTCCTCGGCAGCTTGGAGCTCCTCCGCGGTCTTCTGGTTAACTTCACCCTGGTTTTTCTTCTCTTTGTTCAGTTTGTTGATCAGCTCATCCTGGTGGGCAATTTCGTCGTTGAGGTTGCGGATTTGGTGGTCTTTTGTCGCCTTGTCCTGTTCGGTCTTTTGGATCGTTAATTCGAGATCTTCCAAATCTTTCTTCAGGCCGGAGATTTCCTGTTCCAACTTCTTTTTACCCTGGAAGAGATTGTTTCTCGCTTCCTCTTCCTGTTGGAATCTGTCGGTGATATCCTACAAAATCGAGTGAACTTATTATTCTGTTCTGTCGTCATAATTATTTTTAAGACGTCTACTATCTTGATCATACAATTCTAACTTCGACAATGGAGTGTTTCATCAATAATTAAAATAAGTTCAAATATAATAAATCGCATTTAATTCTTAACTTTGAAAAATAAGTATTCTTATTCCATCAAAAATAATGTATGTAAAATGTTGATAGCATATTAAAGCATTTGGAAATCGTATCGAGCATTTATCTTGCTTACTCAACTCGAAAATAAAATTAAAATAAGTCGTAAAATCTAACAGAAATATGACAAATCACTTTTGCTTTTGCATGTAAGTATAAATACTACAGATTGCTCTAAGGAAACTGGTATATCTAGCAAGTCTAAAACTATGAAATAAATTCGCAACTTCAACATTTTCTTACAGATACTTGGCTTGCGAAGCAACCAACTCTAACCGCGCATCATTAGCAATGTAATTAATTGGAGTCCAGTGATAAAATCAGACACAGCAAATGCATGCTCTCAAAACCTAATTCGCTATGCTTAAAAATTGATACTATTTTTAGCTTATTTCGAATATTTAATATTTTAGTTTTCCTGTATTAAAACTTGTAAATATAGTATTAAATGTTTTACAAAAAATATTTATACTATACAACTACAAAAATGTATATTAAAAAATACATTTAAATGAATAAAATCAAGAAACGTCACAAAACTATATAAATTATATAGCTCAAAATTCTGCGATCTAGAGCTATATAAAACTATAGTTAATTGGGTCGTAATATTGTCCCCAGATTAACTAATATTAGACACTGAGATGAATTAAAGAGTATTCAGTGTAAGCGTAGGCAGCATCAAGTGCCAGATGCTGGAAAGTTCACGCCGCGTCCATTCGTCATACGTCACGGAAACCGAGCCAAATGTAACCACTGCGTCTCTTATCCCTCTTCAAAATCTGTCCTACCTCTAATTTTTCAGATCCTACTCGAAATATCTCATGTGCAAACATTAATTATAACACGAGCTCTGACGAATTTATCTCGCTTGTATACGAGCCGTTTTACTTTATGACGTCGTTAGATGACACCATATACATAGTATACTGTGTATATATATCTGAGCGATTAATTTAATCAAACATGATACTTGTATAAATTACAACACAGTAAAAATCTTTCTTGCAAGAGTATAAATTAAAATAATTAATTGAAACACTTTGTTTCACAGTATTAGTAATTCATTTTGTAAATATTGCCATCAGATAAATTATATAGAATCTACCCGCATTTAGTACTACGATTGCCTTTTTGATTCTCAACGGAGACTTGGCGATGCAGTCTACTGCCCATCGCTAAGATGACCAGCTATTAATAAACTTTGTACACCTGTTCCAATTTTCTTCCGGCTTGCGACGAGCGACAGATACGGTAGTAAGGCAGGAGTCCGGCTTGGGCGTGTGACGCCTACTTTTAATAACCCGGAATATCTGGCGTGAATGGCCGGTCGGTAAATATAGAAGGCCCCTATGCAGTAGCCATCAATACCTGTTTACCATAAGTGGCAACCCTTCGTCATTTACGATGCCGGATCGAATAAACATATTTGCTAGAATTAGCTTTAGGGGTGTTGCGAGCGGTCAATTGATTGTTGATTGGCAGAACCATTTCAATTAAGAACGCAAGCTCGCAAGCTCACAAGCTCGTCTCAAATGGGGTTCCATTTCTATTCTCGGTAGCGAGCAAGCATACGGTTCTTGATACTCGATGGGGGAGCCCCGAGGATACGCCGTTCGAGGAAGTATCCGAAACTGTCAAAGTCCGATTTCCACAAAGAGAGAAAAGTGATTCAGAGCAGTAGCAATTCGGTTGAGAGGTCAAGTAGAAGGTACACGGTCGGTGTCGATTTCATCCAAGATCCATTCTGTGACTGTATGAATCATCAGTTTTTCAAGCTTCTTAAAGTCACTGTTGTCGCTTGAGTATCATCGAATAAATAAAGACCCATCAGAGCCGGGCGTAAGTGCCGCTCGGGGCGTTTCGCCACTGCAAGTCCGCCGCGCTTATTAACGATCTTCGTACTAGTGGCGCGTGTCGCGCGGCCTGCCCCCGCGCTTCGATTTAGAAGCGCCCGCTTCTCCAGGCCTTCGAGCTTTCCGGAATTTTTTCCCGCCTGCGCGGAAGCTAATTTTAAAAGCTCGAAATATCCAGTGGGTGCTGACTAACGCCGCTAGATTGTCAGGTCCGTCCCTGTGTACGCGACCCATTATTTATACCGATCGCTTCCGCTACAACTTTTTTTTTCTTTCTTCTCGTTTCCTTCGTAAGCTCTTGATCGTGAGGTGCTGAGCACGGAATTGTTTTCCGTAGCAAGATATTTGTTCGATAATTTTAGACGAATTCGGTGGCCAAAATAACATCGATTGAGAATTTTTTCCAGAAAGAAAGGGTCAAAGAGAGCAGTAAGCGACCGGAACCACGTACGCTTAGACTTTTATCCCGTCCGAGCAGAGAGTGACTTTTACTACTGTGTCTCGGGGAATCTCGAATGCTGAAGCTTTTCGCCTTGCTACCGCTAGTTACACACACTTTATGAGTCGTTAAAATATTATTTCTCGTTACAATTTTAAATCTTATTTGAACGATTATCTGTTTATTGGATAATTTTTTTTTGATTAAAATTTGAACATTTAAAAAGTATCTTGCTTTTAAAACACACTTTAATGTATTATTCAATATTATTCAAAAATTACATCTGAAACTGTTATGCATTCTACTTAAAACTGTTGATATTCTAATCCAGATTAAACAATCCTTAATACGATTTACTGGAATTTACACACATGGTTTTGGTCTTGAGCTTTCATAAATAAACTTCTGAAAATAGGTGAACTCGCGAATAATATCTAGAAATTGCGTTTGAAAATTGTAATATTTAAAAATTTAGATTTTTTTCTACCATGATAATTAATTCATATAAATTCATAAATTTAAGTGGCAACTAAAAATGTAATAAGGTAAAATGTAGCTCGCTACATTTAGTGATTGAGAAAAGATATTTCAAAACTATTTGGGCTCTTGTAAATTGCGAAAAAACCGATTGCACTGTTGCTTTATCGATAGTATTCACAGTTATTATTTTTACACGCAGTGGAATTTTCGGTGTGCATAGCCTTGCTTCGAGCCCTCAACCCCATTTTTCTATCGGATACATTAGAGGCCAAAGGTTCTTCTTTTGCAAAACCGATTTTTCGTACGTATGTACAGATATACATATATATACACACATATATGTTTCTATTGCACAAGGATAATTGGAATGCCGCAAAGAGAAGTTGAAATCGATTAAAGAATAAATTACTATGCAATTACGCTAAAGCATTATTTCGAAACTTTGGAGATTGACATTTTAAATAACATATTTATACCCAAAAATAATATTTTACTTGAATGCAGTAAAGAAATTTTAACAATCAAAGAATTTGATTTTTATATATTCTAAATATTTCTGTGTACGACTTGATACGAAAAAAGACCATATGATACAAGTTTAGCGAAAGCACTCCATTCTATCGAAAAGTCCTTACAGAAACTAGGTATAAAGTAGGAAAGAGATTTGGTGTACTTACCGCAAGTTGGGACTCTAAGTCGGCCTTTTGAGCGCCCAATTTAAGGGCCTTCTCCTGGTACTCGGACAGCGCGCCTTTCTCGCCATCGAGATTTTTCAGGAGGTCGGTCTTCTCCTGGAGAAGCTTCGTGTTGAGTTCCTCGAGCTCGATACGCATCTTTTCCTCGCGATTGAAGGCCTCCTCGAATTTACGCGCCTTCTCCTCGGCTGCCTGCAATTCGACATTGGACTCAGACATTGTGTTACCGGACTCGACTATCCTTCCCGATCGATATCTCTGTCTCTCTTAAGTAGTTCGAAACTGTCGAATCGCCCGCTTTGTCGACGCTCTCGCCCTCAGTCTTGGCTCAAAAGTGGAATGGGCATAAGAAGCGCGGGTCAGATTGGCGACTATGGCCGGAGTCGCGGCTCCGCCGCTTTATAATTATAATAAGCGGGCGACTAAGGAGGTATAGCGCGCGCCCTCGAACGCTATTGGCCGGAGTGGCTCCCCGTCCGCGGTTGACTGGGTGCAGGGCCGCTCAGCTCGTCCCCAGGACTAGCTCACGATGCACAGCCGGCGCGCATATTCATCCGCCCGAGTTCCCGAGGATCGTGGCGGCGTCGATCGCGTTATGCGTACTGCCTCCGCGGTCGGCGCGCCTTCGTAGCCTACCCTCGCCCACGATCGCCTCCTCCCGTGCCTCAATCTTCTTCAAAAATATTTATAACCGCGCGGGCCGATTAAGAGCGCGGCTAAAAATATTGGGCGAATCGCGGGTGAGCCCTCGAGAGAAGCCTCCTCCAGGCGACTAACGCTTCCAGCTCGGAAAGGAGAACGATCCAACGGCTCGATATCCCGCTGGAGGCACCCGCGCCGCTTTTAGACCACAGCCCCGGTGAAATTCAAAACGGGGGTGAGCGCATACCGACGAATCTCCCCAAAATCACCTTACCAATGCGTTATGTATCTGCGCCGCTGCACGACGTGTCGCGCATTCTTTCTCAAAGGTTGCTATTTTTATGCGGTGGCCGATCCGGCTAATTGTGGGGTATCTCAATGAGTCATAGATCAAGATGATCATTCGGACTTTGAATGATATTGATTTAGCCTTACGATACTGTTTACATTGATAATAGAGATCACCTATGCAGTCTTCGAGGTGCAAGTTACGTGGCTTGAGATACGACCCCAATCACGTTTACGACTATTCCGCGCCTCGTATTTTTCATCTTTATTTCTCGATAAGAGCTGGCCTCTTCAGTTTTATCACGCAGCCGTAAGAGGCTGTTGAAACGAAATAAAGTAATCGTTTATTGTTAGCTTCTATACAATAGATCCATCCATATTGTATACACTGTTATTTACCTATCAATAATTTACACCGAACTTTTTCACTAGAAATCCTTTGAAGAAATATTTTCGAACGCGACGTCATCAAGCGAAAAAATATTTTGTACCGCACCGAAACGAATTAAGAATATTTTTTAAGAAAGGAGAGAGAGACTAAAAGTTGAATTAGATATAAATACTGTAGGAAAATTTTGAAAATACTAATCTTGGCTTACGATTTATGAGACTTTGAGATATCATCGGGCGATAGTCCAGAATAAAAAGTTAAGAAGAAAATACTAGGCCTAATTAATATATGGCACAAAAAATCAATGTAATCATTCATTAAATTAAATAAGAATAAGTACATAAATAAATTAGACTAACGATTTATATGAGAATCTTCAATAAATAAGTAATTTATTATAAACTAAGGTGAAAATCTTAATTTTCAAAACTTATAGTATTATAATTTTTAGGTATTTAAATATTATAAAGCAAATGAAAAATCACGACTCAATTGTAAAAATTTACTGTAGAGTTATTAATATTATTAAATCTATTAATATTACAGTTAATTGTGAATCTACATAACTCATTAAATTCATGAGAAATCGGATAAAAATAACTGTCATACTCGCTTAGATATAATTGGAATACGTTATTCATTTGGCATATGTATTACAATCCCAAACTGAAATACAAACTTCGAATCATAGTATTGTATCATTGTTTTCAATGAAAAATTATTACTATCACCTTCTTTAAAGTGAATTTTTCTTATTTTTATATTGATTTAAAATGCGAACAATCACATATATGATAAAAAAATAAATAAAAAAACGTTAATCAGATAATAAATTATTATAAACAAAAAATGTAATACAAGAGAAAGTTTTACTTACGAGAAGCTCGTCTTCGATGCGAGTGGCATTGAGGAGTGGCCTGACCTTCTGCCACAGCTTCCACCATGGCCATGTGCGCAACTTGAGGTATCTGCGCAGATTCCTCTGTACGATTTGGAGGGCCAAACGCTGTTCTTGCAGGGCCTTGAAGTCCTTACGCGCGAGATAACCTCGCACGTAGGCTTGCATCCAGGTAACGATCTTGCTCAAACGTTCATCACGGAATTCTTCCATAAGACCCAGGACTCCGGCACGGAAGAATACCTATTTGTTTTTTAAAGTCCTCAGTGTTAATATAAATTGAATCATATATACTTTTCATACACTAACTCATTTAATTTTTGAGTTATCTGACGATAGTTTGTTATAATTTATGTATTGATAAATTGTTGCTCGATTTTAAAAGTCTCTTTACCTTTTTCTTCATATATATGCTTCCGATCAACCAGTTTAATAATGATTTGAGTATAAATATAGCATACAGAAATATTACAATGATATTAATAAAACTATAATAAAAATATAAAAATTTTAAAGAAATAAAAATCATTCCGGAAAACTTTAGATATACAAGATCTTTTTACGCAAAGGCCTAAATTTTAAACAATAATATTTGCATTAGATTTCTACACTTTCTATCACGGTTTATGACTAATATATTCGAAAGCATACTCATTTGATTTCTATAAATTTGCAAAAATTCAGTAATAAGAACAAACTGTCATCATTTATTTAGTATATAAGTAAAATATTGTTAATTTAAATACGTCATACATGTTAATTATTAAAAGTCATAAGCTTTTATTAGAAAACTTTAAAAAAAGTAATTGTCAGTAACAAAGGAATTTGAACGAAAGTTTTCAGCTGAAAATTTTATAAGATTAACGTATGGTTATAATAAAGAGAAATTCTTTAATAAAATAATATTTTAAAGAATACCAATAAAATTATTTGTTTTACTTTATTTTCATTCAATAGTCGAAATCTCTCTTGAATAAATTCAATTACTAAATTCAAAAAAATAAGTTTACCGATTTAGACCAACACACGTGTCTGACATACTACCTACAACACATTCATTGTTCGTGTTTTAATTTACATATATAGAGGAATTCGTGGTATTCTTTAAAAATCATTTCTTAATTTCGCACCAGATATGCATTGGTGGAAATTTAAGAACATTTTTTAAAGGGGGCTTACTCTAATTTTCTTACTTGCACTATAAATATCCGTAACAAAAAAATTGTAATTAAAAAATCAAAAAAAATTTCTGAAAAACATAAAATGCATAGTTGAATAGCCCCAACAAAGAATTTGTATGCCTTTATATTTGCATATTATGATTCATTACTCTGAAATTACATACAATTATTATTTAAACTTTAAATTTTAAAAATCCATTAATTAACCCATGCCACAGACTACTTTAAAGTCAAATTTTGACAAATTAATATTAAAAAAACAATAATCCTACGAATCCTTAGTTGATCTCATTCAATTATAGTTTAGCGTACTTTTTCAGGAAAAATTGCTAATTCGCAATAACAATATATCCCTTGTTCTACATATAAATTAGATTTACAATGCAAATAGATAATTCGTCTAAACCCCACTGAAGAAAGTAAGAGATTATTTTTTTTATTATCTTTTTATTATCAGTGGCTTATTTAGTTTTCTAAGCGCATATATAGGTTAGAAAAAAGTGCTTTCGTTATTAGCAGCACACAATGCAAAACAGCGACACTCAATTAGTTTTCCAAATCATCATCAAAGTACAATTGTACATCATACTTGATTTCCATTCGAGAGCATGGTTAATAATAGAAACGCGAAAAAATAATAGTAAAAAACGCTTTTCGTTTAATCATAATATAATAAGATAATATTCCCATTGTGAGAATATGTAAATCGAATAAAAATTAGACCATGCGCTCGGCGGAAAATTTATGTTCGAGAAGTTCGTTTCAGGCCTTCAAGTACCTTGCTGGCACCGAGACGGTATTGATCGGGGGTTACGATCTCCTCTAGGATAATGCTACTGGCTTTCTTAGGATCCATGCCGTCAGTCACTTTCTTGGCGCACAGAATTTTGTATCTGCGTCACGCCGTGTGAAGTACAATGAGTCATAATGCAAGGTACATACATGGATTTGGACCAACATATAAGAAAACAAAAAAAACAACAAAGTTGTCAAAGGAGTTGTTTGCATTCTCGACTGTCAATATTACGAGAATGCGAGGGATCTAGAAAACACCGAAAAGATTTACAAGTATCTATTTTAAAATTCTTTATTAAATAACTCGATTAAGTACGATTATTGTTAAAGAAAATATCGTTATTTTTAAAATAGAAAAGTATTTAAATTTTTCGGTGCTTTCATTTTTAGGATTGGAACGATCCGTTTTTTGAAGTACTTTGATAGTTTTTTTAAGATCGTCCCTTGCATCAATAGTGATTTATTGGATTCTTATCCATTTTTTGCACTATTAATTTAGGATTTAGGCAACTATTATTCTAACGAGTACCTACTGGATTCTCAGTAACTTTTCATGAGACAAGAACTACTAAAAGCCTATTTCTAAACTAGGAAAGTATATTTTTTAAATTCGCTTTTGAATTCTTGATCATGTAGTCCAGAGGCACATCGTCAGTACACACATCAACATAAACGGTCTACGTATATCAGTAATATTTAAAACTAATGATCTAAAGTTCTATGATAATGCATCGTTCTACGCATATTTGAACGATTAATTAATATCACAAGCAATCTGGAACACACGCCCGTCCCATTTGGGCTGTAAAAAAGTTATGCAATTTCTTAGGTTCATTACAACATTTTAATTATTCTAACACAAAATATAAATATAATGAAAAAGACCTTGGAAATCAGTAAATGATATTAATAGACACAGTCTTGGATACTCTTTTATACATTGAAACAAAGCAATTTAAAAATCTTTAAAATGTGAAATTTACGGTTCATTTTTGCATGTTATAAAACTACTGCTTTGTGTGAATAAAAGAATCTCCAGGAACATTGATTTTTAGTGAAATAGGGTGATAAAATCCAGAATTGCTGAAATAGATAAACTAGAGAGATGTTAAACCGTGCCTTGGTGTGTCCAAGACGGAATTGGTCGGCCTCTAAGCCGGCTCCATCGAGGATAGCTTCAGCGCACTTCTTAGGATCTCCTCCGACCTTATCACATGCTGCCGGAGCAATGATTTTGTATCTAAGAGTCGGTACGATGGTCAGGATTTTGAGGTGCACGCACATAAAAAGAAGACGGCCGGAATCAACTCAGATTAGTGCAAGGAATAATACGGGTATTATAATTATTACTATATTTATTAATATACTCTTACAATTACTTCTAGATACTTTTTAAGGCTTTTAATCCTACGGATGGGGCAGGGAGGGAAGTAAAAAGGGGTTAAAACTCTATTGATCTTATTTTAAAATACTCCACGAATTAGCTCGTCCTCAATCCATTTGTCCACTGCTTACATTAAAATGCTTTGATGGAATGATAAAGTATAAATTAAACTCTTAAATGAATAAACCAACAAGGTAGGGAAAACATACATTTTCACGCGGTTAATTAAATCTTAATTATATCAAAACACATTTTTAAATAACATTGTTAGATTTGGAATGTGGTAGTTTAATAATATGAATTTACAATTCACTTTCTACTACGCTTAAATGCTATCATGACTGCATCAATGTTCTAATATAAATATTTCCTAATTATTAATTTCTACCATCATAAAAACAACTTGCTACTATAACTTGCCAGGAACAAAAATCGTAAGAAAGGATGCTCAAATTTTCAAATCAAACGATGAACTACATAAGATGAAATCTAAATGTATAATCTATAAATACGGGCACACAAAAAGGAGTACAATTTTCTAACATATTTGTATGGATCCCAAATATCTACTATACATAATTTAATAAAATCTGTTTCAAAAAATTATTTACGATAGGGCACACGTGAAACCTAAGCACAATATTCGTTCATTTTTTAGTTTGGGTATTTAACTAGCCTTTGTATGACCAATCCTGTAGTTGTCCGGATCTAATTGGATTGCTTCGAAGCAAGCGGCCGCTGATTTCTTTGGATCAGATTCAGCCGTCATTGCAGCAGGGGCTAAGATCATGTAACTGCACGCCAAGAATTTCGTAGTTATAAATTGCTTAATTTCAAACTGAATTATGAGTTTTTATACTTTACTGTACTCTAAAACAGTCGGCTGAACACTAAATTATGTTTGAATTACCAGAATACTACATTGGGTATGAATAAATTTTTGTTGATAAATATTCGATTTATCTTGTCAAAAGTAATATAATTGTGGAAAATAAGCTATGCATATTGTTTTGATTATAAAATAATGTACATATATATATATATATATATTGAATATAATTATAGTATTCTTATATCAAAACAATTTGCAAATGTTTACGTCGTATAGTTCCTTCTTCAAAATTTGTGTCATGAAAAATAAACATTTGTAGAAAAAGATGAATTAGTTAATGCTTACCGCAATTTGAAGTCGGGATAGACCATCCTGTTGGGGAAACCTTTACGGCAAATACGAATGCCTTCAAGTACACCGTTACAGGTCAGCTGGTGCATAACAAGGTGAGAGTCGATGACACCAGGCTGCTTCAACTCATTGGGAATGATGCAACGGACGAAGTGAGGTTGTGTGGCTCTCAGAGTTGTCATAAGGTTGTTCAACTGCTCCTTGTACGAAGAAGATACAGTGGAGAAACCACCTCCCTTCTTACCACGACCGCCACCTCCTTTGCCGCCAGCATCACCAGACTGACCAGGATGATCGGCAAAGATCTCCACAAGAAGTTTATTAGACGACTTCTTATATTGATCGACGACGGTGTCGTTCAACGGGTCCTTATTCTTCTCCAACCATCCAGTGATGTTGTACGGCACCTGGATAACAAAACATCGAAAGAATTTAATTATTTATTTACATCAGAAATTATTCAGTATTTAGCTAATATAAATATTTTAGAAGCATATTTTCAAGGCTCTCCGAAAGTTCTTATAGTAAATTAATTTTAAGAACTTACATTTCCGGCGTAATGGCCAATGGCGAAGTGGGCCGCTTGTTGACCTGGTTTAGGTGGCTTAGGCTTGAGGAAGTTGGGACTCTTGCCGAGATGGTTGTTGTTCAACTTCTCCTCGAAGGTCTTGTCCGTGGCTTTCGGGAACATAGACTCTTCCTCAAGAATGGAGAGGATACCCATGGGCTGTGTTAGGAGAAAAAAAGCAATTTCGCTGTATTAGTACGAGATAAAAGTTTATAGTCTAATATTGCATTTTGAGCGTTTTCCAAGAGTAGCGTACTTTTTAACAAATTTTTACTAATAATGTTACAGTTGTAAATTATCAAAAACTAATGTGATACATTTGCAACTACTTTTTTGCGCGATTTATAACCTGTTCTACAGCTGTCAATATAATTTGCAAATATTCTACTTGTTAACTTTAATATAAGAATATTTCAATATGTTTTATGTTAATTTTTCTAAAACAAAAATTATAAATTAAGAATGCACTAAATTTTTCAACCGCATAAATAATATATTTTTGCAACTGATAATACTTTATGGCGATGTCTCTAGTTTTATGATATAATGTGATGTGAATTTCTACTTTACATAAAACAAACAATAGCTGTTACAATAAATACAAGATTAATAGTATTGTCGCTACTCTTAGCGCTTGCTTAATAATATACACATTTTTCAATCGAGTAAAAGTATAACATTATAATTATCAATCTAATTAATATTGACTTCGTACACATAATTAAAAATTTACTCGACTTGAAAAGTATTTCAAAAATATAATTGTAACATTTATTACAAGATTTGCAATAACGAATTATTAAAGTAAAATTAATTTCTTATTTTGTATAAATATTATTGCGGATCTTACTTAAAAATATTGGTTCTAAGTTATGAGCATTTATTGCTACTTTGATCTTCATCTAAATACTTTCTGAAGCAAAAGTTTATTATTAAGCATAAATTATCTATTAATTTGAATTACACAATTATGTGAACATTTTTTTTAATGATTACAACCTTAAAAAAATTAAAAATTTTTAACTTCAACTTTATTTGTTAATAAAAAGTAAATGTATTTAAGTCAATTTTGTTATTGCTCTAAGATGACTATAATTATTTCGATAAAAATGAGACTATTTAAAAATGCCCATAACTGTGAACGCTATATACTTTTAAAGTATAATGTTACATATTTTGTAAAAGTATTTTTTTGTAGTAGATTTAAACAACTTCAAAAAACGTTACTTCTACAAAAATAAAAAATACAATTTCTTTCTTAGAATGAGAAAGATTTTGTGATAACAATAAACATATGTGGGAGACATGGATCAACACAAAAAGCTGTACATACATAAAAATTAATCATATACATACTCATGTAAAAACAGGTAATAGATTTAAGAGCAAGCCTCAAATTAGACTAACTGTGGCGTGCATTCACGAGCTGCTTGATGCTGCTGCTACTGCTGCTGCATTACTTCATGTAAAGATAAGCATGAAAGCAAATACTTACTTTTTCGATGAGTTCAATTGTAGTTTGCAAGTCCATACCAAAATCGATAAAGGTCCACATAATGCCTTCACGTTCGTACTCTTCTTGCTCGAGTACAAACATAAAATGATTGAAATATTGCTGAAGCTTTTCGTTCGTAAAGTTGATGCAGAGCTGTTCAAAGCTGTTAAACTGTGAACGTCCGTTTAAGTATGAACGCCCCCGTTCACAATGCGCAAAACACATAGAGCACAAAGAAAGAAAGCAATTGAAGTACAATAGAAAATAGAATGAGATTATTTGAAAATAAAGTAACATTGTCAAAACGCCATATATTGTGTTCCTGTATTTTAATGCGTGTTTCTGCGCTTACAATATTCTAGATAGGTTTAGTTTTTGGAATCTGTGCGAACCTGTAAAACTGCAAATACTCGATTTGGGTTCTATATTTTCTACTTTACTTATAATATAAATAAGTACAAACTTTTCATCTTAAAATAATTGAGAATAAAAAATAAAAATTTGAACCTAAAAATCGAGTATTTAAAGTATTTTAGTGAACGTTTGTCAGTCGTTTATGACAAATGTTTAGTGAGATAAATATGCAGAAGAAATTTTGAAAAATTATGTGAAACTATAAATAATAAGATAGTATAAATGGCATGCTTGTGCAATGAATTTTAAGTGTTAATGAAAAATGTTGTGCATAGAACAATGGCATGCTCTATTCAGTCTATTTAATTAATGACTGCTTCGATTTCCAGCGATCGAAGTGACCTTCATTATCGAATGCTACCTTCTCAATGAGGTCAATAGTCTGTTGGAGATCCATGCCGAAGTCAATGAAAGTCCATTCAATACCCTCGCGCTGGTATTCTTCTTGCTCGAGGATGAACATGTGATGATTGAAGAATTGTTGCAACTTCTCGTTGGTGAAGTTGATGCACAGTTGCTCAAAGCTGTTGAACTGTGTATGCGTTCATTTTGTGCAGTACGTCGATGATAAACAACAACATAGAAAAAGGCAAGACAGCTGTCAATGTACTGTTTATGCCGGATGCAAGTAATGGTGATAAAAGTGAGGGTGAAAATTGGGAAAATGATCAGGTTTCGTGGCCAAGTTGTCTTTAAACCTGTTTACATTCACGGTTCACATTCACGGTCAGGAAGTGCGAAGTTTTGTCGATTCCTAATTTTACTTTGTGACCTGAATTTTGGAATACCACTCGTATTAGATTGGTTAAATTTTGTGAGGGTTGAGAGTCAAAAGTACAGGCTTCATTAATTTTATTAGCCATTTTTATAGTAGGCATTTCATATAATGAAGCCCAACCTAAATCTCTTTTTAGTAAGTATAAATCTATAAATTTAGGAAACGAACACGTTTATTAGTGCCGTTGATTTTTGTAATTTTTTTTTGTTTTATTTTAGGGGGGAGGATTTTGATAAATACAAAGATAGAGCGCTGCTGACACGCCCGTTGATAGAAAAATGAGACAAACAATGAAATAGATTCTAAAAATGAAAAGCAAATGATAAAGATTTAGCAGTCGTATATGATTTCAAAGGATTCTTTTTTTGTCAATGTATGGAATACATAGGCAGATTCAATCAAAAGAATTCTCTAACATATTCGACTGTTTCTCATACTCAATAATTTGTGTGTCTTATTATTAAAGAGTATGTTCTATGAGTATGTTCTATTAAGGTAAGTAAAATGAAGAGGTGCTCATAAAAAGAAGCCATGGCTTCAGGTACTCGTATTTTGTACCTTTTTTCTGCCATCACGATTATTTTTGCGTATGCGCATATAAATAAAACTCTTGCTCAAGCTTCTGTCATATCGAAAAACAATTTAGATGTTCTGGATTCAGCAGAATTTGCTTTCTCTGCCCAACAGCTCATTGATGATGTCGCAGGCCATTTTTAGAATTGGTGCAACGTTGACTTATAATAGATCCTGTAGTCTCTGAACTGTTCACTCTTCAGGATTTACTGATACCTTTTCTATAAGTTCAATACAAGCGGCCAAGTCCATGCCAAAGTCGATGAAGGCCCATTCAATGCCTTCACGATGATATTCTTCTTGTTCTAGTACGAACATATGGTGGTTGAAGAATTGTTGCAATTTCTCGTTGGTGAAGTTGATGCAGAGCTGTTCAAAGCCGTTGAACTGCGCGGTTTGAAGGAGCACGTAAAAGTAGGCAGAGGCAGAAAAAAGGACACATGATGTAAAAACAGAAGCACATGTAAAGGATAGTCTTGGATATTTTTTAGGGACTAGGGGCAGTTATCGTGTGAATGAAAACGATTCATAAACGTGAGCAATATTTGTCAGCAAGACTGTTTATACACAGCTTGTCACTGGTAAAGAATCGTATTTGGTTCTTAAATTCTTAACTTTATTTTCTCTTGAACGATATGAGGTTGAAATATCGACGAATTTCGAATTTAGAAAACATTGGACTCAAGGATAAAAGCATAGGCTAAATTTTGCACATAAGTCAAAATTTGTAGAAAAGGAATTAACTCAATCTTTAGCAGACTTGTTATACTTTAATAGAAATTAAAATAATTGTATTATGAATAAAACAAATAATAATGATAATAAGAATTATTTAACAGTATTAAATACAACTTCATAAATTAACTTTTTTAGAATACCTTTAAAAACTAAAATTTAATATTCTTTTATTCTTTCATAGATAATTTAATCTGTAATTATTATAATTTTTTCTATTTTTATATTACAATAATACATTGAATATAAAGTTAGAACCTGAATCAACTTATAGGATTGATTTTTTTGTGAATAAATAAAAAAATTATACTCAAAAGTCTTGCTAAAAGGTATGAATTAATACTAATTAATGGTTTTGATGATAGAAAAACAAACGGTATCACATTTGGATATTTACACAAAAACGGACACTAGGACAGACACATACAAAAAACAGTGGACGATCACGATTGTTCCATTCTGACTTTATCTTAAATTTTAAAAGCGTTAGATTCAGTGAACTGAACGAACATTGGGACCGACATATTAAGCCCTTGTTATTGTTCATTGTTCTTTCACTTAATGCTGATTGATACGAATGTCTCATTAACGAATCAACCGAGCATTAGTTTTGCTTGAGCTGCTTGATTATTTATTGGCTTGTTTATTTTATTTTTTCTGCTAGTCTGCATCCACCAGATAAATGGCGAGATCTCGACTCGTCAAGTACCTTCTCTATGAGCTCGATACATGCGAGCAGGTCCATGCCAAAGTCAATGAAGGACCACTCAATGCCCTCCTTTGTATATTCTTCTTGTTCGAGAACAAACATATGATGGTTGAAGAACTGTTGCAGCTTCTCGTTCGTGAAGTTGATACAGAGCTGCTCGAAGCTGTTAAACTGTTCGAGAGCAAAGGGCAACACAATGGTCAGATCTATTTCTGATTTTGTGGCTAGCAATTGTATCTTTTTTGCTTTTCGGAATGTCCTTTAATGGATTGCATTGGTTTCTTGTCGTCGAGAGGCACTTTGTATTTCAAGGATGTTTTTAAAAAGTCTGACTCGAGTTTTCTAATTCGAGCTTTTGCTTACAACTAATGAATTTTTGTTGTCGCTTTTGTATGTAGCGTTTAACTAATTAGCATGCGTCGTTCTAAAGTGACAGTTCTAATGTACTACTAATAATGTACTACTGTTGGAAATGAGCAAACATGAAATAAAAAAAAGCGAGGAAATTTCTGGTTTACTCAAAATAACAAGTTGAAATGAAATTGATCAGTTATTGATAAATAAAATTAAAAATTAATTTACAGCAACTTAGGTTTTTAATTATGTAATGTATACCAGAAATTTCTAATCTTGTCTAAGTCTCGTTCATCGAGGGGTGATTTTGCTTTCTATGTTTTGTTTAGTACCATACCAAAAGTCCACTGTTTCGTGCCTACATTGAGAATATTCGAAGGATTTATCTTAGGGTACAAAATCATTTTTGGAATGAGGGTAAAGTCAAACAAAATTTACCTGACGAACGATCGTTCACTGTTGATGAATTACCAGTACTTAAATCTCACCTAGATTTTGTAATGTCACAGCTCAAATGAGCCGTTACTTATGGCGACCATGTACTTTCTTCAAAAGCTTGAAGATTAAAACATCAAACATTGATCACACACAGTATGTTTATGAAAAAAATTCATAATAGATATTTTCAATTGGAATCGAGAATTCATGCGTTGATGTGGGCTAATTCAACATTAAGTCTGGAATAAATGTTGTTCTAATGATAATCATGAAATGATTCATTTAAAGTATCTTGACTTCAAATATAAAGGTTGAAAAATAATTCACGCTTAATGAGTAAAAGGTGTACATCCATACTCAGAGCATGAGATTATATGGAATGAATGTATAAAAAATATTGGAACGAACTGGTTTTTATACCAATTTAGCTTAAAAGAGACCAAAGGGTATAACACTGGTCTGAAATGGAGAACATAACGAATATTTTATTGTCGAAGGCTTCTGGGGATGAGAAATAATCAGGTTTCTCGAGGGATTTTCTACCTTTTCGATGAGCTCAATACAAGCTAGCAAGTCCATTCCAAAATCAATGAACGCCCAATTGATACCCTCTTTCTTGTACTCCTCTTGTTCAAGTACAAACATGTGATGGTTGAAGAATTGTTGCAATTTTTCATTGGTAAAGTTGATACAAAGTTGCTCGAAGCCGTTGTACTAAAGTTTTACGAAATATATTAAGGATCTGATATTCAGACAATTATAAGGTTTGTCTATGAATGAACTGAGAATGTTTTGATATTTAAGGAATGTATAATGTCTGTCAATCTGTCTTATTTGTGATGAATTAGACAACCAAGTTGGCAATTCCTAAGTGGCTCACGGGGATATACCTGTGGTTTATAGGGACTAAAATATATCAAAAATAAAACTATTCACTCATCGAATTATCAAATGAAAGAGTGTGAGTTTGATTTTTGATGTTATTAAACACACTGAATTCGATTCTTTTAAACACTATTAGAAAATTTTGAAAAATATCGATAAAAATATTGATAAAAATAAGTAAAATTATTAAATAATAAAAATATAAGAATCGAATAGTTTTTTTGTGTGTTTGGTTTGAACTGTGTGGTATACTCACGTCGAAGATTTCAAAACCAGCAATATCCAGTACACCAATGAAATGTTGACGTTTCTGTTTAGTGTCTAGAGTTTCGTTACACTTCTTTACCAGCCACTTGAACAACCTGTCGAACATTGCCTTTGACATGGCACCGACGGAGTATGATACTTGATCCTTGTTACGACCCTGGGTGACGAATTCATTACCGACCTTAATTCTTGGTTTCAACAAATTCTTGTACATGTCTTGGCAATCACAGCCAAGAAGTTTCGCCACACGTTCACCTTCCTAAAATACAAAATACGATGTGCATTCTGTAAAATTTCATGTGAATATTTAATCGATTCATATACAAAACAAATTTACCTCGGTACCATCGGCCTCAGCCTGCTCTTCACGACCTCTCTGTTTGAATTTCATGCCACCCATATGCATGACAGAAGCAGTGATTTTGTAGATGTCATCCTTCTCTTCTTGAGTGAAACCCAAGACGTCGAAAGCTTTCTAAATTTTGCAAAAAGAAATTTATTAGTATATTGAATAAAATAATACATGATAAATCATTTGTCAATGATAATAAAGATTATATTTTATTTTTAATTTTTATTTATTCTGACAAAGGATTTGAATATATTTTAGTAAATATTTGATATGTATATACATTTATTATAAAAAGCCATCTTTAACATAAACAAACGAAGACAAAAACACAAAAAGCAGTAGAAACAAAAGCAATACGTGTATAAATGATGCTAAGCATAAATTCTTTTTAAAGTAAAATGTTAGGAAAGCATATAGAATGAAAGCTTTAAAGCGCTTATTAAATTTCTCTTAATATAAATAAAATGATGTTGAAATAATTTCATTACCGTTAACATTTTAGCTACGGAAATGAATAAAAGCAAGTGATAATAATGACATTGGTTTTGCACGCTGGTAAGCTAAGATCGTTGGCTCGAACAATCGATCTATCGAGTCTCTACGAACCGCTGCTTCTTTGGGTTCTTGAGAAAAATTTTCCAGTTCTACAGTATTGTCTTGTGTTTAATAACCATGCTGGTAATCCGACATTTGCAACTCCAGAGCTACTTGCCGTAGCTTTTCTGAAATTTTTGTCTTAATTTTTCTATGGAATTTAATACTACTTAACGTTCAGCTAAGTTTCCAGTTTTACATTAAAAAACTGAAATATCATTTCATTGATAAATGTAAAATTGCCGGAAATTTAGACTAAACGTGAAGTAAGTTTCTATTTGAGATGGGTTTTCTCAATTATTTCACAGGATCCAATCAAAGGGTTTCACGAATTGGAGAAAACCAGTAGTTAGGATTAAAATTTTCAAAGTCAAACTATATGAAATTTTAAATAAAGTATAGAAAAAGTATAAAATATATCCAAGTACAAAAGAAAAGAGGGGAAACGAAAATAATGATAAAACAGTGAGCCTTAAAATGCCCAATATTTTTTATGAAATAATATACAAAAGTAATATGGATAATATATACTTATTAGAATAGTAATTCATGGCTGTGTATGTCTAAATACAACAGTACGTAGATTTTGGTAAATCACTCGACAAAGAGTAACAATTCAACTACGATTTTCATTCTTAAAAAAGTATATAAATGACACAGGGTAACTATGTAATCTTTTCAAAATGCATTGATCCATTCATGTCTTTTCGATAAGACTAAGTGTCGAACGTACAAGTGTTCTATACTTTTGGTCGTGGAATTAGGTTCTGAGGCTACAAATACGGTATGTCTCAACGGGAACAGGACTTACATCAGTAAGAATCGATTCCTCAGCATCGTCCATGCCGGGGATCGTGATCTTTCCTTGGGACACGTTGTAATAGTCGTAAATGTTGTTCGACAAGTAACAAATGTCTGCGGAAAGAGTTTTGGTACAATTAAAAGTCTGCTCACCATCTTATTGTCGAGCTATATGTCTGATTCTTGATTTTGTAATTTCCTGTAAGATCTTCCTACTAATCTTGTTAATGCGGTATTGTGTTTGTATTAGCATGCGCCTAAGTGACTATGTTCAAGCCTTATTTTCCAACGTTGCTTGCTTTACAAATAGATACATACCAAATTAGGTTGTACTTAAATAAAAATATTAATCAGCTACTTGAGCCAAAAACTTTATAAAATGAAGTAAAATAAAACAGCAAGCAACGTCATCAGCCCTCTACGGTGATTTGAGTTTGTATGAAGGGTTACGTGTCAAGCCGATCGGGGAGCGGGGCCTTAGCAATCGGATGCTCGGTCACGAGATACGGCGCGAAATGTCGATAAAGGCATGGATGTCATGTGTGTGGCAAAACTGTGCCTGACCCCCCTCCAGTGCAGGAGGCAGCCGATGACCTCTCCCGCCCCCCGAGCAGCGGTGGCTGCAGCGCTTTTCTCACTTTTATAGAATCAAGATCAACCGGCATTGCGAAACAGGAAACTTGAGCTATATTGCGACTAGACTATTTCTTGTTTAGTTTCCTCCTTCGAAAGATCCGTCTCTCTCTCTTTCTGTTTATTTATCGTCGTTTAATTTTGACACTGCGGAGCTCTGACCCGATCGCATCTAATTCCGTTTCTTCGTTTGCGTCAAGTTTACGCCCTCGGCGACTGAAACACCGAGCAAACTACCGAAAGGCATGAGATAGATCGTTTTAAAAAGTTGCCAGCGCTCTCAATCTAGTGCATTAATTTAATTTTAATTAATCTTTTTATTTAGCTAGAAAACCATATTTTATTTAAGAATATTTTAAAAATTTATCTTTTTAAAGGTATTTAATTGTTCCTTTGAGATTAATCGATAATGCCCCGATTTGTTTGTGTTTTTTTAAAAAATTTAATTCACTAATGTGTAAAAGTAAAAAATTATTTCAAATGTCGAATGCTTTGATTGTTCTCAAAGGACGTTTAATTGATTTAAAAACATCACGACTTTTACGGTGATTAAATTATGAATAACTCTAAAAACGTAAAAGAACGACACGCGATATGCTTTTAGCAATTTGTGAGAGAAACGTTATAGATTCGGGGGTTGGAGAGGGGTACAGGTCGCAGCTGCGTTTCGTTCCTTGGACTTACGTCCGTATATTCCATCTCTTCCGCGTCGTTGACCCCGGGGATTCTCGTCTTACCCTGGCTTATGTAGTAGTAGTCGCCGATCCGGTTACTCAGCAACGTCATTTCTACGTTCGTATGTATGAGTGCATTTGGTACACGTGTGCTTATACTCACAAGCACGTACACAGGTTTAATTATATATGTGTATGCTTCTACGCGAAGTGAGCTCTCGCGGTAATTATACACCCACGGAACGAGGTCACCGAGTAACGCTCGCTAAATAAAAACGAACAGTCTTCACCCTGTTGCATGTAAAATCGTCCATCGCTATGGACCAAATAGCCCACATAGGATTCTATATGTGTTTAGCGTGCGTCTTTATATCAGAAATACTTATTTCCTTGTTTTATATTACAATCGACCGTCATTGAAAGTCTAATAAAAAGTTTCTATTTGCGATAATCGTATTGCATTAAAGATTCAAGGAAATAAATAAGTCCATAGTCAATAAGGAGTGCTTAGAGTTAAATTCTATGTGAATGAATAACAGTAAACAGTGATGCAGATAGATGAGAATACACCTACAGCTGAAAGATTTCTTTACATTCCTTAAGAATACTTAATTTTTATATAACTCATAAAAAATTAAATACTCGGCTAGGTGATGTAAAAAAAAGATAGAAATTAGTCGTTTGATAATATTATAAAGTAGATTTGCATTAGTTTATAGTATGTAGTATTTGACTTCATTATTCTGGTTATCGCTAAAAATAGAAATGTATAAAAAAAATGAAAATACGCTTAAAAACATTTCATAGGCATTAAGTAAAATTGTATAATCAAAATTCGCAGAGTTTGCGATTGCGCTATGCTCAGGCTAAGATGAAAAAAAGTTTGCAAGTGAAGATGATGTATGATAAATCGCAACTGAGGACAGAACAGGCTATGTAGTAATATTACTTAATGATGTACGAGAAGTCTACAAAATTATAGCGAGTAATTATCGACAAAGACAAACAAACCGAGACGAAAGACAATTTAAAATATAGACAGAGACAGTTGCACACTTACAGACCTAGAGTATTAATAGTAGTTGTTAGTATTTACCATCTTGACAAAGTTGGACAATAGAAAGTACAATTCCAAAGACTTACTTTGGATCTTATGCCGAGAGCAGACCTTTTTCGTAATCCAATAAAAAACTTATCATTTATTTAGCAAGACTGATTACATTCAACTTTCAATAGCAAAAATAATTGATAATATATGAAATTCTAAATAAGATATTAAATGCCTTTTATGATTTGCATTTCCCCCTCGGCTAAGTTAAGCAGTGATTAGTTTCGGTGGGAAATCCGAAGCATAAATAGTGAAAAAGTCTGTACTTCGGCGTAAGCTCATCGTTACTAATAAAAGCCGCGTTCTACGTTTTCAGTGAACGCGCACTTACATCAGTAATGTCCATTTCCTCGCCGTCATCGAGACCGGGTATCGAGGTCTTTCCTTGCGAGACGAAGTAGTAGTCATTGATGTTTTTGGACAGCAGACACTTTTCTGAGGTTTTGGAAAAAAAACACACATGCGTGGATAAACCAATGAACCTTGAGTGGCCATATTATCTTATGGCTTTAATAGGGTTCTTGGTCGCATAATTACTAAGCTGTAC
Organism: Sycophaga agraensis; assembly: GCA_018906755.1. NCBI lineage: Eukaryota > Metazoa > Arthropoda > Insecta > Hymenoptera > Pteromalidae > Sycophaga > Sycophaga agraensis. The sequence continues at coordinate 2,367,768 of JACCIE010000013.1, forward strand.
TGTATCAGATGTATATATTTTTAAAAAAGTTGAAGTAAATTAAAAACGAAAATATTCTTTTAAAAAGAAATTATTAAATTAATTAATAATTACTGCGATATATTACAATTTAAATATATAGAATGATATAAATGTAAAACTAACATTTTAAAAATACGGTCCAGCTCAGTAAATTTAAGTGATATACCGTTTATTACGGTTTTTATAAATAGGATTGTCTGAACTATTTAGACAAGGGGTATTATAAGATAATATGCACGTCTAAATCATTTCGAGATCGGGGACTGCCAATTTATCCCCGTTCAAAGGGGTTCTCGATTTTTTACACATCTCTATTGTTGTCATTTTTCTATATTCACAAATGAGTCTGTCAGCTGGAGACCCAGAACTTCTAGGTTGTAATGTGTTTTGTTCTATTCTCTTTACGAGAAGAAACTCATATCCAGTAATTTTTCAGGAATCAGATGCACCATGTAAAATTCCCTATGCAGAGTCAATTCCGCTCAAGATATTTCGTTTGAGATTCAACAAACTCAACCTATAGTATGTACAACTAGTAGGTTTCTTGCTTGTGAGCGAAAAATTTATCTTTGTAAATTCTAATATAAATGTATAAAAAATCTTTTTATAAAGTAATTTTGTATAATTATTAAGGAATTAAACCGAATAGTTGTTGATAAAACGATTGATTTACAAAGAAAAATTTACGCATCGACAAGTTCCATGCACTCATAATCTCCGCCCTCGTATTCTAGAGGCTTTGCTCGGTCATCGTTATTATTAATAAGTAGTAATAATCAGCACCCGATTCGTACATAAAAAAATTAAAAATAAAACCAAAGAGGCGTTAGACATTACGTAACAGAGAAAGAGCGCGGGCGCGCTGTGCTGCTGAATCAACTATTAATATTACGTATACTCCTATAGCATGGTAGACGAAAAAATTAAACAGTTAAAAACGAAACGAGACAGCGCAGTTTGTAAGTTTTTCAAATATTGCACTGAAAGAAATCTTTAAAGTCAGTGTTAATTTCATCAGAAAATATTGAAACGACTATTTATAAATCTTTTGGACCTTTGACGAATCGTTGTTTATATTGACAACATGTGAAGATCTTAAATTAATCACTTCAATAATTGATCCAATGTGACTAGTAGTAATTTCTTCCAGTGTTGAAACAAAAAAAAAATAGAAAATTGATAACGCGTATGTTTCAACCGCGCGTGTCTCCTTACATCAGTTAAATCGCATTCTTCGCCGTCGTCGACACCGGGAATCGTGGTCTTTCCTTGAGCAACGAAGTAGTAGTCGTTGATGTTGTTTGAAAGTAGGCACATCTCTGCGCACGAAAAGTAAGGAAGATAGACTCATTGTCAATATGACGACAACCGATGGTGAAAGGTATTATACAAAAAAAGTTGACAGATATCGAAATTGTATCTTCCATACAGTTGCACCTTGAATTCGACATACCCACTCATCCTCTAAATATCTTTGGAACGAAGACTCAATTTTCTTTGTTTTTGATTAGGCAGTGTAAAAGGAGGTAGGTGACGCTAGTGGAACCTTCTATCTTTCACTTACAGGATTTTACTAAGTCTGTGATAATTGGAACTAAAATCGATTCTCAGTTAAATTATACGTAAATTATCAAAAGTTCCTATTTAAAAAAATTCATTTATAAAACTAAGTAAAAACCGAAGATAAATCCAAGTAATCATTTAATTGAGAACCGTTATTCTTGTTTATATATCTTGAAGGAGTCTTATAAGTTATTTCAACAACTCCGGCGAAGGTCATTGGAACATTGAACCTTACCTTTAAGACCCTTGACGGCACCAGACATCATCTGGTAGAAGATGTGGTAAGAACGCTCGAGAGCCTGTTGGGAGATGACACGCGCCTTCTCAAGCAGATCTGGTGGATTTTGTATAAATTTGACGTTTTACTTGAAGTACTTGGTTCATTTGTTTAATCAAGTATAGATTTATAAACAAAAAATCTTACAGGTCTCAATATCAGCACCAGCCAATTTTCCAGAGGGACCGAAGTGAATACGGATGAATTTACCCTGGGGAACATAGAAAATATAGCTTCCAATTTTAAAGTTAAGAAGCTGCACTTAAGATAATTAAAATGATATTATAAACTTACGAAACGAGAGGAGTTATCGTTACGGACGGTCTTGGCGTTACCAAAAGCTTCAAGTACGGGATTGGTCTGTACGACTTGATCTTCAAGGGAGCCCTTCTTGTCAGAGACGCTGGGGTCCTTCTTGGTTGACGCACCAACGGTGGCAAAGTACGCAATTACCTTCTTCGTGTTCTCAGTCTTTCCGGCTCCAGATTCACCAGTGATCAACATAGACTGATTTTCACTGTCTATAAAGTAAAAAGGTAATTATTTATCTTTTATTATAGTTTAAAAGGTTCAACATGTACCGAAGAAAATCAAATTAATAGAAACTACGTGGAGGTAGATTAATTTTAAGCAAAATTAAATAATTTAGTTGCAAGGAATACTATATTTTAAAAATAATGCAAATTACTACTTAATATTTCTTTAGGTAAATTATTGAATATAAATGTTTAATACAGTAATAAAGTTGCCGTACTTACTGGTCAACATGTTTACGTAGGCACCATCAGAGATGGCGAAAATGTGGGGTGGAACTTCACTACGCCTCTTACCACGGTACAGTTTGGCGCAACGTTGTGTGTATACCGGGTATCTCTTGTAAGGATTGATGGCTACACAGAAAAGTCCGGAGTATGTCTGCGAATAGGAAATTAGAATATATCAGTTTCTAACACTATTTTTACATTATTTTGCAAATAAGAAAAACTCGAAATAAAATTAATACGAGGTCTGTGTTTAGCCGGTCTGCAGCTTTTACTTGACCTACACGTGCCAGTGTCCAATCTTTGGCACGCATATAATGCATTTGTAATATTTTCTTAATGTGTTGCATGCATGCGATTTGCAACAATCTACTTGCAATATGAGTTTTAGTCTAAAAATATAAAAATAGATGAAAAATTATGAAAGACACTTCATGAAAATTATAACGACTAAAAGTCAAAATGCAATTATATGAAAATTGCAATTGGACACTGAATCCTCGAAATTGGATGAAGATCAACACATAAATTTCAAATTCAAATCAGCAATTAAAACAAAAAGAGATACGCAGATTGCACACAAAATGCAACAAAAGATTGTCGAGTCTTCAATGACAGCTTTTGACATTCTCTTTTTGTTTTTAACTTCAAAAGTCTTTGTAAGAAAATTTTATTTTGAATTTATTTTAACAAGAGATCAAGTATCTACTTGATAAATATATTTTTATATTTAAAGTAATGTTTGACTTTTGAAATTAAAAATGAGTAAATAATGGTAAATAATAGAGAAATGGTTCCTTGTGTATTTAATGAGGGTAGGACAGGTCTGTTGTTTCAAACACCTCGATGATATGCTAAAATACATGATAAAAGAGTCGTTTAAGGTGTCTGACTAACTCGGAATTTTGAGTGTTGATTCAAATTATCTTGACGTATTTCAAAATGGTAACTTTAGTAACAAAAATTGAAGCACCGTTACGGTGCAGGCTACATAGCAGATTTGCGTGAGTAGAAAATTCTGGAATTGGTCAGACAACCCAAACGATAACTCTCGGAGCAGTCGCAACACGTCCGAGTGCATTGACGCGACGCTCCTAGGGCAAAAAAAACGTAAAAACTAGCGAGCAGTCTGTGCTACACTTGGCGGATTCCACTGCACAGCTGTCTTACGTAGATGAGCTTGTGGTAGTAACGTTGCTTGAGATTGTGCAGGACCGACGCATCGTTGAGGTAAGTCAAGTTTGACATGTCCTCGGCTTTCTCATATTTAGGCGGGTTCACCTGCTGCAGCAGGTCCTTCTTCACATCTCTCACCTGTACGCGTGGGGAAAGAAAAAAGGGCCACAGTTAATAACCGCCTTCTGAACACTTACGTAGATAAGTTTGGAGTAGTAGCGCTGCTTGAGATTATGCAGAACGCAGGCTTCGTTGAGAATTGTAAGGTCGGCCATGTCCTCAGACTTTTCAAATTTTGGCGGATTTGTTTGCAGCAACTGATCCTTCTTCAATTCCCTTCTCTAAATATGCAAGTCGCGAGGCATGTGAGTAACATAGATACTGGCAGTTATCTCATTTCTTTAATGCTTGCCTTCAAGTGGCCATATCGCGTTTATCATTTTTCGATTCTCCGTATATTTTTAATCGAACGGATCGATAAAAAGAATTTTAATGACTTGTGAATAATCAACTACGAATGTAACTTTAAATCAATGTGTTATTATGAAAGACCTGTCTGAATTTTTATAGAGGAAGTAAAGTCGCGTTATAAATACAACGATGTAGGTCTTTTTTGCAAGTGATTGTTATTTTGCAGTGTCTTTCAAATTGATTTTTAAGTCAAATAAAGCAGAAGGCTATGATAGATATTTGAACCAGTTTTTGATCAGTAATTAGCTAAAACTGGAAATTATCATTTATATTTAGAAGCATTTTTCGCTAGTAAATACTTTAAATAGCTTCGGTTCCATAACGACTGTTGTCTAATTTAGGCACAATTCGGACCGTAAAACTGTCAATTCTTTCTATATATATATTTAAGCAGTTTCGTTATTATAGTCATGCCCCCAAAAACATGTGTGTAGTACAGTTTTGTTCTGGTTAGTTGTTTGTTTTCAGATCTTTTAAGTGATTTCGAAACATGTAATTTGTAGCACAAGATGATTATCTATATTGGTTTAAATCAATTTTTGGTTTTTCATTTAGTTTATATTTGTCTTATATCAGAATCGAAATCATATAACGTGATTTTTATTATTTAAGAAATAAGCTATAGTAAATATAAGTATATCATAAATAGAAAATTAGTTAGAAAAATTTATGTACGTTACAAAACTGAGGTTGCAATTGCATAGGTAATTTAATATTTTAATGCACAAACAGAGAAATAAGAAATTTTTTAATGTTTTACTAATTCGCTTATTTTTAAAAAAGATTTAAATTTATTTTTTCAAAATAATTTTAAAAGAAGTAAATTATGAGAATAAAAATTTTTTTTTATACAATGAGTATATTAATAAATCATTAAAAACGTGTAATCGCGTTACAATTTGTATAAGAAACTAGATTCAGTAAATTAAATCATCTATTGTATTGCGAAATGAAAGACAAAATAAAGTGATACTTTAAGAAAGCAAACATGTATAAATAATTGTACATGTTATTTATAAGATTTATAATTTGAAGTGTGTTTTGAAGAATACTTAAAATTTTTGTCTAACTGCACGAGAGAATCTAAGTTGTGTTTATTTATTTTGAGTGTGTTCTTGACAGGCAGACACATATCTAGCTATCATTCTATTAGTCAGCGAGCTCATTAATTAACGAGCGGTGGAAACGATGCATCATGACGATTCGCAGGTAATATGCAATACCTTGCATGGGCTCAACTCGTGAGCTATCCACGGGGCAGTTTGAATTTGTTCAGCCCAGCGCTCTCTAGTGCTATAGGATTATCTCGGAGGTTTCCCAAGCATTTGTTTACATTTGGCGGGCGGCTTTCGGAGGTGGGATTGGCGGGAGATTGGCAGGGGATTGGCAGGGTAACTTGGCGCGAGCGGGCGGTGCGGTAGGAGGCAGGGGTGTAGGCGTCGCGGGCGGCCCGGGGGCGCGAATCGCGGTATTTTTGTGATTTTTGAAGGCTTGGCCGGGGCGTGGGGGCGCGGGGACCGGGCGGCCGGGCGGCCGGGCGGCCGGGATTGGGCGGCCTGCCAAGCGGGGCTCCGCGTGCAGTTTCTCGCATTTGGCGCGCGGCGAGCTCGCGGGCGCCCGGATATAGACGGGCGGCGGGGGGTCGGGCGGGGCGGGGGCGGCGGGCAGGGCGGGGGGCCGGGGGAGGCAGGTGGGCCCAGGGCGGCCGGGCGGCCCGCCGGCCCGCTGGGCCGCCGGTTGCGTAAGGGCCGGGCGGCTCCCTCGGCTCGCGGGCGCTCGCGGCTAAAAATACCGCGAGCCGCCTTTCGAGATGTGCGCCGCTCGGCGGGCCGATTATTATAGCCGCGCGGGCCATCCTCCCGGGCGGGCGGCTTGGCTAACAATAGCGAGGGCCGCGCGCGGAGCCGGACTCGGGCCCTCGGCGCCGGTTGCGCAAGCGCCGCGGGGCTCCGCTAATAGCCCGCGGCGGGCGCGCCTCGAATAGGCCTCGATCGCCCCGCGAGCTGTTTGTATTTATAAAGGGCCGCGCGCGCGGCCATTGTTTGCCGGGGCGATCGCGCCCTGAAACCCAATCGGCCGCCCGGCTCCGCGGGCCCGGGCCTATTTCCGGCGGCGCCTATTAATACATGTCGGTCAAACGGACGCGCCGGCAGCCCCCGCCGGCCGAGCCGCCGGCAGCCGGCAGCCCGGCCGCCGAGGCGCCTAAGGTCAGCCGGCTTATGTCACTCGGGCTTCCGCGGCCCGTAACTCCCCGGCCGCCCGGGCCAATTATAGCCGCCCGCGCGCCTCCACCCGCCCGAAATAGCCGGCTCTCCTTTATTTACGCGCCCCTCGGCGAATCCCATGGCGGCGCGGGCGCATCGGGTTGCGCGGCTATCAGCTGGCCCCATGGCCCACCGCCGGAGCCCCAAATAGCCCCGCCCACCGCGGCTCCTTTTTAAATATACGCCGAGCCCGGCTGCCGACCTTCCCGGATGCGCGCCCTCCCATCGGCCTCCTAAAAAGACAATTGCCCGAGCTCCCTCGGCCCCTTGCCACTGGTTCGGCAACTCCCGCGAGTGGACGCAGCCTCCGCTAAAGGACCCTTCTCACCTCCGTTACGTAACACCCCAGCTACTATCAATCCGGCTATAAATCGCCCGCCCTTATTCCGTCTCTTACTCTACCACCAAGCTCATTCGGTTCAACTTCCTCGAGCCTGCCTGTATATTGCGTACGCGGTCTTATTACATCATGGTCTTCGGTATGCACGAGTACATGATCGAATATCCTTGCTGGCACTAGTTGGGGTTAATGCCATATTACCATCATCATCGGTCGATGCACTGTTTCCTTTAACCTCTGTACCAACGTTCGCGTGAAATCGTTTACGTCATTGTGCAAGTGCTACTTATTATTCGAAAGAACGATTAAAAATTCATTGTTGCAGATGCTTTAGCAAGGAATGACAAACGCATTAATTATTATTTTTTTAGTTCTCCGGAAACGTCCAAGTTAAGTCAAGTAGAAGGAGTAGAACGATTGACCGAATGAGAGATCGGTAGATGAGGATGGAAGTAGCTTAGGAGTCATTGGCGAGTGATAGGCAGGAGCGTTGTATCCGGGAAGGGGACTCGGAAGGGCCCAGGGTCCAGGGCGCGGCGGGCACAGCCGCAGAGTCCGAGTGGTGCAAATAGGCGCGCGCCGCGAGCTCTTCCGCATCTATTTCGGGCGCGCCCGTTGGGAAATCGGCCGGGCTCCCGGGCGAGGCTAGCTCGAGGCCCACGAGAAGCGAGGGGAGCCAGGGCGGCCAGGGAAACCGGGGCTATGATCTAGGGTTAGGAAGCAAGCAAGTACCTCGCCGCCGGGGAGTCCAACGGAGACGATGTCGCCCTTGGTGGCCTTAATCTCACCGAGGAGGTAACCCTCCTTCTCGTCGGGGATCCAGCAGGCCTTTTTCGCATCGTAGGGTTTCGTCTGGTCGATTCTCTTCTGCTCGAGCGAGACGAACAGATAAGGGGTCGGATCGGCATCTTCGTCCTGCTTCTGTGGCGCCGGCATCTTGACTTCGTGTGCTCCCTAAGCTGGCGGTTACAGAACTGTCTGGGTCAGCGAGGTCCGAGTGCGGCCTGTTCCCTCTTCACTACGCGGGCGTAGCGTCGTTTCGCGTCGTGCGCCCCCTGGGTAATCACTCGTCCTCGGTGTGCGTGGGTCTCGTCGTTGGGCCCCCTTTTCTTCGTCGCTCCCGGGTCTCTGACTTCGGCGGCGGACGGACTGCTTCTGGCGGCACGAACTGGGCGGCCCTGCTAGGCAGACAAAAATTCATAATGAGCCAGCGCAGCCCCGAGCGCGCGCGCACGCCAAAATGGCCGACGGGTGGGCGCCCCCTCTACCCGCCCTCCCTCCCTCCCTCCCGCCCTCGGGGTCCCTCCCCCCCCCCGCCCCCCGCCCCACCCCCGGCTCGCGGCCCCCCTCCCGCCCCCCCCGGGCCGCGAATCTCGATCCGAGGCGGCGGCCGCCGGCGCAGCCGCCGCCACCCCACCGCCGGTCCGCCCCGCCCCGCCCCGACCGGCCCTCCCTCGCCTCGTTATTTTCACGCGGACGTCGCGCGGTTTCCCCTTTCTTTTATTTTCGATGAGCGCCGGAGGCTGGGCGCGCCCTCGGCCAAACTGGCCTCGCCGTTTTAGATTTCCATCCTGGCATTCGGAAGTGAGAATGCGAGGAATTCCAAGACCGCGGGCGCGGCGGGGAGGCGCGGGGGCGCGCGGACCATTTTGCGCAAAGCCCTGCCCCAATTGCCGCAGCTTTTATGGCTCGAGTCGCCTCGGAGGCCCCGCGAGCACTCGAGATCCAGCGGATTTATTTTACTCGGCCCGCGGCTCGGGGGGTTGCCCACGATTTCACTTGGATTCTTCAATTCGACACTCGCTCGCTCTCCATATCTGCGAGCGTCATCGCACTCTCGTTAGCGTCAATGCCAATGAGCCAGGCCCACGCACTGCCATTACATATGACATTTTATTTATAAGAGTTTTCGAACTCCCCTGATTCATAATCGGCCCTCTTGCATCGTGCGAGCTATCGCGTTCGCTCTTGTTTCTATCCTACCCAGCTACCTTTAATATTTGGAAAACACTTTTTCTTATTTCAAATACAGCTTTGTACATTCGATGCAAATATTGCAGACTTTTTTGTTGTCATATTCGCTGATTATTGAAATAAAAAAATCCCCACAGCTACATTACCAAGGTTAAATAAACGTAAACAACGTACGAGTAATTCGATTGCAAAAAGGGACTGTACAAATTTGAAATATTTTTTGACTGAGGTTCAATGCTCTGCAACTTTTAGCGTTGCGAAAATTCGAAAGATTCGTGGAACGGGAGAATGAATAAATAAAAACTCGTGGTACACGTACAAATAAATAAAGTGAGTATAAAAGAAAATATTGAGTCTAGCCCGAGGAGTCGAACGTAAAAGAACTGCTCACTGATGGAAACCTCAAAATAACATAACGACCGGAGAGAATCACTTTGAGGAGGAAAAGAGCTCGAAGAATCGGCGAAACGGAGAAGCGGAGAAACGGAGAGCAAGAGAGAGAAAGAGAGAGAGAGAATAATAGGACCGCGGTATGGCGGCAATGAAATAATCGGCGGATGCAGGAAATATCACTGGGCGCATAGACGAGTGGCGAGGGCGCAAGGAGCGGGTGCGGCCCCGAAGTAATGCCGATGGTCAGCGAGAGTTGCAACAAGTCACCAAGTCACTGGTCCACAGGCACGAGAGAGGAAGCCGAGGCGACGGATGCTCCTTCGCAAAGTCAAGTGCACATTCGCGTCGAATCGACCGGGCAACAGTCCTTCGATCGTGGATCCTGGACCGCGGGTCGTGGTCAGCGGCTGCCGGGAGCACTCACAACAGCTGCTGTCCTTAACTCTGCCTCATCCGGCGTAAGCACACACTTGGCCCGTTCACTTCCGGTAACAGTAGGGGTATCACTTGCTCGCCCAGGGGGTCGGAGCAGGGCGGCGCCCGAAAAGGGCCGGCCCGGACGCTGTCCGCGGGGCTGCGCGGGGAGGGCGGGGGCGGGGGCGGGCGGCCGAGCGGCGACCCCACTCCCGGGGCCGCGCGCGGGGGGGTCGGGGGTGGCACTTCTCGGGTTTCGCGCGGCGGCCGTGGCGGTTGCGCGGGGGCGTCGCGGCGGCGGCGGCGGGGGGGGTTGGGGGGAGGGATGGGGGGCGGCGCGGCGGGCGCGGGGCGGAGGGTAGGGCCAGGGCTCCCGGGGAGGGTCGCTCGCCGCGGAGGCGCCTAGCGCGGGCGCGGGCAGGACGTGGTGCACACTTACGTTAGAGAGCCGTTCTGTCGGGCGAGCCAGCCGGGCCTCCCAATATAAGCGCGTGCAACGTGATCCTAGGCTGTAAGCCGAGCCGCCATTGGCCGCGGCCCCGGCCAATCGGCGCCCCCGTTATTTCCCGGGGCGGTCTACCTTTTTAGGCGGACGGAGCCGGGCGATACGCGACCGCCGGCGGCGCGCCCGACCAAACTGTCACACGGGCGCCCCGGAGGCCCCAGTCGTCGCGCGACTGCCGGTCCGCTCCCGGCTCCCTCGATGCTCCCGCGGTCCTCCCGCGGCGCCCGCTCGCATTTTTTCATGCCGTCTTTCAGACTCTAACGCATCTCCGCCACTCAATCATTGCCTCTTTTGGAGGCCCAACTTTGTCCCCTTACCATTGACCTTGCCATTCAACGCATTTCCCCTTTTTTACCCTTACTCTCGCGCATTTTACTCGCTCGAGCCTTTCTAATACTCCAGGTCAAAGGCATATTTTCCAGGTTCTCTCCGCTCTGGTCAATTGACCGACATCTATCCCATTTCAGCGATAGGAAATGATTTGAAGCTTTTCCTGGACATATCTCGGGGAAAGTTGATGCGGCAAAGGATCCTTCGACAATGATTGAATCAGTGACCAAGAAGCCAATGCCTCGGATCGGCTTGACCAGAGGCTAAAAGGCCTCTGGCAGCCCGGAGTCAAAAGGCCGTTCGACCGAGATAGGAGGATCCTCGGGGGATATGCCGCGGCTCCAAGTTCATGAATGACACTGTTCACGTGGTTCACGCGGTTCCTCGACATGCCACGTGCCAGTACCGCGATCGCCTCGAAACCGAACACTAGGTAAAGGTTACCCGAGCGCCAGAGGATCCGCGCGCGAGGCGGCCCGGGCCGGCGGAGGGGCGCCCCCGACCCTGCGCGGGAGGGGGCCGGGGGACCTCGGGATGGGTGGGGAAGAGGAAGCGCGGCTCCGCCGACGGGCCAACTTCGATCGGCAGCGATTTGCCGCTGCGCGGCTCATCTGGAAATATCCGCGGCGCGACCTTCACGTCGCCCTCACGTGCTATCTTCTTAGCCCTGAGAAAAAGGAGAGCCCATAGCCATCGCCTCTCACCTAGATCCTCTGCAGCGGCCCTTTATTCCATTCTCCAGATGCGTAGATACGCTTGCATAAATCATATGATCTACTAGTTTGGGGACCTAACTTTAACATCATCTTCTAGAGGTTAATCAACTGTATTCTTTGAACTCAAGATACTACTGCCGCATCCTATACAATCAAATGTCGCCCAAAAACTAATTAGAACCACCGGTACTATACGCTTCGCTCACGTGGTGAATCTTTTCTCCTTCTACGCTTCGTAAGAGCAGCAGGACTACATGCCTACTGTATAATGTACACATAACATTCAATGGAATGAACGAATGCTATAGCTGCTGTGCGAGTATCAATGCTCACTCAAATATCCATGCCATGCACTATACTGTTCATTCGGTTAAAAAAATATTCAACGAATCTATACATTGTGTAAATATACTATCGGACATCTGTGCTTATATTCTTCAGTTAAATTACAGCTACACACTTGGAAGGTAGCATAAGATTCACTGGGTAGCTCCCTGCAAGAAAAATATTCGACAGATAAGTATATGTGGATGTTTAAATCCCGTTAATATACATAAAATATAATTTAACAACTGTAACTCTTAGACTAACCGAGAAAAAAGTCCTCAATTATCATATCGTATTTATCAAATTATTTGATCATATACAATAAATAAAAAATAATAATACATAGTCATTAGCATTATTAAATCTACAATCTCGCAAATAGTTAAAATTATAACAATAATGCACAATACTATTAATAGTGCATGGCATTCAAAGCTATAAGCTTTTATTATAACTAATGATGATATCTAAGCTGAAATATATATATAGCACAAGTATGCAAAATAACCCAATTACTAATCGCAATACATATTAGTATAGTTAAAGTGTCATGTGTGAATATTTCTGTAAGAATACGTTGCTGGGAACAACACGTATTTACGGCCTACTTATTGATTTCATAATGGTTAAGTAAGAAAAATGACAAGTTTTTTATTTGAGAGCCAGTCGAGCGCCAAGCTCCTCGGCAAAGCATAACCTCGGCAAAATGAATTTTGGACTGAGGCAGCGAGGCGAGGCTGTCAGCAAATCACAAGCAACTCCATTAGCGAGGCGGCATTGAAATAAGCCAAATGTATAAAATTATACATAGAGGCTCGGCGCACTAGGCAGAGCGAACACTAGGCTGTGTACGAGGCGCCGCCGCAACGCGCAAAAGCCATAATTCGCAATTGACGGCGAGCGCGCAAAGATAACGAAGGTCGTCGGGCGCGCGCACCTTGGAGCCGGTCCAGCTCGCAAATCTCTATAGACAAGGCGCGAAAGGGGGGGAGGCGAGGTGGGAGCGACGGCGCGACATCCGGGCAGCGGATCTCGGGGGAGTGTACATGTGCAGCTCGTGCGGACTGCACGCCACTGCCAGCTATTCCCCGTTTGGTCACCCTGATGCTCCGCGGCGCGGCCCTGGCTACGCCCGCCACTCGCCGCGGCCACGGAGGGAGGGGACAGCGCTAAATTAGACCTTTGACTCGCGCGCTCTTATTCTGAACCGAATTTTCTATTTCTGCGGGGGGAGGGGGCTCGAGGGGAGGCCATAGCGCCCGCGGATCCGAGGCACCGCGCCGATGCATCATCTTTTATTCGCTAATTTAGATGAACGCACTCGCCGCCACTGCGCCATTGCCCAAGATAGATCCGCTTTTTCCAGACCATTTTCCGCTACATCGCCGCGCTGTCCTTCGGCCACGGGATACGCGTCCTCCTCCTTCTACTTACCAGTGCCATAAACTTTTTTCATACATTTGGTGCTGTGCTATTTGGTTGTTCAAACAACCCTTCTACCGCTACGTTTTCTTAACATACGCGTTTCCGTAAACATGCGTATCATGCTGAAGTACTTGCAGAAATCAAAATTAGGTTTCCGCCGAGATTCGAACCAAAAAATGGAAAATCAAAATACCCTGTTGATCTCGTATTTCTAATCAAAGAAAAAATTTAGTCGTTAAGATCTCGCTGGTCTTGTATTTTAACAGACGCGCTAATTTTTCAATTATCATGTATTGGGTCTACGAGTTAATTTTATTGATTTAAAGCTGTGATCTATTTCATTAATAGGCTCATCATGAAAGCTCGCCAATTTTCATCTGCAAGGGAACTGATATGATGCTTAGACACGTCGACCAATTATTATTTGTAATTATCTATGCTTATCTACAATAACGAATGGGTATACTTTTTCGCATCGACAACTATAAAAAAAATTGACTGACTCAGAGTGTTTGCTTTAGAGTAAATTAATTTAAAAAAAATTCACTTGTAATGAGTTATTCAAAATAACAATTTTAATTATTAATTTTAATTGATTAATTTTAATAATAAGTCAATGTATAATTAACAACTAATTATTTAATTACTTAGAAAATTTATCTGCAGATAATACTAATTTAACGCAAATTGCAGAGAACAAAATACTGTTTATTTTCTTACGAATTAAATAATAATTGTACACAAAACTATGCAAGCTCATAATTAAACTTCACGTATTTTGTATACCAATAGCAAAAGAAAAATTAGGTTTGAAAAATTGCACATAATAGTTAGTGTTTTAAAGAGGACTTAGTTATTAAATAGGCATGTGTAGAAACAGAAACTTTTGAATCAACTAAAATATAAATAGCTTTAAAAAACACGAAAAATACGAAAATGAATAGACGTATCATAACATATAATCATATAAATAGCCTCTCGAAACTAATAAATAACTGAAAATCTGTTTGGAAAAACACATAATGGAATGCGATGTATCGATTATGATAGAATGCGAGCTGCAAATTAAAATAAAATTTTTATTTAAAGAACAGAATGAAGAGGATTCTCGAGCAAAATAATTGGCGAAGAGAAAGTAGTCATAAAGACGTAACAATAGCTAGCAAGTCAGTGGAGTGAAAAATGTTGATACTTGGGAAAATTTCGGAGGAAGTATGAGCTTCGCAGCTTCCGAGCCACGTAAGGGATTATGGAATTTATCGCGAATATCAAATGAAATCGGTGAGTAGTCGCCTCGAGCGGCGCTAAAATTCATTGGGCAAGTGGGCGAGCAAAGTCAGGCTCGGGCGTGCGCCAAGGCGCGGGAGTCGGATTGTCGGACTCGCGCGTCGCGCGCGAATTCGGGGGGAGCTTGCGAGGGCGGCCCGCGGCCCACGGGACGAGGGGCGGGGGTCGAGCCCACGGAAATAGAGAAGCGTTGCGCAACGCCCCGGTAAATTGGGATTCTGACGCGGGCGGATGCCATACCGATGCTTATTGAGCTTTCCGAGGAACGGCAAGGGAGCGCAGCCTCTCGGCCGCTGCAGCGCAGCGCCTCTCGCTCCCTGCCCCCCCCCCCCGCCCGCCTGCCGCCGCCGCCACCTGTCTCTCTCGCGTAACTCCCCTTTTTTCTCTCCTGTGGTGTAAAATTGGTCGTTTGGTAGTAAACTCCTCCTCGAACCTTTCTTCCCTTGCCTTTGAGCCTGCATGCGTACATGAGCAGTTTGAGCTTGCTCTTTAGATGAATGAGCTGCCTGAGTTTGACCTACTTTTCATCTCCTTCGCACGGGCATAGCTTGGCAATTAACCTTCTTTTCTTTTAAATTATAACAATGATTTCCTTAAGCTTTATAATCCAGGGGATACCGCAGTTACAAACCCATCACGAATTCCTCAATTCTTATACACATATTGTCCTATTTGATTATCACTTTGCGATTCTCTTAGTTATGTTTATTTCATTTAGTTATTTTTATGCTCGAAAGAAATGGTTTCACTTATTAGGCGTCTTCGTTTGTAGGTCTTCTGTATTAAAATTCCCAATGATAGTTATAATGAACATATTGTATAAGTAATTATTATAACTATATCGATTAAAGATCTAGTTTTAAGTATAAAGTACCAAGTAGTAGTTATAAAAGATCGAAAGGCGAAAGTCAATATAGATCACTAACTTCTTTATCGAACGGTAAATGCTATGTTTTGCACGAAAGCCTTGCAACTTGCCATTCTGTAAAGTTGTAGAATTTCCAACGTCGCCAATCTGTGTTGCATAGTTTTTTTGTCACGCTTTCATCTTAGGCGCACTTAGATACACTAATAGTTGAAACCTTTTATTAAAACTACTTGAAATTTAAGATATAAATTTTGAAGTAAAATTATTAGAATAGATGATATTAAACTAGTTTAATGCGTGAACAAACATGTATTACCTTACAGTATAATGATGTTATGATTGCGTAAAGTAAAGGTGATCGTAAAATAAGTAATTTTAGAATGATTTTATTTTTCAAAATAATAAAATTAAAATTTAGTCGACTTTGAAAATTTTCAAAAATAATTAATTCGGAAATTTGAGAAAAGGTAAACGTACCGTTGACGTATAGTTTTATAATACGCATAATAGGTTACAAAATATTTTCGTGATTCATAAACATATTTCACCTCGCATTATGACACCCGACAGACGTATATTTTCACGCTCGCGGAGCTAAGGATAGTTTTCCAAAAGATGGCTTACAACGCATTCCTCACTCAAGTTGAACTCACAGTTGTCCTTTACGTAGATATATATTTTGGTACCCAGGTAATTGCTACTTTGGAGTAAAATAAAATATTTTTGAACCGATAATAATACGTTTAAGATCCGAACTCGATGAAATCTAGATTGATAATATATAGAATCTATTAATAACCGAGCTTGAAAAAGTTGGGCAAAGCGTGTAACTGTATTCGAGGGAGAATACAGTGATGGAATTATAGTGAACTTTTTATAAATCATTTGAGGACATTTGCGAGAGGAAGGCGCGAAACATTAATAGACCAGCTGGCGCACAGCAATAATCGCCTCGGCAAATTAGTTGATTATCGCTCTGATTTATCCGCAGGAGGTGGGACCCGCGAAACCCGACTAATGTATCATCGGCCAGCTGGAGGTCTAGCAGCGCACGACTGTTACGCAAGCTGTATCCGATGGCCATGGGAGACCGATAAACGGGCCGCGAGCTTGCGGACAGCCGGGACGAGCGGTCCTTTGACCTGGTTGCATCTGGGTCAGTCGGGCCTCCCGGCGCGGGAGCCTTTGGAGCTTGAGGGCGACAGGAGAGAAAAGCTCCCGGGCGCAAGGTAAGCCTACGGCTGGCTTTGGCTGGCTTTAGCTGGCTTTGGCTGGCGTCGAGTGCGGCCGCGCGCACGGGGAAAGAGCGAGAGGGCCGCGCGCGCTCGCCTCGTATCTAGAGATTATTTTGGGATCGGCCGGAGATAAACCGGGCCAACGTCGAGCGAAAGCAATACGTGCGAGCTAACGTCGCCGTCGGCGCGACGCCTCAGCGCGGAGCCTTGAGGCTTGACTCGCGATCCGTCGCGTCCGCGCCGCCGCCGCCGCCGCCGCCGCCTCGTAGCCGTCCTCCTGGTGCGCCGCCCGCCGCCTTTTGCCCGGCCCCAACCTCGCTTCCCATCCGCTTTTCTCCGTCCCCGCGGCCTGTCCGACTTCTGCGCGACCCGCACCCTTTAATTACCCGCCAACTCGCCCGAGTTATTTCTACCTAGACTGGAATGCCGATGCTCCGAATTATATACCTGAGCGCTCGCGCGAGGCCCTCGAACCTCCTGCTTTTAGAGGTGGCTTTCGTGGAAATTCCCCATTCGATTTATTCTTGGTGCAGGCGGGAGTCGCGAGGGAGCCGACGCCTCCGCGGCCTCACCACCTGGACCATCTGCTATTTCTCCTCGAGAGCAAGTTTATGGGCAAGTTTGCCAGTTTGCCACTTTGCCACTTTGCCTCGCGGCCGCGGAGACGCTTTTCCACTCATCGGCTCGATCCTACAAACTCTGACCTTCTATAGGTGCATACTGTCGGCTGCGGCCCCTTTCTTTTATTAGCCTTTTCGACGTTATAAAGGTTACCTTCCGAAATCCATTCGTGAAATTGGAGATATGCTCGTAAGCCTTTTCCAAGCTAAAAATACGAGTATGCATCCCCAATTACGGTGATTCGCAACTTATTTACTCGATCAATGCGCTCTGGCTTGTCCGTACGCTATGCTATTGTTTACCAGCTAATTGTATCCCGAAAATTAGTTCTCATCGCTATAGCGCGAGCTCGTATAACTATATCTCGTCTTCTTTGTCCCCTATCGAAACTTATAATCTACTTTTCTGCTCTTCTAACGGCACTATACTGTATATCTATTGCCAAATCAACTGCACCATCTCACACCGCGTCGCGTTAATAGATTTTAATTTTCCTCTCTTCTCCCCTAAATCATCTTTCCGACAGTTGGAATCGTTTAATAATTTCACAGGATTCCATAACTCCCTTGGCAAATGATCGAGTTTTTCGCATTTATAAACCAAAACGCCACGCCCAATAGCCCGCTAAATGCAAGCTATCCACAACTTAGTTAGCGAGCTCCAGAAGCTCAACCAAACGTGCGACACGTAACCTCATAAGTCCTCTTTGACAAAATACCTCCGGTAGCTATATAGAGCCATACGTTTTTCTTACTTCAGACGTTTCGGCTTGGAAGTTGTACACCTGCAACATATTCCATTACTTGCTATATACTTCATAATTGTATATTATTCTTAATTTTATATCATAACTATATTGATTCCTCACCGAGGCTCACGCATTTTCTATTCCATTAAACATCATTGCACTTATGTGCCCTTTACAATGCTAATCAATGATAGAACCTTACGATGAATGCAACAAAGCACATCAGAAAATTCAGTGGCGCTTGCATCGATCGGTTGAGACTAAGGATCGAATTCGTGACTAGCAGAATAGAAGCCTGACACTATATTTGATAGGTAACCGTAGCTCAGTCTTCGATTTAATTTAATACATAGCTTTGTACTTATTTCCAAAATACGATGATTATACATATTAAAACTTTTACATTTTCAATGTAATTTAGTTTTAAATTACATTTTGATTACGTCATTATTTCTGCACCGATATTATGATATTGTATCAATTATTGTATAATAAGCTTTTTGTAAATAATTGAAAAATAAATGAACAGAAATTAATATTGATTCTAATATTAGTTGTACAATTTTTAATCATTTTATGTCATTACCATATATTTTAAAAATAAACAGTATTATTGTTAACATCGTAGCGGCCACTCCCTTAAATCTCGCGTTGATATGTACTTCTTCCGGGTTGTAGTGTCTCCCAATGCATATTCTTGTAGCGAGTGGGCCCCGAGTCCGTAAGATGCTTCGAAACTCTGCCAAGCAGATTCAGAGCGGCATTAATCGTCTGTAGGAGTGAATTATTTACGATTAGTCCCTGTTGCAGCCTTTACCGCTTTTTATATTCTTGATTTTATATCTGTCTAATGCATTCTTTGTTTAAATATCTCACCTCGGTACCTGTAGTTTAAGCTTGAACATCACCATAAATTTTCAAGATTCTAGTAAGATGAGACAATTCATATATTTGAAGCCTCAAGATTGGCAAGACATTAAAAAACAATGTAATTATTATCTTTCTAATTACAAAGATGGAAGTTGTAAACATAAAAGGTTGTAGTTTTAAACCTATTATGATAAGCTAAGCTATAAATTATTAATTACGAAAAAAATCGCCCTATATTCAATTATACCAATGTTTTATTTTGAGCATACAGTTTTACAAAAATAATCCGAACTCGTGACAAATATGTTTAATAGAATACATTGTTGCAATGTGCACATGATTGGTGTTTTATAACACGCATCGATTCTTGCCAAGTCGAACATATGCATCAACACATTATTAATGTTTTTATAAAGTTTATTATCTCCTAAAATTATTAAAAAAAGATAATAAAGATGTAAACTATCCAGGTACATAATAAATTTTTGAAATTTGTCGAGTTAAACAAACGATTTCTTGAGTTATATTTCGCCTATCTACCAATGATGAATAACCGAGAAAAATATGTTTGTTACGTATAGATTTTATTTCATGAAAAACAACATTTCTTGTAACAGCAAAAAAGGTTTCCTTGACAAAAATAACTACAATTATTTTTTCAGTTAATTGATAAAATAATTAACATGCATTCGTCATACGAATCATGAAAATATAAATGAGTTGAATGGTCATAAAAGTAGAGAATACGTTTAAGAAATGTCTAGATATGTCTGACCAAATCAACTTAGTCTACTCAGTCTGTGTTTTATAAAATACCCTTTTTAATAAGCTCACCAATAATTCCGCAATAATGCCTCAAATTAAAAATGATGTGGTTGTACAGATATAAAAGGATTATATTATGCCTTACATGTCAATGGTCATAGCGTATACGTAATAAGCTACCCGAATGACCTGTCAGTCTGTCAGTAAAGATTCGCCCAAGTCCTCGCCAGTTTAAAATAAGGGCATGCGATAGAACGAATGTCTTTTCTAAGAATGTCCCAGCGGGTCAGTCCCTCTGCTACAGGACATAAACAAGTCCACAAGGAAAGATGAATGATGCCATAACGAATGCTATTAGACTGGAATGTATCGTGAAATTTCCCGAAGGCAATCCAACGAGGAAGCGCTTGGCGACATGCACAAATGAGCGCGGTAGGCTCGCAACCGAAGTTTCAGCCCGGCCAGCTGGCGCCCGTTTTTCACGCTAGCTTTCTCGCTGTGCATAAACGGCCATCAATAATCAAACGAGGTACAAGTGCGCGATACTGCGCAAGCCAGAGCCAACAAACTAGGGATGCCGGCGCCGGCCGATTGAAGGTGCGCCCGCGCCGGCTGAAGCATTTGGCGGCGGTACAAAGGAAGGCCCCCGTGCGAGCACCGCGGCCGGGTAGGGAGGTGGCGAGACAATGAGGGAGGTGTTGCATTACGAAGAGAGAGACAGGGGCAGCCAGCGCGAGCGAGCAGGTCGGCTTTCGCCGGGGAGCCGAGAGCCGACAGGCCCGCAGAGTGCGCCCACAGTGGCAGGCAGGGCCGCCGACCCACTTGCGCCGCCTCGCTCGCCCCGCAATCTCGTTCGAAGCTTTATTTTACGTTTCATTGCTGCTAAATAGACTCAACGTTTTTTACTACCTGCCTTAATCTTGGTGGACGATTGTATCCGGCTCTCATCTTTATTCTTGGTAGCCCGAGGATCAATCTCGTTTATTATTCTAGAGAACTGCAAGAGTTATAATATTGACGGCTGTTCGTGTGTCTCGGTGATTTAATGCTCTTTTCAGGCATACTGGAAACTACGTAGAATAATAACTCCAACTTTATGAAAACCTACTTAAGACTTAGCTTAAATCTATATAAAGGATTGGCTTCCTTTTCGTCTTGTCCTGCGTAAATCTGCGGCTGTATTTGCATTATATAACCAATTCGCTCATTACGAACTATCATCATCTGAAGAATTCAATAAATTCTTCAGATAAATTAAAGGATGCAATCAATTCTTAATAACGACTTTGCGCTATCAGAAAAGTAATAGATAAACTGAAAAATATTATTGAAGTGACAATGCAGACTAAAATAATACATAAAAATTTTATAACTGATACTTGAAAATCAATTAAACTAACAATTTATTAACCATTAAGTATGTTTGAACTAATAATATTATCTTTTCTTTTTAATAATATATATTATAATACTGTATATAATACAATATAAAACCCAAGAAAAAAATAAATACTTCCGGAATCATACTGATTTTGCTGTACCAAAATATAAAATGTCTTTTAGTTTCAGTTGGAATAATTAAATTATAGATGTGCTATCTTGACCTGGCGCATTTGATGAATTTACTAGATACATTGCACTATCCTCGTAGCAATTAGTATGTTTTATTTTCAAAGCACCAATTAGCTCTAAAATCAAACAAAAATAATAAATAAGTATAATAAAATAAAAATAAAGATGTTAATTTTAGAAGCGAACTAAATATTATATATTTATTAAAAAATATGTTTGTACAGTAGACATAACCATTTTATTCAAACTGCATATAATTTATGAATATGCATAAATTTATGATACAGATCGATTTTCAATATTATAATATTACAGAAAGAAGATTTTAAAGTTTAAAAAAACGGGAGAGCGCTTTCGCTTAAGCACTATACAAATATTTCGATATTTATTTTCATCAAATAAATTTAAGAAGCCACCATAGAATCTAAAAACAAAATAACTACAGCATGAAATTTTCAAAGTAAATTTGTGATTTATGTATTTGGTATCAAACTTTTTCTCCATTAATTACTATATAGCTATATCAATTGGAAGAATATGTGCAAATCACACTAGCCACAAGCTAATCATATTTTTAACTCGAGCAAATATTTGGGACGCACAAAGAAGCAACTTTCTGGCACGAAGGAGCCCCGCTAAGGAAAACCGGGAGAAAATTCAGACTTGTTGACGATTTCTTTATACTGCCAACTGAAATTTTAAGCAAGCATATATATAAGCTTCCTCATCCGGGACTGTAAGATTCTGGTATTTTGTCTAAGTAATCATGTCAATCAGTATAAGTCGTGATAAAAAATCAATAATATAAAGTTTATATATTATCACTAATCTTATTTTGAATTAAATGATTATCACAAACAGAAAAATTTAATATTTCAGGTTATTTCAAACTAAATGGTTAAAGTGAATCACATGCTTATGATAAAACAATAGAAATTTAAGTTTCATTGTAGAATTAATGAATACTCCTGACTTCATCTATATTAGGAGTGTTAAGTTAACAATTAAATTGAAAAATATCTTTGAAAAATACAAACCATTCACACATCACTTATAATATTGAAAATTGTAGTAGTTTAATGATAAAAAGACTTGGATGATATCTAGGTCGAGTCGAGGTCACTATTCAAGTGCAACGTTCGGAAGCAGACCGGAACCAGGCCCGCGCCTTCTTCCTCACAGCTTGGCACGAGCGTGCTAAAAGTACTCCGTGAAAGTCTATTAGAAAATCGATCTATTAACTATTCGATTATGCGACGCTTTCATTGTAAATTTATGAAACTTCTCATATCTATGATCAGTTTCATACAAGTATAATATATCTTTACAAAAATATATTTTTATACATTAAATTACAAACAAATACAAATAAGTTTTGCGATTTGGCAAATTGGATAATTTGCAAAAAAAATTGTCAACAGAAATGCAACGCACACTATGTGCACGTTAGAATTTATATACATTTAACATTTTCAGTATATTTCAAAAATCGTAAATCTACTATTGCTCAATTTAATATGCTACACAAGTAAACTGACATAAAAAATAAAATTCTAAATATTATGTTTATACATAAACACTCTTAATTTATTTTACCAATCAGAAGTCCTTATTGAATGAATTTAAAATGGAATGAATGGAATGATTAATATTACATTAAAATTAAAAAATTTTGCATTGAAGTACATTTGAAATAAATACAAACGATGAATATAAATACTTATTGAATAAATGCAAGTTATCTGTACTATATGTTTGATACTGTACACAGAACACATGTATTTTTAATGCATTATCAAAGGAAAATCGGCTAAGCGAGCACCGTATACTTAGTTTATTGAAGAACTGCCCGAAAAATTATATCGGCATCTTGTAATCGATCTTTTTATTAGATATGTTGACTTATAAATCTAGCTGGTCTTTATTCTCGTAGATTTTTCTTATAGTTTTTGTTTTCTTTACCTTCCGTTATTTCTGATTCTCATCCCAACCGTTACGACATTCAAATATCAAATTGCAACATAAAATTCATGATAATTGTTGGTTCATTCTAGTACACATTATATTTTAATAAAATTTATGTATAAATATGTATCATAAAATATATTAAGAAAATGAATCTTATAATAATATGAAAGTAAAATTATTTTTAAAATTATAGCAATTTTATAACCGTTTATATCATGGATAAAAATACAAGTAAATAATTTTTAAACGAATTTATTGAAATTGCGAGATATGTTCGTTATACATGTAATCCACTGTCAATATATAATCTTACATCTAAACATTGTTTCGATAACTTATTTATAAAAAATACATTTATAAAAATCAGTTTATTTTTAAAATTGTAATTTAAAAAATGTGGATCATTAATTTGTGTAACTAAGACCGGAGAATTGGCCTTGAAAAATCATTTTGACTGACCCTAACTTTATCATTAACAATATAAATCTGAAATAAAGGTAGATTAAAAGAAAAGTTTCAATTTATTAAATATACAACTTTTTTTAAATTATTAAATAAAAACAGATAGAACCTTTATAAACATAGTTCTTAAGACATTTGAATTGTGTAATATACACTAATCTAAATTTATTTGTACTTTACCATAAAAAAGTTAATATCCAAATTAGTAATTCTTTAGAGTAATTTTTCTGCCTCTTTTTAACTATTGAAAAAATCAACTTAATCCGAGACTTAATCGATTAAAGAAAAGTAAATTCCAGTACCTCACGTGTGGCTATTTTGTGTTTTGTTCTTACATCTGTATTATTCAATAATTACACTCTGTAATCAATTTTTATCGTTCTAAAATTGATCATATTATCTCATCAAATATTATTATTTTAATTGTGACTCTTTAAATTTTTTAAACGACTACTCGAATTCTTTCTTTTTTCATCTTTAGTATTTTCCTTGTCTCCTTGACTGTTACCTCTTTTCCGCGACTTCTGGGGACGAGCGAATGGCTATTTTCGTGACCCAGGGACAATGTAGTCGAGGAACCACAGACTATCGACGATTCCCTTCTCATTTTCACTTTGCGAGTAAATAATCTTGCAAACTAACATGGATTTTATTGTTTTGTTTGTTTTTTATTTTGCTTAAAAGTTATACATATGCATTATAGTTTCTGTAGAATTTACAAAAGCATATTATTGAACTACTGTATATTATTAATAAAATATTATAAATACATACTCTGCTACAAGCAATAAAATTATTTTGTTTATATAGAATTAATTAACTCTTTTTTACTTTCGGTATATAAAAATATTATTTCTGTACATAAATCAAAATTTCGAGCAATATTTACTAGTTTAAAATTTTATATCCTACAAATATTATTAAAGTCCTTCAGTATTTGGCTGAAATGATCTTTTATATCTTCTTTATATCATTACATAATTATAAAAACGCTCCCAAAATTCTAAATCTTAATTATCAAAAATATAAAAATGTAAAAATATAATCTCCTAACGTAAAAACTCATTAAAAAAATGATTCTGAAATCATTCTTAAACTTTAAAGCGATATCATGAAATATCACAGTTTTATAATTATCATCTACTTGTTAGATGTTTTATGACTTCTCGAAAAGAAGTGACGACTAGAAAAAATATAATAGTGAATTTTATCGATAAATAATTCAATTTTGAATGCAGTAGATACACATGAAATAATAAATAATTAGTTAAACATAGCTCCTTAGAAGTCTTTTGTTATGTCTAATGATGACAGTTTATATAGTAAAAGTACATACATTATGATAAGTACAGTATATTATTTTAGTTAATAAAAATGACCAACTAGTACATATGTACCGAAAAGTTTAAAAATTTAAAGCATCCTTGATATACTGAATAAAATCCTGGAATTATAAGTTAGCTTATTTGTTGCTTAGCATTTTTTAATCTGCCATTTTTTGTATACAGATCGAAGTTATTATCGCTGTGAAAACGATTATTGCAAAAAGATTTTGAATTTATTAAAAATAAAGATATACTCGAATTGTACATTAATATCTACAATTCTAGCTGTGTAACCAAAAATTTAAAAAGTCAGTATATTAGCTTCATATTTTAATATATTTTACTGATATTGTCAAGTCAGATAAAAATTTTGTTGTCGACATTAATAACAAAATATGTTAATACTCTAATCCATTATAATTTGAATATTCGTTACTTTTTTCTAAACGTATTTGGAAAACATGCAAAATGAGGGGTTACAAATAGAATTTAACACTTGATTTGACATGTTATTAGTGCATATTAACTGCCTAGATTGAAAATATCTATTCTCACATTATTAAAAATATCCACGCACCATCTTTTACAGTTAAAACATTAGAATTATAAAACTCAAAGCCTTAATTTCGTTTATATTTATGTTGTAAAGCTCCGGATAAAATCTTAAACTTTAACGATTAGAATAGTATTTTTATACAGATCTAAGAAAACTGGTCTAAGATTCTCATGAAACTACAAGATTCTTTTTCCAATTTTGTAACAAACGAATGTAGAAATAGTTATTAGATGAATTGTAATTGAATCCTTACGAAATTGCAATCTGAACATCAAAGAAAATCCCTCCGTTGTATTAATCAAAGAAACGTACCTCAAATTAGCCCACTCTGTAGTAAAGGAAACTAGATTATTGACAGAAAAGATAGCAATTTACTTATACTGTATATAGATTTAAAAATACACTTAAAAAACTGAAGAATTATAGCACTAGAAATACTGTAGATGAAGCAGTTTATGTACATATTGTAAGTTTTACATAGTAACTATACTGCATTGATTTTTTCAAATCTTGGTTTTTTAATAAAAAAAACTCAACAGAAATGTTATTGAATCCCTCGTTGAATTCATTATCCGCGTAAAATCTGATTATAACAATCTGATTATAACTCGCTTATATACTAGTCAGGTCAGATTAATAATTGAATATATGCGAATGTAACGAATTTATCAAGACATAAATTATGTATAAGTTGGCAATGTTCTATGCTAAACAAAATTAAACATTCTCAAATATCTCTTTCAATTAGAGCTTCAATTATACCTAATTAAAAAAATATAAAATATATAAACAGCTTTCAATATTTCAAGCTTAACAAAAAAATTCTTAAAGGTATTTCTCAAATTTATCCAAATTTAAAAAATATTTATATTAAAGCTTTAAAATTTTATTAAAAACCTGCCTTGTTATACTATATTTTAATGCTAAACAGTTATTTGAAATCTAAAATTTCATAACTCAAACCTTGCAATGCTATATGTGATAAACAAATCTCTAGAAAATTCGACTTTGAAAACTTGTGGCTTGGCAAATAATCGCTTTAAAACCTTCATTTTTTTCAATGTTTTACTATTTTTAGTTTAAAAAATTATATTGAATTTGTATTTATAGTTATTACTTATTAGAATGCTATGTTCGTTCAATCTTTTTTTATAAAATTTTAGAATTACGTTACAAAATGCTTCTGCATGTTTCGGTACGCATCTATGCCGTACCTGCGAATATATCGCCTTTTGATTATGACTTATTCAAATCGATTCAACATGATTTAACTATTAGTTGTAAGATAAGGAAGAAATGTCGAAATAGTTTGATGATACAGGAAATAAAACTAATATCATTATTTCCACACCGTTTAGCCATGTGATCAAGAAAATGAGAAAAAGTTCTGAAAAGTAGTGAAAATTATTTTGAATAATACATATTGTACCAATTTACATATGCGTTTTAAATATAATGATAATCAGAATAGCACCTAATGCAATGTACGATATCACAAAGCCTTCGAATATTGCACATTAAAGTAACAACACTATCAATCGAATGTTTGCAATACAATAAGTAAAGATGATAAAAAATATACAGAAAATAATAAAGCCTTAAATGCCACAAAAGAGGCTGAATTTTTCGAGCAACATAAGCAAATGCAGAATTAATACAGGTTCGTAGCACCGTGGCGAGCAAAACTCAGGATGAAAGTCTACTTATATGCGAGTCATTTTTCGTGGGTAGTAGGTGTACTCTTTTTCACGTTATATATCTCAACCTTGACCTGAACAGCTGGCTTCAAAATTACATCAGTACAAGATTTTGAAGTGGGAATATATTCAGAGAATTTATTACTCAGGTAATGAACTTCCGAAGAATCTGCACCAAAGAATCTGCATCGAAGAGCCATGTGGGTGAGCAAGATTTTGCTAGAATATAAGTGTAATCTACACTAATATATTCGTTAGATTTTTACAAGTTATTTATTAAATGTTAAATGAATAATTTTAATTATTGCATTTATTCTAATATTTTTTTAATATAACTTAAAGCTCTTTGATAATATTTTGTCAGCTTATTGTGATAGATAATGTCGTTATTATTTGAAAAAATTATGATATATAATAGAAGTTATTATACAATAGTCAGATAAATTTGAAAGCAAGTTGTTAAATAAGTTGAATTAACAAAAATGATTGTTTAAAAATCTGTTTATGGAGATAAATATAGATGTAAGGTTGGTTTGCTAATATCAACTTCTTTAAAAAAATAAGTATTAATGATTGTCGTTATCATCATTCAATGCTCTATACTATGCTCCTACAAAATCGCAATTATTCACTATGAAAAAATTATTCTAAGAAAGTATTCTAAACCTAAAATTTGTTAATCACAGCTAAATGGGTATTAGTAGGTCTAATTAAACTACATTTTTTATTACACAGTTTTGTACAAAAATTCAGCTTTATAATATTAATATATTTTTATGTAAAATGTTCTCTAAAAGCAAGCTCCAGGATCGGCCTTCTTTTTTTCTACAACTTAATATGTAGATGTATAATGCATGAACCGAGCAACAGTTGAAACTCCCGCCACTGCACATATTACGCACGCGCGTATAACAAGCATCGCGATTGGTTAATAGTTAGTTAAGTCAGGTCGCGACACAATAAGAGAGAAGGAGAAGAAAATAGTACATGATGCCAAATACGGCAACCAATATACGCGCTATACTGTTCGATTGCAATTGGTGCGTTTGAAAAGGCGAGGTGAAGCGAGGTTCATCTGGATTTATCGTTAAAAAATAGGCGACACGAGATAATTTTATTGAGTCGGAGATGTACATACTTTTGATTGAATATGAATTTAAGTGTGAACAGTTATATTCAGCGTGAGAGATAGTTTTTTTGTTAAATAAAATTGTTAAATAAAAAACAATTGTACTTGTTCTTGGCGAATTTTAATAAATCAACTTGTTGACGTTCCCATTTCGACTAAACTAAAATAACTGTTTTAATTCATAATAAATTATAAAAATTATTCTTATTCAACTGAAAATTTGAATGAACAAAAATGGTAAAGTATCAGCATATCCAGGCATTTATTTCCTCGGCTGCAGAATATTCAAAATATCCAAATGAAACTGTAGCATCTACTGTACAAAGAAATTTAGGGGTATGTATTTAAAAAATTAAATGTTCATCTAATTCTAATTTCTTCAAAGTAGATTGAGTGAATTAATGAGTTAATCAATGAATATTTTATAATTTATTTCTGGTTTACGTTCTAGAAGAAAATTAATAATTGGTATCTTTACAGGCTATTAGTGTATCTTTAGATTTACATATTTTTAATCCTGGATGCAGTATATTAACAGCATTTTATGTTAGCCTACATGAATTAATGAGTACTTTAGGATCAAACTCAAATTTAATGTGGAGTGCTGTAGATGTTTTACAAACTGCAAGTAAAAATAGTTTGGCTCGACATGCTCTGATACATACATATAAATTTGCACCAATTTTGACAAGGTTATTAGAGGTAAAAAATAGTCCATAATGTAATATATACATATATTATATATTAGTCATAAATGAATATATTTACATTAGTCATATTTCTTTAATGTAGGCAAATTTAACATCAGAAAAACGAATACGAGCTTTAAAATTATTGCAAGAGTTAACTTATGGAATAAAAATTACATGGCAAGAAGCCCATTTACCTTATTTAATTCGAACGTTGTCGCAGTGGGTAACTCAACCCAATGAAGAGGAAGTTATTACACTATCTTTAGGTGTACTGGTTAATTTATGTTACAAGAATTTGCCTGCAATGTACACGTTAATGCGTAGTGTTAACACAAAAACATTTCTACAAAGTGTAGTAAGAACACAAGGGCAAAATGTCAATATCAGAGTGCAATGTTGCAAGTTGCTAATTATTTTAGAGCAATCAAACAGTGCCGATATTTTAGACTCTTATGTTTTAGATGTTGCTGCAGTAACATTTACAAACATTATCCCCAGCTTAAAAAGTGAAGATATAATTTTACTAAGGCACATTGTTGATTTTTTTGATGATATTAGACAAAATGAACGTTTTAGATCAGTTCTTTTGACTTATCCAAAGTAAGTTCTTAATTTTTTTAGTACATATATGTATAAAGCAAATTTGTCATAAACATAATGTATTGAATGATAAACTCATTCCTTCAAGCAAAAAAGATGCTTATAGATCTCTCTATTTTCTTAATCAGCTACCAGAATGATGTTATACTAATCTTGCAAACTTTAAAAGACATTTCAAATCAAGAATGTGCAAGTCTTATTATGGAATTTTTATCTTCTTTAATGAAATTAAAAGTAACAGAATTGGTAAAATTATACCCACTGATTGTGAAAACAGCTACATCATGGGTTCCTATAGATTGTGTATGTTAATATTTCTATTGAACTTTTTAAAATATAAGCTACATTTATATATTTTTTAAGTATAATAAAATTTTATTTTACAGGTAAGTTCAAAAGCACTAGCTTTAATTAGAACGGTAATAGTAGATTCTCGTAGAACAAAAAATAATACATTAGTATTGGAAGAATTAGACTTATCAGTATTGACCCTTTTAATTAAGGAAGACTATTCAGAAGAAAGTCATGACAAAGAGAAACATTTGACTGAACTTATGCAATTATTTCAAGAATTGATTAAGACACCATCTATAAGGACAAAAGTTTTGGAAGTATTTTCAGTGTCAAAGATACGTATTTTAATGGGCAGTATATTGGAATGCAATAATGATTCAGGATTAATGGAAAAACCAATAAATCTCTTTCAAGTATAAGCAAAATAAAATATAATTCTATGATATATTTTTATGTCGATAAAAAAAATTATAAAACTTGAATCATGTTTCAGGATTCAACAACTGATTTTTATATCCATACTTTGTCACTCATTGCAGACTTGGCATCTAATAATACAAATTGGCTTACACTATATACCGAATTATTACAAAAAAAACAAATGCAAATAATAATGGCTTCTGCTTTGTTCACTGGAAATACTGGTGTTAAACAAAAAGTTTTACAAATGACTAATACAGTTGGTTTTCCACAAGAATGGTAATTCTCAGATTTTTAAATTATAAATAACAAATAATAAAATTATAATAAATATTTTGGATAAAATCTAAAATTACAAACATTGAATTGAAACGTTTTTAAAAAGTATTTCTGCAGTTGCACGTTGTATGACGGATCTGGAACCTTTAGTATTAGTTCAAGAAAATTCAAATGTTACAAAGAGCTTGGAAAATACAGTAAATACTCATCCTTATGATTTACCATTA
The DNA here is from genome assembly GCA_018906755.1 of Sycophaga agraensis. Classification (NCBI taxonomy): domain Eukaryota; kingdom Metazoa; phylum Arthropoda; class Insecta; order Hymenoptera; family Pteromalidae; genus Sycophaga; species Sycophaga agraensis. Next base: position 2,398,340 of record JACCIE010000013.1, read on the forward strand.
TTTTCGGTTGCTCAAGAAGGACGATTAGATGCTTTTATTTCAAAATTCGAAAATGCTTTTCATACTAATGAATGGTCAGCTGTAACTACTGCAGCTGTCATGGAACTTTATGAATATAAGGTATAGAGGAAACATTTTTTTTTATTTTAATGTGTGTGTATATAAATATTATATTTTATTTTATATATCTCCATTTTAAGAAGTTAAATAAGTAATTTTAATATTTTGAATTATGCGTATTCTACAATAAAATAAAATATAATCACTTTGTAATAGTTGTGTGTTTAAATAGTTTAAGTATATTTAGTTAAGGCAAAAAAAATTTCTTCTAAAGATTAAAAGGAATTAAACTTGAAATATTAATTAAATGCTTTAAATGTATCATAAGATGGCTGCAATGAGACATGCTGAAAGAACAATGCAAGCTAGTCTAGACGCAGCTACTACTCATTCTACTAGTCTTCATCACAGATTAGCTCAACTTACAGCTCAGTCAAGTCAGTTACATCAAGTTTTATTTAATACACAACAATGTTTAGAGGGCGTTCAGGGAGAAAAACTTGCACTGATGAAAAAACTTCAACAAACCGAAGAACAAACAACAAAAACTCATTCAACACAAGTACAGGTAACTAAAATAAACTTAAGTAGTACACAAATATTATTAAAAAAGTTAACATTAAAAAATTATTTTCCTTTTCGTTTTTCAGGAAATATCTGTATTAAAAAAAATTTTAACCGAAAAAGAAAATATATTGCATGCAAAAGAAATTGAAGTTAAAGAAATTCCAAAATTGTTAAATAAAATTAAAGTATTAGAAAATGACATAAATTTGTTGAGTCAGAAAAATCAAGATCAAAGTAAATTAATTCAAAAGATACAAGAAAGTATTGTTAGAAAAGAGCAGGTATAGTATAATTTGTAATTTTTTTTATTTGTTCAATTTAATGCCTTGTTAAGATACATACAATACATTAAGTATTATTGTAACGTCTGTGTTAATTTATAGATAATAAACATAATTTTGTAGATTTATTTCCTAAAATTTATTTTATTTTCAGATAATTGAAGAAAAAAGCAGAGAAATTGTTTCAAATGAAAAAGATATAGCAGCTCTTAATCAGGAAATTAAACAACAATCTCAACAATGTCATAGCTACCAAATGATCATAGCTCAAAAAGAAGAAGAAGTGCAAAAATTAACGACTGATTTGCACAATTTAAGTCGTATGCGAGATATGATTTTCGAATTAACAGCAAAGAAAAACGAAAATATATAACATTTTCATAGAAAAAAGGAAAAAGGAGAAACTTATTATTTCTTAAATTAAATGTACAATTTTAATTGACGTTTACTTTAATACATAAAATTTATAGAATATTTTGATAATATAAATATAGTATATAAATCTACAGTATAATCTGAGTAATATTTGTGTGTTTATAAGCTTTTATAAAAAAATTGTTAATTGAATGCTATCGTTTTATTCTTAAATTATATTATATTTTTCCAAATATTTAATATTTACATATCAGGCAATTTTCATTATTCATTTGTCTACTTATGAATCAGATTAATTTTCATAGTATATTATGTTCAAGCATTTTAAAATCATACAAAAGAAAATATTTGAATTTGATTAAAATAATATATTAAATA